>OY979698.1:106188626-106788626 GCA_963855945.1 Thereva nobilitata | reverse complement strand
AGAGGCTGCCTTACAATGAGACATAAACGGGAGCTTCTGTAAAAATAAACTCTCATAGAAAATACTTACGTTATAACACCAACTATAAAATTGCCCATTTCTCTCTAAAAGTTCTGTATACCAAAAACCTAATGTTGAAGAAACCCAGCTTCCTTTCAACCACATTGCAGGAACTCGTGCATTAAATATGTTATCTAAGGCATTTCGTAGCTGATCACTCATAATAATTGTACCTTCAATAGCTAATAGCAGATCCTTCATAGTCCCTCTCACAGACACTATAATCTGAAAAAACAAAACTTATAGACCTTATCTCCTAAACAACGAAAAATATAAAACAAACCTTTTGCATCCTATCGATCTCTTGCCTCAGGAAAATATTTAAAGGATTATAGGCACCCTGCAGGGCGATTTTTTCTTTAACGTCAAACAAATCATAATTTGGTGGCAATTTACTTAACATATCTCGCGTTTGCATACCAACTTTATCTTCACGAGTCATTGCCCCAGCACCAGCTGATTCCTTTGGTTGGATAGATACAATTGTGTCAAGGATCGACTTGATGGCGTTTGTTTGATAAGTGATATCAGCGTTAGGATGAAAGCCTAGAGCCTGAGGCGCATCTACACCTGGCATATTTTCAATAGCATTTAAATATTCTTCTTGAGTTTTATATCTTAATATTTTATATCCTGTATAAAAGCAGAATTCTTCAGCAAACATTGCTTCAGAGAACCAAACCCTTGCGAATGTGTTGAGTAATCTCTTGTCGTAATCGTCAGTAACTCTTCCTCCGTATTGTATTTCACCCAGCATATAACGCACTGTTACCCAACTAATTCCCCTTTTTGGATCTAAATCGTCTAGATGATTTTGAACAAACATACAACTGGCCAACCAATCAGCTGAGTTGAATTCATATGGTATGTTCCATCCTAAAGGTCCAAATTTACGTCGTTCTTGAACAACGGAATGCAAAAATGAAATTCCAAACACTAAAGGATGATAGAACGGTGATTCAGAGTGATCTAAGAAATCCTGTGTTAGATTTCCGTACGTTCCCTTAAGTCCAGCCCTTAATCCTGGTGGGGGCTCATTCGTGTATTTAATTGCAAATTGTAAAAGAGTAATTGGGAATTTTTCGTGAACTTCAGTGGTTATCCAAAGTCGAAAGTCTGGGTGGAATCCAGTATTGTCCTTTTCCAGCTCCATAAAGAGAACAACTATCTCAACCATGTATTCAAGTCCTAAATGGCAATTTTGTAGCAGTACCCACCCACCAGATTCTAAACATTCAGCCATTAATTTTCTTGCATGAATTTCCTGTCCTTGGCCCATTGATATTGCTTGAACAGTGGTTTCTTGTCTTTTTGCTAACGATTCAATTGCTGGTGATGGATCAGAACCCATTGATAGGAAACATACAAGTGGTGTGAGTGGTCTACTTTCAACGAGGAGCTCATCGTAACTTAGAATAACTGGTTCTACAAACTTGCTTCCCAATGAATTTGAAATATAAGCTCGACTTTGAGCTACAGTTCTATCTGGACACCAAGCTCTGATTAATAACAGTCTCTTAAAAACATCAACATTATTGTATCCATCGGGAATAGTTTCAATCTCAGGCTTTGGCTTGTTAAACCAATTCTTCCAGCCACGTTCATTCTCACTGATTTGTGTGCAAATATTTGAAAATTGCCGAAGATTTGATAATTGTACAAGATTCAACCACGTTTCATCTGTTATCCATTTATGTGGTTTAGCAGGACAATCTTTAAGATTTAAAGCTGCACCGCCTTTGATGAAATTTTGAAATTCGTCATAGCTTAAAATCTTCATTTGTATATCAATGTTAAGTGCCATCAACAACACGAACAGATACTTGTGGGTTTCATACAAGCCTCTAGATTTATAGCGGTATGTTTCATAGTTTAAGTATCTTATAATATTTTTTATACGCTTTTGAGTTACATTTGTTTTTACAGAATTCGCCATAGATGCGTCGAACCGTTCAAGAAACTGAACTAGAGAAGTCTGATACATACAATTAACCATAGTCATTGACGTTACTAAGAAATACAAAACACTTCCTCGTGTTGCAACTGGTCGATACTCTTCTCGAGCGTTATTAATTTTTTCTTCAGTTACTTTAGCAATTGCTAGTTTTTCCTTCACCTCGTTGGCTGTTTTCTTACTGATATTTAACACTTGTATTACAGTTACGTCATCAAGCAAGCTACCTTCGGTTGTGGACAATTTATGAAGCAAATTGGCTTCTAGTTCCTTCATTAATTTCAAATTTCCTGTTACAGTTTCTACCAATTCTGTACGTTCATCTTCCAGTTCCTTTCTTTCAGTAATAATAACACGTCCTAGCAACTGATCCTCTAAACCCTTCATGGTGACAGTAAAATCAATGATAGCAGCTCTAGCACAAATCTCAGGCGTATACGCCGGATTGGGAAGTTTTGTTGTAATATACAAACGGAAATCGCGATTGTAGTCAACTTCTTTATCACCAACTCTTATTTTATAAGTTGTGCCTACTTTAAGCAAATTTCTATCAAGTACATTATCCAAGCAAGGATCGAGCTCTTCGCTAATATCTTCAATTATAATTGGATAGCCCATTGATACACCGTCTTCTATATGATTCCGAAAATATTTATGGGTTAATGCAGTTACAATCAAACCATTTTTCTTTTCTTTATTCTTTATCCATATTTTACCCTGCGACTGAGGGTCAATCAACAATGGATACCTTAATGCCTTTGTAGCAATGATGCCATTTTGAATAGATAATTCATCAGTGGGTAATCCCTCTAGATTCCACTCACTAATTTGCGTATTATCTGTTAAACTATCAATTATGTTTATATTTGCAGATATCGGTATTTTCCTTGTCATTATCTCCAGATACCACTTATTCAAAAACATCGAACGAAATTCTTGATTGAATGGTCCACTATACCCTAAGAATCCAGTTAATAAAATTACATCACCAACAAGCCGGTCGGTTTCACTCTTAAACTGCGCCAACTGTTCAGTCCATCGTATCTTCTCATCTTTTAATCCATCTATCAAAGCAGTCGCAGCATCCATCTTATCAGTTACTTTCTTCGCTTCAGCTTGAACTGCTTGCTTCTTCCCCAATGCTTCATCAAAGGCTCTCTGTACTTCCGCTAATTCTGCCTCTTTAGCTGCAAAAAGATCTTCGGCTGCCTGTAATTCGCCAGCAGCTTTACGATACTTAGCTTCTTGTACAGCTAAATTTGCTTTTAGTGGAAGAACTTCCTTGTTTACTTCATAATATTGAGCCATTGCGACCGTCCAGGATAAGAGACCAGCAACGTTACCGCAGGCAACTTTTGCTGCCTCCAAGGTATATTGTCTATAACAAATTAAAAAAAACGTAAGGAAATCTAAATAAAATCTATATAAAATTTAAATTCTTACGGATATTGAAAATATGGCGTCAACAAATCAATCATTTCACCATTTATAGTATCGGTCGGATATTCCAAAATTTTCCGCAAGAATGCAGTATCAGACATAACCTTAAGAGCCTCCGCCCATGACGACATCAAAAATACCTTTTCTGGATCAGGTCGACATGGATCAAGATGTTTACCAAAGTATATAATTACGCAATCCATAATCAATGTAATCAGATACGGAGGCTTGCCCAATTTTCGTACCGTGGCTATATCAGCAGCTTTAATAGTCTAAAATATAAATATACATATATTAAATAGTACATATATACATATATGGCAGAAAACACATAGTTATGGACGCTGTTTACATACCCCCTAATTCTGACAAATCATGTATGATGATTTTACAAATATACTTAATGAGTTCTCACTTGACTCCCCACTTAAGTTCCACACGCTATTGATATGAAGCTTATTGTGGGTCCTACACGGAGACTCAAGAAGTCGTTCGAAACCAGATTTGCGTCTCATCATTTAGTGCTAAACCAGGCAGAGAAGAGAAAGAAATGTGCGTTCGAGCTTCCTCGAGTTGAGTTTTCACCCAGGGAATTTTTGGATGAGAATTCTTTCGTGAAAGTTTCGTCATGTGCGTCCTTCTTTTCCTTCTCTTCTCTCGTTTCTTTCCTATAAAACCAGTTTTTTTTGTGTTTTTTGAGTCCCGTGTAGCACCCCACATTGATAATTTTTACACCAATGATCTGCAGCAAGTGATAAGGTAACCAAACACCACCGGTGGAAATTTGGTTAGACCTGGTTTTCACTAATCTATATGGCGAGGTGAACGACTTACCCTCCAGTGAAGAGGAGAACCTTTTTTTTAACACGCTTCACCTTTTCCCGAGGATACTAGAGCTGAACTCCGCCATCACCATGCATAGTGCTTCTCACAAATTGTATCGCACGATAACAAGACATACGGAGATCAGGATACTCTAGATTATCATCAGAATTCACTTTAGATCACGTGGGGCCTATACTGCATACATAAATAATGTCGGAGAAAACCTAAAGACCATAAAAATTCTTCGATTTCGTTAATACTAAGCGAAAGACCTCAGGGTATCCGGTAACAATACCGAATGGAAGAGCTTCCTCCTCGTGCCCCAAATATATATTAGCAGCCGCTCACATTTGTCGAAAATGTCAAGCTAGTTATAATAGACAAAGTTCAATCGACGAATCTATTTCTTATTTATTGAAAATTTTCAGGATGGTTTTGCCACCCTTTAGGTAATTAAATTTATTTAAGTTCTGGCATTAAAATTTAATCCCTCATTAACAGAAAAAATTTGAAAAAAATTGAAAAAATCGAGAAATATGTACGTGATTCGAAAAATCAGGTGTTCGGTTTTTTTTTAATTTTAAGCGGTTTAATGAAAATAAAGTATCAAAATGTATAGACCATTTGAAACTAGACATTTCAATGGTTAAATGAGCACTTATTGAATATATCAAAATTCGAAAAAAAAATCAATAAAGTTGTCCATGCAAGATAAGGGTATTTTTTTCGAAAAATGTTAATTTCTGGGAAATTTTCCGTTTTCCAAACAAACAAAAAATCATGCTTATCTAACGCAACACAAGGTATACTCTTACAAATTTTCATGTAATTTGAATTATTTTTACGGGAGAAAAAAATTAAAAACTGAAAAATCGATTTTCCGCCATTTTCTTGGAAAATTTGAGGTTATGTCAAAATATGTTAAATACATAAAAGATTTAGATCTTTTTATTATCTACAACTTTTGTATTAAACATTTTCCACTAGGAGGTCATGTTTCACCGCAAATCGCAAAAAATCGTTTTCAACCCCTAAATAGCACCCCCATTTTACCATTTCCCTTTTTTTCGAGTTTAAAAAATTTCTTTTTCTTTTAGTTATAACCTTAACGACATTTCATTGCTGGTCCCTCCCTGCTATTAATTTTTTTCCCAAAAAACTATCGGCACTAGCCTGTATGTACATGTTTGCAGTGAGATTTAGCTCCCAAAACCAACACAACGCACACTGACCCCACTCGTACTGAAACGTCAACACTATCATGAACAGTCAATCTGTCAGGTGACGACATAAGGGCAGGTTTAAACAATAGACATTAATAAAGCTCACGGCCGCAACCATCTGCCTCATAGCTTCTTGCAGCGCTGCTCAAATCACCCTATCCACCATTCCTAAACTCTTTGAAAACCTCGTACATGACAGGATTGCACCTCTTATAGGCCCTAACATTAACGACCAACAATACAACAAATAACTCGAAAACAAAGCGAAATTCGAGATTTTTACAAGAATCCTTTTTTGTAGAAAATTAAATTTCCCATCAAAATGCGTTTTTTTAATTCTCTTTTTACCATTTGTAATTCAAAAAATAATCGAAAACCCAAATTAAAATTATTCGAAAAATCACGTTTTTTTCTTTTTTTATCAATTAGGTTATAACTTTTTTTACGGCATTCGGGGAATACATAAATGTTCAGAGAAAAGAAATGAAGAAATTGCATTTTTTTAAAATCTCCGTGCCAATACGTATTCCCTGTCTGGGATCCCATATTTCAAGCCAGTAGCAACAGGATTGAATCTGTTCAAAAACAATTTCTCCTGTTCGCACTAAGAAATTTATATAACCCAGGTGTCGGTCGCACAGTCTACACTACACGGACAGGCTCAAAGTTTTGGATCTTTTACCACTGTCATGCAGGAGAAAAATGCTTATCTCATGCCTTACCTTGGACATCCTAAACGGCGATCTCAACGTGCAATTCTTGTCAGATGGGATTATATTCAATCGACACACAATGCATACGAAATTGTTTAAGGAATACTCTCATCGCACCGAGTTCGCAAGGAACGAACCCATTAATAGATGTTGCATGGTCTTCAATGATCATAGTCTTTGTTTCACCCCTCCCATTAACAAACTGTCCTACAAAAGAAAATTAATATTAATGAAACTCCCTACATATCGGTTTAAGCCGCCATTGTTAAAATACATATAGTATAGCATATAGTCCTATTAATCTGCCTAGTCCAATTAATCTGCACACCTGACTTAGTAGCATTATATCTTAATATGCTAATTTAATTTAATTAATTTTATTTTGTGTACTTAAATTGAAGTGCGTCTTGTTTGGCAATAAATAAATAAATTTATTAAAATTGCTTTTTTGTACTAACCTTCAAAGCAGCTTCAGCCGCGTCCAGTGCTGGTTTAGCCTTTTCTAATTTAGCCTCCGCAACCGTCTTATCAGCCGATATAACAATAACTAATGCCTCGGCCTCGCTTTTTACTTGCGCAACTTGTGCCTTGATCACTTCGGCTGCTGCTGACTTTGTAGCCACTTCCTCCAACACAACCTCAGCCGCGGCATTGGCTACCTCAATCAATTTATTCATTTCAATTAGATCTATTTTCAATAAATTCACAGATTCGGCAGCTTCATCCAATTTATATAATCCAGAACTCATCCGTTCGGCCAATATGACAATATTTTGCTGTTTATCCCTGTATAATAGCTTATAACTTTCTAGAAATGCTATTAGAGTTTTTGGTGTGACAAAGGTTTGTCGCCGAAATTTCTCAAAGTAAGTTGAGCAACCGTCTCCTACTGTCTCATGAACGAAGCTCATGATTTCGATTAAATTGTCCTTGACTTCTTCGGTGCAGACTATAGAGAAATCTTGTAGATAATGTCTGGATACTGCAACTCTGCCGTCTTCTGACCACTTTTGGAACCAATCTATTGTGCATCCAGATATTAGGCCTGGAAACTTGAGTGCTCTTGCACGGAATTTGTCTCCAATCTAGGTAATCAACGATAGTGTGAAATTATAATAATGCTAGTGTAATATTACACCTATCTTTATAGATATGTGCATAAGTTCTTGACGTTTTTGAACAAAACATTTTATGGACTAATTAAGGAAACAATTCAATGCAGTTCTGCTGCATGACCACAATAATATCCAGTGAAAAGAACATTGGGGAATGAAGCCCATTTTAGAAGTAGTTTATAATTTTGGCAGTTATATCTGGGAGTAACTTAAAAACGTGTCAAGCGTAAATGCATTTTTGTAGAGGTATTTGAAAGCTTATAATGAATGAACACAAAATGTTTTAAGAATTAATTTCCGAAAACATTAAGAATTTATGCAGATATCCAGTGCTAAAATAACTCTTACAGGAGAGAAGCACAAAGCGATATGTAAGTTGAAACGTGCTCTAGAGATAAAGAAATCATATAAATTATCTTGAGTAGGTGGTCTCTTCGGAGCGACTTTCTTCATTACTGGTATTAATTCACCGAAAATTTCATCTAAAAACAAATCGAAATAAATATGAACTAATTTACATATTTCTAATATTTTAAACCCATTTCGTCCTTCGGGAACAAGCCAGCTATTTCTCCAGAGCTTAGAACATTATTAATAAACTCCAAAAATCCTTCCTCTTTAATTTCATTATCAGTAAATATAAATGTAATTCCTTGACCTTCCAATCCGGAAGTTCTATACAAGTATTTTAAATCATCAGCTAAGTTTCCAGCATTATAGGATCGGGTTAGAACTATTTGGTGAAATTTATAACCAGCAACAAAAGATGATAATCTTGTTAAACTTTGTTTTCCAGAACCACCAACACCAACTAATAGGGCATTTCCTCTGAAATTTTGAACATGATTTGATTGGTTGGATGGTTTCTCAAAAAGGCACCATGTATCAAAATTACCTTGGTGTTCTAATGATTCTTGAAATTATCATTAAATGTACTAAAGCGTCCTTAAAGAATACCAAATCTAAGGAAAATCCTCTTACAAATTCATTAAATTGTCCCATGTACCACTTTACTTTCCAAATAACGAACTCGTAGCTGAATAAAATACAACACTTACTGTTTAATCTAGAATCAAAAAATATCACTTAACATGCCTTGGGATTTCTTCATAAATTTTTGGTGGCTCCAGTGACACGTCCTCCTCATCATCATCACCTGGATCAAGTGCCTCTCTTAAGAAATCAACGAAGTAAGTTTCTGTATCATCATAAGAATTAACAAATTTCCCTAAGTGTTTTTTACAATCAATATCCATTCTATTCCAGAACCAATTCTTATCCTTATAATCTGTAAATCTATCTGCAATGACTCGAGCACATTCATGTCTCCATAACTAAAAATCGAGTGCAAATATAATACCCAAAATTAATTTGTAAGGTTAAAAAATGAGAACCTTTATTAAAGTAGTTGCAGTTTGACATTCCAGGCCTGCGATTGTAAGCATACCCTCCCATATTCTGGATAAATCACGCAAATTAAATACATAATGAAAATTAGCTGGTGTCGGAAGCATTTTTATCTAAATTGGGCTATGATTGATTTGGTTCACAAATTGTTTTAACTAAAATTCTTGCCTTAACATTTTGCCAAAATATTCTTGTAAGTGGCACAAGGTACGGTACACAGTCGACTACCTCTTGTTTGAAACGTGACGAACAGAAATATCCTTCTCCTATCGTACGGAAAATTTGGTCCATTGAATTATTGCTGGGTAAAGTACAATTAAAGACACAAAATTGTCTTTTTAATCTGTTCGGCACGTCATTTCTACCACCACCAGGATGGATCATCGCAGCTAATATTTGAATATCCAAAATTGTATAAAAGTCGCCTGAAATAAAAATTGCGAATTTCGTTAAAAGGCAATGTACTATTAAGGAGTCAAACCTGGTTTATCCAATGCGTAGAAACCACCTTGCTCAACCATCTGTCGAACAATTTCATTGGTAATCTGATCTCCCCATTCGTTTATAATGGGCATATTTATATCATCGATGAAAATTGTCATTTTACGTTGACCAGGTGGACCATATGATAGCCCAACTCGTTTTTCCACGTATGATTCAATAATTTTCTAAGAATGGAATTTATGTACACTATTGTAAACACAGTATTGAAAATTTATTAAACGGTTAAACTATCCGACGGCATATATCAAAAATCTGCAAGCACCCACTACAAGGAACATATACATGAAAACAGCTAATACAAGGAACATATACATTTAACCAGTCATAATGCAGCTGAAACTCATACTGTTGTTGAAGCTTTTGATCGTGATACTTGATCTAAATCCAAAATTTGTCCAGATACCGTTTTTTAAGAGAAAGGACGAAGAAGGTAGCATAGATCAAATCAAGTTGATTTGGCTCAAAGTAATGGCCCGTCAAAGTTCAACCATGATCGTGTGGTGAGGGTTGAATGCAGTTTTTTGCAATTAACTCGCAAAATGTTAATTTTTTTGGCCTTATGCCCATTAACAAATTTAAAGTCCTAGTAATTACCTTTAGAATGAGCCCTTAATCGTCGTTATCGCTTTTATAGTTTGCGAGCAATCCAACGCCAAAGTTCGCACTGGAAGTGCTTAAAATAACTAATAACGCCATTTTTTTGAATATTTCGTTAACGGTTGCTCATATGAAAAAGTAGTAAATGGCAGGAATACGGGCAATGAAAATATCTTTCAAACGAGGTATTGGTCGAAACTCCATGTCGTTTTATGTCCGCGATACAGCAGGTCAGGGGTCAACCGAGAAGTTTACGAATTTTTAGATATTTAACAACTTTGGAAAATTATAATTATGGGAAATAGTAGCTGAGAATCATCAGTCTCTTCTGACGTCGAAGCGAGGCGCGACATTTTCACTTTCTGTACCTTTGCCAGTGTGCCATTTTTAGTTGTGGGCGTGAACTCAGTTCAACCTACCTATTTCCGTTGAGTTGAGCAGAGTTGAAAATCTTTAACGAAAACTCTTAACTGTGTCTGTTTCCATTACTGTGTTTCCATGAGCCAAGGTAGAGTTTTCGTTAAGTAAAAAGAAAGCTTTTTCTCTCAAAATCACTCGATGGCGTTTCCATGGCAATTCTGTGTTGAACTGACAGATAAATAATTTTACATTATGTCGCCCTTAGTATATGTGCAGTAAAGGATACTGAAACGCAGATATATGAAAAACCCGGCTTAACCTGACTAGCTTCGTTGAGTTTACTTGGATTTAATGAAACTTTACTCAAGCCCCGTTTCCATGGGCACTTAATCTGAGTAAACGCAGGATAAACTTTGCATGGAAACTCAGTACATGACGTCTAACTCGGGTTGAACTTTCATGGAAACTCAGTAATGGTTGAGAAAATTATCTATTATGTAGTTTGAGGATCGCATTTTCTATTTACAGACGAAGCAGAATTAACACCAAATTAAATTTTCGTCAAACCAAATTCAATTTTATCAATTTCAAATTCAAATTTGAGCTTAAAAACCTATACAACTTATTGCGGTCCGAAGAGCTTTAAAAATCTTCTCTAATTAACCCATCAATCCACAAATTGAGCAGATTTCCATCCATTGTCTATGCTTATCATCGTTGCGGTGGTTAAAGCTCAGTGTCAACTGCAGGTGAAATGATACCAGACTTTATGATGAATTAATAATTAACACTACAAACATTTTAAGAATCTTTAAAACTGAAAAGCAGCTCTAGTTTCCTTCGAATATTTCGTAGTGAAACTCATTGGAGATAACACTCTTCACAAAGCTCAAAAAATGTCGAATAGAGCAATCGCAACTAGAATACTACAATAAAAATTCTACTAACAATTTTGTTCAAGAAATACCTACTTGATACATATTCGGGGTTGTTGCAGAAGAAAAATTAAAACTTTTCGACATATGCGCTTCTGGGTCATATTCTAACATGTAACCTTTAATCATAACAGTTTTAGCAGTACCCTGTTCACCAATCAAAAGTACTCCCCTTTTCTGTTTAGCAATATTATGCAACAAGAACCCAGTTCTAACATTATCGACATTTGGAATCAATATTCCAGCGTATTCTGGAACGCTATCATCAGGATAATCATAAAGTTCTACTCTGTTTAGCCAATGTGCCCATTGTCCTGGCTTTTCAACGTAATACTCGAATATAGTTTCACTTGGTTCTTTTTTCGGGAGCTCTAAACAACATTTTTTATTATTATTAATTTGACTTTGAATTCCAATTTTCTCAGTTTACTTAGTTTGGAAGGATGCTTGACTAGGTAATCTTCCAGTTGTTGCCTTTCTGGAATTTCTAAAACTGCACCTAAGCTCCACATCATGCAAAATATGAAAATTCTGTCTAAAAATTTGTCCGATGAAGTTCCTAAAAAAATATATTGAAATTGATATTCTTTATATTAAAAAATTTAACCGTCTAATAAACCATCTAGGATACTCAAGCATTGTGTAATGTAACAAGAGTCGAGCAACTTCATTTTTGTTATGATTTTCGTTTGAACCTGAGTCAAGGCGTCATCGTACACACTATCAAAATTTGCCCGCAAATTATCAGCTTCGGCCGGTCGTTTTTGAAGCCAAGCTTTGAAACGATTTTAATCTACAGATTATTTATTAACTACAAATAACATACCTTCTAAATAAATATTCCATTTAACAACAGATGAGCTTGTGAAAACCATACCAACTCTACTAACAGTCGCTGGAGATGCATTATCAACATTGTCTGGCTCGAAAACAAGCTTACAGCATTCTGCCATTTTGATTCGATCACCATTAGCCAATGTTAACGTCTTATTGTCATCCAAGACCGAATTTAAATTTTCAATCCAAACAGCATCAACAGGACCATCCAGAATAAGCCATACAAATTCACCTGGCTTCACTTTCCAACTTCGTCGCCACAAAGTTGAAAATATTCCATCTGTCCAGTCATTGGTTGCTACATCTAGCCGGCCAAACATTTGAGGGGCAGTGATAGCCTTTTTAAATACAATATCAGTAAATTTTAAGGTTGATTTGAGTTTGCAGAAATTCATACCTTGGGATTCATTCTCATTTCTCTGTGAGGCCTTCCCATTGATGTAAAAGTAGTCAGTAATGTTCGAGTACAGGTTGTTTTACCAGCTCCCGTTGGACCCATAAGCATCAAGCCGTGCCTTACCAGTGACGATTCATATAACTGGATTACCTTAAGGTTCCATGTTGGACAATTAACATACCCTAAAGATGCTGCGCTTGAAGCAATAGCTCTTTGTAAATCTTTATAAGCAGATGTAGTTAGTTTTAATCCAGGAAACATGTCTTCAATCAAGGACTGGAACAAGGGTTCATCTTCATCTGTCAATTTTGAAACATTCATATCCTTCAAAACTCTCATCAAAATAGTTTCTTCAGTTTCTCCAGGTGCGGCTCGTTTTTGTGCCCCAAGAGTACGAAGTACTGAAAGGATATTTCTAAGTCCAAAATCATAATGAACTTGCTTCGACAGTTGCTCTTCACATAGTTTATATAATGTAAAAAATTTCCTAGATAGAGGGACATTGTCTTTAAATCCACAGCTGGCCAATTTTACTCTCATAATGATTTGACGATCTGGTACCATCATGGCAACAGACCGAAATTGAATTTTTAAATTCTCGGGCAATTCCTGCCGACCTGCATAACCTGGATTCA
The DNA here is from genome assembly GCA_963855945.1 of Thereva nobilitata. Classification (NCBI taxonomy): domain Eukaryota; kingdom Metazoa; phylum Arthropoda; class Insecta; order Diptera; family Therevidae; genus Thereva; species Thereva nobilitata. The sequence goes on along the minus strand of OY979698.1, from coordinate 106,775,624 downwards.
TTGTGATGAAAAGACCGAATTCAGGATTAAGAGAAACAGTATCTCCATCACTGAAGAGGAAAAAACTTTTCTTTTCTTTTCTTGCAGTTAACACAATGCTGTAAATATGTATTTTTTAAGTAGGTTACTATAATGAAAAGGGAATTTTATTTACTAAATCTGTTGTGCTGCCACAGACAGTACTGGCAATTCAATTCTATTAAATTCATCGAAGCAGCCCCAAGAGCCAGATTGTGCTAAACCTTTATAAATCCTTCCAAGTCCTCTGAAATCCATTTGATCCGAACAATTAAATACTACTACGAGTTTGCCTAAGGCTCGGCCCATGTCCTTTGTTGTCTCAGTTTTCCCTGTACCCGCTGGACCTGCTGGTGCACCACCCATACTCATACCTGTTCAATTGAAAGGAATATTTTTGTTAAAATATGTACCTACTCAAGCCATGATTATTGCAAAACATTGAACTAAAGGGACATTTTAAGCAACCAAACCCTTTCTGTTCCAAGTGTCGCAATTAAAATTTATCATTTCTGCAATAAAATGCAATCAGATTGGACCTACACTTGGGTTTGATATTTTACGAAAGATGAAGAGTAGCAAAAGAGAAAGAATTGCAGGTTAGTGTTTAATACCATGTTACTTAGGCCCTATCTTAACAACAAAACAACTAGAAAAAAAATATAAATTGATGCCAACGTTGTTACAATATCATAAGTTCTTCCACCAAGTGATATACTACCTTTTTGTATGATAGAAGCAATGACAACTATGCTGCCGACAGCACAATGTACCTAAGCTTGCTATAAGCTATGAATAATTTAAATTTCAAGCCTTAGGTTTTTACACTTTACAATCAAATCTAACAAATGATTCACGGGAGCGTAGTCAGCACTTCATGTTACGAAGATTATTCTAGATAAAATTTAGTTTGATGAAATACCTCTAGTAGTAAAAGATAAATTCAGACTGAAGCGATAATCACATATGATGATAAGGTATGGTGTAACGAAATGATCTTTAACTATTGAAGGTACAGAAACAATACATGATATCAGTGCCGCGGCTGGCATATGTGCAGAGTGTCCAACTCAGCGCGCTTGGGGACTAGCGAACGAAAAATTGTTTTGGCAAGAAAAATCATTTGAATTCATTATTTGCTTTTTTACTTCATTGAATAGGCCACACAAGTCAGTATATGGGCCAAACGACACGAAATCGCACAACACAAACGGCGCGCAAAAAAAACCCCACGAAAACCATAGGGCACGGGGTCTACGAAAACTATTAGAAATCCCCCTTCTCATTCGCATTTATTACAACTACATAGGCATCATAATCGGTACACGAAAAAGAGGCAGAAAAATGAATGCTTAGTGTAATTCCTGCACCCTGCATCATACACAAACCGTTTTGCTGTGACGACCGTGTGATGGATAGTGTAAATAGCACCTATAATACACTTTGTGGGAAGTGTACTATATTATAATCTTTATGAAACCGTGTGGAAAAAATCATAATTTTGGTTATTTTATTCACGTTAAAGGTTTTTTTGTCGGACAACGTATATGGAATGTTGGTTTTTGTATTATAAAATGGATAAAAAAGAAAAAAGAGGTTATGTATAAATTTTTTCCCTTCATGAAATCGACGACTTTGACTCGCCGGACAGCGAAATCGGCAAACAAATTTTTTCGGACACATATACCATGTAATTCCACATATTTTTCTTAAGCGATTCTGAAAAAATCAGCTGGTTATTAATAAATTTTTGGAAGCCCATAATTTAGCAGGTTTGGGGTGGTAGACACCCTTAACGGTCCAACATTTTTGTCGGACGAGTTTTGTTTCGCACGTATCATCGCCATCTCATGTGGCTAAGATTGATAAAAAAACAGTATCTATAAATTTTTTGGGCACCTTAAAAATTCGACTTTTGAGCAACCTGGAGGAAAAAAGACGCGGTTTCATGAATTTTCGCAGAGGAAAACTTGGTAGACTAGGTGTCTTAATCCATACAAAAAGTTTTAAGAGAGTATGCATAAATTTTTTTTCTGCGGGCCGGCACTCAGACTAAAAGACTTCACAATTGTGAATTATTCTTAATGTGATATTTCCAATTCTTAAGAACATTTCCAAAAGATATTGATAAAAATAAATGTTATACTTACCCATAGCTTGCGCCAATGTAATATAACATCTATCAGTTAATGGTGTAATAGCCAAACGCTCAGTAACACCCAAATACTCATTTTGATAAATAAAATCAACATCAGTAATACTAACAATAATTTCCTCAGTAGTTTCAATATAATAAAATCTAGCTTGTTTCTGCCACTCAAAATCACCCGTCGATCTTATCTTCAACCTAACAAGATCATCAAAAATATCTCTGAAATTATAACAATAAAATCGAAAAAACAAAATTCAAAAATCATGTTAATACCTTTGATGAACGTGTATTGTAACCATAGTCTCATAATTAATTCGCTCAAGCTTCGTCAGATCTTTAATTGTTAACTCGATTAAGAAGTTCAAAATATTCAGAAATAAGTTATTTGTGGTCTTCATTATACTTGGATCGACTTTGCTCTTTTTCAGAGCTATCTCTGCTTGTCTTGTCCATAGGAGTTGCACACCAATTAAAGCAGCCTGTCCACAATACGATGGAAACTCTTGCAAGAAGTCGTAGTTAGGATCATTGAACGATAAAGCAACTTGTCCCAAAATTGTTCTCATAGTATCTTGCATTTCTTGCAGTAATTTTCCTATCCATACTTCTACTCCACCTTGGCATTGAACGTTTGCTTCTAGTGGTACTTTTTCTCCATTGGCAGAATTCATAGCAACAATAACGTCTTTTGAGCCTTCAGCAAAATCAACAGCAGCAACAGCATCAAAAATACTTAATAAATGTGGTTGAATTGTGGTAGGATCTGAAGCCTGTCCAAGGATTTCTAATAGTACAGGATCAGAAACGAAGAAAAATCTTGGGAATACAAGTCGTTTCTTCTCCAAGTACCCTAGAAAACTTTCATATTATACATAACCATAAACAATATAATACAAACTAAGACTATACCAGTTAATGATTTCTGACAAGCCTCAAGCTGCTCCATCAAAAAAATTAACATTTGTTGCAAAGATTCATCAGCTGTGCAGCACTCTATAGCATTTGTTACTTCACGTGCTCTAAACATGATCTTTACGTATTTTTTATCGATATCTGCAAATCTCTTTGCTTCCTGTGGCAATTGTTTAGATATATCTCCACCAACAAATACTGCCTCTAGATACATCCACAAACTCTGAACCGCAAGCCATTTCTCCAAAGTTTCTCCAGTGCTAACTAATTTCTTCAGCCATACCATAATATCCTTTTTGAAAGGAGCATTATATCTGTTTGTCGCTAGCGAATTCATTATCATCAGGCTATCTTCTAACGCAGTTATGATATCCCCTGTTTCGCCAGCTTTTAGTAATAGATCACCCCTTTGCTTGAATGGACCCGTTTGTAGATGTACTGCACTCCAATCGACAACAACTTGTTTCAATTTTGCTTCAATGTCTAGCTCCTTAACGGCGCCAACGCAAATATCTTCAACGTCATCCTTAAAGTTCAATATTGGTGACTGAAGAACATGTCCTAGAACGAACTTTGGGCTGGTGACATCAAATTCAGTTCCAAGAACCTTGTTAATTCTATCCCAATGCCGCTCCTTCATTGCCTTGTCGGTCATCAATTCTAGCATTGGCACCGTTTCATTGAAATCATCGATTTTCTTTTTCAAATCAATAAATGCTGGCCACGTTTGCATTCCCTTAGGCAATTTTCGGCATCTGAAAATATTTTTAAAATTAGAACCAATTTTAAAACTTAAATGATAGAAAACAAGATTGCTCGCACCTCACTATAAAATCTTGTATCTCGGTATTAATTTTTTCAATATCTATTTCAGTCCATGTTATATTCGAATATTCATCGACTGTTTTCAGGACTTGTATATAGAGACCATATAGTTTCGTCAAGTAACCAAATTCTCTTCTACGTTGATGTAATATTGGATAATCAGTAACTGCTAGTCCAAAGAGTTTTTCTCCACTTGCATACATTTCGAACTTACGCCAAAGTTCATCGAATTTACTTTGGAATACAAATACACGATCAGCTGCCTCTTTTGCACCAATTCCATCAACCATTGGCCCCTTATTTTCGAAATCGTTATTGAAATCAGCGATTTCTTTTGCGAATGTTGCAATGCCATTTTTAAGTTCTTTGAGAAGTGGTGCCTGCATTTGAACGATTTTTAATGATGTTTTCTTTGCCTGAAATTCGCATTAAAAAATTATATTACAATGTAGGAGTTTTAAAAAGCACTAATAGTCCGGAAGCCCGAGGTCAAAAATATGCGAAATCTGACCACTTATGAAATGTAGTGAAAATAGTTATTTATAAAAAATATGAAACATTAGCTGTAGCCCGGGGGTCGCGCGCAGGGGCGTTTTTGCACAATACTGTTATAAATAAACATGTAAGAATTCCGGTTCAAATGCAAAATATGACCAGCTATGAAACTTTGCAAGTAAGTAATTTATGGATACACATTAAAGAAAAACCATTTCTTACACCTGGAAGACGGGGCAAAATGGTTCTTACACACTGATAAGTATGTGAAATATTTTGCGATTGCGAAATCTGACCACTACAAAATCGAACGTTTTTTAGAAGCTTATAAGGTAGGTTAACAGAAATATAATTTCTTACGGCTGCATCGTGGGGCAAAGTACTTCTTACAAGCATTCAAAAGTGCCGATAACGGTCGCTACGTCGCGCATTTTCACCGCATCGACATTCGATCATCAGTTTTCGTAGAATGTAGATTATCCTATAGTTTTTTTTTAGAAATTGGTAACCCCTTTGCATTTTTAGCGATTTTGGTCAAATTTTGGAGCAGCCCTTTTTTGGATGGGAAATTGTTAGGTACCTCCTAGGGAGGCTGTAAATTAAATTTCACACCGGTCTGACCAGTATTTCCCGAGGTAAAGGGTGCTTAAGGGCCCCCCTGGGGGAAATCACAAAAAAGGCCCTCACACCCGAACCCATTGGAATTTTTGGGAAAACTCAACGGATCTGGATTCAGGGGAGCGAACCCTTTCCAACGAGGCCCCATTCGTCGAAATCGAAGCACTTTGCCAAAAAAGTGCAAAAAAATGCCAAGGGGTACCCCTTTGCATTTTTAGCGATTTTGGTCAAATTCTGGAGCAGCCCTTTTTTGGATGGGAAATTGTTAGGTACCTCCTAGGGAGGCTGTAAATTAAATTTCACACCGGTCTGACCAGTATTTCCCGAGGTAAAGGGTGCTTAAGGGCCCCCCCTGGGGGAAATCACAAAAAAGGCCCTCACACCCGAACCCATTGGAATTTTTGGGAAAACTCAACTGATCTGGATTCAGGGGAGCGAACCCTTTCCAACGAGGCCCCATTCGTCGAAATCGGAGCACTTTGCCAAAAAAGTGCAAAAATATGCCAAGGGGTACCCCTTTGCATTTTTAGCGATTTTGGTCAAATTCTGGAGCAGCCCTTTTTTGGATGGGAAATTGTTAGGTACATCCTAGGGAGGCTGTAAATTAAATTTCACACCGGTCTGACCAGTATTTCCCGAGGTAAAGGGTGCTTAAGGGCCCCCCCTGGGGGAAATCACAAAAATGCCAAAAATGCCCTTTGCATTTTTAGCGATTTTGGTCAAATTCTGGAGCTACCCTGTTTTGGATGGGGAATTGTTAGGGAGTACCTCTTACAAGCAATCGCATTTTTAAACACGTACTTGATTAACGACATTATGTAGTTTCGTTTTCTTTAACTAATGTCCAACTCAATAAACAAAGACATTTAACTCATTCTAGATTGGGGAAGCAAGAATCGTGTCGAATTCAAACCCTCTAAAACCAAGTACTGTCTTACCTCCTATAAAAAGTGCAACACCTCTCCATCCGTTACAGTGGGTGAAGTTGAACTAATGGCCGACCCATTCCTACACATCTTAGGCTTGACATTAGCCAAAGACTTGCGATGGAATGACCACATATTCCAAATCGCCAAACGAAAAAAATAGATTGTCGACAGTACAAATGACCTTTCCCTGAGCTGTAGTCTTCCACATTAAAAAAAAGCATCCCAGTGCTTGGGATTTCTTAAGGGGTGCAAGTTCCTCCTCCAGCCATCGTAATATACAAGTCCTACATTCAGCCGCTTCTTAAACACAACTCTCATTTGGAGCGGCGCTTCGAGAACCAGGTTGGCGTGGTTAGATAAAGTACAAAAAAGGACCCTAAACTTATCGATTACGACGCCGTTTGTTCCACCACGCCAATGCTGTTTGACCTACGCAATCAAACGAGAACCGGTCTACTGAGTATGCTAATGGCAATTTCTGAAAGCTCCAATTTTGCTCCCCTCATAGTCTAGAAAATGTGTAAACGTGCCGTGCTTCGTTTGAACTATTCGGTGAGTATGTACTTGGAAAAGTAGAATTTTTACTCATGTGTACCGTGCCTCATTTGGATGCCATACAGTCATATTAACGTTGTGCTTACCTGTTTTAGGCTAAGAAGGAGCAAGTTTTACTTTTAATCAGACGACAAAGGCTGTAGTGGTCAGATTTCGCAATCGCGCGGAAATTTTTACATAATTATCAGCGTGTAAGAACCATTTTGCTCCGTCCTCCAGGTGTAAGGAATGGTTTTTCGTTAATGTGGATCTATAAATTACATACTGGCAAAGTTTCATAGCTGGTCATTTTGCATTTGAACCGGAATTCTTACATGTTTATAACAATATTGTGCAAAAACGCCCCTGCGCACGACTCCCGGGCTAGAACCAATGTTTCATACTTCTTGTAAATAACTATTCTCACTACATTTCATAAATGGTCATTATCTTTCAAAAAAAAACCGCGGGTTCCCGGACTACAATATAATTTTATAAACCCGTACATAATCTTCAAGTACAGGATGTGCTTCTATTTTTAAGGGAACATAGGTAGATAGATAGTTTTGTAGCCGAAACATTAGCAACAATTAATAACAGAATAAACGAGTCAAGCGAGGGTTGAAGCGAAGTGCGCAAAATGCCTGCCGAGTAGCTTCAGATAAAGTTGCATAAATCATGCAGAAGTCGGAGGAAAATTGGAGTCGACATTGCGGCACTATGCATTTGTACGTGTTATAGCAGATCAAAACTGCCTTTTTCTAAATTAAAAGCATTTTACGGCTGCTCTTTGGGATCTGGTTATTTTAGTTACTTTCTGCTGGCATTGCTGATAGCCAGGAGTTTAGATTTACCTTCGTTATTGTCAGACCCTAGGTGTAATTATTAATAATTGTTAGATGCTTAGGCATCCGTCAGTACTTGGCAGTAGGTCAGGATCTGGGCACACAGACAATTATGTCATATGCATACAGAAGCGCTTTATAGTTAATATTAGGGATTTGATGAGAAAAAGGAGCCAGATCGAGGTTAAATAATTTCGGACCAATACTCTGAGCTTTGCGGTGTCCCTTGAAAAATAGAGATAACCCTAGAAAAGGTGCCCTTAACCGGTACTTTATGAGTTGCAACAGAAAGATCATACTAATAATATGGGAGGGGAAGTTAAGTCATTGTAACTTAACTAGTAGCCCTTTACGCTAGGCTTACAATAGTAGCGTTCTTTAGCTTAAGTCCGCTGATGACATCATTCTGTAACACATGCAGAGCGTGTTCAGTGGAGTGTTGTCGCTAAAACCCTCAGGGATTAATTTGCTCCTCAGGGATTAATTTGTTGCTTGATTATCTAGGTCCGCTGTAATAAGGCGTTCCAACAGTCTCTCGATAAAAAGTGTAAAGTGTTGAAATTAGTACGCACGAACACTGCAATAGTAGTAACTTGTTTGGCTTCTTCACTGCAGGCTACTAACTTAAATAACTTAAAAAATGCCTACTTACATCATCAAGCATCTTATCAAAAGATAATTGTAAAACATCAACAGCATCTGTATCATCTTGATCTACATATATTTTGAACATGTTAAAAATTTGATACACCTGTAGAATTTCTTGCATATTTTTATCCATCCTAAAAACAACCAAATAACCTTTAAAGTGATTATAATTTCAAGCTCTTTTCCTACATAATTTCCTTATCACGAATCGTCTCTAAACAATTAATAGCAACTCGAACATCATCCAGATTATTAATTGGCCTATCCAAAATATTTTGCTGCTCCTTAATAAAGTCAGTCATATTTTCTAATTTGACTTTATATTTTTTGCTTAATAATTTTCCTAATGTCAATTTCCATATTTTTGATTCTTCAACAAATGAATTTATAACTTTTTCTGTAATAACAAAATAAATTAAAAAGCGATTTACCTCAAAAATCAAAGCTTACCCATGGTACAATAATTAGTATTATTGTACCATGAGCTTACCCATTTTTATTTGAATCGGTCCTATAACAACAAAAGGGTTTATTGCCTGAAGATCGCTTGTTAATTGATCGTATTCCATAAATCTGTCGCGTATGTCTACAGTAAGTGGCTCACTATCGACAAATTTTTTTATTTGAGCTTCACGACTGTCCGCCCATAAGTATTTATGATTTTTATAGGTGCTCTAGAATAGTAAATATTTAAATTATAATGAAGTAATTACGTGTTATTAAATATTAACATCCAAGAGATCATCGATGTCCTTTTTGAACATAGAAAGTCCACTGGATAGATTTTGAACAGCTCGTAGAACATCTTTGTGTTCAGAGATTGTTTTGAAATATGATTTTTCTTGACGATTCTCATCTGTTAAAAATAATTTATATTATTACTAGCACATAACTCGACTTTACAATGATCTCTCGCAGTCAGTATTTCCGAGAGTTCAAACGCAGGGTTCATCGCCATCTTTTTCAATACCCCCATAACCCTTAACCTATTCTCTCCTTACTAAGCTCACTGCTAGAAATTGCACCATGGCGTGACAAACGACATAACGGACTGGTAGTACACAAAGGGTGATTCCTGAGTTTAGCACTGCCACATAAAAAAAAAATAATAATTTAGAGCTTCTTATAAAAACTTAAAATTCCACGTTGAGCGCCACCTAACGGAAAAATCTTGTGCTACATGCACAACAATGGTGCAAATTACACTATCCATCACTCGATACTCACATCAAAACGGTTTGTGTATGATGCGAGGATTACACTAAGCATTCATTTTTCTGCCTCTTTTTCTTGTAACGATTGTAATGTCTTTGTAGTTGTACAATAAACGCAAAAGAGAAGGGGAATTCTCATAGTGTTCGCAGACCCAGAGTGCGATGTTATATTTGTGTTATTGTAATCGATGAGTGAGTCTGGCAAATTTTCTGGCTCAAAAGTGAGGAGACATTATGACCCATGGCATAACCTCCCTGCGACCCCTTGCCTAAAAAATCAGTTTGTGTATGGGGATAATAAACGAACTGATGGATAGTGTAACTTGCATCAATCATATTCAGAATACGTTTCTCCCCCTGTGCAGAACTTGCCCCATGTCGTCCTCAACATTTTGTTCCCCCTGTTCGATATATTCTCTATTTAAATTATCATCAGACCCATCGATCATTGGCGGAGGTGGCCTTAAGCCATAATCTTCAGAGTATTTCTGCAAATTGAAAGAACAATATCTCGCAGTGACGACAGCATTTCATTCGCGTTCCTTCGATTATCGAGTCATGTTTTCGGTCTGACCCGATAGCCGGATCAGAGTGAAAAGTAGGCTAAACGCCTAAGAAGATACTGAATCATCCCGTGAAAGTTCTAAAATCGGATTAAACGTTCCGAGCTTTGAGGTTTACAATTAGAATGATAAAAAAAAGTTTCCACTCGCTTTTCTCCGACTATCGGTTTTCCGTCTGAAGCAATAGTCGGAACCGACTGAAGCCTAAAACATGCCCAAGAAAATACTGAATCTTCCCGTGAAAGTCCCATACAATCGGATTAGCCGTTTCCAAGATTAGCCCGGACACACACGCTTTGTTTCTATATACTGGCTGGAGCAATAAAAACTTTACATGCAAAATTATTTTTTACTTTTTAGTTAATTTTAAAATAAAAACGTTGTTTTTAGTTTTTTTAAGCTATATTTTTGAGTTTCTAATTTTTAGTCTATTATATGTCTTCTGCCATTTTGTAGTGACCGCCATTTTAGATTTTAAATGACGGCACACCGCTTACTGTACTATACTCGTTACACGCTTTCATTTGATACCCATAACGAAGGCGTTGTAAAGAAAAGGGTAATCCGCCATTTTGTGTTGGCCGCCATTTTGAATTTTGAATAACGCCACCTAGCTAATTGCATTGTACTCGTCGTACCTTTCATTTGATATCCATGGCGGGGGGTCGGGGAACACAATTGTAACATTCGGGCGCCATCTTGGAACCGCCATCTTGATTTCTTTACAAAGTGGTCAGATTGTATTGTCACGCGAACTATACATATGTGCAAAATTTGAAGTTGATCGGTTATATAGAAGAAGGTAAAAATTAAGTTGCAAGATTTGTCTACATACATACATACATACTAGGGTGGTCCTTATTTTGGAAAAGACCCGATTTTTTTGAGTGCTCCCCCTAAATCAAGAGTAGGGGTTGAAAAAATAATTATGACGCAAAAAAGGGTAGAAAAAAATTTATAAACCGTCCCCCACGCAGGTTGGATGGGATTTTACATGGGTTTTCGTTTTTTTTAGGTTAAACCAAGCGTTGAGCATTTGATTTCCATCGGTTCAATCAAATGTTAATACATATTGAATAAACCTTTCCAACAAGCCAATAGTAAGCCATACACTAAGAGTTTTTTCTTTCGAAAAAAACTGTCGGTTGGCGCCTTAAAAAAACTGCCACTTTGCGTTGCGTGTTTGACAAAGCTCTTTGTCCATACACTATAAAAGTTAGTTAGTCGGATTGCGTGGCAGGAAAATGTGCCTTTGAAAAACAACAACAAAATGTATGTATTTGACTCGGCGTGTGGTGTGGCTGTAGACGCTACGCCAAGTCCCTCTTAAGTATTTGGTGACAATAAAGAATTTTGTGATACCCTTGAAATAATTCTATCTGTTGAAGGTGTACTAATTTTACCAGTTTTTTAAGCCTACCTTCAAACTCCTTTTTCAGAATTTAAAAAAAATTGCATGGGACCACCGTGGGAAACTACCCTCTCAAGCAAAAAAAGAAAAAAGCAAAAAAGTTATTGCGTTACAATTACAAAGTTATGCGTGAACAGGACCAAAAAAAACATACCTGCGCGTCGAATTGATAACCTCCTCTTTTTTGAAGTCGGTTAAAAATTGCCTATAACTTCAAAAGTAAAGGCGGAAGCGTAAAAATTGTTTGGACATTATTCATAGGAAATACTCCAAGCTTTCTAATTTTCGAAAGTATTTTTTGGAGAATTTTAGTTAAAAAAAACTTTGACGACTCATACAAGTTGGTAGGGTGGAACAGTCACTATTACAATTTTAGATAGGTGCGAGTATTCTGCGTACACTGATACCTTATTCGTGAAAAAAGGTTTTAGGGTTAGAAAAATACAGGGTGATATGTAAAACACTACCAAAAAAATTTCAAAACACCCTAAACCGCTAAACCGTTACGATTCCCCCACCTGTACGATTTTTTCTTCGTCTATCCAAAACCTATCCACAGCCGGCAGTTTTGTGAACTTAGCGCTTATAGTATACCCTGTATAACAAACATAAAGTTGAGTTTGAAGAGGAGACCAATAAAAATGTTTTTTGGCTTTTTTAGATATATCCGGTTATGTGCACCAGCTCTTCAAGTGAAGAGTAATTGGTTTCATTTTATGTTAAACTAACAAACAGAAAAATTCACTGAAAGTGCTTTATTGTTATTCATGACACAATTTTATGCTGCAAATGTAATTCTTCAATCGTCTTACTTTTCGTAAAATTAGTGAAAATGTATCACAATCCCACCAAAGAAGAGTTCAATTGGTGGGTCAACCAGACAGGTGCGTGCCCGACGCAGGCTTACAAAACAAAAGAACCAGAGCTTCTACTTTGAGAATGAGAACCGATATTAAGATGGAAGCATTCAATTCCAATAAATATCACGAATACACCATGCACCGCAATATTATGATTGGTTCATTGGATAAATTGTTCCAATATTGTCATGCTTTAAAATTTCAAAAAGAAGCACCAGGGATGTGCTGTTCCCATGGCAAAGTTGATTTGCCACAACTGAATGATCCACCTGTCACTTGGCGTTTAGGCGGATGGGTGCAGCCAGGCGCACCGGGTTCCAGCTAGTACATTATAAAAATAACAATGAAAAATGCATAAGTTAAATTAAGATATAGATTAATTTAGAGTGCCTGCTGAGGGCCAGTAAGTTAGATAGATTAGAATAGGTTAGAACCCTAGAATACGGATCTTAATTTACTCTCGATATATTGTGGCCCAGCAACAGATTCTACATAATAGGAGCGAGGTACTCTAATGTAAATAGAAAGGCATCTTACCTGCATAAACTCGTCTCATTCTACGTTCTGGAGTTTTAGCTTGCTTTCCCCACGTAGTTATATGATAGTGACTCTCAACGGCGCTCGTATAAATACTCTGAAAGCACGACTGTATTTCTTCTAAACTTGGCTTTATTACACAACGTGGAATATTAAGCTCCATTACAGTTGAAATAACTGGATTTGTTGGTGATGTTTTCCAATTTGGGCTATAATTAAATTTTTATTTCAGCATTTTTTTATTCACAAGCTTAAAAATGCACTCGGCTCACTTTAACAACTTCTTCCGGAAATTATCTAATGATTTTTTTGTGCAAGTAACCAGTGAATTAACCATTTTAGCATTAAAATATGAAAATAAATCCATAGTGTCATTTCTTAATGTATTTAAAGTATATCGTATTCTATCATATTCCTTAAATAAGAGAGCAATTCGCCCATCTTCGGGGGGAAAGTAAACAGTTCGATTAATTTTATCAAATTGGATCCAATCGTATTTATCAATAGGTAAAAATGATTCTGCTTTCCAATTTGAATCGTTTATTTGATCTCTAGGTAACTGATATTGTCGCTTTTTAGCATTTGGTTCATCTGGTGGCAATTCAATTAAATCAACAAATGCATTTATGAATTCAACAACAGCTTTTTCTATTGATTGTGATTTAAACTCAATTTCTTTTTCTTTTTAATACAAAAAAAAATGATAATAACAATAATAAAAAGAAAGCAATATATTTACCTGTATTTAATCTATGCAGATTAGCTTGGTCTAGAAGCATCTCAGGATCCGTAGGTGTTGTTGGTATAAAGGCTAACATCATTTCTGCAATTGAATCCATAACACTTAATATTCTTGTATTTTGTATATCTAGAACAGTTTTGTGAAATTCTTTCTGTTTTTCAACTAGCTGCAATATTGTGTTTTTAATAACCATAAACATATGTACATATGTATATCTACATGACCTACTTTCTTAAATCTTTCAATGAACTCATTCAATTCCTCTGATGTCCATTTTATAAACGATAATCCAGGCTTAATTTCAATTTCAAGATCACGCAGTAAGAATCTCATTATATTAAGCAGAATAACAGAAATAGAGCTTCGATGCTCTTCATAATCCTTTATCACTTTCTTTAATTCAACAGCAGCATCCATAATTTGATTCTTGCAAAAGGTTACCAAGCTAGCAAGATCAGGAACAGCTTGAATAAATAAAACTTAGTATAAAAATTCTATATTTTCAAAAAACATACCTAAATTTATTTTCCAAAAGCATTCAGTTTCTCTAATGAGGCGATAAACGGAATCATGTAAGTTGATGATGTAAATAGCCTTCTTTTCAACTCCCACTAATACAGATTTATGAAGATAGTTTCGAACTTCTTCAACGTAGTCATACCAAGCTTGATGATGCATCATGTCGTAATGTATAATGATACCACTCATATAGTTGTAATACTTAACTGTCCTTTGAGCCTTTTCGTGTGCAAGAACGCATGGTTTTGTTTTTATGACCTTTTAACACACATTTTTACATAAATAAATCAGAATGCCCAGCCATACACTTACCTGCATTGGCACATCGATTCGTTTGTGCAACATTCTAATCCATAAAATACGACCTCCTAACGGTGGACTGTTCCTTGGAATCGGTGGATCACGCCTTTGAGTATTGTATCTAAAAAAAATTTAAATGAATATTAAATTAAAACTAAGAGCAGTTCTTTGCCCGCTATTGGTAACTACTTTTTTGTTATGAAAATATGTAATGCCGTTAAATCTGCCGGCGGTTCGTTCCAAGAATACAAAGTCTGACCGCAAGCTCTATTCTAAATAATAAAAAATGTAAACCCTCGCTACACGGCAAGTTTGGCGACTGATGAGCTGCTAAATTTAGTAAGATATTTCGGATAAACGATTTTTTTATTTCATTATACCTAATTAAAACCGGCACTCACTTCCCCTGATTAATACAACTATTACAAGCTTCTAAGCCACACCTAGAACTTTAGATTCTTATGTATGATCCATAAAAATAATCACGAGTAGAACTTGCGTTTTTAATATTTAAACCATGAAGCATATCACGACTGTGATATACTTTTTATAGTACGATAAGAGGCTAATTAACAATAGTTATACAAATTTGTGAATAGCATCAACTCATGTGAACGCGTTGAATATTTCGATCTATACTTTCGGCAATATTCCAGAATCAATTTTTGAATTGATAATTTAAGTTCTCCAAGAGTACTAGTGCCAAGAATGTCAGAATATATTTCAGCTTCAATAATCAATATGGAATAAGGGACGATGAAGCATGGCAATATCCCCAAGCAAATCAATCACCACTTTCAAAAACAAGGAAATATAAGTAAGCTTGGGGTTTAAATTTGGCATAGCCTATTTCGTTAGTTATTTATGACCTAAAACTAGCCTTCATGATTCAAAATCTGCCATTGTATCAAATATATAAGGTAGCCCTAATAAGGCATCCCGCCATCTTAACCGGTTAATAATAGAGTACCTAAGCTCCGCCTAGATCGGGACGGTGCACCTCTTTGTTCACCTGGTTGTCTAGTACGGATAGCGGAATTCTCTTATTTCAGGAGGCATTGCACTCTGACGAAACTCCCCGACCCACTCTCGCAATATAAAGGGTGACACCTAAGCTTAGACTCTTTCACATAAAAAAATATATATGAATATAAAAGTAAGTTCCACGACACTAAAGTTCTTTTAAGCGAAAAACTTAGGTCAAAAATAATGTCCTTTGACCTATTATAGAATGTACTGTTATAGAATGTAATGGCCAACAAGCTCAAATCGAAAAGATAGTAAGGAGAAGAATAAAAGAACTTCCAAGGCATACTACTACTTAGTGTTTCTTCTCGAGAATTCTTTCTCGAGAAATAAAACTATTTTCACTATCTCATTTCTGGAGAAATTTAATGTTGTTTCCCCGAGAAATTTATGACTGTTTTTTAATCAATTTCTTAAAATTTTTACTCTGTTCTCATATCCATACATCTTTTTTACTTGCATACATACTAACTTAGTTGGAATATATTTGTTTGGTTTTTATGCGGGCTTTTTTTATATACGTTCAATGCAGGTTTATGTGTGTTTCGTGTTAAGCCGGCTCTACACGATACCATGACCAGCCTCCAAATAAGATATGTGGCATTTTAACGTCAAAATTTGTTAATATATTCAACAGTAAATGCCGTAACACAAATTTGTCCGGACAATGTTCAAGCTTTCTAATTTTGGAAAAATAATAATGGTTTTTACGTATTTTTTTGAGAAAGGGTAGTTGAAATTGATGTTTTTGTTAAAAAAAAAACAAAATTTTGACTTTGATGACTCATTTCTCTGAAAGTCGGTAGAGGTAAAACCATAAAAGAAGACGACGGAGCGCGCAGCTGGGGGAATGGAAACTGCACACAAACAAAAATTGCGCACAAATGGATAAGAAATGAAAATCTTCAAATTTCCCCTTCGAAATTTGTTGCGACTGGACTAAGAGACGGGAATGGCATGCGGCGGTTCTACTGCGCATGGAAAACGAGACTTCTCGTCGTCTTCTTTTATGGTTTTACCTCTAGGGTAGAACCTTCGCTTTTACAGTTTTAGATAGGTGGGAGTATTCCGCGTAAAAAAGTGCATTTTTAAGCTAAGCTTGGCTCTTGGTTCTCGAGAATCCGGCAATAATTGGAAAAAACCGTTTTTCTAATACCTCGATAACGGTTCTTTGGAAAAATAAATTAGTGTCATTTACGTTTTCAGCGACCTCAAATTAGGCTAAAAACACTTTTCCTATTAGGTACCCCCAGCAATTAAAAAAAATTTTGTAAACTAGTGTTATCAAATGCAACATTAGACGCGTTATGTTTTTTAAAAAATTACTTCAAATCACATTAAAGCTTGCTTTGTAATCTTATACTTATTATTTTCTTATTACTTAATTTTTATAAACATTTATTTTGTGTTATGAATAAAATGGAATTTGATTTTTATTTCATGAAATTTTTACAAATTCACAATATTTCTCGAGAAATGAGAATTCTCGAGAAGTAAAATTTATTTTTCTCTTTTCTCGAGAAATAGAAACTACCGAGAAATATTAAACTACTACTGCACCAGCAAACTAACTTCCGTCATTGAATAGGAAACAGTTTCGATGCTCGAAGGCGGGAATGTCTACGGAGACAGATATCAAGTAATGAGTAATATGGTCAATGCGAGGGACTAAAATCCCGGACCTTTGGGATGGTAGCATGCAGCCTTAGTTATTAACTCGTAGATGGGATGATGTTAATGGGGTTGTACAGCCTATTGGCAGGAGTGGTTCAAAGTCGTTCGATGAACCATAAACGGCTACAGTTTTCTTTTTTGTGTCATTCTATCTTCCAGAAGCACCAGTCCACGTGGATCAAAAACCAATTTGTGGAAGATCGGAAATGAAGTGTTTCTGGGTTGATTTTCATCTGTAGGCACGGTCCTGTCGATCGACCACACTTCAATGTAACTTTGCAATTTTATACCAAAACCGGAACTCTACAATGACGAAGCTCCAACCTCCGCTGGAAAGACGGCGTAGACCAGGACGCCTAGAGCTTAGGGGTGCCAAATTGGATGACATCGGCTCATAACCGAGACCGGTGGAGAGAACATTTGCGCGAGGCCAGGACAGTCAAAGAAGAAACGCGGAATCAGTAAATTTGTATTTAAAGAACCTGGTATCAATTTTAGTTTGTTATCATATTCTATGTGAGTTGTGTTTTTTTATTTTATTATATAATTTTGTCACCGTTTAAGATACTATCTTTGTATATGCTTTCGTAATAAATAATAATAATACTATGTAGAAAAGCAAATCTATCAAAAATGTACTACAAGACTTTGTCGAAATTTGTTAATGCAAAATTTATAATTAATTAAATACTCACACATCCTTCAATATAAATATCTCTGTCTCCAACATTTCAGCAACATCTAAATATCTTCGATCCATGCATAAACATTCCAAATTTAATTTTTCAAAACGCTTCAAAACTAATAGAACAGATTCAGAAAGTGGTATTCCTTCAATTTGTTTCTTTACAAATTTCTGCATTAGTAATTCCTGTTCTTCTATTGCTTTCATAAAAGCGACATAATCAGACTCAAATGTTTCAATACGAAAGTTCAATGGATCATATGGTTTTGAATAAATCTTGATACGTGCTGCCTTGATTGCATCTGCAAATTTTTCCATGCCACTTATTTTTATTTTATCCAATATTGAATATGTTATTTCAGATTTTGCGATATCAGTTATCTATGAAAAAAATTTAATTTAATTTTCATCTTATTCTTAAAAAGTGATTCAAATTTGCCTTATCCAATCTTTTAGTAAATGTTTCTAAATTACAAAATATATAAACTGGAGAAACAATCCATGGATTCTCTTTAGAATCCTTCATATCTTGAACAGTTCTATAAAAATTATTTCTATACGCATCCATTACATGTTTACAAGTTCCAATATTATCAATTAATTTTTCTGATGAAATTTCCCAAATACTTTTTTTTTGAGTATTTGTTAAGTAATTGCATAATGCTATTGTTAATTGATTTGTTATTTTTATAAATAATCCAGTAACAGTTTCGCATGTATTGAAGAAATTTGCTGATTTTGAGACACTCCGCGTTGCTGCTAGTAATGTTTCTATAGCAAAGAGAACATCTGGTGGATCACCCCTAAATAATAAAAATATTTATAGTTTAAGGCTTAAAAATCATTAAAATAAATTTATTAAATAATTCTTAATAAAATCTTTAACTAAACTTACATATACAATGGATTCCAAAATGTCTGTAATGAACTAATGTATCTAACATTGTCAAGAGCTTCATTTAAAGCGTTTGTAACTTCATCATCCATTAATTTCCAACGCTAAATAACATATGCTTATTTTTCAATATATTTAGACAAAGATAAAAAGTCAACCTTAAGCAGTTTAGAAGATCTAGACAACACTAGACAGGCATAATGATTTTGAAAAGGCGTGGATGCAACAAATTCAGTCACGGATTGGTACCTCGTAAGATTCCGTCGCCAGTGCTCAAGCAACTGTAACGGACCGACACTAGGAGGATCACGTTGTATTTGCTTCCCTAAATTTTAAACTATAATCACGATTCACTTATAAAAATAATTAATCACCTTCTTTTAAAATAATTCCAATTTTCTTCATCCATAAATTAAAATACCATTGAACTTCATAAACTTTCTCACGATTCTTAGCGGTTGCTTCAATTTGATATTTAGCTAGTAAGAAACCTTTATATAACATATTCGACACATCAAATATAACACGATTTTGAACTCCTTCATTTGAAGATGCTATAAATTTATAGAACATATTGACCTGATGAAAAAATCTTCGTTTTTGCGGCTCTCTACATAAACCAAAACCATCTACTGCTTCTAATGCAGGTATTACAACTCTCATCAAGTGCTCCTTGACGGCAAACAACGCAATTTCTTTGCCTTCAGATCCAAATGAAAATATTGCGACTTTATCATTCATAGACCGACCATCAATAGCTGGCTTGTTTGTAGTTCTAAAAGCGACCATCCACCAATCCTTCAACCGAACTTCGGATGGTATCTGTGCTACTGATCGAAGAACTTCAACATAGCGCAACTTGTGATCATAGCGTCCAGATGTTATTGGGAAACCAAGCTTTGGCGCGTAACAAACTAGGACAACATAATTGCCAAGATTTGTGAAAACTGAATCCAAGTTGTCAACAAATGTATCACTGTCAATGATGCCGGCAACCAATTCCTCAACATCGACACCGTAAAATTCGGCCGCTATTTCAAGAATAAATCTATGAAGCGCACCAACTTTTCCAAGACGATCGGATCGCATATTTTTGGCCAACGCTATTAGCTTCCGGTCATGCTCTTCCTGTTGCAGTCTTGTTGGACTGTATTTTCTTTGGGCAAGTCTCTTAATTTTTCTAGATATACTAAAAATTCTTTTTAGCCTTTCCATTTTAATTTATTTTTATGAATTTATTTTTGAATTTTTTTGTTATTGTTATGTAGTATTAAGAATAAATTCACAATATAAATATATCACAATTATACAAATATACAAATAGTATAAAATATATTAAATTACAAAATATAGGCTTGTAGCCGAAGGAGCACCTATAAGAAAATAGTTTTATTTTGTTTTAATACATATAAGCCTACTTTTTTGTATAGTAAAAAATATGACTTTTTAAAAATGTGCTACTTTACAGTATTTACAGGGAAACGGGTGGAATTTATATATTAATGAAGCTACTAAACCAGGTCCTGGTTAGTAAATTAAAAACGGGCTTTGAGATGAGTATTGTGCCATTATTTATAAAACAATAAAACTTGAAAGTTGGCATACAAACAAACCCATTAAAAAATCATCACGAAACTTCTGTATAGGACGCAGCTCGACGTGGTAACTATTTGCATGTTTCTTTGTGTTAGCATTTTTTAACCGACTTCAAAAAAGAGGAGGTTATCAATTCGACGCGTAGGTATGTTTTTTTTTGGTTCTGTTCACGCATAACTTTGTAACGCAATAACTTTTTTGCTTTTTTCTTTTTTTGCTTGATAGGGTAGTTTCCCACGGTGGTCCCATGGAATTTTTTTTAAATTCTGAAAAAGGAGTTCGAAGGTAGGCTTAAAAAACTGGTAAAATTAGTACACCTTCAACAGATAGAATTATTTCAAGGGTATCACAAAATTCTTTATTGTCACCAAATACTTAAGAGGGACTTGGCGTAGCGTCTACGTAAAAGGCTACCGAACTAATTATCGCGGGTTCAAACCCCCGGTCGGACAGTTCGACTTTTTTTCTTTTTTTCTCTTCTAAATTCATTCTGATTGGATTAATCTTTTAAAGAATTATTACATCCTCTTCGGTAAGAAATTCCGTGCATACTCATGTACACTGCAAGAGTACTATCCTTTGAATTGGAGAACTATTTACCCGAATTTCCGATATGACTTATGTAAATATTTAGCCAATATTTATCAACGGTCTCTCGTAGCACAGGGAGTAAATCCCTGGCTCTCGTTCAAGGGTTCAGAGTTCGATTCTGCGGGCTGTTGCATTTTTTTTTCAATCGACTTTATATTCTCACAATAAATTTGATGAAATTTTGTTTTTTAATTTCATTCGGGGAATTTTGTTTCATACTCATACTAAATAAGTTTTTTTTATTAAATAACTCCGAAAATACGCAAATACATTATTGCAAAAACTATTTAGCTACTGCCTCGATCCTTTCGACGACGGCGTGTTATACTTATCGTAATAAATAATTTTTTTTAAATTGGCCCCGAAAATAAATGAACGGACTAAAAAGTACGAAATAAAATAAATTTTTAAAAACCTACTTCAAAAAAAACCAATACCGTAATGCCCAAAAAAGGATGAAATAATTGTTGGTAGTTCTTTACAATACTAATCCAATCAGAATGGATCTAGAAAGAAGAATCACTTTTGAAGACCGTGCTAACACCTGTTTTCGGTGCGATGTATTAAGTGCATAAAGTTAACAAAGAAATGAAAACAATTTTCGAAACAAGATTAGTGCAATGAAAGTCAACCTGGCACCGTCTTCAAAAGTGATTCTTCTTTCTAGATCCATTCTGATTGGATTAGTATTGTAAAGAACTACCAACAATTATTTCATCCCTTTTTGTGCATTACGGTATTGGTTTTTTTTTTGAAGTAGGTTTTTTGATTTCTTTAAAGTCACTTACTACCTGGATACCTCATAAAACGTTTTCCAAAGGTTTTATACGTGTACAAATTGGTCTTGGCGATATAAATAAAAGTACTAAATCTAAGAACGCGCAATAATCTTCTTAAATCATATTAAGCAACAAATTTATAGACCAATTACATTGTATTCATCGGTCGGGAACCAATCGGACTTGGATGAAACACTCTCTCTAAACGCGGCTAAGGAATAGTTGGGGCGCAGTAGAAAGGATGTCAGGACTCTTGCTGGCTTGATGTCAGGACACTTATTGGCTATACTTGTTGGGTTGCTGTCAAGACACTAGTTGGCTTGATTACTGTCTCTTAACCTGGCTAAAGATAAGGAATTATTGGGAAGCGGTAGAAAGGATGTCAGGACACTTGTTGGATTGAATACCGGACACTACGCCCTGCATTGCAACTTTTGGAGGAGAGATAGAGCGGAGTACCCTACCTGCAGGCTTTGCGTTGAGGAGGATGTGTCTGCCCTTCATGTTCTCTGTGAGTGGTCGTAATATCTCGGACAGTTAAGTCTAAGCGACAAGCCACTAGGTAGGCTGCTGAACCTGTTCAAGCGGTTAAAGGCACGTTTTATCAATAGCATTTGAACTTCAATATCAAATCTTTGTTTCAAAAAAATCACACTTCCCACCCAATTTTTGATCCGCAATACCCGCAGACTCGACCGGTGCAGACTCTATTTTAGATTCGTGCTACGATATAAAAAACCATATGCTTGCCTTGAACCTAACGCAATTTTCACTATTGCTGCTGAGTCAATCCCTTCGCAGTATCATTGATATAGTGTGTTGTATTGCTCATCTTGAAACATCGGTTAACAAATTCATTAGTTATGCGAATTTGGAATTTTTTCCCTAAAATCCGAAGAAACATCGACCCAAGTCGCTCGTAAAGTTTGCTGAAATAAAAAATGTACATATTTCCATAGGCATAAAAAAGAAGAAATGCAATAAACATGTTTTTTTAAATCCTTTTCTTTTCATATTAAATATAATCAAAGTTAGACAACATCCTTCTATGGACAAATTTTATTTACAGAAACTTGTAACAAAAATTTAAAATTCGTTTTCCGAAACATAGTTTCTCACATAGCATACACACGCGTAAAATTATTTGCTTCCATGCAAATTAACTAACCTTAAAACTTAAAATTATTTATAATTATTTAACTTATAATGTTTTTTCTCGGAGTTTTTTTTCATTATTTTTTTATTTTTTTATTTATTTTTATAATTATTATTAAGTATTTACAAAGAAAATTTTGATTCACTGTAAAATTACTACCGTTTGCAACTTTCCAATGAATTTTGGATTTTGTTTTTCACTTTCTTTTTTTCAAATTTCCAAAACACACAACTACTGAAAGAAAAACTTAATAAGTATTTTTAAAGTAAATAGTTAAAAATAATAATAATAATAGTCTCTAAAAACACACTTTTTTCCATTTCTAAGAAATTTAAATATCTTTTGAAATTGTTCGTATTGTATACCTACACAGAATTTTTAATAAAATTTCGCCCTTTTTAAAATTTGAAAAAAATGTATAACAATTTTAATTTATATATATATATAAGAAGTAGTTAAAAAAATCTCTGCTGCAAAATGCTTACGGGTTTCTTTTGTGCACTTTACATCTACTGTATTTTTTTATATTTTGCCTATAAATATTTTTTTGTTTTTTATAAATACGTATATAAGACAAAAAATATAAAGCTTGTTTATATGAACATTTCATGTATTCCTCACGAACGTTTTTATGTTATATACAATATTGAAAAATGATTCCTCTCTCATGTTGGATTGCACGCTATGAAAAGGCGTTTAATACTCACTTCGATATGCTCTTTTTAGCTTCAGAAGTTCCACTTAAAGTTTTTTCTGTTGGATAGTCAAAACATATACTCCTATTATTCTCATTCTCTAAGCTAAATGAAAAAATTGTGAATTATTTTTATAACTTGAACGCAATAATTAAACTGTACTGTTTAATTATTGTGCCTACTGACCGTTCTAAATAAATCTTTAGAAAAGAAAACAAAATAAACTTTCTTACCCAGTTCTTCTGTTGTCATTTGACCAGTCGCCATAATTTCACTAATATTTTCCACATGTTTTAAGCCATTTTCATCAATCTGCTCCATTTCAAGTAGTACAGTAGAAGTCCCCGAATAATTCTTAGTATTCACGGTCAATGGTCTACTATTTTTTGTTGTTTCATGTACAATTCTTTCATAATGAAATCTTTTATTATTATTCCTCATATTTTGTACAGTATCCAATATATTCTCAGTATTATTATTTTGAGGTATAATATTGCATTCACTATTGTCACTTTTATAATCATGTATTAATTTCTCAGTATACATATCATCTTCACCCTCTGAATTACCAATTTCATCTACATATTCTATTGCAACATTTTCATCGATCTCTTCATTAGCAGATCCTGAAATATCAATTTGCTTTTAATTAAATTATATATTGTAAGTGTTGAACTTCTACAACATTAAAAATAACAAAACGGAAAGTTGCTGATTTACCTAGGATGCAAGACTCAAGGTGGTATTCTCGTTGGCGAGTGACGTGACTACGAGAGACGCGGTAGAATGAAACTGTCGATACCTACGAACGTATCGAGGAAAATGTCACTTCAAACGACACCGTGCGACAATTAGAACACGACCTTTATCGATCTAGTCGCCAGGATTCTCTTAGATTGACAATGAGAAATACCAATTTAAGGTAGAAGTGACATTCGTCACGTCACTCGACAATAGCTTTGTTCGCGTACTTTTCTGGCCAAAACCTCTAGCACTTTCTGGCTGTAGAAGTAAAATTTCGTAAATGACCTAAATATTAAGCTTCCTATAAATGGCAATGCTGAGACATGCAGTAATTGACTTGGTATAAAGATTGACGGTTATAAAATCCGTGCATAACATAAGAGGCTGCATATAGTGTTAAAGCAGTTAAAGTCAACTACATATACAAAAACAAGAAACTGGCTTCCGTCAAAATTTATACTGACACAACCACGCTACGAATAACAGACTGTAGATTCTTATGGGCGTTTGATCGCATAAAGAGAACAAAAATGTGTGAATTATTAAGATCCTATTATGGAATACATTCAGAAATTGTAAAAATTAAAAGTTATCTTTGTATTCAGCTTCTGAGCATTACATGCGATTTTATTCATTTTTATATAAGATTGAGTAAATCACAAGCCACGTGGTATACAGTAGAATCTTCTAAAACGTCTTAAGGACCTTGATGACTTCGAGGAAAAAAAACGAGGATAAAAAAAATATGAGTGTGCTTAAGATCACACTTTTGAAGTAAAACTTTTTTGCCAACAACTGCCGCAATTATTAAAATATGAACCAGCTAATGCAATAGATAGAGTGGAAGGTCTGTCGGATATATAGCACGCACGAATCTACTGAGGGACTTGATACAATTGGAAAATATCAATATTTACAAATTCCTATTTATATTAAAACCTAAAAACGAAGCAAAGGTTTTATGATAACTGAAATATTTCGATTGAAACTGGTCTTAAAAACCCGTAAAAACTGAATCAAGTAAGGTTCCATATGGCTTGGTACTTTTGTCAATATTGAGTCTGTTTAGACGCTTCGCTCCCAGAAACGTTCCTCACGAACTTTATGGATGAAGGGAGAAGTGCGGTGGTACCTCTCAACATCCCCACTTTTCCCTGCATCCACAAAGTTCGGACGCGCCCTTTCTGATAAAAAATTAATATTGAAATGGCCAGGGGGTTTCGTTAAAGTTTCGACCTATTAAAATTGAACCTTCAGAAGTGGAGATTGTCATGTATGAATTTCATTATTTCGCGTAAAGTTTTATGCGGCGATACATAAATAATTCATTTGTCTATTTTCTGCCATACATCTGCCTACACACATTTCATGGTGATTAATCGTGACTAAGCGATAGCGTTTTTGGTTGTCCGTATGAGATGTTAAAACATTAGCGGAGTCCTCATCATATTCTTCATTTTTCCTCATCATATTCTTCATTTTTCATAGCGAATAAATGCGCATGCCACACGGGTATGCACGCTCCCGCCACAGGCATGCATGCTACCGCCAAAGGCGCGAAAATCTAAATATTCGCCTGCTAGAAGTATTCGCGGTCCCGCTACAGGCATGAACATTTATAAATGTATCCGCATCGGCATAGAAAATTCCAAACTCGCGTGTTGTTTTACCAAGCAATCCCCCAACTAAGCACTAACGAAGTCCAATGCTGCAAAGCAATCGAACGAGAGTCGGTCTACTGAGTATGCTATTGTCACCCTTTATGGTCACCAAGCTAATTGCCCGCTTTCGTCGTCCAATACAACTAGGGAGTTTTAAAGGGAGCAAAAGGAAATACAAAAAAAAATTTCTGACGATTTTTCAATGTGTGAGAGCGTGATGCGAAATGAAAGCAACTTACTCTCATGGAAATTTTTTAGGCTAAGGCGCGTCTAAACAAGTTTTACTTCAATAAATAGAAGCTGAAGACATTAATAAATTATTTGTAACAGGTTTGACTATAAACAAAAATATTAAGATTGAACGCCAATAGACAATGTGAAATTACTGTAAACGGTGAAATTATAGAAGAAGTAATTTAATGTATTTATCATGGCTGCATTTGATAAAGATGGTATCGGAAAAAACGATTTGAAGAATCACTTATATATAACTTTTCGTATTATAGCAACGAGTTGGCGCAACCGGTTCTCAGTCAAACGCGGACCGGGCAGGCTCTAAACTAACAGTATACAAATCTTTATTAATTATCGATTGAGAAAAATGCACAAAGAATTATGGCAACGATCAAACATTGAAAAAACTGAATCAGATATATGTAAATGTACGGCTGACCACTTACGTTTCCCCGCGAAATAATAAGTTAGATGATAATATATTAGTTAATAAATTAGTTACCATATGAGACATCATAATCACCATCTTCCTCTTCAGTTGTATTCTCATTAAGCATATTATCACCATCAACAGTTTCCTCTTCAATAACATCATTGAAATTATCATCACTAAGAGTTGTTGTATTAAGTTCACTTATGTTACCGCCTTCTTTTGTTTTATGCCCTGCATTTACGAGGCGTTCATTTGCTTCCCTTGTTTTATTTGCTTCCTGATCCAATTCCATTTCCCAATCGGTTGTGGTCCCAATAACATATTCACCTTTTGATTCAAATTCCTTGATTTTAGCACTTTCATCTACATTAATCTCAAGCACATCAGATACTCTGTTATTATTTAATAAAATTTGTAAATCTTGACTGGAAGATGTTCTACGAACTAAATCGCCAGCATTTAATGAAATAGATCGCATCAATGCAGGTTTCAACTCAAACGCTTGAGCATCTTTAGAGATATGGCTAATGGAAGAATTATCTAAACCAGTTACGGGTGTTGTTAAAATATCTACAGGAGTATCCTCAGTTATTATATTATTATTTATCAACGGACTACCATCGTCCTTTGATATATTTTCACTTTGTATAGCACCAATTACAAAAACGTTATTTTGAGCTTTTGGTAAAGTAGTAAATTGCATGTCGGTGAGCGGCTTTTCACTACTAGATACTTGTGCTGTTACTTTATTATTTCTGGTCACCGATATCGGCTTAAGTAGGGGAGCACTGGAGTTCGATGTTCCGCCTATACTTGTTGTATGCATGTAAATAACGTTTGGCTTACTCATTGTCACTGATTTATTAAGTGTGTTTGGAAGAATTTGAACTTTTTGTACTGATACACGCTTTCCAGGAGCAATTGTATTTGTGCTAAGTGGAGTTCCAGCTATACTTTTTTGTGACACCACAGTTCCCAGCTTTGCTATTGCATTCGCATTATCATAAGATTGTATATACATTTTTCCAGGGGCTGATGAAATGATTTTGAAACTTTTACGATTCGTTGTTGCTGCTGCTGTTTTTGATTGCAAATCTGTTGGCAGTTTAACGTCACGAACAACTGGATTGATTATTTGTTGGCTAGTTATTTGAATTTTGGGTTTTGTACCCATTGCTGGTTGTATTGCTGTTTTGATAGAATTTTGCCGCTGTAAAGGCACTGTACCCATTAACACTGGGAATTTCTTCGTATCAGTTCCGGGTGAAGGCAATTCAATATTTGTTTGCAAGGTTTCAATTGGTATCATTTTTGTACTATTTATATCATCTTCTATTCTAGATGTACTAAGTGATGGCGACTGTAATATTGGTTTAGTTCCTTCCTGACTAAGTGATGAATTATCTGCATGGCTAACAATTTGGTTCTGTGTAATGACATTCTGATGCCCATCCGGCATTTTTAATTTAATATGCTGCTTGCTGGTGCCCATTATTGTTGAAGCGCTTGTCTTTACTGTACTACGACCGGATTGAAACGGTGTAGGCATGGCATTTATTTTCGAAACATAGGGCACTTCATTTGTATCACATATAGGACCCGAAAAGGAACGATCTTCAACAACAAATTTCTGTAATGGAGTTGTTAATTTGTCTAATTTAGAATCATTTTCAGGCATAAATATATTTTGTGTATGCGGTTGTTGGGATATTTGCGATAGATTTAATTTCGATAAGTTATTTGTAATATCCTTCTTCGATGTTGCGATTTGTGGCAATTTATTGGAACCAAATATTTCTGACTCAATTGAAGGACTTTGTTGCATTACTTTTGATTGAGGTAAGCTAGCATATGTATGTAAGGTTCTTGGGCTGGGTACAAGTGGCTTATTGTCAGATGTTGTTGGAGCCTCAACTGGTTGTTTATTAATTATTTTTGTTGGTTGAGATTTCGATGTTGTTAGACTAGGCTTTTTCGTGGAAGAGTGAACAGCTTTTTTCGTTAGTGTTCGCTTATGTCTTGATTGGGTTTTACTGTGATTATGATATAATTGCTGAATTCGAGTATTTGTATGAACTTGAGTTTGCGAACTAGATTGAGATGAATCACCACTTATAGTACGTTTTTTGCCAGCTGGCACTGTTGATGATATATGATCTGCTAATGATAAGGATCTTTTAAGATTCTTTTTCTCTTCTGTTAATTTGATTGCCTGGAAATAATTGAAAATTGTAATGTTAAACCTTTTACTTATTCGCTTTTAATTTTTTAAAAGGATGTGAAAATTATCTGAAGAATTGCAAATAAAAAGTGTAACACATTTTTAATTATTAATATTTTTTTACATACATACAGGTAAGCAAAAAAGTTAAACAAAATGAACACAGTTATACAGTACTGATTAAAATATTAAGACCTTCTACTATTTTCATAAAACTCTGACTTCAAATTACTATAACTTTTTAAACTATAGATGTATTTAAGGAAGAAAACCTCAAAATTTAGCTTGCATCCTAACATCGTACATCGATATCATCTCGTACATCGATATTATCTACCCAGCAATGAAGAACATATCAAACATATTATCTAACAGCAATGAAGAACATATCAAAATCCAGCCCAAAAATTAGGGTAATAGTCATAATTAACGGTACCAGAAGTAATACGAATAATCTCTAGCCTAGAGGATGTTTCGGTATTACTTAGTACATAATGGGATAACTCAATACTTAGAAATACTTTCTCATATAAAATTTTTTAAAGTATTGCAACTATTCATAGGGGTGGTCTTAATATTTTAATCAATAGCGAAGTTTGTTTTTTTTTCTACTGAGTTTACTGTTCATTTTATTACTACAAATTTTTTGCTAATAATACATAATGATACAAGCTAAATTTGGTGTGTTTTTTTTGTTAAATACATCTTAGCTTAAAAAGTTATAGTCATTTGAAGTCCGAGTTTTATGTCGAATATTTTAATCAGTACTGTCTTAATATTTTAATCAGTACTGTATAACAAACTGACAGTAATATAAAAAATACACTCATAATAGATATAGATATACTAATTTTCTGTTTTAATAAATTACCTAATCCCTTTATTTAATCCTAGCATAAAACCCGCGTGCGTTGCAACGCTTTTAAATAAAAAAAGTTTATGTGTGCTCTGTCCGCGGTAGGAAAAGAGTATAATGAAAACAACAAAAAATCTGGAAAAAATGATTTTGGATACCATATAAAAATTTAAAGTTACCTACAAAAAATATTGTAATATTTCTTCTCAAGCGTTCTCGGATTCGTTAGGGATTAATTGGAACAATTTGTTTCTTTTTAACAACTTTAATTTCAAAACAAAACTTTTTGCACACATGTGCTCCTCCTTCCTATTCTTGGCGGTTCAGTTAGAACAACCGTACTAAATTGAGATGTGACTCTGCTTCTCGGTGAATTGGAATTTTAACTTTCTCTTTTCGATTAGCCGTTACACTGCCCCCTTCTTACTTAGTGTTCGTCCCGAACGCAGCTTCCTACAGTTCCTAGATGACATCGTTTAATCTCGTGATGACCGTGGAGGGGCCGTTCCATTTCCTTTGTATTGGCGATTTACATTTTATTCGAAGAGGATTTTATAGCTAAACTCGATCGCCTTCCTTAAATCTAGATCCGTTCGCCCTTAGGTCGTAGTGGGTCTTCAGCTTGTTGGGCGATTCCCAAATTTAAATCACTTGGCAGCGTAATCTGTTTCCCGAAAATCATCTTTGCAGGCGTCGGACCGGTCCTGTACAGCGTTTTTTATGGAATTATATAGAGATGTTCTTCATATTAATTTGAAAACGTATTTCTACCGTTTCTATAATTTTTAGTGTTTCTATACTGGTATTTAAGAAATTTCCTACATTTAAGAATGTGGCAAACTTCACGCCAATAGTGGAAATGACCAGGATACACGATGGTCAATGTTCATCCATTTGGAGCTAGGATGTGGATTTTTCGATTTACCAACTATATACAGCTGACCGGGAAATGACGCTTATTTGGCAAAACTCGTCCCCAGATTGGCCCGAAATTTAAAATTTATAAGTTTGATTATAAATTCTTTATTTGTTACCTTAAAATCCCCCAGATACCGAAATTCATTGCGGCCATTTTTAATTTATAAGTTTTGATCATAAATTCGTTATTTGCAACCTTAAAAACCCCTAGATATCCACTTTCATTGAAATCGGAATACAATTGGAAAAATTTGTCCGCCATATTGGCGCGGCCATTTTGAATTCATAAGTTCTGATCATAAATTCGTTATTTGTTACCTTAAAAAACCCCAGATACCGATTTTCATTGGAATCGGAACACTATTGGCAAATTCATCGGCCATATTGCCGCGGCCATTTTTAATTTATAAGTTCTGATCATAAATTCGTTATTTGCTACCTTAAAACCTCCCAGATACCGATTTTCATGGAAATCGGAACACAATTGGCAAATTTGGGTGGCCATTTTGAATTTCGATCATTTTGTGACGGCCATATTGAATTTCGAAAATCGGGCTTCGAGGTGCATCATGGGAGGCCCCCCCGGATCTTCGTGCAAAATTTCGAAGCTCTGCGATCCCTGGTACACCCCCTTAAAGCGCACACATCGCACATAGACGCATACATACATAAACTTGCTTTTATTAAATTTCGTAGTGCATAAATTGTTTAAGTAAGTCAAAAGAGGTGTTGAGTAGATTAAGAAAAGTTTGAGAGGGATGAAGGACATGACGATGAATCTTAAGGGAAGAAAACTTAAAACGATCTGTTCACAGACAATTTCTCAAAATATTTAATTTTATATACCAAACCAAAGCCGTCAATCCAGCAAGGGTAAACTATGAAAGAGATTTTTCTTGTGTAACCTTCTTCAATGGCGATCTATCTCCAAATGACCTTTCCACTGTTAATTAGTTTTGGGCATTTCCCTTGTACTAAGCATGTAGTTAGCCCAGAAAGTTTGTCGGTGCATTTTTGTTACGTAAGCGAATAATGGTACTTAACGAATCGAAAAGGATTCTTTCTGAAGGGCCTGGTAACTAGTTATAAAGTGCATAACGTGTTCATGATCCTCACTAAAACCGAACTTGAATCAAGATAGATATTTCAGCAGAATGAGTTCCAAAATTGATACACCCCGCAAAATTCCTTTCTGCAGAATGCAAAACTAAAGGTAGAGAGGTTTTTCCGCGGGCAACGCAGGTGCGATTAAAATATTATCTTATGCAGTTAGAACGACCTAATAGGCCTATAACTCTTTGCTCTGTCAATCCACCATCCTTCATAATCTTCATAGAACGGCTCATATTTGGGAATTTTCCTTTCTGGTTGGAATTTTCGTTTAAAAAATAAATGTGTTCGCGTACTTCGCCTGCGGGATCCATCGCCAGATTTCTGTTCGTTTACTTTTTCGGGCTACAAAATGCGTGGAAATTTTTAATTCTACAGCCAGAGTGTGCCAGAGGTTTTAGCCAGAAAAGTACGCGAACAGAGCTATCGTCAATTCTAATCTTCGTAAATATCACTGCAATCTCTGTAGTACTTGTTGAAGTCTCTTCTTTCAGTCATCTTCACGTTTTGCTAGTACTGGCTATACGTAATTTTCATATCACTTCATCTATCCACCTTTCTCTTGGTCTTCCTACGGTTCCCTTTCTGACCGTCTATCATCGAACATTTTAGCTAACATTCTTCCTTCATGTCTTAGCCATCGTAATTTGTCAGTTTTATGTGTTTATTTCGTCATACGTTTTGTGCGTGTTTTTGGTCATAGATTTCTTCAAGTTCTTCTTTCGTCGTTAATGTACAGGCTTCAGACGCACAGCCTTAAATGGGCGATTTAATGTTTTGTATATTCTCACTTTGCATTACAGTGAGGTTCTCTGGTTCTAAAAATTTAACACTAGTGCGAAATGGGTTTTATTTCCGGGTGCGGTACGTCTATATACTGAACTTTTCTTTGTTTGCTTAATTTCAAACCATATTTCAGATCTTCTTTTTCTATAGTCCTGTAAACTCACTTTTAAGGGAGATCGAGATCGATTGTTAATCTAAAGATGGCTAGGTTGCCCACAAAGCCTGTTATTTGGAGCTAACGCATGCTTGTGTCATTTCATATATAATTTTGTTTTAAGTTATCTAGTTCACATAAAGGCACCTTTTAGGCCTTAAAGCATGATTGGGTATTTTATTAAAATATTTTTACAATCGATTTTTCTCATAAATATGGTTTAATTCTGACGTCTAATATGCAACAGGTGCTTATTAAAAACATCGGGTTTTCGAACTTTAAATGGGTGGTGATAAAAAATTAAAAAAATTCAAACAAAATTTTTGAAAGGTTTTAAGTGAAAGAATAGTTGAATCTACAAATTACGGATTTTTGTGCCGGAATTTTTAATTCTTCTTTTTTGTTTAGGGAAAATACTAGCTTTAAAAACTACCATAGTAAACATTTTCGATGTATGTAGTATAAAAAGAAAGTATTATTAATTTAATAGATGCTAATCTATCTAATTCGACACTTGAAATGATCTAGTATCAATTTGATTGAATCGGAAGAACAAATCTAACAAAGATCTTGAGAACAACTTCACTGAAAATAATTCCAAAAATAACCATTAAGTAAACCTTAAAAGAACTGCTGGGAAAAGTACCACTTGTGCTAATAAATTGAATAACTACACTTTGGCAATTCAGATTTTTAGATTTCCAGTCAGTCGCTAGTCTTACATTGTTCAAAATAAAGCAAATTATTGAGTGAATCTTTTGGATACATTTGATACAGCTAACGATTAATACTCAGACAATTAGCAAATTAATAACAAACTAATTTCAGTAAATTTGAATTTTCAGTGTTATGAGTTCTAAACACAGCATGAATCGACAGATCATGAAATGTTTTGGATTATATGCACTCCATTGATAACTTCAATTTATGATACATTCCTAGTTCACGAATCAATTAAGTTTCATTATTCACAGGTTGCCGAAGTAAAAAATAAAATAAAATTAACTAAACACGTCATCTACACTTCTAGAAACCCAAAAAAAATTATATATTCAACCTAGTTCCAAACTCTTGCAATACCACTTAACAATTTGTTTCATGTTTTATGTATGCTCACTCACTATATTTTACTTACATATGCAACTAAAAAAGAATGGAAGCTACCGTACATCTAATTATAGAACAAAAAACTTACGGGATCCTCAAGTACAACAGATTTTGTTTCATCCACAACTAAGTCCCCAATTGGTCGCATATTGGCTGTTTCAGCAGGATAAGGTAACTTTGAATTCTCAATAGCTGCTGCTTCAGCCACGCCATTGGCGACAGCAGATAAAGCTGTCAATGGAGCTGCTCTAGGTAGAAGCGGGAAATTTCTTCGTCCTTCACGACACCATTCTTGTCCAGTGTTTGGACCCGATATACTTTAAATATTATTACATATTACGCAAATTAATAAAAATTGCGCAAAAATATCTTACGTATCGGCTATTGTGGAAAGCTGTTCATCGTTTGCTGCTCTTCGCGCCTCGGCACGATGCCTTTCTTGTGATATATGGAAAACATTACGTAGATCTTCTAATATCTTCATTTTAGTATCACTTAAACCACCTTGTGCACGAAAAGTACTAATTACATTTGAATATGATTCTAATTCTGTAATTAATTGAAAATAATATTAACGCTTCTCTTAAGGCATTTTTTTAAATTCATACCTAATCGTCTTAAGACTCCGCGACACTCATCTCGTGTCATGTCCAAAGTAGTTGGCCACATATTTATTCCTTTTAATTGTATTTTCACTTGGAAAGTCTAAACCATAAAACATAACAATCCAAATCAAAATTTTCTTTTCCCACAAATAATACGTCAAGCGGCCATTTCTGTTTATTATGTCAAAATGCCTTTGGTGGTGTTTAGAAAGCAGCTTTTGATAACTCTTCCTGAATGGGCTGATTCAGAAGTTGTTAAATATTATTTAAAATTTGACCATCTGTTTTCTACAAGATTGTTAGGGGTATTCATGATCTGTGTTATTTGCGTTAAATCGAGAAAAAGTTTAACAAACCGAGAAACTATCCTTAAATGACATTTGTTTCGAGTTTAACAAATAACATCTGAAAAGGCGTGTTAATTCAACACCTCGAGATCGAAAATTGCACGTTACCATGGAAATTTCTATTTCGAAGATAACATTTTACGATTTCTCGACGTAACACAGATCACGGATACCCCTGCTATTTTTCGCTAGTTACTAGTTGAGATTTTAATTAATATTTATGCTTGGCACAGTGTTTCAATTTAAATCGTAGAAAGCAAATGACTGTTTATAAATTTAACGAAATAGTTTTGTTTTAAATGCTCACGTGGTAAACCCTTTAGTTTCTTCCCGCCATAAAAGCATGGAAATGGGGTTCCAGGTTTAACAAGCTAATAAAAATTATTGGATTATTTCGTAGTAAATAAAATATTTTTTATTATTTATTGCATTTTAAAATTAACAATTTAATTTTCAAACAAATAAAATAAATGAGTTGCAGCCGCTTAAGTCTAGTAAAACCATTTTTGTTGCGGTTCCAATTTGAAGCGAAATTTCTGTTAACTGAAATAAATAAAGAAATAGTGGTTTTGGTCTCTAATGAATGGAGGTTTTTGTCTTGAATGTATGTGGAGGTTTTTGTCTTGAATGATGTGATTTTGAATCGTGATATTTTTTATTAATAATAAATTAAACAAATTTAGTAAATATTTTGTGATTTTTTTTACTAAAATAAAAATATAAATTCACAACATAAACATTAAAACTACTATTTATTAACACTACAATATTTTATATAAATATGAATTTAAAAATATGTATTGGCTTTTTTAAATGAATTAAACTTTTTAATTAAAAATATAATTTTTTTCCTATTTATGATAAAGAATCCATTATTGTGCTGCGTATATGTAAAGCCTCATTGCTTTGTGTTGAAATTTTTGCTGGTTTTTGGATTTTCGAAAGCATTTCTCATCGGGCAATTCATTTCACTAATGCCAGCGGAGTTCATGATACCCTTAAAAATTCCGCTGGAATTTTCTCTCCGCCGGAATCGTAATTCCAGCGGAGCTTAGAATAGGCCTGAGTGTATTATTTTGGGAATTCCGGCCGCGACCAATTCCAGGTTTGCGTAAATGAAGATTGGCCCATATTGGAACTCGACAAAGTTGGAAGCATACAAAAAATTGGGCTCAAAGAGTTAACATAGGATACATCTCTCAATAGGGGAGTTTCATTTTCATTGCGAGTACGTACTCCGGAGTAGTTGGGCGCACATCCAGCCCATACTCAGGTGTGGCAGCATCTACTCCGATGTGCGCCCAACTACGCTGGCGTACGTACTCCAACGAAAATGTAATGCACCTAATGAAACACGCCTAAGAAAAAGATGGATATCACTGTTCGTTCGTTCGAATACCAATCAACTTGGAATCACGAGGAGGGAAAGTTGAAGTGCAACATGGATCAGTTTCACACGGGCCGACAACTAACCAACAAAAATCTGCTGAAAACGTCGTTTGGTAGAAGAGGGTGCGAAAGGACGATGAAAAATTTGCGCACCTCATCATCCTCTCTCCCTCGGAGAATAGGGTCTCCATAAATGATCGTTTTCAGCAGATTTTTGTCGGTCCTTGTTGAAGTGGCAATGGCAATCATGACTAGAACATAATTCGGAAAAATTCTTACAATTCACCAACAAAGGAAGAATGAAACTCAAAAACAATTCAGTTCTACCCTACACATTAAATATATATTTCCGTTCTTATGACAAAGTTTTTTTAAGCACTCTAAATTATCTTACAAAAATTTTGTTCCAGCTTCTGAACATATAAATTTCAAATTGCATTTATCTAAAGCTGTCTTTTTAAATGTTTTTTTTTTTTTTTGTAGAAAATTTCGACATAATTATAACTGGAGATAACTTAAAAAACATGAACCAAATACCCGATAATCCAAAGAGGTGGACAAACGCTTCGGATTTCCGAAGAAATAATTTAAATATGAAAACGCAACCTACTACATATCTTTTTTTGTTATAAAGAAATATGGTGTGTTATAAGTCAATAATGTAAACGTAGAAGGAAAACCTGTCTGCGCTGATTGCATGAAAATCAATTTACCAAGTTTTCGTATTTTGTAATAATATATATAAAAATTAAGATAATCAATGTGCCGCTGGGGCTGTTGGAGTTGGTGCTAAACGACTAACAAATGATATGCCTCCTCTTATTATTTTCCCTACAGCTGGTGGTGAATTTGCTGCCAGAGCATCGCTTGCCATTCGAAGTTCACTAAACACATTTCTTGTGTAAGGGTTCCTTCGCGACATGTACCGCATCACCAAGAAATGATAGTAGATAAATGGAGTCATAAGACCAGCTTTTCCCCTGTTAAAAAGGTAAAATTAACTTAATTACGCGCAATTTATAATGTAATTTTATATTACATAAAAACTAGAACAACGGCAAGAGGCATAATGAATATCTCTGAAAATGCTGCCAGCCGAAGAATATTCGTTGTTTGAAATTCAACAATTGAAATAAAGAATCTTGCGCCCCACCACGAGTTTTGTCCTAGAATCTAAAAAAGAAATCCTTCCTTCATGAGCTTGATAAGACGAAAGTGTAATACTTACATCTAATAATTTAAGAGAATAGCTAGATGCATGTAACACAGCAAACAAGACAACTGGGAATAAAATTAGAAAAACGGGGCTCACGTAAAGGAACATGACCGAAAAAAATAAATAATGACACGAATCTTCAGCGTATAATTTTGATATGAATTCGCGAGAGAATGTAAATGTTGGTAACCTTTGATGTAGCCGTAATGCACTGGTGGCAGCGTTTGCTAAGAGTACTTTATTGTAGTAGCTTTGAACGTTCCTGTAAAAAGAAGGAGACGAGGATTTTTTATATGGTAAGTTACTATAGTAGAAAACGTATAAATTTACCCGAAGAATGGTAATAAGTATCCAATTGTAAATACAATTGTTAACACTCTTGTTGCCCACAGAGCGACATCAATTTTATTTTCTTTAATATGTTCAATTAGTCTGGCCTGCACAGATTCTACTGGTGGCGGTGGACGCGGAGGAGTGTTTGTATCTCCAGCTGACGGTTCCCTTTGATCATCAGTCATGTTTCTGGAAAAAATAAATGTTTAATTATTATTTAAAAACTTTTATTTTTATTTATCTGTTTCGAGTGAAGCGCAACGACATTGATCGATTTTTAAAGCGAATGGGCTGGCATACACAGATCATAACGTCAACACTAAAAAAACCGGTTTTTTATGATGCTCTCGGGGTACATGGGTATTCCCTTCAAATATTTCTCACGCAAAAGCAAACGCGTGAAAACTAGCACACATATAAAAAGTTACTTCTATCTC
Organism: Thereva nobilitata; assembly: GCA_963855945.1. Taxonomy (NCBI): domain Eukaryota; kingdom Metazoa; phylum Arthropoda; class Insecta; order Diptera; family Therevidae; genus Thereva; species Thereva nobilitata. The sequence goes on along the minus strand of OY979698.1, from coordinate 106,737,854 downwards.
TTGCATTCTTTAGCTTTGTTTTTCTCTAAAAAGTAAATTTCATCTGCAATACATTTAAACGTTCCTTTATAGCATTCAAATTGGCTAAACATAATTATAGTGTCCGACCGAAGGTTCGGCTTCGGCCAAAAAAACACCTTACAACTTTCTCTCTTCCTTTTGCCCCTCTGTCCCGGAAACCGGTTTTTAGTTACCCGGCAACTCAAAGGCACAAACTCTGGCGAGAGGATTCCGCCACCGCCGAGCCAATCTGTTTGTGCCTTAATGCAGAAAAAAACAACAATTTCGACTTTTCTCCATGTTATATGGGAAGAGTTGCCGAGTGACGTCGCACTAAGGGCCTATTCACACAGTGCATATTCATGGCGCCTAAAACCGGTTTTATAGATGAGAGAGGGAAGGGAGCGGAAGAACTTAACGAAACATTTTTCACGCAAAACCAAACGCGTTAAAACTAGCACTCATATAAAAAGTTACAGTATAGCATTCAAATTTACTATCCATAATTTACGCCCCGTGTGAGTTGCTAGGAGTTGAATAAAACCGGTTTTACTCACCACACTCATGGCAACGTGTGAATATGCCCATTTGGATCAGGCCACTGACATCAGGCTCTATCAATGTTTTCCGGGTATTTACGATGCTAACATGTCCTGCAACGCCATAGTGATACCGGCAGTGCTAGACCCTACACAGATTGAAATGTTTCAGACCATGCAAAGGAATGTCCCGACCTTGCCCTTTCTTTCTCAATAGCTTACATTAACATGCTTAGAGCAGGTATTAAAAAGCGATATGTGATCGCTTTGAATAAATAATCCCTACTCCACAAACTGATTGAACCAATCAGGAAAGGATTTATGTACTATGAACTCGTATATAAATAAGAATTGCTTAAAACTGGAAGAATAAGAAAGCACGAATACAAGGAAAATTAACCAAAATTATCGAGAAGGAATGCCAGAATAGTATTCGCAGCTCTTTGATTACACAAGAAATATTTATAGTACTTGGCTGAAGTATTTTAAAGATAAAATATAGTATAGAACAAAAAGCTATTCGTGAAGAAACCTACTAAGTTCTGGGGGTTATTTTTGTAATATTTTAATTAATAATAAATATTTTTATCCTTTATTTATATAGTGCTTAGTGGCTGTGCCATTATATTAAAATGTAATGAAATGCCTCTATCCCACTCTAAATGGCTTATATTGAAGCTGTAAAATAAACTCCAGCTGATAACGCAATGATACACAAGCTGATTAAGACAAAAGTTGAACTTTGCATCTTGCTTCACAAAACTGCCAAAATTTTTTGGAAAGAACAAACCAGAAAGAAATATCCATCAATACATTCAATTCTGTTGCAAAAAAACAGGTTTTTAACCTATATTAATAAAAAATTGAGAACATCTTCATACCAGGAAGCAGATCCACATACATATTTCGTCATAGACGGATGAATTACACGCCCTAGATATTTAAATTAGATTTTATCTAAATACTCATTAGACAGAGTAACTAGCAGTAACAGAAGGAAAATTGCTCCTTCCTTCATTAATTTTGGAAATTATATAAAAATTGTTTTTTGAAGCGAATATTTGCATCAACTTAAAAGGCACTACCAGCCCAAGGTTTCGTTACACCCCCAAGTCCACAAATAAATTGTAAATATGTTATTTCGATATAAATATAAAGTAAGAAAACCTGAATTTTTGTTAAGAAGAGTTAAGAGGAACCTTGAATTTAACGGTTACTTCTATTAATTTCATATTGATATTAAAATAATTGAGGTATATATCGTTAAAATTTGTTCATAATAACACATGCGTTTGCATGGTCTTAACCAAAATTCACTTCCCACATAACTTCCTATGAAGCAGGTATGGAAGAGCAGGTGTAATTTTTAGTATTGTTTTGATTAATTTATAATCAAAATAAATTTTACAATTTAATATAACCACAACTTGTTTTTGTTTAAATCACACGTAAATCTGCAATTAATTATTTTCTACAAAATGAGCAAAAAACTTACATGTTTGACAATTAAATTGCTTGCCACCAATTAATGTTGGAAAAATCTTTTTTATTTCAAATTGATATATTATATATATATCCTTAAATCACCAGTCAATTTGGAATGATGGTCGGATGCTTTATAAAAGTAGCTTTAAACTTTACTAGTTTAAATTAATAAAACTGGTTATTGTAATTGCAAAATATTAAAAAAGAAGCGTAAAACTATGTGGCCCAGACGAACCAACTACTATAGAATTTTCAGTACTGACGTTTTTGTTGCCAACATTTAGAAGTTAAATATTTTTTACTAGAACAGGGTGTAATATTTTAATGGTGAATATAAATTTAAGGAATTACGAACAATTGTGAAGATAATAAAGGCAAAATACTAACTAGATGAATTTTTATTAATTTATTTGCTTTAATTACAATTTTTTCCCCAAAAATCATGATAAATTAAATATAAGGAACATGAAGTTGGCTGTATTTTAGTCGTGCTACCTACAGCTGATGGAACGCAGCGACGATGTCGGTTTGAAGGTATTTTTCTATTTGGCAAACTATTAAAACGAAGCCAAAGTAAATACTTTTGAAAATAAAATAAGTGTTGTATACTATGGAGCCAGACGATGGGTTAACTCTTCCCGCGGACACTCGAAGAATCTTAAATGAATTTTTGGCTGAAAAACAAAAGCGGGATTCTGAGGAAGCCGAACTAATTAAAGAAAAGTGTGGAAAAGACGTTAATTTTGAAGAAAATTGGGTAGTATGAATAAAGCATACAAATTATACGTATTCAAATCTCAATTGCAGCAACTTAGCCAATTTTGGTATAGTGGGAAAACCAAATCTGACATAACCAAACTTTGTAAAAATCTAATAGAAAACGACGACACAAAAATCGGTTTACTATCCTGCCCATCACTGTACACCTCAATTAAAGAAGCGCACAAAAATGGTGATTGCATCTGTTTCAGAAATTATATACTTAAATTCGATATTTCAGTTAAAATCTTCGAATATGATAAGCGCTTCGAATCACACGGCGACGACTTTGTTCTCTATGATTTCAACAATGGAGACGATCCGCAATATTTACAAAACTATCATCGGCACTTTGATATTCTCATAGTTGATCCTCCTTTTCTGTCTGAAGATTGTATACGAAAAACTTCATTAATAATTAATAATTTAAGAAAGGACACAACAAAAATAGTTTTCTGTTCAGGAGAAGTTGTTGAACCATGGATAGCCAAGTTTCTACAGTTAAGAAAGTGCAATTATAAGCCAGAGCATGAAAGGAATTTAGGTAATGAATTTGTATCATATGCAAATTTTAATTTAGATGAGTTTTTATAACAGTTAGTGTAAAACATAAAATTTATAAATGCATTTTATTTGGAATCTGCTTCCTTTTTTTGCTGCACTAATTCCCGCAAGCTGTCCTCTTGATCCTTAAGGTTTTTAAGCAAAAATTCCTTCTTTTCATTGAACTGATTTATTAATGCCTCACACTTCATCTGTTTTGACTTGAGGTCTGTACGCATTTGTGGAACATTAGTTAAGACAAACATACGACCTATTGATGAGTAAACCCTAAAAAAGTTGCTTTAGTACAGCCCTAGTTATATTGCACAAAATCTTGTATAGATACCTAGTACTATCATCCAAATCACTTGTTCCTCGTTCTGTTAGAATAAACTTCTGTTTCGATGTTTTTAATACATCACACTGGACATCAATCATTTTCAACTTCTTTGAAGTCTCAATTTTGTTGACTTGCATTTCCGTAAAAGCCTAGAAGGATTGGGGCCCCCAACATAACCTATTTTAGAAGCATTCCCATCAAATTTTAACGTATTTGCATCATACCTTCTTTAGTTCTAAATCCGCAGCCATTTTCGTTCCAAATATTTAAATTGTTAAGTTTACAATTCCAAAAATTTGTAATTATTTGTGTAATTATTAAAAAAATTTCACAGGTGCCTGCGAGAAACACCCTGACACGAAAAGCTTCGACTCGAATTTTGACAGTTGTATTTATGATTTGTAGAATCTGTGGAATCTGTGGATCAAACTTGTGGAACGTTTTATCTCAGAACACATGCCGTGTAAGTTGTTGAAAATTGTTTCGTTAATTATTTAATAGCTTGTACAATATTTTAATTTGGTCAAACAATGACGCAAAATTCAAACTTTTCACTGGCCTCAGTTAATTGTATACATTTAAACGAGTAAATTCTACTAAAGCTCTAGTTTGTTGAAAAACCGTAAAATTAACCTATATGGGGCCAATACACTAGCGCTCCATCCTACCACGCCACACCAAAACAACAACAATTTGTATGCACTTGAAATTTCGAGTGCATACAAATTGTTGTTTTGGCGTGGCGTGGTCGGATGGAGTGCTTGTGTATTGGGCCCTTTACGTATTTAATAATATTTTGTAACCAATGTGCGTATACCTCTTCCTATTATCTTCTTCTTTGGTGAGGTGTTGGGCCTAAAAGTACCGCTGCCTCCTCTTCACTTGGTCTATTGTACTCGTACAGATCCCTCTTCACCAAAAATGTGTGTGCCCCAATAGCCGGTTCCGGACCAATGAAAACAATAGGGCCCCCTACACTACAAGGTTTTATGCGTACAAACATGTCCCGCAGTCTTGGTGACAAACTTGTTTGTACGCTAAGCTTGCCCATACACTATAAGGTTTTACAGCAAAACTAAATAAATAAATACAGCTAAATACTAAAAACACCGAAACAAAATAAACAACACCAGAGCAGACTTTTTTTATGTTATGGAGAGAACTGTCAGATAAAACCACGAAAAAATCAAAACGTTTTGATATTTGGGACAAACTTGTGACCAACATAAAACCAAAAACCAAATTCACCACACACTGTCAATCTTTGTTTGAACGCCTTGTTTGTACGCATAAAACCTTGTAGTGTATGGGGCCCTAATGTAATTGGTCCATAAAAGTCCCATTAGTATCGTAGGAAAGACAAGGTCCATCCTCACGGAGCCTCCATATTAGGATAAGGCATTTAACTGGGTGCGCCCGGTTCCCGTAGGAGATCGTTAAACGACAGTGTAAAAACTATCGGCTGCCATCCGGGCCTCGACACGATAACTTTACATTTGGGTTTGGTAGGCTTTGAAGGGTGTGCACTCCCTCTCTCACCTACAGCAGTATAGTTCTACTTTCCGCGGGGGTTGCCCAGCATCCATTGGGCCTATTCACACAGTGCACATTCATGGCGCCTAAAACCGGTTTTATAGATGAGAGAGGGAAGGGAGCGGAAGAACTTAACGAAACATTTTTCACGCAAAAGCAAACGCGTGAAAACTGGCATACATATAAAAAGTTACTTCTATCTCTTGCATTCTTTAGCTCTGTTTTTCTCTAACAAGTAAATTTCATCTGCAATACATTTAAAGGTTCCTGTATAGCATTCAAATTTACTACACTCATTTACGCCCCGTCTGAGTTGCTAGGAATTGAATAAAACCGGTTTTACTCACCACAATTATGGCAGCGTGTGAATATGCCCATTCAAAATTACCAACATCAACACTTGAAGTGAGAGAGGCAGGAGGCGACATATCCGAGAATCCGCCATCTAGGGCCGTATTTGGTTTCTCGAGTCGATGGATCGACTCGACAAAAAAAGCTTCTCGATTTTCCCTAAGTTTCATATTTGGCATTACGACCAATTCGACAGATAAGCGCTGCCATAGAAAACCATCAAATTGTGTCATATTACTCCAAGTGCACCAAACCACGTATATTTAATTAAAAAAGACACTGTTAAAAGTTTATTGTATGCATAAATTGAGCCTTTTAATAAACGTCAAACGTCTTGATCGAGACGAGAAGGTTGTCGATATCGTGTCGCCAAATGCCAATTTTTATTTATCGACAGAAGTCGATATCGACTCGAGAAACCAAATACGGCCCGATGCACATAGCTACCCATAAGACGCCCAAAGATGTTTATTTGCTGCGCATTCTTCCTTTTTTGGAATTCCCATAATTATAAAAATTTTCTCCAATTACCATGCTATTAATAGGGCGGGAATGCCAGTACAATAAGTAAATAGCTTATGTGCTAGAAAGTCCTATTTTAGTATGCGGTATTTGCAGTCAACATCAACTAGCCTCAAACTCAGCTAACTCCACAAGCCCCGAAATATTTCCATTCGTATTATGTTTAAATGAAACTAGTAAAGCACAAATTACAGCAAATATATTTCTCAATTAAATCAAATATGCTATTAACACTAAGAATTTAAAAAAAACGAGTTTCTTACTTTGGTAAATACTTATTCATAATCATATTGTTGCATAAAAAGTAATGTTGATTCTGGCTTACAAAAGATTCCATATCCATTTTTACACATGAAGTAGCAAGTATGGTGCCAATTGCAAAAAGCTTCGACATTGCATACGTCTAAAATGAAATACAATTTGAAATATTTTTGAAATTTTAAAACATAAAAATATACATACTTGTTGTATATATTTGGGAAGCTTCACTTTTCCATAGGCAGAGGGCCATGTCATGCCACGATATAGCCAGATAACCGCCCATCCGGTTAAACCAGCCACTGCTAGTGGATGAACTGTTCGTGCTACATTTTCTAGTTTTGCAATGTTGCATGCGTTAAATATTGTGCCTTCTTCTGATACACCCATTCTACCATATATTTTGATTATTTTTGTTTCCAGTAAAATAAAAAATGTTTTCTATGACTTTTTGAGACAAAGAAAATAAAGTATCGTGGCCTTCTATATTTTGCGAATATTGTAACTTGGGACCTAGCTGATCGTTTAAATAAAAACTACTCCTATAGCATATTGCTCCCATTTTTACGGGCTATTCTAAAAGCAACTTGCTGGATGAGTTGATTGAAATTGTTGATGAGACAAACTGCAGCGACGGGTTTGATAATAACGCGACAATGAGTTGGTGCATTACTCAATTTCGGAAAAATAGACTTCATTTGCCACAATTCGACAGCTTTTTCTCTAATCTCTCACTTCAGAGGCCACTGTTATTTCTTCGTTTAGGGGTTTAGGTTTATTTCAGTGATGACTTCTTTCTCGGAATCCGCTTTAATATCTGTCGCAGCCATTCCGGAACATTTCCTGAGTGCCTCTTTTTAACGACAGTGCTAGCAAAGTAATGAATTCAGCTTTTTATTGATCTCCTCCACGGACACTGATAAGTAATTCGCAATTAATTTTATTTTATTTTTATATTTATAGTCGTCTCTTGACTTATCTCACAAATCAAATTTGATAGAATCTTCTTCTTCATAAATGGCGCTAAAGTCCATGTAGAACTCGGGTCTCTTGAAGTCTCTTCTTCCAGTCGTCTTTACGTTTTGCTAGCTCTCTCCATTTGTTATACGAAGTTTCCGTATGGCCCATTTTACTCGATGAAACACGAAACAAAAAGGTTCCTGCAACTTTGCTCGGTTTGTGAGTGAGGAGAGAGAGGGCTTGAGGGAACACGTGCTCCCTCAAACCCTCTCTCTCCTCTCACCCACAAACCGAGCAAAGTTGTTTCGTGTTTCATCGTGTAAATTGTGCCTATATGTTCTGGCACGTCATCCATCCATCCATCTATTTTCCTGATGGTCAACCATTGAAAATCCAGGCTAGCATTCTTTCTTCAGAAAACAGTTCAACGTGTCCGAGCCATCGTAGTCTACACAATTTTATGTAGAGTTAATCAAAACGAATGCATTAGAACAAAGAAGAGCTTGAACAAATGTATGACGAAATTAATATACATAGTAATTTCGTCATACATTTGTTCAAGCTCTTCTTTGTTCTAATGCATTCGTTTTGATTAACTTTCACAGGAACAAATATTCTTCTTAAGATTTTCCTTTCGAAGATTTTGAGTTGATTTTCTGTTTTTTGATCAATGTCCAAGCCTCAAATCGGGATTAATGTTTTATATATTCTCACTTTGCTTTAGCTTGAGATTTCTGGGTTTTTTAGGATCGGGATTGGTGCGAAAGAGGTTTTATTTGCGGCTACGATGCGACTATGGATGTTGTCCTTTATCTTATTTTCTGCTCCTAAATAGATAAAATTGTCTGCAATTTCCATGCTGATGTTTCACCCTAATCGTTGTCCTCTTTTTGATGCAATCATATACTTTGTTGGTAGAATACTCGTGAAAATTTAATTAGGCTGGTTCTATCCCACATCTTACTAATGATGAACGCCCGTCAGCAAAACAGTGCATGAAAGTACGGAAAAAATTTCAACCAACATCCGATGTTTTTCATTTCATTTGGATTAAATCCAAATTTTTTTTAAATCCAAAGACACATAACAAACACTATGTCCACTAGTGTGGACACGGCTTTAGAGCCAAAAGTGTTCCGTTTGCTTTATACTTTTGATATAGAACTATTGGGTAGAACTATTGTCCAATATTCAAGATTTCGATATTTTATCAAGGACCGTAAGCTGTGAACGTTACATACTACGATATTATCGCATTTTTAAGCAGCTTTTTCTACATATAGGTAGCAGAATTTTCATCTAAAACATACCGTCTAGAAAATGGTTCTCATCCGTTGCGGGGCGAAATATCTGAGCGTTTAGTTAAGAGGACCACGAAACTCAAGTTGGAGAAATTACCTTCACCGATCGAGTAACCGAATGAAATTTTTTTTCATGATAGATAATATGCTAACAAATGTAACGGTAATGGGTTGCCTAACGAAATATGTTCAAGGCTATATTTAATATTTTTTTCGCCATTTTCCGCCTTTTTCTCTATTTTGAGGAGAAACTATGCATTTTGGAGAAAATATCAAAAGAGCAAAGTTGTAGAGCATAAAATTTCCTACAAATTCACTTCACTGTTTTTTCGAATTCCGCATAGTTTCGCCTCTAGCGGCCGTTTTGCACCTATAAAGGGAAAGAAACAATGGACCTGAAAACATTGGGTAATAGGCATGCTTTAAAGTAACTCAACTTTTATTAAAAACACATGTATTCTTAGAGTGACTATAATTTTGCTTATTTTTTCATTTTTCACATGACTGAATTTAAATTTCCAAATAGAAAAGGTTAAACTTTACCGATTTCTAAAAAACATTTCACTTTTGGGGAATACGTTTCAAAAATAACGCTTAATGTTTACCTATACCTTCTTAGTTTGTTCTTTTGGTTAACCTTTTTTTTTCTTATCATTTTCATCTTCTGTTTGAGACATATCAATTGCAGCAACCAAAGCTGCTGCTAGAAGGGAGCACAAGCCAAAAAGACTTGCAATATTGTGCGTCTTTAAAAAAAAATAATTATTTGGAACTAATAACAGCAATTTTTTATTCATACCCTGGAAATATAATTACGTGAATCCACCTGTGTTCTAACTTTAGGCCATTGCAATCCGCGATATAGCCAAATAATTGGCCAACCTAGACCACCAACTATCAAAATTGGTCCTACTTTCTGAGATGTTTTTTCCATTCTATTTAAAACACGGCAAGTATCTTTAGTTTTTGTTATTTCGTCTGGTGTTAGAACTAAAAAATGAAGATTTTGTTAGATAAACAGAATTAGTTATTAATTACATAAAAATACATGGACCAGAAGAAAATATTCCACCCATGTTGAAAGTAAGTATGTATGTATATTAAATGAAAGATTATTAAAATTTAGAATATGTTGATTCCCAATAGATTTTATAAAAATATGAAAATGCCAAAAATTGTTACATATGCCTACTTCGTTTATAGTTAGTTTATTAAATAGGAATGTTACTTTTTAAGAGTATGCTATAGTTAATTTATCTGTAGTAAAATCATAAGGAATGCACTGGTTGAAACAATATGAATGAATGATGTACGACGACGAGATGGTGGCCACAAATCGTCAGCAAAGAGGGAAATGGATCATGATACCTAACATAGGATCATGATACTCTATTTATCGGATCATGATACCCACTGGACAGTCAATTCCTCCTGTTATATTATTCCCTCCAAAAAAAAATTAAGAACTACATATATGGTAGTTAGGATTCCTACTTTACCAACATACATAGTTATTCTCATAAGCTAATGCGTCTTCTTCTTAAAGGGCGCTGCAGTCCTTGCAACAGTTGGGCCTCTTGAAGTAAGTTTTTTCAGTCGTCTCTACGTTTTCCTAGAAATGCTGTCAAGATTAATGTTTTATATGATGGCACTTTGCATTGCCTTGAGATTTTCTGGTTCTTTAGGTTTTATTTGCGGCTACGATGCGTTTATGTATGTCGCACTTTATCCTATTTTCTAAGAATTGCCCATAAATATATAAACGTATCTAAAATTTCCTGAGACTCCGTGTAGCACCACACATTTGTTTTCGTGTCCTTAACTTTGCTAGGCTTTATACAATTAGGTAAAGGTTTTCTTCAAGTCTTGCGCTCCATTATGCTGATGTCATCTCCGAAGGCTAGCGCCTGAATGGTTTTTTAAAGATTAAATTCCCTTTATTTAGCGCTGTTTTCGGCATTACCCTCAGAACACAATGAGGCCGACAACTTCTACGGAAAAACAACAACAATTTATATGAGAATTGTCGTTGTCGGCCTCATTGTGTCCCGGGAGTTACAGTTTCCTAAGCAATATTAAAAAGTATTGGGCAGATTGCATCTACTTGTCACAGACCTCATTCTTGAGGAAAGCTTATTGAATTGCAATCTTGTATTTTCACTGAGTTCTACACTCCTCTGTAGTCAGGTTTCATCAGCTTTTTCTGGAAAACCATTTCTCTCATACTGCTCCAAACCTCACCTTTATAAAGCAAGTCACAATCCTTTATCAAAAATAAGAAGTAATCTATGCCCTCTTCTCAGCACATCTCAAGTATTTGTCTCACCATAAGTCTTTGGTGGTCGATCTATTCTTTCTAATTCCTGCTTGATAGTCTCCTACTTTGCCCATATGTACAGATTTGTCTACTTAACAAGACAGTATACTTTTCAAGCTGTGTTCAACAGTATGATTGGTCGACCGCACTGACAAGAATCATAGAATTGGCCAGACGACGAAAATACTCGGCGACCCATCCGATTATACACCGATGTTCAATTTAATCCTATAATCAATATAAAAAAACTGCCCCTTGCGCTTCTCTAAATAATGGTTTTGCACCCAACTAATCCCCATAAAAACCCATAACTTTTCCTAATGATCATACACTAGCAGCAGTTACATCTACAAAGAAAAGCAGGCTTCACAACTACTTGTATTGCGCGTTAAAGCTTTTCGTCGAGCTTTACAAACTAGCAATAAAACACAATTAACTAAGCTCTACTTACCACACGCATCTGGCAGCCCCACTGAACTTAATTTTTGCATCAGATGTCAACAGTGGCTAAAAGCATAAACAAAGCAAGTTGCAAAGGCATCACTTCGCGCGAGGTTTCGCAGGAAAAACAAAGAGAACTAAAATTCTTCCGAAATTACTAAATTTAATAACGATCAAATATCTTTTTTGTTGTGGAAAAATCATTAGGACTTGACAGTGTAAAAATAGTGCACGATTCAAGCAAAAACCCTCAAAAGATATCTTGTTTCCACCCACACAAATTAGGATAAATCAGCTGTCCTTGAGGTTTTTGTTTATATTTTTTGGTTTTGTTTAATTGTGCCATTTCGCAATCAACACAAATGTGTTCCTACAAAATTCACTTCAATCAAGATTTTACGTAAGTTGCAATTAAATACTTATCAATAAAGTTCGCATGAAAATTCTGTTTAGTTGGTAAATGGTCGTCACTGGTGAATAATTTCTTTGTTTTATAATGTGCGTCAAGCAAATGAATAATAAGAAAGGAAAAACCTGTTTCTCGAAATCTTTACCGCTCAAAGTGCAAAAAATTAGTGATAATCAAAGGCAGTAAGCTCTTTTTCGCATCATCGCCAGTTTCGATGTGTGGGTGATTGATGAAAAAAGGTGATTTATCGCAGTGAAGGCTACCACGAAAGCACAGTCAGCTGATAGCGCAGCCACACGAAAAATTAGTACGAAAATAGCCCGTGCTTTGACATTAGTCTCCAGTCCGTGATTGTAAAGTTAAAATATATTTGTTTTGCTGTTCTTTCCCCTCACCATCTATTTTTGAGCAGTTAAAAAAGCGAAAGTATTACATGACCTTGTAAAAGTAAAAAAATTGAATAAAAATAAAATCGCCAGTGTGCACCTATACAATATCAGTCGTACAGGTGCGACTTGCACTGGAAAAGAACGAACTTGTTTGTTACAGGGGTAGGGTGGTCGATCTTTAAATTACCGTAACCAGCTGGCTCTTTCTGCTGCAATTGCGGACTCAAGCGTATTCTGAGATAGCTGGTTTGCATTAGCAACAACAAATCTTATTTTTAACACAATATTTCGAGTGCACTTGATCAAGTTATTCGAGCCGTTAAAAAGTTGATACACACGGCCAAGTGCAAGGTCATGTTGTTGCTCACATTTTTGTATTAAATAAACAAACATATCCAGTTTATCTAATCACTTGTAATTTTCTTTCTATTATATCACATTAAATTCATGGAACTTCTTTGTTTGTTTGTTTTGTTTTTAAAATTCTTTTATTTTTGTTTATAAAGGATTTATTCCAAATTTTTCAGTGCTTTAACGCCTCGATGTCAGGTCGGCGAACTTTATATGTTTTAATATAAAAATATATTTGGCGAAAATATATTTGGATATATGTACCTATATTTATAGAATACTGCAGCTTAAAAATATACCCTCTTTGTACTGCCAACGTGTCGATCTCAAGATGCGCTGTCGGACATCAAAGAAGATATTACAATTTAATCATGACATGGTATGCTTTGAAGGTTATGCTTCCTCTCACCTACTGCATTCGTTCTCCGTTTTTCCCCGGGAGCTGGCCATTCGGAGTTAACAGCGTCACCACTTGAAGGTCATAGAAAGAGATAGGAGTTAGAGTTGGGGGCGTCACATCCGAGGATCTGCTATCAGGTTGCACATCCGGGACTGGCTCCTATTAACTACTAACGCGACAGAACGCAATGTCTTCGCTAATCGAACAATATGGTATAACAGAGAAAGAATGATGTCTAGGGAGATAGGAAAAATGGCAGATGCTATCGTGGTTCTTGATACGATTTAATCACAGAATGAGTGCAATTTCGAACATAGTCGAAGATATTATAGAGAAGAATATGTTAATTTCCAATTCCTTATTAATTTATCATATCTTGTTGTACTGGATTGTGCGACAGATGGCTCCATATTGCCCGTTTAAGTATAATTTGTTGGGCTGGGAATTCTTCAAGAGATGTGAATTTCTCCTGTGATGAGCTCTAATCCGCAATCCCTGCATATAGTTTATTTTCGAATGTACATAGTTGGTTTATCTGGACTAGAGATTCGCAGACTATTCTACTGTGGTTTTACCATGTTCAAACTCGCACTCGAACTCATCGGGGATGATTTAATTTACTATAAACTTAATGAACCACATTAGTAAAATTCTACTATTATAGTAATTTTTCAACGTCAATGCTATTCCAACAGTATAGGCCCATTCAGATGCAGCAGCAGCAGCGGCAGCAAACAGTTCCTATTGGCTAATGGCGGTCGCTTGACAACTAAAGCAGCAGCGATTGCTAGTAAAACTAAGCTTGCTGCCGCTGCTGCTGCTGCATCTGAATGGGCCTTATCAGACTATCAGAAATGGGTTATCGCGTCGCCGAAAGCCGCTTTTCTCACTTGCAGTTCAACGGTAGAACAAGACAATTATTGTAAACGAACTTTCACAGACAGTATTTACATTAAAAATTGCAATGTACACCTATTTGTACGTTTTTCGTTATTTTCACCCTTTTTGAAATGATTGAAAAAATACATTACCTGCCAAATACGTATTTGTATTATGATGGGATTAAAAACTTCTTAATTAGACTCATTTACAGGCAAAAAACGACGAAATTTATGTAATGGCCATTTGGGCATATTCACACAGTGCACATTCATGGCGCCTAAAACCGGTTTTATAGATGAGAGAGGGAAGGGAGCGGAAGAACTTAACGAAACATTTTTCACGCAAAAGCAAACGCGTGAAAACTGGCACACATATAAAAAGTTACTTCTATCTCTTGCATTCTTTAGCTCTGTTTTTCTCTAACAAGTAAATTTCATCTGCAATACATTTAAAGGTTCCTGTATAGGATTCAAATTTACTACACTCATTTACGCCCCGTCTGAGTTGCTAGGAGTTGAATAAAACCGGTTTTACTCACCACAATTATGGCAGCGTGTGAATATGCCCATTATTAGTTAGTATTAAATAAAAATGGACAAAGAATATTCAAATTTATCCCTTTAAACACCCTCAGCAAGCTCTGTCTAAACATTTATATTTTTGCTACACCAATTTGTTACGAGCTATTGATTTGTTGTAGATTTAGTCTTTGCTATTATAAAATATTGGTTAATAAGGTCGACTTGGTACTTGTTACGTATTTACAGCAGTTAGATAAAAATATTAGCACATTCTCTATGTCATTTCAATTCTTATCAGTCATTCGAGTTCGTTTCACGAAATTAATTCTAATCTCAAGAACACGCGATCATGACTTCCGCACGTCGCAAGTTCTGGGTTTTGTGAATAATAATAACAACAACAACAGAAACAAACAAGCAAATAAACATCGCATACTTAAAAAATAATTTGTTAAGCTCAGCAACGACCTTATTTTATCTCACCTCGGTATTTAGCATTCCTGAGGGATGTAATTAATAGATACAAGAAGCAAATACCTGGCACGTGCTGATAACTATAAAAGCATTTTTTTGCATTAACTTATTGTTTTTTACGTGCTTTTTTAAAGTAAAATATAAAGCAATTAAAATGTTCCACAATAATCTATCTAATAATAAACAAACAAATGACGTTTCAAGGAAAGAAGAAATTGCGACACCTTTAAAAGCTTTTTTCTTCGTAAACAGTTTCTTAAAAGAAAGAAGAAAAAACACAATTTTAGTTCTAGAAGATTAACAACACCTTACTAGGATGTTGGAACACGTTTCTTCTGCGTAACATATTATTCAGAGTATTTACTGCGTAATGTAAGACACACCATTAAAGTTTAGCGTTGCAGCAATTATCTTTCTTCAGTTCAAACATTTCCTAACTTTACGAAACAATTCACAATTAAATCATTAGCTGTGAACGATCTTATCAGCTGAGTTCTTTGTTTTATGCTGTTTAATTAACGATTTATTATTAAAACACGTGAAATGTTTTTGGAATGCATATATTCACGTGCTGATCCCTGAAATGCTAAGTAGTGTCGTCTTATGAATATTTAAAACTTTTCCAGACAAATTTTATTTTGTTTATTTGTTTAACGTTTTTTTAATTATTTTGGGTTATTCGCTTTAAAAATCAGTTCGTTGTCATATTTTTATTGCTGGTTAAATTACAAAAATGTTTTTGGTACATATTGTATGTAAAGATTTGCTGCAGCTAAGCAATGGTATTTTTGAAGTAAATCTTATTTCGTCACACTCTTTCAGATGAGGCGCGAATCTATTTCCTGTGCGGGCGTCACCTTATCAAGAAAACTGGGTAAGACCCTAAGATACACGCGCCAAGGCCTCTTAACCATCGCTTGGATTGGAACTCATTTTTTGCTACCTGGAGTTTCTCAACCCGTAGCTACACGATGTTATATTTGTTTTTGTGCCAATTATTCTTCAAATGCCAAAACCATAACCTTCTATGAAAGGTTATGCCAAAACAAACCATTGAATTCTTATTTGTGTGAATGCGACCATTCCCAGTAGGGAATGGAAACCTTCCAGAGTCGATTCTGTACATGTTCCTTCGAATGCATTATGTCTACTTTCTAGATCGAAACATCGCTTCGATTAACATTGTGATGTCCTAGGCTCGAATGCATAACGACCACCTTTTGCAATACAATTCATTCCAATATGAAGGTATATGAGCTACTTTTTGCATCACCATACATTCCAATATAAAGGCATAAGAGCTATCTTTTGCATTACAATTCCTTATGCATGACACTTTACGTTACCATTTCTTCCAATAGCCAAGGAAAAAGTGTGCATGTTCCTTATGCATGACACTTTATATTACCATTTCTTCCAATAGCCATCGATTCACATTGCTTCCAATTTCTACAAAGATATACTGCATTCCAATTTCTACAAAGATATACTGCATTCCAATTTCATGAATTCGTAAATTCTCTACTGGGTTGGGCTTCCTCACATGGTGCATATTCATGGCAAGTAAAACTGGTTTTATAGATGACAGAGGGAAGGGAGCGGAAGAACCTAAATGAAAGATTTTTCACTCAATAGCAAATGCGTGAAAACTAACCCACATATAAAAAGTTACTTCTATCTCTTGTTTTCTTTAGCTCTAACAAGTGAATTTAATCTACAATTCATTTAAACGTTCCTGTATAGAATTCAAATTTACTACACCCATGACCGTCGAAACTACAGGCCTGGAAGCAGCCGCGCCTACTAATACTAACACTAACATAGCTGAAGCCGGGCCTAAAATCGTCTGACAGTAGTGGAATTAACATGGCCGAAGCCGTACGAAGCAATTTTTTAACTTTGTTTTTGCACTAAAAAGTGGTAAAATATTGTATATTATCACTTTTTGGTGCACATGGATTATCAGTGATTAGTGCTTTAGTGATTTAATAAAAAAATTAAAAAGAAGTGAGTGGTTAAGTGTATTTTAAGAGTGTTAATTGATTAGGTGGCCATTTTTGTGTACATTCCCATGGTGGCCATTTTTGTGTCCACTTCCCGCAAAAATGTCATATTATAAAAAATGCTTGAAATTACTTGAAAAGCTATATATACCATACCACACGGCAGAAGGTCGGGACGACACGATTTTTTCAAGTTCCAGCTCCCCTACTATACCATGCCATGAAAATTTCCTGATGAGCAATCCATTCTACATATGTATATGTCAGTGGTTCCGACGAGTTGAGTAAAACCGGGTTTACTCAACATACTTATTGCTATAACCACAATTGGGGTGAAAACTACGGCGACGACCACGGCCGGGGGGGCTATCGCGGCGAAAGTAGTCGCGTGAACATAATTAGGGCGATGTCGCCAGTTACAATCACTAAATTTTTCCATTGTTTTTTACATTTCTTGGCTAAAAGAAGCAATAAAAATGATTTCATTTCAGCATATATGTACACATGCATTTATAAGCCGCTATATAAACTGCTCATAATAATGTACTATCAATCCATGTCGAAAAACAAAAATCACAAAACAACTTTTGACAGATGACGGCGACGAATTAGAAATTTAATAGAGCGGTCGCGCTCGTCGCCGTGGCCATGGTACAATTTTGGGCACTTTATAAGAATCGTGTGTATTATAAATGTGTTTGACAGTAGCTGCGACGGTAGTTTCGCCCATCGTCCCAATTGTGGTTACACCATATGGCATCGTTTGAGGAGACTTTTCCTCTTAACAAACCGGTTTGTGTATCTTATAACAATTACACGATAAACTGACTGTTCTGATTTTTCCCCTTGTAACGATTCTGTTGTCCAAAGCAAAAAAATTCTCATCGCAGCAATTTTTTGGATTCACAAGTGAGCCCAACACATGCACTTCCCTGCGCCCCCTTGTCTAAAAAACCGGTTAATTGGAAGTGATTGAAAGTGAGTCTGGGAAAGTGATAGGCCGTGTAATTTGGCTCTATGACGGTGATTATACTGTTCGTTCCCACGTACGTTCCTCACGAGCTTTTGGATGAACGGGGAAGTGGAGATGATGAGGGGCATCATCCCCACTTCCCCGTTCACCTAAAAGCTTGTGAGGAACGTAGGTAGGAACGAACAGTCTAATCACCGTCTATGGAATGCACAAGTGAGAAACTTCGCTGCGACCCCTTGCCTAAAACCGGTTTATTGGAATTATTGGAAGTGTTGAGGGAAGAAATGATAGGCTCTGTGATTTGTCTCATTCGTTAACCTAAGTTAATGCGAATATAAAAAATTCTCCACAGACACACGAAATCTTTCCACTTTCGGATCGCCTCTTTTGTCTATAATGGTACTTTAGCCCCAATGGGGAAAAATAAGAAAATAATAATAGAAAGGCCTTCTCAAATTCTCAAACTTTGGAAGATTGATTCCAGACGAATTAATTCAAGACAATTATTCTCAAATTGTAGAATTCTTTTATCTTAATTAAATAAGCCTTCAATTTCAAAGATAGACAAGAGACGGAAATTAGACACTTCATATAAATTTGCAGAAGAGATCGCAGTGATTAGACAAATATAATTATTCAAACCATGGTTAAAAGTTTCTCCCGAGGCCAGTTATCTAGTCATTTAGACACGCTTAAATTTTTTAATAGTATTGATTACAGTTACTGCTAAAATTACTTTTTAAATAAAACACAATATACATAGCCAAAGGTGTGGAGTATCCACGGCTTTTAGTATTCAAGATGCTTAAAAACAAGCGACAAAAAGTCTAAAAACTCCAAAGCTTCTCAATTTGTTTCACCTTTCAGAGCATCTGATTTTCCCTAACCAAAAAATGTTGATCGAAGACCAATCTTGTTGTTTCTTTTCCTCTTTTTGTTTTTTAACGTTTTGTTGATTCCGAAAACTTAACTGTTAAAAAGTTTGATTATATACATACATTCGCATTTTTGCGAAAAATAGAGGTGACGTTCTTCTCGAGCTGAAAGTTGATTTTTAATCTTGTCTTAAATTTGTGTTCCCAATTAATCACTTCTTAACAAAACGAGCAAAAAATGTTACCACATTTGTTTAAAGCGTGTATAGGGTTGGATCCAAGCTCAACATATTTATTTATGCTTGGAATATTGGATATGTGGGGATAATCAAGATCACATATGGATGTAGTCAGAAAGTTCATAAAGCTTTTTTCTACGCAATTGTTGTTGAAAGTTGTTTAGTATTAAACCTAAAAAAATGTATTTTATATGTATAAGCTGCGCGCGTGTATACGTCAATGAATCGCCCGAGAGTTTTGTTTACAAACAAAAAAACGACTTCAGTTTGGATAGATCGTCGATATTGTAGTGTATGTTGTCATATTTGGATTTTTAAATTGGTGAAGATAAATACATTTCTAGGTATGAGTATGTGACTGATGTCGCTTTGAATGATGTAAAAAATCTGCCTTAGGCGCCCATTACACGATAGGTTTTGCTGTCAGTTTTTCCACAGTTTTGCCTACGACTGACGGAAAACCTAACGTCTAAGGTGTTGACTGACGTAATCCTCCGTACATTTTGATTTCCATTAATCATGACTGGTGGAATTGATTGCCGCTTTCATGAACGTGTAATGGCCGTCTTAGTTCTCTGTTATCTTGCATATTTTATTATATTCTGAGACTAGTGCGGCAGGTAAAAACTACAAAAAAGAATACTACAATACTGTGTATTTGTTTCAACAAGTCAAATCTACGAGTTCTGTTGTCTTGTACGTCTTCAGTACGTGACGCACCATGCTTTCGGGTCTATTATTCAATCTGTACCTAAGTATAAGATTATGAGAAACTCAAAAAAAACCTATTAGGAACAATATAAAATAAATCATCATAGATTCGCACCATCTTGATATACATAGTGATCATAGCTTTCTAGAAAGCAGCAGAAAAAATGCAGGTAGGTTTCCATTTCCCAAAATCAAAAGAATGCTCAAAAATATAATCATTCGAATTATCCAAAGCTGTTAATCAAGTAGTAACTGACATTGATTCATACATACCCCTGCAACTTTAATCAAACAAAATTTGCTCGTTCGTGCCGAGTTGCGTACCAAAAGGACATGCTTTTATGAAAAAAACTATTCATGTGGCTACAGTGCCTTTAGGGGATCATCAAACTCTTAATTCTTATTGGCATAAACCCATATGTTTATCATGCAGATTTGGCGTCCAAGTGGAAAACTTAAACTACGGTTTCTGTCTGACAAGATCAAATTGATGAAGTTCGACACACACGACATGCGAAATTACTTGGGGAATACCCACATCGCATCGAGTACGCTAGGAACGCTCCGCCAACAGATGCTGAAGATTTAATAGTCGTAGCTCATGTTTCTCCCCTTCACTCAACACGGCATCCTATAAAACAAAACTTAGATCCCTACTAACATAAATTCGTTCTTGACAATATTGGCCTAAGTTTTCAGCAGATTTCATATACCAAACATGGTTTTTGCTAATTGAAAATACCGTAAAACTAAGCTTCTTCATATGAATTTTTGGCGGTCTAGTTTCAAAAGTAAGATGTATTAGTTCGTTCAGTTATAAAATCCTGATAAGCTGATAAAAAATCTAAATATTTTCTGCTTTCTCCCTGATTCGCTATACTATAAAACTACAATAAATTTTCGCTAAGAATATTTAGCTTGTCAGCAAATTACGACCAAGTTGTAATATTAAAGTCGTTCGCCTTTCTTCTCTTAGCCATTATCAAGAAATTCTATAATTAATAATTATTTATATTGAAACGCAAAATACAAAGCCGAGCGAGTTCATAACCGTTTATCAGTAATTAATAAATTAAATTCTCAAACGAAACGAAAAAATCAAATTATTCTTAAAATATTTATTGACAGTGAAATGCTGGAATTGAATTTCCTTTTCACATACATTCCTTTTGTTTTTTAACTTACACATTTATTCAAGGGTCATGGCCTTGGGACGAAAATTTAAAATGTAAAAGGATATTGAAAATTTCACTTGAATGCCATATGATTCACAGTAAAAATTTGCAAAGCTACAATATAATCTTAATGCTGAGCAAATGTCGTCAGCTTTGCGCAGAGGCGATATCGTAACCAATGAGGTAAAACCGAGGTGCGATTATTGCTAGTTGAAAACTTTAACCAATACCCCGCCATGAGGGCGTGAAATACCGCCCGCTACGGCAATTTTTGGAAGCCCGAGAGGGCGAATAATTTTTTGAGAGAACTATGTGGGGAAGAAGTGAGTTTTAGGGGATGAAAAATCTTATCCTAGTCCGCGGTGTATCATCTTGGTTAAATGTAATTAGGGAGAGCATTTTGATATGATAGTCCATAAAGGTCGAAAAAAAGGTCTTCGTGCGAAAACGAGCCAGGTTTTTTAAAAAAAACCCTGCATTGTCGCATCGTGGAAGCGAAAAGCTCGCGAATGGCACAAAAAGTGCTGTTCTCTTGGAACTTCAAAGTTCTCGTGCGTTTATCGAAATTCTGAATTAGTAGGATAGATCAAAGAATAAAATGTGTTGGGAAAGCAAGAGTGGCACATTATCCGCAACAAAACAACTCCTGCCTATTCTAATTACAATATTCGTCCAATAAATAGGTACTTTTCTTTGCGAAAAACACCGCACGCGATTTTTTTACCTAATGATTGTCTTTAATGATGTTTTCACGGACGGTGTAACAAATGTGGTATAGGCCTCACGTGACCTAAGTGAGAATTCTGAAGCTAATCTAGCATATTCCGATCTCAGTTGAGCATTTTACATTGATTTTTTTTTATCACATTGTACAATTTATTTCTGTGGTTACGTAGAGGACTACTATTTTTGTCTAGCCACGGTTCAGATAATTTGTCCTTTTTTTGATGTTTTAGGTACATGTTTATCGATGGGTTTCAAAATAATATTGTGAAGCATGAGACTGCCATATCTAAGTCATTACTTAATAGCCTATTCTTCCAGTCAACTAGGGATAGTTCAGAGCAAATACTAATAAAATCGGCATTTTTGAAGTCGTAAACCATTGAGTTATTCTAGGAGGTACGGTGACTAATGATTGCACAATTGAGATCGACTACCCATGTTGAGTGGTGGATACTATTATTGGATAGGTTCTCCTCATCCGAAGCAGGTAGGACGTTCACCTCCTAATATGAGTTGGTGAAAATTAAATCTAACCATTTCCCACTACTGTTTGGTTGCCCTATAACTTTCTGGAGGTCAATACTACAGAAATTATAGACCAGGTTCTAACTGTCGATGGCATTTGTGATATTAATAGGAAGTAGGTTATTCAATTCCGTTGAATATGCACATTACATTTGTTACTTTTTCAAGTAAAATTGATGCCAATATTGTAATAGAGAATACGGTTTCACCAGTTTCGTTAAAAAATGTGACAATATTGTAATAGAGAATAAGGCCCCTGTTCGGCTGCCTCCCCTTTCCTTCCTTCTTGAGATCCCGAGACTGGACTTGGCAATCTAGTAATATCGTAAATCGTTTATTTCACTGTTCCTTTAAATTTTTTCAAGCGTAGAATTCCTAGGTTCTCTGCATTGCAACGTCCGGCTATACTTTTAAAGCCTCGTAGTAGAAGGTTCCAGTCGTCGATCCTGTTCTGTTCATAATCAGATCCAAACAAAGCGAAATGAACTGTGAACTGAGCACAGAAACGATGCCTTACTAATCTATATATATAAAAGTGAAAGTATGTCTGTAAATGTTCAATCGACTCCGAAACCGCTCATCCGATTGGCCTGAATTTTTGTATATAGGGGTTTTCGGGTACGTACGTCTATTTTGCTCTATCTCGAACACTTCGGGTGGCTGTAGTGTACCGATATCCGTAAAATTCGAACTTTTGTATGGGAGGTACTCTTCGAATTACTGCTAAAGAGCTCAGATCTATATTATTTTGGTTTTTTCCGAAAAAAATACGATTCCCAAAGTTTCAGATCGATCGGTCCAAATTTAAATGGTGGATTACCTTTTTCTTTGCAAGCCATTCGGTATGGGTATTAAATGAAAGGGTATGACAAGTAGTATCACCTGATTACTACTATTGATTTATGGGTGCAGCATAGGCGCGCTGGGTCCCAGCTGGTGTAAAAATATTGCACACTGTTGTTAGATCGTGATGTCGGAAGCTCCATTTAATCCGAAAATTCTGGTTTTGAAATGCGGATCTTTGTACATCTGATATCGTATATGATGAGCTAGTTGGTCAGACTCTCGAACCACACAGCATCGAAAGCCTTCTCAAAGTTTACCAAGGCTGCTCCAGTACACTGTTGGGCGCTCTATTTATTTCCATCTAATGCAATCCGCTTTCACTGATAGTTCTAATGCGGTATATTATATCTATTTAAAAGAACCATACAAGAAACAAAATGCAATAATAACGTTTTTTTTATTTTTTTCAGATCAATCTCAGTTTTAGGAACAAGTGGATATCGTTTATTTAGCCTATCATCGGTTGATAAAGTTGAAGAAATTTACTGTAAAGAAAATGAAGATATTAAAATTGTGGAAAGATTATTTAACAGTAGTTTGGTTGTCGTGGTGCAAGCATCAAAACCGAACTGTTTAAAAATGCTACATTTTAAAAAGAAACAGGATATTTGTAATTGTGTTTATCCATCAACGATACTCTCGGTTCGTATGAATCGAACAAGGCTAGTCGTTTGCTTAGCAGAGAGCATACACATACATGACATTCGAGATATGAAAATTTTGCATTCCATTGGGAATATATCACCAAATGAATTGGGATTATGTACGTTATCCCTAAATTCTTATCTGGCATTTCCGGTTTCTGCAACATCTGGTGAACTACAAATATATAATGCCGACACGTTAGCTCCTGGATTATGCATAAAAGCACATGAAACAACATTGTCAGCTATGAATTTTTCACTAAATGGAATTTTAATAGCAACTGCCTCAGAACGTGGCACTGTTATACGTGTGTTTTGTGTTAAAAATGGTCATAAGATTCATGAATTCCGACGAGGTGTTAAAAGGTGTGTTCGAATAGCTTCACTGGCATTCAGTTCAAATGCTGAATATATTTGTGCTAGCTCTAATACAGAGACTGTACATATATTTAAGATAGATCCAAAAGCGGTTGAGGCCGCTGAAAGACGGACTATCATTGATAACTGTGATGTAGGAACCTCATCTCTAGAAGATTTGAATTTATCTCAACTGCCATCTGAATCTAGTTGGTCCGGATACCTTACCAAGGCTGTGTCATCCTATCTTCCTAGTCAAGTCTATGATGTTTTTAATCAGGACAGAGCATTTGCAACGGCGCAACTGGCGCAGCCAGGACTTAGGCATATATGTGCCTTAGCGAGAATTCAAAAAGAAATAAAGTTATTGGTGGCATGTGAGGATGGATTTTTGTATATATACGACTTTAACGATGCCAAAGGAGGACTATGCAAAATGATTCGAGCACATGATCTCAGAAATCCCTTGGAGGATGTGATAGGTTAATATTAAATACATTATATAATTTCGAAAAATCATTCATTATTTCTAGAATTAGATATAACAGAAGGTAATGGTAGTCGTGGATCACGCAAAGTAGTCGTTATGGAAGGTTCTCAGTATAAAGAGGATACCTCATATGCTAGCGTATTGAAGGGTAGTCAAAATAATAAAATGTCAGGTATTTTACTGAATAATATTATTTATCTAACGAAAACAATTTAAACCTTTATTTTAATTTTAGAATCAGAAAAATATCGCTCCTTAAATGAAGCAATTGAGACTCCGGCTAAGGCGATCTTTGATGAGCAACAATTCCCACCAGTAGCGCCAGTTCGTGAATGACGAAAAGTTAAGAGTTAGGTTTTTATTTTTAGTAACATAAATACATTCCACACAAACAGACACACAGCAACACCCTCACACAATTATTAATGCATCTTATTGTATGTTAAATCGTTAAATAATTTAAATTAATTTTAAAATCAAGAACATAAAATATCTTCTGTAATTTTGAATAGGTATAGTCGCTTTTTTAAAGGCGCTATAAAGCCAATATTGCCGTCACGGTATGATTTCTGTTAGAAATTTTATTAGCTATACATAAAAAGTAAAGAAAAAAAAATTAATAAATTCCTTACTATAATATTAATTATTACATTAGGCTCTAAAAGATTTCATTCGTTAGTACTTTCTGTTTCATTAGAGTTACTTTATTTGCAAAAACTCATTTGAAAATAATTGTGATTGTCAGAAGAAATTTTTTATTTAATTTGCTTTATGTATATCCTTGAAATATGGGAAAACATTATTTTAAGCTGAAATGCAACCAATACATGTCATTCCTGCCCGAGTAGCAATACTTAAATTAAATTAATTCGTCTCTAAAGCCTTACTAAAACACAAGATTGTCTTCAGTGCAGTGGTAAATTCCTAGTAACCAGTGGTAAATTCAAGTAAATGAATATCTTCTTCTTTTTTAACGGCTCAATAGCCGGGATCTGTTTGTGGAATCTCGCAACTGTTTTCTACATCGATCCCGGTTCTGACCTTATGTCATCCAGTTTGGCATTTGTAAGCTCTGCCCGTCCTGATTTACGCCATCCTTTCAACGGAGACTGGGTCTTCCCCACTGTTGCATCCCATAGATCTTCCCGCAGTAGACTTTCCGAGCAGATTCCTCTTCGCTCATACGAGCTAGATTCCCACCGGAACCTACCGAGCTCTTCTCGAGCTATTTTCTTTTTATCATCTATATCCGGTATCGTCCTCTCTCACACAAGGGATCAACAATTCTTCGAAGGACTTTCCCCTCGAACACGGCTAAGAGATTAGAGTTCCTTTTGTAAACACCTAAGTTTCGAATGCATATGTGAGTACCTTTAAAACCATGGTCTTATAGTAGTTTGGATGTTACGGTTAAATGCTTGGATGTAAAAAGCCTTGACAGACTATAGTAGGCCTTGTTGGCTTTCAGCAGCCTTGCGGGTACAGTAGAACTCCGATTATCCGAATCAATTGGGGATGGGGGCAGTTCGGATAATCAAATATTCGGATAATTGGATATAGATTGGGAATCAAGCAAAAAGAGGTAACATATTGTACATTGAAGAACAGAATTTATTAAGTTGTTATAAATTAAGCAAAAAGTAATCCATCTACTGAAAAAATGTTGTTAGAAAATATACATACTTATGTATAGTACCGGTAATATATAAAAATGAAATGTGTGGGCATGAACATTTAGCGAAAATTTTTTACTATCTCCCCGAAAATCGATTCGGATAATTGGCGATTCGGTTAATTGGCGTTCGGATAATCGGCGTTCTACTGTATTTCTGGTTCCATGTTGTTATCAGCTGCTACTATTGACCCAAGGAAGATAAATTATTTTACTCCTTCAAGTTCGCACTCCTCTACCTTGATTGTGGGATCAATGTTAGGTGTTCTTGCAGACGCGGTCAGTTGCAGCTTTTGTGCGGCCCCCTAAGACTTGGTGGAAGCATTCTGTACAGCTCTAGATACTCTACCAATGATGTCAATGTCGTCTGCATAAGCCAGTAATTAGGTGGACCGCCAATTTTTCTCCAATGGCCTGCATCCTTTTAGGCCGTCCCCTTATTGGAGATCAGTATAGATGTTGATTGGTCTGGCCAGTATTCCGGATATCTTTACTTGGCTTGCCACATTGGTCATGGTCGACCTACGTAATTGTGTCAGCTTATTGGTGATGCCGAATTCTCTCATGGCTTTGCAGAGTTCTACTCTGACTATGAGGCGGCCTTAAAGGGTTCGATTTTTTCACCTGCCTTGGGGGGAAATCTGATCAGTTGTTGATTTGCCTAGGCTGAAGCCACAGTGGTATTGGCCCATAATGTTTCTAGCGTATAGGGCCATCCTGTTTTCTAGGATATCGGAGAATATTTTATAAGCCGTACTCAATAACGTTATACCGCGATAATAGGTGCACGCTTTGATATCTCCTTTTTTGTATACCGGGTACAGGATGCCTTTTTTCCAGTCTGCTGACATCACTTCCTGCTTCCGTGCTTGCACCATTAATAATGTTCTAGTTCGCAAAAGAGAATTTTCTCACAGGCTTCCTTTTTCCGTCTGTGAACTCTTGCATTCAACTAATGTTGGAGTTTTGTATGGAGTTTTACACAATCATAAATTCAAAAACTTGGATGGATTCAGTTAATAGAACTGTGCGACCCACCGTATTCCAGAGGGTTTTAAACTTCCAATTTTATTTTTTCATAAGTAAATCATAATACGAGGTAAACCTTTTAGACAACCAATTAGCAGTTTAATTATAATTCAAATTAGAACTTGATTAACTTAAACTAAAGACAAACTCAACCGTTTCCTTTTGCTCTGCTTTGAACGTTTAGCGAAAGCTGCAATCTTTATTAAAAATCTTCTGGCTAAGTATTTGTTGTCAACTGCTAGAGGACCTTAAGGTGGTTGCACATATGCTATTTTGGGATCTGATCTGGTCCAAACATGCGTGTGTTTAAATGAACATAACATGTACCAGTACCTCTGAGTTTACATGGGATTGGATACCCGGATTTTTTTCTGCTCATATTACCGAAGTATTGCGAGACTACGCGTTCTGCGAGTGTGGTTACTGCACCTGTGCTTTTTGGATTCTTTTTGTTGGTAAAATCAACATTCATTTAGCTTTATTCTCCAACGGTTTTGTTTGGAATATTTTTAATTGCGTCTTCGTAGGTGTTTGCAACCTGTGGTAATACAGAAATAATATTCGAAATTAATTACGATGTTCTATAGAATTTGATTTTTACTAAAGCAATTACATAAACAGTAATTGTAGGTTACGTAAATAAATTGCAAAGACAAACTTGTGCTATTTTAGCACGGATTTTGAAAATATATCAACTCTGCAAAAAATTAACTAAGGATATAAATATAATAATCTCTATTACTGAATACAATAAAAGATAATTTAAGAAAAAAAAATATTTAAAAAAGTACCTGAAAAAAAATTAAAAAGCAAAAAACGAAAAAACACTAAATAATATTGAAAAAAAGTATTTACAAAAAAAGTATAATAAAATAAATACCATCAGAAGCATTGCAGTTAAGAAAATGACACAAAAACAGCCCAAATTTTGAAGAATAGATGCATGTTATTTATTTAGTTCCTCTTGTTTTGTTTAAATCGAATAATCCGTAAAAACTTTCCAGTGAATAGTGCTCCACTTTTTTGCCTGTGAAGTACATTAATAGTTATGTCTGTAGTTATTGGAAACTGGCTGCGTAATAACACAATAAATACATAGCTAATGTAAAACCTCCTTTTTGAAGGAGTTGATCAATGATAAATAATCTCAGTGCACTCAATCAACTTTTGGGAGAAAACACATTCTTTAATAACTTTTATGCATTTTCATCAACAATATTGTTTTGCAATTATTGTGCAGATAATAGAAAAATTAGAACATTTGAAAAAAGTATTGAGTCAACTAAAATATCTTCATTATTTTCACTTTCATTTATTTTATTTTACAAAAAAAATTAAGTATGTGTATTAGAAATTATTTTTTGAATAGTTTCCTTTAAGATGTTATAAATGTTGGAGAAAAAAAATCTAAAATACAATAAAAAATCTCCTAAAACACTATAAACTTAATTTATTTCTTATGATTTATTCATTTATATTCTTAGCTTTGCAGATTTGACGAAATATTTAAAGAAAATAAAATCATCAAGGACAATATCTGAAATAGCACAATGAGCTCTTCCATAGAGTCAAGGACTTACAGTAGGAATGAAGCTGCCCTGAAAAGTTTCTTTACGATTACTACGGCGACTGTTCTATCGAAATAAATGATTTGCTGATTGACATTGCAGACTAACCCAATGGACTCAGTCCTACAATCTAGAGTCCTCCTTTTTGCGCATTCTTCAGTCTACGAGTTTATTCATCAATAGAACAAACTGACTGTGGTACAATCTTTTGCAGCCAGTATTTCCGAACTCGTAGAACATCAAGGAGTTCAAACATAACGTTCATCGTCATCTTCTTTAGTATTCCCCAGAATTGGGAACCACATGATGGACTTATAGTACAAAAGGTGAACCCTAAGGCACACTGCCAACGGCGGTGTCATTTAACGAATGCATGCAAGCTGCAAATGACGGCAGGCGTTTTTTGTAAGTTAGTTATGTCCACGTATCGTCATAAAATCGCCATTCGAGCTACAAAACGTTTCAGTTTCAGTAAAATAGACACATGTGTGCGTCTCGCAATCCGCTTAAGTAGTGACATGTTGCCGCGCGAGCTTCATGATGATAGGCAAACGCGACTTTCCCGCTCCGGGCGTATGACGTGCGGTTTACGTGGACAGTAGGCCTAAGCTTAACTTATAACATAAAATTGTCTACTGGTTCTAAATTTACATGATTTGAAAGGTGGACATACCCAATGTAAAGTTGCATTTGTAAGAAACTCTTAGCCAAAAACTATACAGGATATAGATATGGGGAATGAGGGGTGTCGTATCTCTTAATTTAACTTATGCTTTCTGGCTAAAATTTATCTATTTTTCGATTTATAAAATTCATTATAATCTTAACCTTAATTCTAAGAAAATGTTGAAAACTTAGATACATACTATGTTTATTTTTATTTTATACATATATAAAAACTTAAAGCTACCTTAACCTAGCTAGCTTAACCCTAGGAGACCTATCTGGGCGGAGAGCAGCAGAGGTGAATCTAATTCGGGTGACTCCGTCCACGCGACGAGCTTTCATAGACCCGAGTAATGGTAAAGCCTAAATTAATTTCTTGCTCCCGCTGAGTCACGCCAAAATTCGCTCCCGTTTCCGCTCCCGCGGTTTCGCGTTGAGCTGTGAAGGCCTTAATTGTTGTAATAGACAGTTCAAAAATATGCGGAATCTGACCACTTATGAAATGTAGTGAGAATAGTTATTTACAAAAAGTATGAAATATTGGCTCTAGCTCGGGAGTCGCGCGCAGGGTTGTTTTTGCACAATATTGTTATAAACATGTAAGAATTCCGGTTCAAATGCGAAATATGACCAGCTATGAAACTTGTAATTTATGGATAGCCATGAACGAAAAACCATTTCTTACACCTGAAGGACGGGGCAAAATGGTTCTTACACGCTGATAATTTTGTAAAAATTTTCGTGCGATTGCGAATTGCCGTATTTAGTTTGTCGAGTCGATATCGACTTCTGACGATAAATAAAAATTGGCATTTGACAACACGTTATCGACAACGATATCGTCTCTTTACGTGTCGATAACGACGTTTGACGCTTATTAAAAACCTAAATTTATTCATACAATAAGTTTTTAACAATTTCTATTTTAATTAAATATACGTGGTTTGCTGCACTTGGAGTAATATCATACAATTTGATGATTTTGTATGGCAGCGCTTCTGTCGATTTGGTCGTAATTCCAAATATGAAACTTGGAGAAAATCGAGAAGCTTTTTTTGTCGAGTCGATTCATCGACTCGAGAAACCAAATACGGCCCCAGACCACTACAAAATCGAACGTTTTTAGAAGCTTATAAGGTAGGTTAACAGAAATATAATTTCTTACGGCTGCATCGTGGGGCAAAGTACTTCTTACAAGCATTCAGAAGTGCCGATAATGGTCGCTACGTCGCGCATTTTCACCGCATCGACATTCGATCATCAGTTTTCGTAGAATGTAGATTATCCTATAGTTGCCAAGGTTAATTGTACCGTATGCTATCGATCTAATCTCTTGTATCGCGAATTCTTTTGTTTTATATTTGTTCCCTACCTCTAGTAGTGTTCTGCAGTTCTGTATATACTTCGCGTGTTCGATGTTCTGAAAATCATTTCCAGAAGTTGTTGCCGTAGTCGTTGGCGTTTTTCCAGGCAGTTCCGAGGCGTTGATAATGGTGGTTATTCTCGTTGGTGAGTGACGTGACTACGAGGGACGCGGTGGAATGAAACTGTCGATACCTACAAACGTATCGAGTGAAATATCACTTCACACACACCTTGCGACAATTATAGTACGACGTTTGTAGATCTAATCGCCAGGAGTCTCTTAGATTGACAATGAGAATACCAATTAAAGGACGAAGTGACATCTGTCACGTCACTCGACAACGAGAATAAGACTGTCTGGTTTCTTAAATGGTGTGTTTTTACGAGGTTTAGTAGTTAGCCCAATGCCCAACCCCTCTAGCAGGAGGACCGCATCTGTGAATTTGACCCCATCGGATAGAGGACCCAGTTATACCCCGAGTACTAGCTACGACCGTCGTAGGTTGGTTATCCAGGAGACGCCAACGAGGAGGTCGATTTTACCACCCTCCCCACCAAGGTAAAGTCCAACCATCCTTCCAGTAGCGTTACAGCCCAAACCCACCCTTCGTCCCCTCTAGAGCGTTTCTTCGGAGTTTGACGGTTCCTTGCAGTATGTCTTCAGTTCCAGATGTTGAGTATTGCCTCTGCGTCAACCCTCACAGAATCTATCCATCTCTTCCTCGGTCTGGCCACTGATCTATTTATTGTAGGCATTCAATTTATTAAATTTATTGAAGATAATCACGGTATACAGAAACAAGGTAATGTAATGGAGAAATGTCATTTGAGTGCTGACGTCACTTGGCACGCTCTTCCCATATAAAATCGGAGTTGTGTTGTTTCTACATTAGTGCTGACGTCACTCGGCACGAAATTTCTACGATATTCGAAGCTGTCAGTCTCTGTTACATTACCTTGTTTCTGTATACCGTGGAAGATAATTATAATTTAAGTATGACAACACTGTTATTATTTAACGCTATCACTCTTATCTAAAGTTACGGTTACTATTGTGATTAAAGAAATCTGATCAAATAAAGTCGTCGATTGGAACAGTTCACTGTGTGTTTTATTATTTGGTTCATTTTTCTATGCTTAAAGTCTGTTACCATGAGCCGGTTGGGATAGGGTTGACCTCCATCCTGATTAGGTGACCGGCTAGTCTTATTCTGTTATTTTTTTTAAAAGTTGAGAGTTCTGGGTAGTCAAAAATTCCATACAACTCGATGTTGTATCTTCTTCGCCATATTCCATCCTCTCGTGGGGCCAATTATACAAATGAGAACTTTTCTCACTAGACGTAACATTATTACAATTATTACGAGTGTTGGTAAAATCATTCTTTTTAAACATTTATTATACATTTAGATTTTGTAGTGGTCACATTTCGCAATCGCACGGAAATTTTTGCATAATTATCAGCGTGTAAGAACCATTTTGCCCCGTCCTCCAGGTGTAAGAAATGGTTTTTCGTTAATGGCTATCCATAAATTACATACTGTAAACGTTTCATAGCTGGTCATATTTCGCATTTGAACCGGAATTCTTACATGTTTATAACAATACTATATTGTGCAAAAACGCCCCTGGGCGCGACTCCCGGGCTACAGCCAATGTTTCATACTTTTTATAAATAACTATGTATTCTCACTACATTTCATAAGTGGTCATTATTTTAAAAAAAACCGCGGGCTCCTGGACTATAATTAATGTTCCGAAATAAAAGTGAAGCGCTCCTCCTCTAATACATATTTTTTATATTTATTTTACTTTTTTGAGAATTATTGAATTTATTTGGGAGAACTCTTAACTTTAAAGTTTATCATATTCACTCATGAGCTTTACAAAAGAACTTAAAAATCAAAAAAAATAAATTTTCGATTTATAGTTTACAAAACTACAAAAGATTCTACATGTAAAATAAGTCACAGCAACAGCAATATCGGTAATAATCTTACAAATTGAAATGGGAATTTTCCTTGCCGCATATAATTCACATATTACTTGAACGAAAATGAATATAAGTACCAAGAGAAAAGCCTCTTGGGTATCGCTTCTCGGCCTTATGGCTAAGATCAAAGTGTAGTATCTGTTCTTATCAGCTTAACATCTGATAGATCCCCCATAGGGGGACAACAAATGTTAAACTGATTTTTGGAAACAGACGGAGTGCTAGGGGCTTGCTCCACCTCTGTCGCGGGTTGGCCCGGTATTGCAGTACCGCCGGGATCGGCCCAAATCAAGTTTGAGGAATGGAAGGTCTTCGGCGACGTAAATGGGGCCCCATGTACCACAATCAGGGTTCTATCTCAGATACAAAGCGCAGCCGTCGGCAGAGAATATTTCTATAGGCTGGCGCTGGTCAAGGACAAGAAAAGCAGAAACGAGTTCTGCGCTGCCCTATTCTAATTTTGCTGCTAACAAACAAAGCAGAATTTTTTGACATTTCTCAAAAGCGCAAGTTTAAATGACTAAAGGTAGAAACAGAATGGCACGGAGACCGTGGCGGAGTCCGCCGCTCAGAGTTTCCCATACATTTAATTTCTCGCCAGGCGGCGCGGACAAATTAAATGATGGGAACTCTCTCAGCGGCGGACTCCGCCACGGTCTCCGTGCCATTCTGTTTCAGCTTTAAAATCAAATGAGAAAAATCTCACTTTATACCCGGACAGACTAGCACATGACGAATATGACGTCAGAATGACGTAGACCCATATAAAAGATATGGAAGTAAAATGGAGTCTACGTCATTCTGACGTCATATTCGTCATTAATGGTTCTAGTCTGTCCCGGGTATTACAAACTCACGTGTAATTGTCACTGAATTGCCGTTTCTCGATATCAGTGACATGACAACTGTAATTCACCTTATCTCACTGACATGTTACTTTTTTAGAGAACCATAATACCATTTTTGACTCACTTCGCGATAACACCATAAGTGACAACCATAATAAAGCCAATTGAGATTTGTGTGATAAAGAATTTATTATTTATTATTTATTATTTATTATTAAAGAATTATTTACAAAGAATTTACGTCGAATAAAAATTCTGCCGCTACTGCTGCTTTACTGCAGGAACAGTGTCGCTTGTCGCTGACCTGCCGCTGTCGCTGTTGCTGTCGCTATGCTTGTCGCTTTGATGAGCAGAAGTGCAGAATTCAATCAAGTCTTAATTTTTGTTCGCGGAATGCTACATTTCACATGTGTTGTTAGTTTTCACGCCAAAAATGTCTTCATTTACAACAACTTTCTCTCTTCCTTTGCCCCTCTGTCCTGAAAACCGGTTTTTTTACTGTTGACTTTATGATCCGTGTATGCCAGCCCAATGATGCAAGTTACACTATCCATCTTTTCGTTTATTACGCCCACAAACCGGTTCTTTAGGCAAGGGGTCGCAGGGAAGTATATGTCATGCGTGTACCCATCGCTGCGACCCCTTGCCCACAAAATCGGTTTGTGTACGGGGGTGGGTAATTAACGAAATGATGGATAGTGTAAGTTGCATCAATGATGCAAGTTAACACTATCCATCATTTCGTTTATTCCATACACAAACGGATTTTTAAGGCAAGGGGTCGCAGCGATGAGTGCAAATTACACGCATGACATATACTTGGCGACCCCTTGCCTATAAAATCGGTTGTATGGGGGTAATAAACGAAATGATGGATAGTGGTGTAACTTGCATCAATGGCATTAGTCACTTTCTGCAACCACGCAGCTTCGACACGTTTTTTCCACGTAAACGCAGCTAAAATTTGAGCAACTCGTTTTGCGTAGTCACATATTTTTTGTCGAACACAAAGGAGATGGCCAAAAGTTGTATGGCTTGTACCCCAGAATTTACAGAAAATCTATCTATGTCAAGTACAGATCTTAAGGGCCCAATACACGAGCGCTCCATCCGACCACGGCGAGGCTTGAAGCGTTCATTGTGAATCGGCCCTAAAGCCTGAAAACACATTGAAAAAGCAGTGTTTTGACATAATCTCCCTTTTGTAGTCCCTGTAGGACTTTTGTTAAAGTCCTTATTTTTTTCACTAATTGTATAAATTTTTCGTCATCCATTTTGCCAACAATTGCGCGGCAATGATAAATTCATATGCAGTTTTTTTAGAAATTGGTAACCCCTTTGCATTTTTAGCGATTTTGGGTAAATTCTGGAGCAGCCCTTTTTTGGATGGGAAATTGTTAGGTACCTCCTAGGGAGGCTGTAAATTAAATTTCAGACCAGTCTGACCAGTATTTCCCGAGGTAAAGGGTGCCTAAGGGCCCCCCCTTGGGGAAATCACAAAAAAGGCCCTCACACCCGAACCCATTGGAATTTTTGGGAAAACTCAACTGATCTGGATTCAGCGGAGCGAACCCTTTCCAACCAGGCCCCATTCGTCGAAATCGGAGCACTTTGCCAAAAAAGTGCAAAAAAATGCCAAGCCCTCTGCATTTTTAGCGATTTTGGGTAAATTCTGGAGCAGCCCTTTTTTGGATGGGAAATTGTTAGGTACCTCCTAGGGAGGCTGTAAATTAAATTTCAGACCGGTCTGACCTGTATTTCCCGAGGTAAAAGGTGCTTAAGGCCCCCCCCCCGGGGAAATCACAAAAAAGGCCCTCACACCCGAACCCGAATTTTTGGGAAAACTCAACTGATCTGGATTCAGGGGAGCGAACCCTTTCCAACGAGGCCCCATTCGTCGAAATCGGAGCACTTTACCAAAAAAGTGCAAAAAAATGCCAAGGGGTACCCCTTTAAATTTCAGACCGGTCTGACCAGTATTTCCCGAGGTAAAAGGTGCTTAAGGCCCCCCCCCCCCTTGGGGAAATCACAAAAAAGGCCCTCACACCCGAACCCATTGGAATTTTTGGGAAAACTCAACTGATCTGGATTCAGGGGAGCGAACCCTTTCCAACGAGGCCCCATTCGTCGAAATCGGAGCACTTTGCCAAAAAAGTGCATTTTTAGCGATTTTGGGCCATTTTTGGAGGTGCCCTTTTTTTGATGGGAAATTGTTAGGGCCCTCCTAGGGAGGCTGTAAATTAAATTTGACACCGGTCTGACCGGTATTTCCTGAGATAATGGGTGTTGAAGGGCCCTCCTTGTGAAGCCACAAAAGAGCCCATAACTCCCGAACCCGTTGAAATTTTCCGGAACAGACAACGGTTCTGGATTCGGGGGAGCGAACCCTTTCCAACGAGGCCCCATTCGTCGAAATCGGAGCACTTTGCCAAAAAAGTGCAAAAAAATGCCAAGGGGTACCCCTTTGCATTTTTAGCGATTTTGGGCCATTTTTGGAGGTGCCCTTTTTTTGATGGGAAATTGTTAGGGCCCTCCTAGGGAGGCTGTAAATAAAATTTGACACCGGTCTGACCGGTATTTCCTGAGATAATGGGTGTTGAAGGGCCCTCCTTGTGAAGCCACAAAAGAGCCCATAACTCCCGAACCCGTTGAAATTTTCCGGAACAGACAACGGTTCTGGATTCGGGGGAGCGAACCCTTTCCAACGAGGCCCCATTCGTCGAAATCGGAGCACTTTGCCAAAAAAGTGCAAAAAAATGCCAAGGGGTAAACGGTTCTGGATTCGGGGGAGCGAACCCTTTCCAACGAGGCCCCATTCGTCGAAATCGGAGCACTTTGCCAAAAAAGTGCAAAAAAATGCCAAGGGGTACCCCTTTGCATTTTTAGCGATTTTGGGCCATTTTTGGAGGTGCCCTTTTTTTGATGGGAAATTGTTAGGGCCCTCCTAGGGAGGCTGTAAATAAAATTTGACACCGGTCTGACCGGTATTTCCTGAGATAATGGGTGTTGAAGGGCCCTCCTTGTGAAGCCACAAAAGAGCCCATAACTCCCGAACCCGTTGAAATTTTCCGGAACAGACAACGGTTCTGGATTCGGGGGAGCGAACCCTTTCCAACGAGGCCCCATTCGTCGAAATCGGAGCACTTTGCCAAAAAAGTGCAAAAAAATGCCAAGGGGTACCCCTTTGCATTTTTAGCGATTTTGGGCCATTTCTGGAGGTGCCCTTTTTTTGATGGGAAATTGTTAGGGCCCTCCTAGGGAGGCTGTAAATAAAATTTGACACCGGTCTGACCGGTATTTCCTGAGATAATGGGTGTTGAAGGGCCCTCCTTGTGAAGCCACAAAAGAGCCCATAACTCCCGAACCCGTTGAAATTTTCCGGAACAGACAACGGTTCTGGATTCGGGGGAGCGAACCCTTTCCAACGAGGCCCCATTCGTCGAAATCGGAGCACTTTGCCAAAAAAGTGCAAAAAAATGCCAAGGGGTACCCCTTTGCATTTTTAGCGATTTTGGGCCATTTCTGGAGGTGCCCTTTTTTTGATGGGAAATTGTTAGGGCCCTCCTAGGGAGGCTGTAAATAAAATTTGACACCGGTCTGACCGGTATTTCCTGAGATAATGGGTGTTGAAGGGCCCTCCTTGTGAAGCCACAAAAGAGCCCATAACTCCCGAACCCGTAGGAATTTTCCGGAACAGACAACGGTTCTGGATTCGGGGGAGCGAACCCTTTCCAACGAGGCCCCATTCGTCGAAATCGGAGCACTTTGCCAAAAAAGTGCAAAAAAAATGCCAAGGGGTACCCCTTTGCATTTTTAGCGATTTTGGGCCATTTTTGGAGGTGCCCTTTTTTTGATGGGAAATTGTTAGGGCCCTCCTAGGGAGGCTGTAAATAAAATTTGACACCGGTCTGACCGGTATTTCCTGAGATAATGGGTGTTGAAGGGCCCTCCTTGTGAAGCCACAAAAGAGCCCATAACTCCCGAACCCGTTGAAATTTTCCGGAACAGACAACGGTTCTGGATTCGGGGGAGCGAACCCTTTCCAACGAGGCCCCATTCGTCGAAATCGGAGCACTTTGCCAAAAAAGTGCAAAAAAATGCCAAGGGGTACCCCTTTGCATTTTTAGCGATTTTGGGCCATTTTTGGAGGTGCCCTTTTTTTGATGGGAAATTGTTAGGGCCCTCCTAGGGAGGCTGTAAATAAAATTTGACACCGGTCTGACCGGTATTTCCTGAGATAATGGGTGTTGAAGGGCCCTCCTTGTGAAGCCACAAAAGAGCCCATAACTCCCGAACCCGTTGAAATTTTCCGGAACAGACAACGGTTCTGGATTCGGGGGAGCGAACCCTTTCCAACGAGGCCCCATTCGTCGAAATCGGAGCACTTTGCCAAAAAAGTGCAAAAAAATGCCAAGGGGTACCCCTTTGCATTTTTAGCGATTTTGGGCCATTTCTGGAGGTGCCCTTTTTTTGATGGGAAATTGTTAGGGCCCTCCTAGGGAGGCTGTAAATAAAATTTGACACCGGTCTGACCGGTATTTCCTGAGATAATGGGTGTTGAAGGGCCCTCCTTGTGAAGCCACAAAAGAGCCCATAACTCCCGAACCCGTTGAAATTTTCCGGAACAGACAACGGTTCTGGATTCGGGGGAGCGAACCCTTTCCAACGAGGCCCCATTCGTCGAAATCGGAGCACTTTGCCAAAAAAGTGCAAAAAAATGCCAAGGGGTACCCCTTTGCATTTTTAGCGATTTTGGGCCATTTCTGGAGGTGCCCTTTTTTTGATGGGAAATTGTTAGGGCCCTCCTAGGGAGGCTGTAAATAAAATTTGACACCGGTCTGACCGGTATTTCCTGAGATAATGGGTGTTGAAGGGCCCTCCTTGTGAAGCCACAAAAGAGCCCATAACTCCCGAACCCGTAGGAATTTTCCGGAACAGACAACGGTTCTGGATTCGGGGGAGCGAACCCTTTCCAACGAGGCCCCATTCGTCGAAATCGGAGCACTTTGCCAAAAAAGTGCAAAAAAATGCCAAGGGGTACCCCTTTGCATTTTTAGCGATTTTGGGCCATTTTTGGAGGTGCCCTTTTTTTGATGGGAAATTGTTAGGGCCCTCCTAGGGAGGCTGTAAATAAAATTTGACACTGGTCTGACCGGTATTTCCTGAGATAATGGGTGTTGAAGGGCCCTCCTTGTGAAGCCACAAAAGAGCCCATAACTCCCGAACCCGTTGAAATTTTCCGGAACAGACAACGGTTCTGGATTCGGGGGAGCGAACCCTTTCCAACGAGGCCCCATTCGTCGAAATCGGAGCACTTTGCCAAAAAAGTGCAAAAAAATGCCAAGGGGTACCCCTTTGCATTTTTAGCGATTTTGGGCCATTTTTGGAGGTGCCCTTTTTTTGATGGGAAATTGTTAGGGCCCTCCTAGGGAGGCTGTAAATAAAATTTGACACCGGTCTGACCGGTATTTCCTGACCCCTTTGCATTTTTAGCGATTTTGGGCCATTTCTGGAGGTGCCCTTTTTTTGATGGGAAATTGTTAGGGCCCTCCTAGGGAGGCTGTAAATAAAATTTGACACCGGTCTGACCGGTATTTCCTGAGATAATGGGTGTTGAAGGGCCCTCCTTGTGAAGCCACAAAAGAGCCCATAACTCCCGAACCCGTAGGAATTTTCCGGAACAGACAACGGTTCTGGATTCGGGGGAGCGAACCCTTTCCAACGAGGCCCCATTCGTCGAAATCGGAGCACTTTGCCAAAAAAGTGCAAAAAAATGCCAAGGGGTACCCCTTTGCATTTTTAGCGATTTTGGGCCATTTTTGGAGGTGCCCTTTTTTTGATGGGAAATTGTTAGGGCCCTCCTAGGGAGGCTGTAAATAAAATATGACACCGGTCTGACCGGTATTTCCTGAGATAATGGGTGTTGAAGGGCCCTCCTTGTGAAGCCACAAAAGAGCCCATAACTCCCGAACCCGTTGAAATTTTCCGGAACAGACAACGGTTCTGGATTCGGGGGAGCGAACCCTTTCCAACGAGGCCCCATTCGTCGAAATCGGAGCACTTTGCCAAAAAAGTGCAAAAAAATGCCAAGGGGTACCCCTTTGCATTTTTAGCGATTTTGGGCCATTTTTGGAGGTGCCCTTTTTTTGATGGGAAATTGTTAGGGCCCTCCTAGGGAGGCTGTAAATAAAATTTGACACCGGTCTGACCGGTATTTCCTGAGATAATGGGTGTTGAAGGGCCCTCCTTGTGAAGCCACAAAAGAGCCCATAACTCCCGAACCCGTTGAAATTTTCCGGAACAGACAACGGTTCTGGATTCGGGGGAGCGAACCCTTTCCAACGAGGCCCCATTCGTCGAAATCGGAGCACTTTGCCAAAAAAGTGCAAAAAAATGCCAAGGGGTACCCTTTGCATTTTTAGCGATTTTGGGCCATTTCTGGAGGTGCCCTTTTTTTGATGGGAAATTGTTAGGGCCCTCCTAGGGAGGCTGTAAATAAAATTTGACACCGGTCTGACCGGTATTTCCTGAGATAATGGGTGTTGAAGGGCCCTCCTTGTGAAGCCACAAAAGAGCCCATAACTCCCGAACCCGTAGGAATTTTCCGGAACAGACAACGGTTCTGGATTCGGGGGAGCGAACCCTTTCCAACGAGGCCCCATTCGTCGAAATCGGAGCACTTTGCCAAAAAAGTGCAAAAAAATGCCAAGGGGTACCCCTTTGCATTTTTAGCGATTTTGGGCCATTTTTGGAGGTGCCCTTTTTTTGATGGGAAATTGTTAGGGCCCTCCTAGGGAGGCTGTAAATAAAATTTGACACCGGTCTGACCGGTATTTCCTGACCCCTTTGCATTTTTAGCGATTTTGGGCCATTTCTGGAGGTGCCCTTTTTTTGATGGGAAATTGTTAGGGCCCTCCTAGGGAGGCTGTAAATAAAATTTGACACCGGTCTGACCGGTATTTCCTGAGATAATGGGTGTTGAAGGGCCCTCCTTGTGAAGCCACAAAAGAGCCCATAACTCCCGAACCCGTAGGAATTTTCCGGAACAGACAACGGTTCTGGATTCGGGGGAGCGAACCCTTTCCAACGAGGCCCCATTCGTCGAAATCGGAGCACTTTGCCAAAAAAGTGCAAAAAAATGCCAAGGGGTACCCCTTTGCATTTTTAGCGATTTTGGGCCATTTCTGGAGGTGCCCTTTTTTTGATGGGAAATTGTTAGGGCCCTCCTAGGGAGGCTGTAAATAAAATTTGACACCGGTCTGACCGGTATTTCCTGACCCCTTTGCATTTTTAGCGATTTTGGGCCATTTTTGGAGGTGCCCTTTTTTTGATGGGAAATTGTTAGGGCCCTCCTAGGGAGGCTGTAAATAAAATTTGACACCGGTCTGACCGGTATTTCCTGAGATAATGGGTGTTGAAGGGCCCTCCTTGTGAAGCCACAAAAGAGCCCATAACTCCCGAACCCGTTGAAATTTTCCGGAACAGACAACGGTTCTGGATTCGGGGGAGCGAACCCTTTCGAACGAGGCCCCATTCGTCGAAATCGGAGCACTTTGCCAAAAAAGTGCAAAAAAATGCCAAGGGGTACCCCTTTGCATTTTTAGCGATTTTGGGCCATTTTTGGAGGTGCCCTTTTTTTGATGGGAAATTGTTAGGGCCCTCCTAGGGAGGCTGTAAATAAAATTTGACACCGGTCTGACCGGTATTTCCTGAGATAATGGGTGTTGAAGGGCCCTCCTTGTGAAGCCACAAAAGAGCCCATAACTCCCGAACCCGTAGGAATTTTCCGGAACAGACAACGGTTCTGGATTCGGGGGAGCGAACCCTTTCCAACGAGGCCCCATTCGTCGAAATCGGAGCACTTTGCCAAAAAAGTGCAAAAAAATGCCAAGGGGTACCCCTTTGCATTTTTAGCGATTTTGGGCCATTTTTGGAGGTGCCCTTTTTTTGATGGGAAATTGTTAGGGCCCTCCTAGGGAGGCTGTAAATAAAATTTGACACCGGTCTGACCGGTATTTCCTGAGATAATGGGTGTTGAAGGGCCCTCCTTGTGAAGCCACAAAAGAGCCCATAACTCCCGAACCCGTAGGAATTTTCCGGAACAGACAACGGTTCTGGATTCGGGGGAGCGAACCCTTTCCAACGAGGCCCCATTCGTCGAAATCGGAGCACTTTGCCAAAAAAGTGCAAAAAAATGCCAAGGGGTACCCTTGCATTTTTAGCGATTTTGGGCCATTTTTGGAGGTGCCCTTTTTTTGATGGGAAATTGTTAGGGCCCTCCTAGGGAGGCTGTAAATAAAATTTGACACCGGTCTGACCGGTATTTCCTGACCCCTTTGCATTTTTAGCGATTTTGGGCCATTTCTGGAGGTGCCCTTTTTTGATGGGAAATTGTTAGGGCCCTCCTAGGGAGGCTGTAAATAAAATTTGACACCGGTCTGACCGGTATTTCCTGAGATAATGGGTGTTGAAGGGCCCTCCTTGTGAAGCCACAAAAGAGCCCATAACTCCCGAACCCGTAGGAATTTTCCGGAACAGACAACGGTTCTGGATTCGGGGGAGCGAACCCTTTCCAACGAGGCCCCATTCGTCGAAATCGGAGCACTTTGCCAAAAAAGTGCAAAAAAATGCCAAGGGAGGCTGTAAATAAAATTTGACACCGGTCTGACCGGTATTTCCTGAGATAATGGGTGTTGAAGGGCCCTCCTTGTGAAGCCACAAAAGAGCCCATAACTCCCGAACCCGTAGGAATTTTCCGGAACAGAACGGTTCTGGATTCGGGGGAGCGAACCCTTTCCAACGAGGCCCCATTCGTCGAAATCGGAGCACTTTGCCAAAAAAGTGCAAAAAAATGCCAAGGGGTACCCCTTTGCATTTTTAGCGATTTTGGGCCATTTCTGGAGGTGCCCTTTTTTTGATGGGAAATTGTTAGGGCCCTCCTAGGGAGGCTGTAAATAAAATTTGACACCGGTCTGACCGGTATTTCCTGAGATAATGGGTGTTGAAGGGCCCTCCTTGTGAAGCCACAAAAGAGCCCATAACTCCCGAACCCGTAGGAATTTTCCGGAACAGAACCGTTCTGGATTCGGGGGAGCGAACCCTTTCCAACGAGGCCCCATTCGTCGAAATCGGAGCACTTTGCCAAAAAAGTGCAAAAAAATGCCAAGGGGTACCCCTTTGCATTTTTAGCAATTTTGGGCCATTTTTGGAGGTGCCCTTTTTTTGATGGGAAATTGTTAGGGCCCTCCTAGGGAGGCTGTAAATAAAATTTGACACCGGTCTGACCGGTATTTCCTGAGATAATGGGTGTTGAAGGGCCCTCCTTGTGAAGCCACAAAAGAGCCCATAACTCCCGAACCCGTTGAAATTTTCCGGAACAGACAACGGTTCTGGATTCGGGGGAGCGAACCCTTTCCAACGAGGCCCCATTCGTCGAAATCGGAGCACTTTGCCAAAAAAGTGCAAAAAAATGCCAAGGGGTACCCCTTTGCATTTTTAGCGATTTTGGGCCATTTTTGGAGGTGCCCTTTTTTTGATGGGAAATTGTTAGGGCCCTCCTAGGGAGGCTGTAAATAAAATTTGACACCAGTCTGACCGGTATTTCCTGAGATAATGGGTGTTGAAGGGCCCTCCTTGTGAAGCCACAAAAG
Source organism: Thereva nobilitata (assembly GCA_963855945.1). Lineage (NCBI taxonomy): Eukaryota > Metazoa > Arthropoda > Insecta > Diptera > Therevidae > Thereva > Thereva nobilitata. Next base: position 106,694,724 of record OY979698.1, on the reverse strand, counting down.
AGCCCATAACTCCCGAACCCGTTGAAATTTTCCGGAACAGACAACGGTTCTGGATTCGGGGGAGCGAACCCTTTCCAACGAGGCCCCATTCGTCGAAATCGGAGCACTTTGCCAAAAAAGTGCAAAAAAATGCCAAGGGGTACCCCTTTGCATTTTTAGCGATTTTGGGCCATTTCTGGAGGTGCCCTTTTTTTGATGGGAAATTGTTAGGGCCCTCCTAGGGAGGCTGTAAATAAAATTTGACACCGGTCTGACCGGTATTTCCTGAGATAATGGGTGTTGAAGGGCCCTCCTTGTGAAGCCACAAAAGAGCCCATAACTCCCGAACCCGTAGGAATTTTCCGGAACAGACAACGGTTCTGGATTCGGGGGAGCGAACCCTTTCCAGCGAAGCCCCATTCGTCGAAATCGGAGCACTTTGCCAAAAAAGTGCAAAAAAATGCCAAGGGGTACCCCTTTGCATTTTTAGCGATTTTGGGCCATTTTTGGAGGTGCCCTTTTTTTGATGGGAAATTGTTAGGGCCCTCCTAGGGAGGCTGTAAATAAAATTTGACACCGGTCTGACCGGTATTTCCTGAGATAATGGGTGTTGAAGGGCCCTCCTTGTGAAGCCACAAAAGAGCCCATAACTCCCGAACCCGTAGGAATTTTCCGGAACAGACAACGGTTCTGGATTCGGGGGAGCGAACCCTTTCCAACGAGGCCCCATTCGTCGAAATCGGAGCACTTTGCCAAAAAAGTGCAAAAAAATGCCAAGGGGTACCCCTTTGCATTTTTAGCGATTTTGGGCCATTTTTGGAGGTGCCCTTTTTTTGATGGGAAATTGTTAGGGCCCTCCTAGGGAGGCTGTAAATTAAATTTGACACCGGTCTGACCGGTATTTCCTGAGATAATGGGTGTTGAAGGGCCCTCCTTGTGAAGCCACAAAAGAGCCCATAACTCCCGAACCCGTTGGAATTTTCCGGAACAGACAACGGTTCTGGATTCGGGGGAGCGAACCCTTTCCAACGAGGCCCCATTCGTCGAAATCGGAGCACTTTGCCAAAAAAGTGCAAAAAAATGCCAAGGGGTACCCCTTTGCATTTTTAGCGATTTTGGGCCATTTTTGGAGGTGCCCTTTTTTTGATGGGAAATTGTTAGGGCCCTCCTAGGGAGGCTGTAAATAAAATTTGACACCGGTCTGACCGGTATTTCCTGAGATAATGGGTGTTGAAGGGCCCTCCTTGTGAAGCCACAAAAGAGCCCATAACTCCCGAACCCGTAGGAATTTTCCGGAACAGACAACGGTTCTGGATTCGGGGGAGCGAACCCTTTCCAGCGAAGCCCCATTCGTCGAAATCGGAGCACTTTGCCAAAAAAGTGCAAAAAAATGCCAAGGGGTACCCCTTTGCATTTTTAGCGATTTTGGGCCATTTTTGGAGGTGCCCTTTTTTTGATGGGAAATTGTTAGGGCCCTCCTAGGGAGGCTGTAAATAAAATTTGACACCGGTCTGACCGGTATTTCCTGAGATAATGGGTGTTGAAGGGCCCTCCTTGTGAAGCCACAAAAGAGCCCATAACTCCCGAACCCGTAGGAATTTTCCGGAACAGACAACGGTTCTGGATTCGGGGGAGCGAACCCTTTCCAACGAGGCCCCATTCGTCGAAATCGGAGCACTTTGCCAAAAAAGTGCAAAAAAATGCCAAGGGGTACCCCTTTGCATTTTTAGCGATTTTGGGCCATTTTTGGAGGTGCCCTTTTTTTGATGGGAAATTGTTAGGGCCCTCCTAGGGAGGCTGTAAATTAAATTTGACACCGGTCTGACCGGTATTTCCTGAGATAATGGGTGTTGAAGGGCCCTCCTTGTGAAGCCACAAAAGAGCCCATAACTCCCGAACCCGTTGAAATTTTCCGGAACAGACAACGGTTCTGGATTCGGGGGAGCGAACCCTTTCCAACGAGGCCCCATTCGTCGAAATCGGAGCACTTTGCCAAAAAAGTGCAAAAAAATGCCAAGGGGTACACCCCTTTGCATTTTTAGCGATTTTGGGCCATTTTTGGAGGTGCCCTTTTTTTGATGGGAAATTGTTAGGGCCCTCCTAGGGAGGCTGTAAATTAAATTTGACACCGGTCTGACCGGTATTTCCTGAGATAATGGGTGTTGAAGGGCCCTCCTTGTGAAGCCACAAAAGAGCCCATAACTCCCGAACCCGTTGAAATTTTCCGGAACAGACAACGGTTCTGGATTCGGGGGAGCGAACCCTTTCCAACGAGGCCCCATTCGTCGAAATCGGAGCACTTTGCCAAAAAAGTGCAAAAAAATGCCAAGGGGTACACCCCTTTGCATTTTTAGCGATTTTGGGCCATTTTTGGAGGTGCCCTTTTTTTGATGGGAAATTGTTAGGGCCCTCCTAGGGAGGCTGTAAATAAAATTTGACACCGGTCTGACCGGTATTTCCTGAGATAATGGGTGTTGAAGGGCCCTCCTTGTGAAGCCACAAAAGAGCCCATAACTCCCGAACCCGTTGAAATTTTCCGGAACAGACAACGGTTCTGGATTCGGGGGAGCGAACCCTTTCCAACGAGGCCCCATTCGTCGAAATCGGAGCACTTTGCCAAAAAGTGCAAAAAAATGCCAAGGGGTACCCCTTTGCATTTTTAGCGATTTTGGGCCATTTTTGGAGGTGCCCTTTTTTTGATGGGAAATTGTTAGGGCCCTCCTAGGGAGGCTGTAAATAAAATTTGACACCGGTCTGACCGGTATTTCCTGAGATAATGGGTGTTGAAGGGCCCTCCTTGTGAAGCCACAAAAGAGCCCATAACTCCCGAACCCGTTGAAATTTTCCGGAACAGACAACGGTTCTGGATTCGGGGGAGCGAACCCTTTCCAACGAGGCCCCATTCGTCGAAATCGGAGCACTTTGCCAAAAAGTGCAAAAAAATGCCAAGGGGTACCCCTTTGCATTTTTAGCGATTTTGGGCCATTTTTGGAGGTGCCCTTTTTTTGATGGGAAATTGTTAGGGCCCTCCTAGGGAGGCTGTAAATAAAATTTGACACCGGTCTGACCGGTATTTCCTGAGATAATGGGTGTTGAAGGGCCCTCCTTGTGAAGCCACAAAAGAGCCCATAACTCCCGAACCCGTTGAAATTTTCCGGAACAGACAACGGTTCTGGATTCGGGGGAGCGAACCCTTTCCAACGAGGCCCCATTCGTCGAAATCGGAGCACTTTGCCAAAAAGTGCAAAAAAATGCCAAGGGGTACCCCTTTGCATTTTTAGCGATTTTGGGCCATTTTTGGAGGTGCCCTTTTTTTGATGGGAAATTGTTAGGGCCCTCCTAGGGAGGCTGTAAATAAAATTTGACACCGGTCTGACCGGTATTTCCTGAGATAATGGGTGTTGAAGGGCCCTCCTTGTGAAGCCACAAAAGAGCCCATAACTCCCGAACCCGTTGAAATTTTCCGGAACAGACAACGGTTCTGGATTCGGGGGAGCGAACCCTTTCCAACGAGGCCCCATTCGTCGAAATCGGAGCACTTTGCCAAAAAAGTGCAAAAAAATGCCAAGGGGTACACCCCTTTGCATTTTTAGCGATTTTGGGCCATTTTTGGAGGTGCCCTTTTTTTGATGGGAAATTGTTAGGGCCCTCCTAGGGAGGCTGTAAATAAAATTTGACACCGGTCTGACCGGTATTTCCTGAGATAATGGGTGTTGAAGGGCCCTCCTTGTGAAGCCACAAAAGAGCCCATAACTCCCGAACCCGTTGGAATTTTCCGGAACAGACAACGGTTCTGGATTCGGGGGAGCGAACCCTTTCCAACGAGGCCCCATTCGTCGAAATCGGAGCACTTTGCCAAAAAAGTGCAAAAAAATGCCAAGGGGTACCCCTTTGCATTTTTAGCGATTTTGGGCCATTTTTGGAGGTGCCCTTTTTTTGATGGGAAATTGTTAGGGCCCTCCTAGGGAGGCTGTAAATAAAATTTGACACCGGTCTGACCGGTATTTCCTGAGATAATGGGTGTTGAAGGGCCCTCCTTGTGAAGCCACAAAAGAGCCCATAACTCCCGAACCCGTTGAAATTTTCCGGAACAGACAACGGTTCTGGATTCGGGGGAGCGAACCCTTTCCAACGAGGCCCCATTCGTCGAAATCGGAGCACTTTGCCAAAAAAGTGCAAAAAAATGCCAAGGGGTACCCCTTTGCATTTTTAGCGATTTTGGGCCATTTTTGGAGGTGCCCTTTTTTTGATGGGAAATTGTTAGGGCCCTCCTAGGGAGGCTGTAAATAAAATTTGACACCGGTCTGACCGGTATTTCCTGAGATAATGGGTGTTGAAGGGCCCTCCTTGTGAAGCCACAAAAGAGCCCATAACTCCCGAACCCGTAGGAATTTTCCGGAACAGACAACGGTTCTGGATTCGGGGGAGCGAACCCTTTCCAGCGAAGCCCCATTCGTCGAAATCGGAGCACTTTGCCAAAAAAGTGCAAAAAAATGCCAAGGGGTACCCCTTTGCATTTTTAGCGATTTTGGGCCATTTTTGGAGGTGCCCTTTTTTTGATGGGAAATTGTTAGGGCCCTCCTAGGGAGGCTGTAAATAAAATTTGACACCGGTCTGACCGGTATTTCCTGAGATAATGGGTGTTGAAGGGCCCTCCTTGTGAAGCCACAAAAGAGCCCATAACTCCCGAACCCGTAGGAATTTTCCGGAACAGACAACGGTTCTGGATTCGGGGGAGCGAACCCTTTCCAACGAGGCCCCATTCGTCGAAATCGGAGCACTTTGCCAAAAAAGTGCAAAAAAATGCCAAGGGGTACCCCTTTGCATTTTTAGCGATTTTGGGCCATTTTTGGAGGTGCCCTTTTTTTGATGGGAAATTGTTAGGGCCCTCCTAGGGAGGCTGTAAATTAAATTTGACACCGGTCTGACCGGTATTTCCTGAGATAATGGGTGTTGAAGGGCCCTCCTTGTGAAGCCACAAAAGAGCCCATAACTCCCGAACCCGTTGAAATTTTCCGGAACAGACAACGGTTCTGGATTCGGGGGAGCGAACCCTTTCCAACGAGGCCCCATTCGTCGAAATCGGAGCACTTTGCCAAAAAAGTGCAAAAAAATGCCAAGGGGTACCCCTTTGCATTTTTAGCGATTTTGGGCCATTTTTGGAGGTGCCCTTTTTTTGATGGGAAATTGTTAGGGCCCTCCTAGGGAGGCTGTAAATAAAATTTGACACCGGTCTGACCGGTATTTCCTGAGATAATGGGTGTTGAAGGGCCCTCCTTGTGAAGCCACAAAAGAGCCCATAACTCCCGAACCCGTTGAAATTTTCCGGAACAGACAACGGTTCTGGATTCGGGGGAGCGAACCCTTTCCAACGAGGCCCCATTCGTCGAAATCGGAGCACTTTGCCAAAAAAGTGCAAAAAAATGCCAAGGGGTACACCCCTTTGCATTTTTAGCGATTTTGGGCCATTTTTGGAGGTGCCCTTTTTTTGATGGGAAATTGTTAGGGCCCTCCTAGGGAGGCTGTAAATAAAATTTGACACCGGTCTGACCGGTATTTCCTGAGATAATGGGTGTTGAAGGGCCCTCCTTGTGAAGCCACAAAAGAGCCCATAACTCCCGAACCCGTTGGAATTTTCCGGAACAGACAACGGTTCTGGATTCGGGGGAGCGAACCCTTTCCAACGAGGCCCCATTCGTCGAAATCGGAGCACTTTGCCAAAAAAGTGCAAAAAAATGCCAAGGGGTACCCCTTTGCATTTTTAGCGATTTTGGGCCATTTTTGGAGGTGCCCTTTTTTTGATGGGAAATTGTTAGGGCCCTCCTAGGGAGGCTGTAAATAAAATTTGACACCGGTCTGACCGGTATTTCCTGAGATAATGGGTGTTGAAGGGCCCTCCTTGTGAAGCCACAAAAGAGCCCATAACTCCCGAACCCGTTGAAATTTTCCGGAACAGACAACGGTTCTGGATTCGGGGGAGCGAACCCTTTCCAACGAGGCCCCATTCGTCGAAATCGGAGCACTTCGCCAAAAAAGTGCAAAAAAATGCCAAGGGGTACCCCTTTGCATTTTTAGCGATTTTGGGCCATTTTTGGAGGTGCCCTTTTTTTGATGGGAAATTGTTAGGGCCCTCCTAGGGAGGCTGTAAATAAAATTTGACACCGGTCTGACCGGTATTTCCTGAGATAATGGGTGTTGAAGGGCCCTCCTTGTGAAGCCACAAAAGAGCCCATAACTCCCGAACCCGTAGGAATTTTCCGGAACAGACAACGGTTCTGGATTCGGGGGAGCGAACCCTTTCCAGCGAAGCCCCATTCGTCGAAATCGGAGCACTTTGCCAAAAAAGTGCAAAAAAATGCCAAGGGGTACCCCTTTGCATTTTTAGCGATTTTGGGCCATTTTTGGAGGTGCCCTTTTTTTGATGGGAAATTGTTAGGGCCCTCCTAGGGAGGCTGTAAATTAAATTTGACACCGGTCTGACCGGTATTTCCTGAGATAATGGGTGTTGAAGGGCCCTCCTTGTGAAGCCACAAAAGAGCCCATAACTCCCGAACCCGTTGAAATTTTCCGGAACAGACAACGGTTCTGGATTCGGGGGAGCGAACCCTTTCCAACGAGGCCCCATTCGTCGAAATCGGAGCACTTTGCCAAAAAAGTGCAAAAAAATGCCAAGGGGTACCCCTTTGCATTTTTAGCGATTTTGGGCCATTTTTGGAGGTGCCCTTTTTTTGATGGGAAATTATTAGGGCCCTCCTAGGGAGGCTGTAAATAAAATTTGACACCGGTCTGACCGGTATTTCCTGAGATAATGGGTGTTGAAGGGCCCTCCTTGTGAAGCCACAAAAGAGCCCATAACTCCCGAACCCGTTGAAATTTTCCGGAACAGACAACGGTTCTGGATTCGGGGGAGCGAACCCTTTCCAACGAGGCCCCATTCGTCGAAATCGGAGCACTTTGCCAAAAAAGTGCAAAAAAATGCCAAGGGGTACCCCTTTGCATTTTTAGCGATTTTGGGCCATTTTTGGAGGTGCCCTTTTTTTGATGGGAAATTGTTAGGGCCCTCCTAGGGAGGCTGTAAATAAAATTTGACACCGGTCTGACCGGTATTTCCTGAGATAATGGGTGTTGAAGGGCCCTCCTTGTGAAGCCACAAAAGAGCCCATAACTCCCGAACCCGTAGGAATTTTCCGGAACAGACAACGGTTCTGGATTCGGGGGAGCGAACCCTTTCCAACGAGGCCCCATTCGTCGAAATCGGAGCACTTTGCCAAAAAAGTGCAAAAAAATGCCAAGGGGTACCCCTTTGCATTTTTAGCGATTTTGGGCCATTTTTGGAGGTGCCCTTTTTTTGATGGGAAATTGTTAGGGCCCTCCTAGGGAGGCTGTAAATAAAATTTGACACCGGTCTGACCGGTATTTCCTGAGATAATGGGTGTTGAAGGGCCCTCCTTGTGAAGCCACAAAAGAGCCCATAACTCCCGAACCCGTTGGAATTTTCCGGAACAGACAACGGTTCTGGATTCGGGGGAGCGAACCCTTTCCAACGAGGCCCCATTCGTCGAAATCGGAGCACTTTGCCAAAAAAGTGCAAAAAAATGCCAAGGGGTACCCCTTTGCATTTTTAGCGATTTTGGGCCATTTTTGGAGGTGCCCTTTTTTTGATGGGAAATTGTTAGGGCCCTCCTAGGGAGGCTGTAAATAAAATTTGACACCGGTCTGACCGGTATTTCCTGAGATAATGGGTGTTGAAGGGCCCTCCTTGTGAAGCCACAAAAGAGCCCATAACTCCCGAACCCGTTGAAATTTTCCGGAACAGACAACGGTTCTGGATTCGGGGGAGCGAACCCTTTCCAACGAGGCCCCATTCGTCGAAATCGGAGCACTTCGCCAAAAAAGTGCAAAAAAATGCCAAGGGGTACCCCTTTGCATTTTTAGCGATTTTGGGCCATTTTTGGAGGTGCCCTTTTTTTGATGGGAAATTGTTAGGGCCCTCCTAGGGAGGCTGTAAATAAAATTTGACACCGGTCTGACCGGTATTTCCTGAGATAATGGGTGTTGAAGGGCCCTCCTTGTGAAGCCACAAAAGAGCCCATAACTCCCGAACCCGTAGGAATTTTCCGGAACAGACAACGGTTCTGGATTCGGGGGAGCGAACCCTTTCCAGCGAAGCCCCATTCGTCGAAATCGGAGCACTTTGCCAAAAAAGTGCAAAAAAATGCCAAGGGGTACCCCTTTGCATTTTTAGCGATTTTGGGCCATTTTTGGAGGTGCCCTTTTTTTGATGGGAAATTGTTAGGGCCCTCCTAGGGAGGCTGTAAATAAAATTTGACACCGGTCTGACCGGTATTTCCTGAGATAATGGGTGTTGAAGGGCCCTCCTTGTGAAGCCACAAAAGAGCCCATAACTCCCGAACCCGTAGGAATTTTCCGGAACAGACAACGGTTCTGGATTCGGGGGAGCGAACCCTTTCCAACGAGGCCCCATTCGTCGAAATCGGAGCACTTTGCCAAAAAAGTGCAAAAAAATGCCAAGGGGTACCCCTTTGCATTTTTAGCGATTTTGGGCCATTTTTGGAGGTGCCCTTTTTTTGATGGGAAATTGTTAGGGCCCTCCTAGGGAGGCTGTAAATAAAATTTGACACCGGTCTGACCGGTATTTCCTGAGATAATGGGTGTTGAAGGGCCCTCCTTGTGAAGCCACAAAAGAGCCCATAACTCCCGAACCCGTTGAAATTTTCCGGAACAGACAACGGTTCTGGATTCGGGGGAGCGAACCCTTTCCAACGAGGCCCCATTCGTCGAAATCGGAGCACTTTGCCAAAAAAGTGCAAAAAAATGCCAAGGGGTACACCCCTTTGCATTTTTAGCGATTTTGGGCCATTTTTGGAGGTGCCCTTTTTTTGATGGGAAATTGTTAGGGCCCTCCTAGGGAGGCTGTAAATAAAATTTGACACCGGTCTGACCGGTATTTCCTGAGATAATGGGTGTTGAAGGGCCCTCCTTGTGAAGCCACAAAAGAGCCCATAACTCCCGAACCCGTTGGAATTTTCCGGAACAGACAACGGTTCTGGATTCGGGGGAGCGAACCCTTTCCAACGAGGCCCCATTCGTCGAAATCGGAGCACTTTGCCAAAAAAGTGCAAAAAAATGCCAAGGGGTACCCCTTTGCATTTTTAGCGATTTTGGGCCATTTTTGGAGGTGCCCTTTTTTTGATGGGAAATTGTTAGGGCCCTCCTAGGGAGGCTGTAAATAAAATTTGACACCGGTCTGACCGGTATTTCCTGAGATAATGGGTGTTGAAGGGCCCTCCTTGTGAAGCCACAAAAGAGCCCATAACTCCCGAACCCGTTGAAATTTTCCGGAACAGACAACGGTTCTGGATTCGGGGGAGCGAACCCTTTCCAACGAGGCCCCATTCGTCGAAATCGGAGCACTTCGCCAAAAAAGTGCAAAAAAATGCCAAGGGGTACCCCTTTGCATTTTTAGCGATTTTGGGCCATTTTTGGAGGTGCCCTTTTTTTGATGGGAAATTGTTAGGGCCCTCCTAGGGAGGCTGTAAATAAAATTTGACACCGGTCTGACCGGTATTTCCTGAGATAATGGGTGTTGAAGGGCCCTCCTTGTGAAGCCACAAAAGAGCCCATAACTCCCGAACCCGTAGGAATTTTCCGGAACAGACAACGGTTCTGGATTCGGGGGAGCGAACCCTTTCCAGCGAAGCCCCATTCGTCGAAATCGGAGCACTTTGCCAAAAAAGTGCAAAAAAATGCCAAGGGGTACCCCTTTGCATTTTTAGCGATTTTGGGCCATTTTTGGAGGTGCCCTTTTTTTGATGGGAAATTGTTAGGGCCCTCCTAGGGAGGCTGTAAATAAAATTTGACACCGGTCTGACCGGTATTTCCTGAGATAATGGGTGTTGAAGGGCCCTCCTTGTGAAGCCACAAAAGAGCCCATAACTCCCGAACCCGTAGGAATTTTCCGGAACAGACAACGGTTCTGGAATCGGAGCACTTTGCCAAAAAAGTGCAAAAAAATGCCAAGGGGTACCCCTTTGCATTTTTAGCGATTTTGGGCCATTTTTGGAGGTGCCCTTTTTTTGATGGGAAATTGTTAGGGCCCTCCTAGGGAGGCTGTAAATTAAATTTGACACCGGTCTGACCGGTATTTCCTGAGATAATGGGTGTTGAAGGGCCCTCCTTGTGAAGCCACAAAAGAGCCCATAACTCCCGAACCCGTTGAAATTTTCCGGAACAGACAACGGTTCTGGATTCGGGGGAGCGAACCCTTTCCAACGAGGCCCCATTCGTCGAAATCGGAGCACTTTGCCAAAAAAGTGCAAAAAAATGCCAAGGGGTACCCCTTTGCATTTTTAGCGATTTTGGGCCATTTTTGGAGGTGCCCTTTTTTTGATGGGAAATTGTTAGGGCCCTCCTAGGGAGGCTGTAAATAAAATTTGACACCGGTCTGACCGGTATTTCCTGAGATAATGGGTGTTGAAGGGCCCTCCTTGTGAAGCCACAAAAGAGCCCATAACTCCCGAACCCGTAGGAATTTTCCGGAACAGACAACGGTTCTGGATTCGGGGGAGCGAACCCTTTCCAACGAGGCCCCATTCGTCGAAATCGGAGCACTTTGCCAAAAAAGTGCAAAAAAATGCCAAGGGGTACCCCTTTGCATTTTTAGCGATTTTGGGCCATTTTTGGAGGTGCCCTTTTTTTGATGGGAAATTGTTAGGGCCCTCCTAGGGAGGCTGTAAATAAAATTTGACACCGGTCTGACCGGTATTTCCTGAGATAATGGGTGTTGAAGGGCCCTCCTTGTGAAGCCACAAAAGAGCCCATAACTCCCGAACCCGTAGGAATTTTCCGGAACAGACAACGGTTCTGGAATCGGAGCACTTTGCCAAAAAAGTGCAAAAAAATGCCAAGGGGTACCCCTTTGCATTTTTAGCGATTTTGGGCCATTTTTGGAGGTGCCCTTTTTTTGATGGGAAATTGTTAGGGCCCTCCTAGGGAGGCTGTAAATTAAATTTGACACCGGTCTGACCGGTATTTCCTGAGATAATGGGTGTTGAAGGGCCCTCCTTGTGAAGCCACAAAAGAGCCCATAACTCCCGAACCCGTTGAAATTTTCCGGAACAGACAACGGTTCTGGATTCGGGGGAGCGAACCCTTTCCAACGAGGCCCCATTCGTCGAAATCGGAGCACTTTGCCAAAAAAGTGCAAAAAAATGCCAAGGGGTACCCCTTTGCATTTTTAGCGATTTTGGGCCATTTTTGGAGGTGCCCTTTTTTTGATGGGAAATTATTAGGGCCCTCCTAGGGAGGCTGTAAATAAAATTTGACACCGGTCTGACCGGTATTTCCTGAGATAATGGGTGTTGAAGGGCCCTCCTTGTGAAGCCACAAAAGAGCCCATAACTCCCGAACCCGTTGAAATTTTCCGGAACAGACAACGGTTCTGGATTCGGGGGAGCGAACCCTTTCCAACGAGGCCCCATTCGTCGAAATCGGAGCACTTCGCCAAAAAAGTGCAAAAAAATGCCAAGGGGTACCCCTTTGCATTTTTAGCGATTTTGGGCCATTTTTGGAGGTGCCCTTTTTTTGATGGGAAATTGTTAGGGCCCTCCTAGGGAGGCTGTAAATAAAATTTGACACCGGTCTGACCGGTATTTCCTGAGATAATGGGTGTTGAAGGGCCCTCCTTGTGAAGCCACAAAAGAGCCCATAACTCCCGAACCCGTAGGAATTTTCCGGAACAGACAACGGTTCTGGATTCGGGGGAGCGAACCCTTTCCAGCGAAGCCCCATTCGTCGAAATCGGAGCACTTTGCCAAAAAAGTGCAAAAAAATGCCAAGGGGTACCCCTTTGCATTTTTAGCGATTTTGGGCCATTTTTGGAGGTGCCCTTTTTTTGATGGGAAATTGTTAGGGCCCTCCTAGGGAGGCTGTAAATAAAATTTGACACCGGTCTGACCGGTATTTCCTGAGATAATGGGTGTTGAAGGGCCCTCCTTGTGAAGCCACAAAAGAGCCCATAACTCCCGAACCCGTAGGAATTTTCCGGAACAGACAACGGTTCTGGAATCGGAGCACTTTGCCAAAAAAGTGCAAAAAAATGCCAAGGGGTACCCCTTTGCATTTTTAGCGATTTTGGGCCATTTTTGGAGGTGCCCTTTTTTTGATGGGAAATTGTTAGGGCCCTCCTAGGGAGGCTGTAAATTAAATTTGACACCGGTCTGACCGGTATTTCCTGAGATAATGGGTGTTGAAGGGCCCTCCTTGTGAAGCCACAAAAGAGCCCATAACTCCCGAACCCGTTGAAATTTTCCGGAACAGACAACGGTTCTGGATTCGGGGGAGCGAACCCTTTCCAACGAGGCCCCATTCGTCGAAATCGGAGCACTTTGCCAAAAAAGTGCAAAAAAATGCCAAGGGGTACCCCTTTGCATTTTTAGCGATTTTGGGCCATTTTTGGAGGTGCCCTTTTTTTGATGGGAAATTATTAGGGCCCTCCTAGGGAGGCTGTAAATAAAATTTGACACCGGTCTGACCGGTATTTCCTGAGATAATGGGTGTTGAAGGGCCCTCCTTGTGAAGCCACAAAAGAGCCCATAACTCCCGAACCCGTTGAAATTTTCCGGAACAGACAACGGTTCTGGATTCGGGGGAGCGAACCCTTTCCAACGAGGCCCCATTCGTCGAAATCGGAGCACTTTGCCAAAAAAGTGCAAAAAAATGCCAAGGGGTACCCCTTTGCATTTTTAGCGATTTTGGGCCATTTTTGGAGGTGCCCTTTTTTTGATGGGAAATTGTTAGGGCCCTCCTAGGGAGGCTGTAAATAAAATTTGACACCGGTCTGACCGGTATTTCCTGAGATAATGGGTGTTGAAGGGCCCTCCTTGTGAAGCCACAAAAGAGCCCATAACTCCCGAACCCGTAGGAATTTTCCGGAACAGACAACGGTTCTGGAATCGGAGCACTTTGCCAAAAAAGTGCAAAAAAATGCCAAGGGGTACCCCTTTGCATTTTTAGCGATTTTGGGCCATTTTTGGAGGTGCCCTTTTTTTGATGGGAAATTGTTAGGGCCCTCCTAGGGAGGCTGTAAATTAAATTTGACACCGGTCTGACCGGTATTTCCTGAGATAATGGGTGTTGAAGGGCCCTCCTTGTGAAGCCACAAAAGAGCCCATAACTCCCGAACCCGTTGAAATTTTCCGGAACAGACAACGGTTCTGGATTCGGGGGAGCGAACCCTTTCCAACGAGGCCCCATTCGTCGAAATCGGAGCACTTTGCCAAAAAAGTGCAAAAAAATGCCAAGGGGTACCCCTTTGCATTTTTAGCGATTTTGGGCCATTTTTGGAGGTGCCCTTTTTTTGATGGGAAATTATTAGGGCCCTCCTAGGGAGGCTGTAAATAAAATTTGACACCGGTCTGACCGGTATTTCCTGAGATAATGGGTGTTGAAGGGCCCTCCTTGTGAAGCCACAAAAGAGCCCATAACTCCCGAACCCGTTGAAATTTTCCGGAACAGACAACGGTTCTGGATTCGGGGGAGCGAACCCTTTCCAACGAGGCCCCATTCGTCGAAATCGGAGCACTTTGCCAAAAAAGTGCAAAAAAATGCCAAGGGGTACCCCTTTGCATTTTTAGCGATTTTGGGCCATTTTTGGAGGTGCCCTTTTTTTGATGGGAAATTGTTAGGGCCCTCCTAGGGAGGCTGTAAATAAAATTTGACACCGGTCTGACCGGTATTTCCTGAGATAATGGGTGTTGAAGGGCCCTCCTTGTGAAGCCACAAAAGAGCCCATAACTCCCGAACCCGTAGGAATTTTCCGGAACAGACAACGGTTCTGGATTCGGGGGAGCGAACCCTTTCCAACGAGGCCCCATTCGTCGAAATCGGAGCACTTTGCCAAAAAAGTGCAAAAAAATGCCAAGGGGTACCCCTTTGCATTTTTAGCGATTTTGGGCCATTTTTGGAGGTGCCCTTTTTTTGATGGGAAATTGTTAGGGCCCTCCTAGGGAGGCTGTAAATAAAATTTGACACCGGTCTGACCGGTATTTCCTGAGATAATGGGTGTTGAAGGGCCCTCCTTGTGAAGCCACAAAAGAGCCCATAACTCCCGAACCCGTTGGAATTTTCCGGAACAGACAACGGTTCTGGATTCGGGGGAGCGAACCCTTTCCAACGAGGCCCCATTCGTCGAAATCAGAGCACTTTGCCAAAAAAGTGCAAAAAAATGCCAAGGGGTACCCCTTTGCATTTTTAGCGATTTTGGGCCATTTTTGGAGGTGCCCTTTTTTTGATGGGAAATTGTTAGGGCCCTCCTAGGGAGGCTGTAAATAAAATTTGACACCGGTCTGACCGGTATTTCCTGAGATAATGGGTGTTGAAGGGCCCTCCTTGTGAAGCCACAAAAGAGCCCATAACTCCCGAACCCGTTGAAATTTTCCGGAACAGACAACGGTTCTGGATTCGGGGGAGCGAACCCTTTCCAACGAGGCCCCATTCGTCGAAATCGGAGCACTTCGCCAAAAAAGTGCAAAAAAATGCCAAGGGGTACCCCTTTGCATTTTTAGCGATTTTGGGCCATTTTTGGAGGTGCCCTTTTTTTGATGGGAAATTGTTAGGGCCCTCCTAGGGAGGCTGTAAATAAAATTTGACACCGGTCTGACCGGTATTTCCTGAGATAATGGGTGTTGAAGGGCCCTCCTTGTGAAGCCACAAAAGAGCCCATAACTCCCGAACCCGTAGGAATTTTCCGGAACAGACAACGGTTCTGGATTCGGGGGAGCGAACCCTTTCCAGCGAAGCCCCATTCGTCGAAATCGGAGCACTTTGCCAAAAAAGTGCAAAAAAATGCCAAGGGGTACCCCTTTGCATTTTTAGCGATTTTGGGCCATTTTTGGAGGTGCCCTTTTTTTGATGGGAAATTGTTAGGGCCCTCCTAGGGAGGCTGTAAATTAAATTTGACACCGGTCTGACCGGTATTTCCTGAGATAATGGGTGTTGAAGGGCCCTCCTTGTGAAGCCACAAAAGAGCCCATAACTCCCGAACCCGTTGAAATTTTCCGGAACAGACAACGGTTCTGGATTCGGGGGAGCGAACCCTTTCCAACGAGGCCCCATTCGTCGAAATCGGAGCACTTTGCCAAAAAAGTGCAAAAAAATGCCAAGGGGTACCCCTTTGCATTTTTAGCGATTTTGGGCCATTTTTGGAGGTGCCCTTTTTTTGATGGGAAATTATTAGGGCCCTCCTAGGGAGGCTGTAAATAAAATTTGACACCGGTCTGACCGGTATTTCCTGAGATAATGGGTGTTGAAGGGCCCTCCTTGTGAAGCCACAAAAGAGCCCATAACTCCCGAACCCGTTGAAATTTTCCGGAACAGACAACGGTTCTGGATTCGGGGGAGCGAACCCTTTCCAACGAGGCCCCATTCGTCGAAATCGGAGCACTTTGCCAAAAAAGTGCAAAAAAATGCCAAGGGGTACCCCTTTGCATTTTTAGCGATTTTGGGCCATTTTTGGAGGTGCCCTTTTTTTGATGGGAAATTGTTAGGGCCCTCCTAGGGAGGCTGTAAATAAAATTTGACACCGGTCTGACCGGTATTTCCTGAGATAATGGGTGTTGAAGGGCCCTCCTTGTGAAGCCACAAAAGAGCCCATAACTCCCGAACCCGTAGGAATTTTCCGGAACAGACAACGGTTCTGGATTCGGGGGAGCGAACCCTTTCCAACGAGGCCCCATTCGTCGAAATCGGAGCACTTTGCCAAAAAAGTGCAAAAAAATGCCAAGGGGTACCCCTTTGCATTTTTAGCGATTTTGGGCCATTTTTGGAGGTGCCCTTTTTTTGATGGGAAATTATTAGGGCCCTCCTAGGGAGGCTGTAAATAAAATTTGACACCGGTCTGACCGGTATTTCCTGAGATAATGGGTGTTGAAGGGCCCTCCTTGTGAAGCCACAAAAGAGCCCATAACTCCCGAACCCGTTGAAATTTTCCGGAACAGACAACGGTTCTGGATTCGGGGGAGCGAACCCTTTCCAACGAGGCCCCATTCGTCGAAATCGGAGCACTTTGCCAAAAAAGTGCAAAAAAATGCCAAGGGGTACCCCTTTGCATTTTTAGCGATTTTGGGCCATTTTTGGAGGTGCCCTTTTTTTGATGGGAAATTGTTAGGGCCCTCCTAGGGAGGCTGTAAATAAAATTTGACACCGGTCTGACCGGTATTTCCTGAGATAATGGGTGTTGAAGGGCCCTCCTTGTGAAGCCACAAAAGAGCCCATAACTCCCGAACCCGTAGGAATTTTCCGGAACAGACAACGGTTCTGGATTCGGGGGAGCGAACCCTTTCCAACGAGGCCCCATTCGTCGAAATCGGAGCACTTTGCCAAAAAAGTGCAAAAAAATGCCAAGGGGTACCCCTTTGCATTTTTAGCGATTTTGGGCCATTTTTGGAGGTGCCCTTTTTTTGATGGGAAATTATTAGGGCCCTCCTAGGGAGGCTGTAAATAAAATTTGACACCGGTCTGACCGGTATTTCCTGAGATAATGGGTGTTGAAGGGCCCTCCTTGTGAAGCCACAAAAGAGCCCATAACTCCCGAACCCGTTGAAATTTTCCGGAACAGACAACGGTTCTGGATTCGGGGGAGCGAACCCTTTCCAACGAGGCCCCATTCGTCGAAATCGGAGCACTTTGCCAAAAAAGTGCAAAAAAATGCCAAGGGGTACCCCTTTGCATTTTTAGCGATTTTGGGCCATTTTTGGAGGTGCCCTTTTTTTGATGGGAAATTGTTAGGGCCCTCCTAGGGAGGCTGTAAATAAAATTTGACACCGGTCTGACCGGTATTTCCTGAGATAATGGGTGTTGAAGGGCCCTCCTTGTGAAGCCACAAAAGAGCCCATAACTCCCGAACCCGTAGGAATTTTCCGGAACAGACAACGGTTCTGGATTCGGGGGAGCGAACCCTTTCCAACGAGGCCCCATTCGTCGAAATCGGAGCACTTTGCCAAAAAAGTGCAAAAAAATGCCAAGGGGTACCCCTTTGCATTTTTAGCGATTTTGGGCCATTTTTGGAGGTGCCCTTTTTTTGATGGGAAATTGTTAGGGCCCTCCTAGGGAGGCTGTAAATTAAATTTGACACCGGTCTGACCGGTATTTCCTGAGATAATGGGTGTTGAAGGGCCCGCCTTGTGAAGCCACAAAAGAGCCCATAACTCCCGAACCCGTTGAAATTTTCCGGAACAGACAACGGTTCTGGATTCGGGGGAGCGAACCCTTTCCAACGAGGCCCCATTCGTCGAAATCGGAGCACTTTGCCAAAAAAGTGCAAAAAAATGCCAAGGGGTACCCTTTGCATTTTTAGCGATTTTGGGCCATTTTTGGAGGTGCCCTTTTTTTGATGGGAAATTGTTAGGGCCCTCCTAGGGAGGCTGTAAATAAAATTTGACACCGGTCTGACCGGTATTTCCTGAGATAATGGGTGTTGAAGGGCCCTCCTTGTGAAGCCACAAAAGAGCCCATAACTCCCGAACCCGTTGGAAATTTCCGGAACAGACAACGGTTCTGGATTCGGGGGAGCGAACCCTTTCCAACGAGGCCCCATTCGTCGAAATCGGAGCACTTTGCCAAAAAAGTGCAAAAAAATGCCAAGGGGTACCCCTTTGCATTTTTAGCGATTTTGGGCCATTTTTGGAGGTGCCCTTTTTTGATGGGAAATTGTTAGGGCCCTCCTAGGGAGGCTGTAAATAAAATTTGACACCGGTCTGACCGGTATTTCCTGAGATAATGGGTGTTGAAGGGCCCTCCTTGTGAAGCCACAAAAGAGCCCATAACTCCCGAACCCGTTGGAATTTTCCGGAACAGACAACGGTTCTGGATTCGGGGGAGCGAACCCTTTCCAACGAGGCCCCATTCGTCGAAATCGGAGCACTTTGCCAAAAAAGTGCAAAAAAATGCCAAGGGGTACCCCTTTGCATTTTTAGCGATTTTGGGCCATTTTTGGAGGTGCCCTTTTTTTGATGGGAAATTGTTAGGGCCCTCCTAGGGAGGCTGTAAATTAAATTTGACACCGGTCTGACCGGTATTTCCTGAGATAATGGGTGTTGAAGGGCCCTCCTTGTGAAGCCACAAAAGAGCCCATAACTCCCGAACCCGTTGAAATTTTCCGGAACAGACAACGGTTCTGGATTCGGGGGAGCGAACCCTTTCCAACGAGGCCCCATTCGTCGAAATCGGAGCACTTTGCCAAAAAAGTGCAAAAAAATGCCAAGGGGTACCCCTTTGCATTTTTAGCGATTTTGGGCCATTTTTGGAGGTGCCCTTTTTTTGATGGGAAATTGTTAGGGCCCTCCTAGGGAGGCTGTAAATTAAATTTGACACCGGTCTGACCGGTATTTCCTGAGATAATGGGTGTTGAAGGGCCCTCCTTGTGAAGCCACAAAAGAGCCCATAACTCCCGAACCCGTTGAAATTTTCCGGAACAGACAACGGTTCTGGATTCGGGGGAGCGAACCCTTTCCAACGAGGCCCCATTCGTCGAAATCGGAGCACTTTGCCAAAAAAGTGCAAAAAAATGCCAAGGGGTACCCCTTTGCATTTTTAGCGATTTTGGGCCATTTTTGGAGGTGCCCTTTTTTTGATGGGAAATTGTTAGGGCCCTCCTAGGGAGGCTGTAAATAAAATTTGACACCGGTCTGACCGGTATTTCCTGAGATAATGGGTGTTGAAGGGCCCTCCTTGTGAAGCCACAAAAGAGCCCATAACTCCCGAACCCGTTGGAAATTTCCGGAACAGACAACGGTTCTGGATTCGGGGGAGCGAACCCTTTCCAACGAGGCCCCATTCGTCGAAATCGGAGCACTTTGCCAAAAAAGTGCAAAAAAATGCCAAGGGGTACCCCTTTGCATTTTTAGCGATTTTGGGCCATTTTTGGAGGTGCCCTTTTTTTGATGGGAAATTGTTAGGGCCCTCCTAGGGAGGCTGTAAATAAAATTTGACACCGGTCTGACCGGTATTTCCTGAGATAATGGGTGTTGAAGGGCCCTCCTTGTGAAGCCACAAAAGAGCCCATAACTCCCGAACCCGTTGGAATTTTTCGGAACAGACAACGGTTCTGGATTCGGGGGAGCGAACCCTTTCCAACGAGGCCCCATTCGTCGAAATCGGAGCACTTTGCCAAAAAAGTGCAAAAAAATGCCAAGGGGTACCCCTTTGCATTTTTAGCGATTTTGGGCCATTTTTGGAGGTGCCCTTTTTTTGATGGGAAATTGTTAGGGCCCTCCTAGGGAGGCTGTAAATTAAATTTGACACCGGTCTGACCGGTATTTCCTGAGATAATGGGTGTTGAAGGGCCCTCCTTGTGAAGCCACAAAAGAGCCCATAACTCCCGAACCCGTTGAAATTTTCCGGAACAGACAACGGTTCTGGATTCGGGGGAGCGAACCCTTTCCAACGAGGCCCCATTCGTCGAAATCGGAGCACTTTGCCAAAAAAGTGCAAAAAAATGCCAAGGGGTACCCCTTTGCATTTTTAGCGATTTTGGGCCATTTTTGGAGGTGCCCTTTTTTTGATGGGAAATTGTTAGGGCCCTCCTAGGGAGGCTGTAAATAAAATTTGACACCGGTCTGACCGGTATTTCCTGAGATAATGGGTGTTGAAGGGCCCTCCTTGTGAAGCCACAAAAGAGCCCATAACTCCCGAACCCGTTGGAAATTTCCGGAACAGACAACGGTTCTGGATTCGGGGGAGCGAACCCTTTCCAACGAGGCCCCATTCGTCGAAATCGGAGCACTTTGCCAAAAAAGTGCAAAAAAATGCCAAGGGGTACCCCTTTGCATTTTTAGCGATTTTGGGCCATTTTTGGAGGTGCCCTTTTTTTGATGGGAAATTGTTAGGGCCCTCCTAGGGAGGCTGTAAATTAAATTTGACACCGGTCTGACCGGTATTTCCTGAGATAATGGGTGTTGAAGGGCCCTCCTTGTGAAGCCACAAAAGAGCCCATAACTCCCGAACCCGTTGAAATTTTCCGGAACAGACAACGGTTCTGGATTCGGGGGAGCGAACCCTTTCCAACGAGGCCCCATTCGTCGAAATCGGAGCACTTTGCCAAAAAAGTGCAAAAAAATGCCAAGGGGTACCCCTTTGCATTTTTAGCGATTTTGGGCCATTTTTGGAGGTGCCCTTTTTTTGATGGGAAATTGTTAGGGCCCTCCTAGGGAGGCTGTAAATAAAATTTGACACCGGTCTGACCGGTATTTCCTGAGATAATGGGTGTTGAAGGGCCCTCCTTGTGAAGCCACAAAAGAGCCCATAACTCCCGAACCCGTAGGAATTTTCCGGAACAGACAACGGTTCTGGATTCGGGGGAGCGAACCCTTTCCAACGAGGCCCCATTCGTCGAAATCGGAGCACTTTGCCAAAAAAGTGCAAAAAAATGCCAAGGGGTACCCCTTTGCATTTTTAGCGATTTTGGGCCATTTTTGGAGGTGCCCTTTTTTTGATGGGAAATTGTTAGGGCCCTCCTAGGGAGGCTGTAAATTAAATTTGACACCGGTCTGACCGGTATTTCCTGAGATAATGGGTGTTGAAGGGCCCGCCTTGTGAAGCCACAAAAGAGCCCATAACTCCCGAACCCGTTGAAATTTTCCGGAACAGACAACGGTTCTGGATTCGGGGGAGCGAACCCTTTCCAACGAGGCCCCATTCGTCGAAATCGGAGCACTTTGCCAAAAAAGTGCAAAAAAATGCCAAGGGGTACCCTTTGCATTTTTAGCGATTTTGGGCCATTTTTGGAGGTGCCCTTTTTTTGATGGGAAATTGTTAGGGCCCTCCTAGGGAGGCTGTAAATAAAATTTGACACCGGTCTGACCGGTATTTCCTGAGATAATGGGTGTTGAAGGGCCCTCCTTGTGAAGCCACAAAAGAGCCCATAACTCCCGAACCCGTAGGAATTTTCCGGAACAGACAACGGTTCTGGATTCGGGGGAGCGAACCCTTTCCAACGAGGCCCCATTCGTCGAAATCGGAGCACTTTGCCAAAAAAGTGCAAAAAAATGCCAAGGGGTACCCCTTTGCATTTTTAGCGATTTTGGGCCATTTTTGGAGGTGCCCTTTTTTTGATGGGAAATTGTTAGGGCCCTCCTAGGGAGGCTGTAAATAAAATTTGACACCGGTCTGACCGGTATTTCCTGAGATAATGGGTGTTGAAGGGCCCTCCTTGTGAAGCCACAAAAGAGCCCATAACTCCCGAACCCGTTGGAAATTTCCGGAACAGACAACGGTTCTGGATTCGGGGGAGCGAACCCTTTCCAACGAGGCCCCATTCGTCGAAATCGGAGCACTTTGCCAAAAAAGTGCAAAAAAATGCCAAGGGGTACCCCTTTGCATTTTTAGCGATTTTGGGCCATTTTTGGAGGTGCCCTTTTTTGATGGGAAATTGTTAGGGCCCTCCTAGGGAGGCTGTAAATAAAATTTGACACCGGTCTGACCGGTATTTCCTGAGATAATGGGTGTTGAAGGGCCCTCCTTGTGAAGCCACAAAAGAGCCCATAACTCCCGAACCCGTTGGAATTTTCCGGAACAGACAACGGTTCTGGATTCGGGGGAGCGAACCCTTTCCAACGAGGCCCCATTCGTCGAAATCGGAGCACTTTGCCAAAAAAGTGCAAAAAAATGCCAAGGGGTACCCCTTTGCATTTTTAGCGATTTTGGGCCATTTTTGGAGGTGCCCTTTTTTTGATGGGAAATTGTTAGGGCCCTCCTAGGGAGGCTGTAAATTAAATTTGACACCGGTCTGACCGGTATTTCCTGAGATAATGGGTGTTGAAGGGCCCTCCTTGTGAAGCCACAAAAGAGCCCATAACTCCCGAACCCGTTGAAATTTTCCGGAACAGACAACGGTTCTGGATTCGGGGGAGCGAACCCTTTCCAACGAGGCCCCATTCGTCGAAATCGGAGCACTTTGCCAAAAAAGTGCAAAAAAATGCCAAGGGGTACCCCTTTGCATTTTTAGCGATTTTGGGCCATTTTTGGAGGTGCCCTTTTTTTGATGGGAAATTGTTAGGGCCCTCCTAGGGAGGCTGTAAATAAAATTTGACACCGGTCTGACCGGTATTTCCTGAGATAATGGGTGTTGAAGGGCCCTCCTTGTGAAGCCACAAAAGAGCCCATAACTCCCGAACCCGTTGGAAATTTCCGGAACAGACAACGGTTCTGGATTCGGGGGAGCGAACCCTTTCCAACGAGGCCCCATTCGTCGAAATCGGAGCACTTTGCCAAAAAAGTGCAAAAAAATGCCAAGGGGTACCCCTTTGCATTTTTAGCGATTTTGGGCCATTTTTGGAGGTGCCCTTTTTTTGATGGGAAATTGTTAGGGCCCTCCTAGGGAGGCTGTAAATAAAATTTGACACCGGTCTGACCGGTATTTCCTGAGATAATGGGTGTTGAAGGGCCCTCCTTGTGAAGCCACAAAAGAGCCCATAACTCCCGAACCCGTTGGAATTTTTCGGAACAGACAACGGTTCTGGATTCGGGGGAGCGAACCCTTTCCAACGAGGCCCCATTCGTCGAAATCGGAGCACTTTGCCAAAAAAGTGCAAAAAAATGCCAAGGGGTACCCCTTTGCATTTTTAGCGATTTTGGGCCATTTTTGGAGGTGCCCTTTTTTTGATGGGAAATTGTTAGGGCCCTCCTAGGGAGGCTGTAAATTAAATTTGACACCGGTCTGACCGGTATTTCCTGAGATAATGGGTGTTGAAGGGCCCTCCTTGTGAAGCCACAAAAGAGCCCATAACTCCCGAACCCGTTGAAATTTTCCGGAACAGACAACGGTTCTGGATTCGGGGGAGCGAACCCTTTCCAACGAGGCCCCATTCGTCGAAATCGGAGCACTTTGCCAAAAAAGTGCAAAAAAATGCCAAGGGGTACCCCTTTGCATTTTTAGCGATTTTGGGCCATTTTTGGAGGTGCCCTTTTTTTGATGGGAAATTGTTAGGGCCCTCCTAGGGAGGCTGTAAATAAAATTTGACACCGGTCTGACCGGTATTTCCTGAGATAATGGGTGTTGAAGGGCCCTCCTTGTGAAGCCACAAAAGAGCCCATAACTCCCGAACCCGTTGGAAATTTCCGGAACAGACAACGGTTCTGGATTCGGGGGAGCGAACCCTTTCCAACGAGGCCCCATTCGTCGAAATCGGAGCACTTTGCCAAAAAAGTGCAAAAAAATGCCAAGGGGTACCCCTTTGCATTTTTAGCGATTTTGGGCCATTTTTGGAGGTGCCCTTTTTTTGATGGGAAATTGTTAGGGCCCTCCTAGGGAGGCTGTAAATAAAATTTGACACCGGTCTGACCGGTATTTCCTGAGATAATGGGTGTTGAAGGGCCCTCCTTGTGAAGCCACAAAAGAGCCCATAACTCCCGAACCCGTTGGAATTTTCCGGAACAGACAACGGTTCTGGATTCGGGGGAGCGAACCCTTTCCAACGAGGCCCCATTCGTCGAAATCGGAGCACTTTGCCAAAAAAGTGCAAAAAAATGCCAAGGGGTACCCCTTTGCATTTTTAGCGATTTTGGGCCATTTTTGGAGGTGCCCTTTTTTTGATGGGAAATTGTTAGGGCCCTCCTAGGGAGGCTGTAAATTAAATTTGACACCGGTCTGACCGGTATTTCCTGAGATAATGGGTGTTGAAGGGCCCTCCTTGTGAAGCCACAAAAGAGCCCATAACTCCCGAACCCGTTGAAATTTTCCGGAACAGACAACGGTTCTGGATTCGGGGGAGCGAACCCTTTCCAACGAGGCCCCATTCGTCGAAATCGGAGCACTTTGCCAAAAAAGTGCAAAAAAATGCCAAGGGGTACCCCTTTGCATTTTTAGCGATTTTGGGCCATTTTTGGAGGTGCCCTTTTTTTGATGGGAAATTGTTAGGGCCCTCCTAGGGAGGCTGTAAATTAAATTTGACACCGGTCTGACCGGTATTTCCTGAGATAATGGGTGTTGAAGGGCCCTCCTTGTGAAGCCACAAAAGAGCCCATAACTCCCGAACCCGTTGAAATTTTCCGGAACAGACAACGGTTCTGGATTCGGGGGAGCGAACCCTTTCCAACGAGGCCCCATTCGTCGAAATCGGAGCACTTTGCCAAAAAAGTGCAAAAAAATGCCAAGGGGTACCCCTTTGCATTTTTAGCGATTTTGGGCCATTTTTGGAGGTGCCCTTTTTTTGATGGGAAATTGTTAGGGCCCTCCTAGGGAGGCTGTAAATAAAATTTGACACCGGTCTGACCGGTATTTCCTGAGATAATGGGTGTTGAAGGGCCCTCCTTGTGAAGCCACAAAAGAGCCCATAACTCCCGAACCCGTTGAAATTTTCCGGAACAGACAACGGTTCTGGATTCGGGGGAGCGAACCCTTTCCAACGAGGCCCCATTCGTCGAAATCGGAGCACTTTGCCAAAAAAGTGCAAAAAAATGCCAAGGGGTACCCCTTTGCATTTTTAGCGATTTTGGGCCATTTTTGGAGGTGCCCTTTTTTTGATGGGAAATTGTTAGGGCCCTCCTAGGGAGGCTGTAAATAAAATTTGACACCGGTCTGACCGGTATTTCCTGAGATAATGGGTGTTGAAGGGCCCTCCTTGTGAAGCCACAAAAGAGCCCATAACTCCCGAACCCGTTGGAATTTTCCGGAACAGACAACGGTTCTGGATTCGGGGGAGCGAACCCTTTCCAACGAGGCCCCATTCGTCGAAATCGGAGCACTTTGCCAAAAAAGTGCAAAAAAATGCCAAGGGGTACCCCTTTGCATTTTTAGCGATTTTGGGCCATTTTTGGAGGTGCCCTTTTTTTGATGGGAAATTGTTAGGGCCCTCCTAGGGAGGCTGTAAATAAAATTTGACACCGGTCTGACCGGTATTTCCTGAGATAATGGGTGTTGAAGGGCCCTCCTTGTGAAGCCACAAAAGAGCCCATAACTCCCGAACCCGTTGGAATTTTCCGGAACAGACAACGGTTCTGGATTCGGGGGAGCGAACCCTTTCCAACGAGGCTCCATTCGTCGAAATCGGAGCACTTTGCCAAAAAAGTGCAAAAAAATGCCAAGGGGTACCCCTTTGCATTTTTAGCGATTTTGGGCCATTTTTGGAGGTGCCCTTTTTTGATGGGAAATTGTTAGGGCCCTCCTAGGGAGGCTGTAAATAAAATTTGACACCGGTCTGACCGGTATTTCCTGAGATAATGGATGTTGAAGGGCCCTCCTTGTGAAGCCACAAAAGAGCCCATAACTCCCGAACCCGTTGGAATTTTCCGGAACAGATAACGGTTCTGGATTCGGGGGAGCGAACCCTTTCCAACGAGGCCCCATTCGTCGAAATCGGAGCACTTTGCCAAAAAAGTGCAAAAAAATGCCAAGGGGTACCCCTTTGCATTTTTAGCGATTTTGGGCCATTTTTGGAGGTGCCCTTTTTTTGATGGGAAATTGTTAGGGCCCTCCTAGGGAGGCTGTAAATAAAATTTGACACCGGTCTGACCGGTATTTCCTGAGATAATGGGTGTTGAAGGGCCCTCCTTGTGAAGCCACAAAAGAGCCCATAACTCCCGAACCCGTTGAAATTTTCCGGAACAGACAACGGTTCTGGATTCGGGGGAGCGAACCCTTTCCAACGAGGCCCCATTCGTCGAAATCGGAGCACTTTGCCAAAAAAGTGCAAAAAAATGCCAAGGGGTACCCCTTTGCATTTTTAGCGATTTTGGGCCATTTTTGGAGGTGCCCTTTTTTTGATGGGAAATTGTTAGGGCCCTCCTAGGGAGGCTGTAAATAAAATTTGACACCGGTCTGACCGGTATTTCCTGAGATAATGGGTGTTGAAGGGCCCTCCTTGTGAAGCCACAAAAGAGCCCATAACTCCCGAACCCGTTGGAATTTTCCGGAACAGACAACGGTTCTGGATTCGGGGGAGCGAACCCTTTCCAACGAGGCCCCATTCGTCGAAATCGGAGCACTTTGCCAAAAAAGTGCAAAAAAATGCCAAGGGGTACCCCTTTGCATTTTTAGCGATTTTGGACCATTTTTGGAGGTGCCCTTTTTTGATGGGAAATTGTTAGGGCCCTCCTAGGGAGGCTGTAAATAAAATTTGACACCGGTCTGACCGGTATTTCCTGAGATAATGGGTGTTGAAGGGCCCTCCTTGTGAAGCCACAAAAGAGCCCATAACTCCCGAACCCGTTGGAATTTTCCGGAACAGACAACGGTTCTGGATTCAGGGGAGCGAACCCTTTCCAACGAGGCCCCATTCGTCGAAATCGGAGCACTTTGCCAAAAATTGTTAGGGCCCTCCTAGGGAGGCTGTAAATAAAATTTGACACCGGTCTGACCGGTATTTCCTGAGATAATGGGTGTTGAAGGGCCCTCCTTGTGAAGCCACAAAAGAGCCCATAACTCCCGAACCCGTTGAAATTTTCCGGAACAGACAACGGTTCTGGATTCGGGGGAGCGAACCCTTTCCAACGAGGCCCCATTCGTCGAAATCGGAGCACTTTGCCAAAAAAGTGCAAAAAAATGCCAAGGGGTACCCCTTTGCATTTTTAGCGATTTTGGGCCATTTTTGGAGGTGCCCTTTTTTTGATGGGAAATTGTTAGGGCCCTCCTAGGGAGGCTGTAAATAAAATTTGACACCGGTCTGACCGGTATTTCCTGAGATAATGGGTGTTGAAGGGCCCTCCTTGTGAAGCCACAAAAGAGCCCATAACTCCCGAACCCGTTGAAATTTTCCGGAACAGACAACGGTTCTGGATTCGGGGGAGCGAACCCTTTCCAACGAGGCCCCATTCGTCGAAATCGGAGCACTTTGCCAAAAAAGTGCAAAAAAATGCCAAGGGGTACCCCTTTGCATTTTTAGCGATTTTGGGCCATTTTTGGAGGTGCCCTTTTTTTGATGGGAAATTGTTAGGGCCCTCCTAGGGAGGCTGTAAATAAAATTTGACACCGGTCTGACCGGTATTTCCTGAGATAATGGGTGTTGAAGGGCCCTCCTTGTGAAGCCACAAAAGAGCCCATAACTCCCGAACCCGTTGAAATTTTCCGGAACAGACAACGGTTCTGGATTCGGGGGAGCGAACCCTTTCCAACGAGGCCCCATTCGTCGAAATCGGAGCACTTTGCCAAAAAAGTGCAAAAAAATGCCAAGGGGTACCCCTTTGCATTTTTAGCGATTTTGGGCCATTTTTGGAGGTGCCCTTTTTTTGATGGGAAATTGTTAGGGCCCTCCTAGGGAGGCTGTAAATAAAATTTGACACCGGTCTGACCGGTATTTCCTGAGATAATGGGTGTTGAAGGGCCCTCCTTGTGAAGCCACAAAAGAGCCCATAACTCCCGAACCCGTTGGAATTTTCCGGAACAGACAACGGTTCTGGATTCGGGGGAGCGAACCCTTTCCAACGAGGCCCCATTCGTCGAAATCGGAGCACTTTGCCAAAAGAGTGCAAAAAAATGCCAAGGGGTACCCCTTTGCATTTTTAGCGATTTTGGGCCATTTTTGGAGGTGCCCTTTTTTGATGGGAAATTGTTAGGGCCCTCCTAGGGAGGCTGTAAATAAAATTTGACACCGGTCTGACCGGTATTTCCTGAGATAATGGGTGTTGAAGGGCCCTCCTTGTGAAGCCACAAAAGAGCCCATAACTCCCGAACCCGTTGGAATTTTCCGGAACAGACAACGGTTCTGGATTCGGGGGAGCGAACCCTTTCCAACGAGGCCCCATTCGTCGAAATCGGAGCACTTTGCCAAAAATTGTTAGGGCCCTCCTAGGGAGGCTGTAAATAAAATTTGACACCGGTCTGACCGGTATTTCCTGAGATAATGGGTGTTGAAGGGCCCTCCTTGTGAAGCCACAAAAGAGCCCATAACTCCCGAACCCGTTGAAATTTTCCGGAACAGACAACGGTTCTGGATTCGGGGGAGCGAACCCTTTCCAACGAGGCCCCATTCGTCGAAATCGGAGCACTTTGCCAAAAAAGTGCAAAAAAATGCCAAGGGGTACCCCTTTGCATTTTTAGCGATTTTGGGCCATTTTTGGAGGTGCCCTTTTTTTGATGGGAAATTGTTAGGGCCCTCCTAGGGAGGCTGTAAATAAAATTTGACACCGGTCTGACCGGTATTTCCTGAGATAATGGGTGTTGAAGGGCCCTCCTTGTGAAGCCACAAAAGAGCCCATAACTCCCGAACCCGTTGAAATTTTCCGGAACAGACAACGGTTCTGGATTCGGGGGAGCGAACCCTTTCCAACGAGGCCCCATTCGTCGAAATCGGAGCACTTTGCCAAAAAAGTGCAAAAAAATGCCAAGGGGTACCCCTTTGCATTTTTAGCGATTTTGGACCATTTTTGGAGGTGCCCTTTTTTGATGGGAAATTGTTAGGGCCCTCCTAGGGAGGCTGTAAATAAAATTTGACACCGGTCTGACCGGTATTTCCTGAGATAATGGGTGTTGAAGGGCCCTCCTTGTGAAGCCACAAAAGAGCCCATAACTCCCGAACCCGTTGGAATTTTCCGGAACAGACAACGGTTCTGGATTCGGGGGAGCGAACCCTTTCCAACGAGGCCCCATTCGTCGAAATCGGAGCACTTTGCCAAAAATTGTTAGGGCCCTCCTAGGGAGGCTGTAAATAAAATTTGACACCGGTCTGACCGGTATTTCCTGAGATAATGGGTGTTGAAGGGCCCTCCTTGAGAAGCCACAAAAGAGCCCATAACTCCCGAACCCGTTGAAATTTTCCGGAACAGACAACGGTTCTGGATTCGGGGGAGCGAACCCTTTCCAACGAGGCCCCATTCGTCGAAATCGGAGCACTTTGCCAAAAAAGTGCAAAAAAATGCCAAGGGGTACCCCTTTGCATTTTTAGCGATTTTGGGCCATTTTTGGAGGTGCCCTTTTTTTGATGGGAAATTGTTAGGGCCCTCCTAGGGAGGCTGTAAATAAAATTTGACACCGGTCTGACCGGTATTTCCTGAGATTATGGGTGTTGAAGGGCCCTCCTTGTGAAGCCACAAAAGAGCCCATAACTCCCGAACCCGTTGAAATTTTCCGGAACAGACAACGGTTCTGGATTCGGGGGAGCGAACCCTTTCCAACGAGGCCCCATTCGTCGAAATCGGAGCACTTTGCCAAAAAAGTGCAAAAAAATGCCAAGGGGTACCCCTTTGCATTTTTAGCGATTTTGGGCCATTTTTGGAGGTGCCCTTTTTTTGATGGGAAATTGTTAGGGCCCTCCTAGGGAGGCTGTAAATAAAATTTGACACCGGTCTGACCGGTATTTCCTGAGATAATGGGTGTTGAAGGGCCCTCCTTGTGAAGCCACAAAAAAGCCCATAACTCCCGAACCCGTTGAAATTTTCCGGAACAGACAACGGTTCTGGATTCGGGGGAGCGAACCCTTTCCAACGAGGCCCCATTCGTCGAAATCGGAGCACTTTGCCAAAAATTGTTAGGGCCCTCCTAGGGAGGCTGTAAATAAAATTTGACACCGGTCTGACCGGTATTTCCTGAGATAATGGGTGTTGAAGGGCCCTCCTTGTGAAGCCACAAAAGAGCCCATAACTCCCGAACCCGTTGAAATTTTCCGGAACAGACAACGGTTCTGGATTCGGGGGAGCGAACCCTTTCCAACGAGGCCCCATTCGTCGAAATCGGAGCACTTTGCCAAAAAAGTGCAAAAAAATGCCAAGGGGTACCCCTTTGCATTTTTAGCGATTTTGGGCCATTTTTGGAGGTGCCCTTTTTTTGATGGGAAATTGTTAGGGCCCTCCTAGGGAGGCTGTAAATAAAATTTGACACCGGTCTGACCGGTATTTCCTGAGATAATGGGTGTTGAAGGGCCCTCCTTGTGAAGCCACAAAAGAGCCCATAACTCCCGAACCCGTTGAAATTTTCCGGAACAGACAACGGTTCTGGATTCGGGGGAGCGAACCCTTTCCAACGAGGCCCCATTCGTCGAAATCGGAGCACTTTGCCAAAAAAGTGCAAAAAAATGCCAAGGGGTACCCCTTTGCATTTTTAGCGATTTTGGGCCATTTTTGGAGGTGCCCTTTTTTTGATGGGAAATTGTTAGGGCCCTCCTAGGGAGGCTGTAAATAAAATTTGACACCGGTCTGACCGGTATTTCCTGAGATAATGGGTGTTGAAGGGCCCTCCTTGAGAAGCCACAAAAGAGCCCATAACTCCCGAACCCGTTGAAATTTTCCGGAACAGACAACGGTTCTGGATTCGGGGGAGCGAACCCTTTCCAACGAGGCCCCATTCGTCGAAATCGGAGCACTTTGCCAAAAAAGTGCAAAAAAATGCCAAGGGGTACCCCTTTGCATTTTTAGCGATTTTGGGCCATTTTTGGAGGTGCCCTTTTTTTGATGGGAAATTGTTAGGGCCCTCCTAGGGAGGCTGTAAATAAAATTTGACACCGGTCTGACCGGTATTTCCTGAGATTATGGGTGTTGAAGGGCCCTCCTTGTGAAGCCACAAAAGAGCCCATAACTCCCGAACCCGTTGAAATTTTCCGGAACAGACAACGGTTCTGGATTCGGGGGAGCGAACCCTTTCCAACGAGGCCCCATTCGTCGAAATCGGAGCACTTTGCCAAAAAAGTGCAAAAAAATGCCAAGGGGTACCCCTTTGCATTTTTAGCGATTTTGGGCCATTTTTGGAGGTGCCCTTTTTTTGATGGGAAATTGTTAGGGCCCTCCTAGGGAGGCTGTAAATAAAATTTGACACCGGTCTGACCGGTATTTCCTGAGATAATGGGTGTTGAAGGGCCCTCCTTGTGAAGCCACAAAAAAGCCCATAACTCCCGAACCCGTTGAAATTTTCCGGAACAGACAACGGTTCTGGATTCGGGGGAGCGAACCCTTTCCAACGAGGCCCCATTCGTCGAAATCGGAGCACTTTGCCAAAAATTGTTAGGGCCCTCCTAGGGAGGCTGTAAATAAAATTTGACACCGGTCTGACCGGTATTTCCTGAGATAATGGGTGTTGAAGGGCCCTCCTTGTGAAGCCACAAAAGAGCCCATAACTCCCGAACCCGTTGAAATTTTCCGGAACAGACAACGGTTCTGGATTCGGGGGAGCGAACCCTTTCCAACGAGGCCCCATTCGTCGAAATCGGAGCACTTTGCCAAAAAAGTGCAAAAAAATGCCAAGGGGTACCCCTTTGCATTTTTAGCGATTTTGGGCCATTTTTGGAGGTGCCCTTTTTTTGATGGGAAATTGTTAGGGCCCTCCTAGGGAGGCTGTAAATAAAATTTGACACCGGTCTGACCGGTATTTCCTGAGATAATGGGTGTTGAAGGGCCCTCCTTGTGAAGCCACAAAAGAGCCCATAACTCCCGAACCCGTTGAAATTTTCCGGAACAGACAACGGTTCTGGATTCGGGGGAGCGAACCCTTTCCAACGAGGCCCCATTCGTCGAAATCGGAGCACTTTGCCAAAAAAGTGCAAAAAAATGCCAAGGGGTACCCCTTTGCATTTTTAGCGATTTTGGGCCATTTTTGGAGGTGCCCTTTTTTTGATGGGAAATTGTTAGGGCCCTCCTAGGGAGGCTGTAAATAAAATTTGACACCGGTCTGACCGGTATTTCCTGAGATAATGGGTGTTGAAGGGCCCTCCTTGTGAAGCCACAAAAGAGCCCATAACTCCCGAACCCGTTGAAATTTTCCGGAACAGACAACGGTTCTGGATTCGGGGGAGCGAACCCTTTCCAACGAGGCCCCATTCGTCGAAATCGGAGCACTTTGCCAAAAAAGTGCAAAAAAATGCCAAGGGGTACCCCTTTGCATTTTTAGCGATTTTGGGCCATTTTTGGAGGTGCCCTTTTTTTGATGGGAAATTGTTAGGGCCCTCCTAGGGAGGCTGTAAATAAAATTTGACACCGGTCTGACCGGTATTTCCTGAGATAATGGGTGTTGAAGGGCCCTCCTTGTGAAGCCACAAAAGAGCCCATAACTCCCGAACCCGTTGAAATTTTCCGGAACAGACAACGGTTCTGGATTCGGGGGAGCGAACCCTTTCCAACGAGGCCCCATTCGTCGAAATCGGAGCACTTTGCCAAAAAAGTGCAAAAAAATGCCAAGGGGTACCCCTTTGCATTTTTAGCGATTTTGGGCCATTTTTGGAGGTGCCCTTTTTTTGATGGGAAATTGTTAGGGCCCTCCTAGGGAGGCTGTAAATAAAATTTGACACCGGTCTGACCGGTATTTCCTGAGATAATGGGTGTTGAAGGGCCCTCCTTGTGAAGCCACAAAAGAGCCCATAACTCCCGAACCCGTTGAAATTTTCCGGAACAGACAACGGTTCTGGATTCGGGGGAGCGAACCCTTTCCAACGAGGCCCCATTCGTCGAAATCGGAGCACTTTGCCAAAAAGTGCAAAAAAATGCCAAGGGGTACCCCTTTGCATTTTTAGCGATTTTGGGCCATTTTTGGAGGTGCCCTTTTTTTGATGGGAAATTGTTAGGGCCCTCCTAGGGAGGCTGTAAATAAAATTTGACACCGGTCTGACCGGTATTTCCTGAGATAATGGGTGTTGAAGGGCCCTCCTTGTGAAGCCACAAAAGAGCCCATAACTCCCGAACCCGTTGGAATTTTCCGGAACAGACAACGGTTCTGGATTCGGGGGAGCGAACCCTTTCCAACGAGGCCCCATTCGTCGAAATCGGAGCACTTTGCCAAAAAAGTGCAAAAAAATGCCAAGGGGTACCCTTTGCATTTTTAGCGATTTTGGGCCATTTTTGGAGGTGCCCTTTTTTTGATGGGAAATTGTTAGGGCCCTCCTAGGGAGGCTGTAAATAAAATTTGACACCGGTCTGACCGGTATTTCCTGAGATAATGGGTGTTGAAGGGCCCTCCTTGTGAAGCCACAAAAGAGCCCATAACTCCCGAACCCGTTGAAATTTTCCGGAACAGACAACGGTTCTGGATTCGGGGGAGCGAACCCTTTCCAACGAGGCCCCATTCGTCGAAATCGGAGCACTTTGCCAAAAATTGTTAGGGCCCTCCTAGGGAGGCTGTAAATAAAATTTGACACCGGTCTGACCGGTATTTCCTGAGATAATGGGTGTTGAAGGGCCCTCCTTGTGAAGCCACAAAAGAGCCCATAACTCCCGAACCCGTTGAAATTTTCCGGAACAGACAACGGTTCTGGATTCGGGGGAGCGAACCCTTTCCAACGAGGCCCCATTCGTCGAAATCGGAGCACTTTGCCAAAAAAGTGCAAAAAAATGCCAAGGGGTACCCCTTTGCATTTTTAGCGATTTTGGGCCATTTTTGGAGGTGCCCTTTTTTTGATGGGAAATTGTTAGGGCCCTCCTAGGGAGGCTGTAAATAAAATTTGACACCGGTCTGACCGGTATTTCCTGAGATAATGGGTGTTGAAGGGCCCTCCTTGTGAAGCCACAAAAGAGCCCATAACTCCCGAACCCGTTGAAATTTTCCGGAACAGACAACGGTTCTGGATTCGGGGGAGCGAACCCTTTCCAACGAGGCCCCATTCGTCGAAATCGGAGCACTTTGCCAAAAAAGTGCAAAAAAATGCCAAGGGGTACCCCTTTGCATTTTTAGCGATTTTGGGCCATTTTTGGAGGTGCCCTTTTTTTGATGGGAAATTGTTAGGGCCCTCCTAGGGAGGCTGTAAATAAAATTTGACACCGGTCTGACCGGTATTTCCTGAGATAATGGGTGTTGAAGGGCCCTCCTTGTGAAGCCACAAAAGAGCCCATAACTCCCGAACCCGTTGAAATTTTCCGGAACAGACAACGGTTCTGGATTCGGGGGAGCGAACCCTTTCCAACGAGGCCCCATTCGTCGAAATCGGAGCACTTTGCCAAAAAAGTGCAAAAAAATGCCAAGGGGTACCCCTTTGCATTTTTAGCGATTTTGGGCCATTTTTGGAGGTGCCCTTTTTTTGATGGGAAATTGTTAGGGCCCTCCTAGGGAGGCTGTAAATAAAATTTGACACCGGTCTGACCGGTATTTCCTGAGATAATGGGTGTTGAAGGGCCCTCCTTGTGAAGCCACAAAAGAGCCCATAACTCCCGAACCCGTTGAAATTTTCCGGAACAGACAACGGTTCTGGATTCGGGGGAGCGAACCCTTTCCAACGAGGCCCCATTCGTCGAAATCGGAGCACTTTGCCAAAAAAGTGCAAAAAAATGCCAAGGGGTACCCCTTTGCATTTTTAGCGATTTTGGGCCATTTTTGGAGGTGCCCTTTTTTTGATGGGAAATTGTTAGGGCCCTCCTAGGGAGGCTGTAAATAAAATTTGACACCGGTCTGACCGGTATTTCCTGAGATAATGGGTGTTGAAGGGCCCTCCTTGTGAAGCCACAAAAGAGCCCATAACTCCCGAACCCGTTGAAATTTTCCGGAACAGACAACGGTTCTGGATTCGGGGGAGCGAACCCTTTCCAACGAGGCCCCATTCGTCGAAATCGGAGCACTTTGCCAAAAAGTGCAAAAAAATGCCAAGGGGTACCCCTTTGCATTTTTAGCGATTTTGGGCCATTTTTGGAGGTGCCCTTTTTTTGATGGGAAATTGTTAGGGCCCTCCTAGGGAGGCTGTAAATAAAATTTGACACCGGTCTGACCGGTATTTCCTGAGATAATGGGTGTTGAAGGGCCCTCCTTGTGAAGCCACAAAAGAGCCCATAACTCCCGAACCCGTTGGAATTTTCCGGAACAGACAACGGTTCTGGATTCGGGGGAGCGAACCCTTTCCAACGAGGCCCCATTCGTCGAAATCGGAGCACTTTGCCAAAAAAGTGCAAAAAAATGCCAAGGGGTACCCCTTTGCATTTTTAGCGATTTTGGGCCATTTTTGGAGGTGCCCTTTTTTTGATGGGAAATTGTTAGGGCCCTCCTAGGGAGGCTGTAAATAAAATTTGACACCGGTCTGACCGGTATTTCCTGAGATAATGGGTGTTGAAGGGCCCTCCTTGTGAAGCCACAAAAGAGCCCATAACTCCCGAACCCGTTGAAATTTTCCGGAACAGACAACGGTTCTGGATTCGGGGGAGCGAACCCTTTCCAACGAGGCCCCATTCGTCGAAATCGGAGCACTTTGCCAAAAAAGTGCAAAAAAATGCCAAGGGGTACCCCTTTGCATTTTTAGCGATTTTGGGCCATTTTTGGAGGTGCCCTTTTTTTGATGGGAAATTGTTAGGGCCCTCCTAGGGAGGCTGTAAATAAAATTTGACACCGGTCTGACCGGTATTTCCTGAGATAATGGGTGTTGAAGGGCCCTCCTTGTGAAGCCACAAAAGAGCCCATAACTCCCGAACCCGTTGGAATTTTCCGGAACAGACAACGGTTCTGGATTCGGGGGAGCGAACCCTTTCCAACGAGGCCCCATTCGGAGAAATCGGAGCACTTTGCCAAAAAAGTGCAAAAAAATGCCAAGGGGTACCCCTTTGCATTTTTAGCGATTTTGGGCCATTTTTGGAGGTGCCCTTTTTTTGATGGGAAATTGTTAGGGCCCTCCTAGGGAGGCTGTAAATAAAATTTGACACCGGTCTGACCGGTATTTCCTGAGATAATGGGTGTTGAAGGGCCCTCCTTGTGAAGCCACAAAAGAGCCCATAACTCCCGAACCCGTTGAAATTTTCCGGAACAGACAACGGTTCTGGATTCGGGGGAGCGAACCCTTTCCAACGAGGCCCCATTCGTCGAAATCGGAGCACTTTGCCAAAAAAGTGCAAAAAAATGCCAAGGGGTACCCCTTTGCATTTTTAGCGATTTTGGGCCATTTTTGGAGGTGCCCTTTTTTTGATGGGAAATTGTTAGGGCCCTCCTAGGGAGGCTGTAAATAAAATTTGACACCGGTCTGACCGGTATTTCCTGAGATAATGGGTGTTGAAGGGCCCTCCTTGTGAAGCCACAAAAGAGCCCATAACTCCCGAACCCGTTGAAATTTTCCGGAACAGACAACGGTTCTGGATTCGGGGGAGCGAACCCTTTCCAACGAGGCCCCATTCGTCGAAATCGGAGCACTTTGCCAAAAAGTGCAAAAAAATGCCAAGGGGTACCCCTTTGCATTTTTAGCGATTTTGGGCCATTTTTGGAGGTGCCCTTTTTTTGATGGGAAATTGTTAGGGCCCTCCTAGGGAGGCTGTAAATAAAATTTGACACCGGTCTGACCGGTATTTCCTGAGATAATGGGTGTTGAAGGGCCCTCCTTGTGAAGCCACAAAAGAGCCCATAACTCCCGAACCCGTTGGAATTTTCCGGAACAGACAACGGTTCTGGATTCGGGGGAGCGAACCCTTTCCAACGAGGCCCCATTCGTCGAAATCGGAGCACTTTGCCAAAAAAGTGCAAAAAAATGCCAAGGGGTACCCTTTGCATTTTTAGCGATTTTGGGCCATTTTTGGAGGTGCCCTTTTTTTGATGGGAAATTGTTAGGGCCCTCCTAGGGAGGCTGTAAATAAAATTTGACACCGGTCTGACCGGTATTTCCTGAGATAATGGGTGTTGAAGGGCCCTCCTTGTGAAGCCACAAAAGAGCCCATAACTCCCGAACCCGTTGAAATTTTCCGGAACAGACAACGGTTCTGGATTCGGGGGAGCGAACCCTTTCCAACGAGGCCCCATTCGTCGAAATCGGAGCACTTTGCCAAAAAAGTGCAAAAAAATGCCAAGGGGTACCCCTTTGCATTTTTAGCGATTTTGGGCCATTTTTGGAGGTGCCCTTTTTTTGATGGGAAATTGTTAGGGCCCTCCTAGGGAGGCTGTAAATAAAATTTGACACCGGTCTGACCGGTATTTCCTGAGATAATGGGTGTTGAAGGGCCCTCCTTGTGAAGCCACAAAAGAGCCCATAACTCCCGAACCCGTTGGAATTTTCCGGAACAGACAACGGTTCTGGATTCGGGGGAGCGAACCCTTTCCAACGAGGCCCCATTCGTCGAAATCGGAGCACTTTGCCAAAAAAGTGCAAAAAAATGCCAAGGGGTACCCCTTTGCATTTTTAGCGATTTTGGGCCATTTTTGGAGGTGCCCTTTTTTTGATGGGAAATTGTTAGGGCCCTCCTAGGGAGGCTGTAAATTAAATTTGACAACGGTCTGACCGGTATTTCCTGAGATAATGGGTGTTGAAGGGCCCTCCTTGTGAAGCCACAAAAGAGCCCATAACTCCCGAACCCGTCGAAATTTTCCGGAACAGACAACGGTTCTGGATTCGGGGGAGCGAACCCTTTCCAACGAGGCCCCATTCGTCGAAATCGGAGCACTTTGCCAAAAAAGTGCAAAAAAATGCCAAGGGGTACCCCTTTGCATTTTTAGCGATTTTGGGCCATTTTTGGAGGTGCCCTTTTTTTGATGGGAAATTGTTAGGGCCCTCCTAGGGAGGCTGTAAATTAAATTTGACACCGGTCTGACCGGTATTTCCTGAGATAATGGGTGTTGAAGGGCCCTCCTTGTGAAGCCACAAAAGAGCCCATAACTCCCGAACCCGTTGAAATTTTCCGGAACAGACAACGGTTCTGGATTCGGGGGAGCGAACCCTTTCCAACGAGGCCCCATTCGTCGAAATCGGAGCACTTTGCCAAAAAAGTGCAAAAAATGCCAAGGGGTACCCCTTTGCATTTTTAGCGATTTTGGGCCATTTTTGGAGGTGCCCTTTTTTTGATGGGAAATTGTTAGGGCCCTCCTAGGGAGGCTGTAAATTAAATTTGACACCGGTCTGACCGGTATTTCCTGAGATAATGGGTGTTGAAGGGCCCTCCTTGTGAAGCCACAAAAGAGCCCATAACTCCCGAACCCGTTGAAATTTTCCGGAACAGACAACGGTTCTGGATTCGGGGGAGCGAACCCTTTCCAACGAGGCCCCATTCGTCGAAATCGGAGCACTTTGCCAAAAAAGTGCAAAAAAATGCCAAGGGGTACCCCTTTGCATTTTTAGCGATTTTGGGCCATTTTTGGAGGTGCCCTTTTTTTGATGGGAAATTGTTAGGGCCCTCCTAGGGAGGCTGTAAATAAAATTTGACACCGGTCTGACCGGTATTTCCTGAGATAATGGGTGTTGAAGGGCCCTCCTTGTGAAGCCACAAAAGAGCCCATAACTCCCGAACCCGTTGAAATTTTCCGGAACAGACAACGGTTCTGGATTCGGGGGAGCGAACCCTTTCCAACGAGGCCCATTCGTCGAAATCGGAGCACTTTGCCAAAAAAGTGCAAAAAAATGCCAAGGGGTACCCCTTTGCATTTTTAGCGATTTTGGGCCATTTTTGGAGGTGCCCTTTTTTTGATAGGAAATTGTTAGGGCCCTCCTAGGGAGGCTGTAAATTAAATTTGACACCGGTCTGACCGGTATTTCCTGAGATAATGGGTGTTGAAGGGCCCTCCTTGTGAAGCCACAAAAGAGCCCATAACTCCCGAACCCGTTGAAATTTTCCGGAACAGACAACGGTTCTGGATTCGGGGGAGCGAACCCTTTCCAACGAGGCCCCATTCGTCGAAATCGGAGCACTTTGCCAAAAAAGTGCAAAAAAATGCCAAGGGGTACCCCTTTGCATTTTTAGCGATTTTGGGCCATTTTTGGAGGTGCCCTTTTTTTGTTGGGAAATTGTTAGGGCCCTCCTAGGGAGGCTGTAAATAAAATTTGACACCGGTCTGACCGGTATTTCCTGAGATAATGGGTGTTGAAGGGCCCTCCTTGTGAAGCCACAAAAGAGCCCATAACTCCCGAACCCGTTGAAATTTTCCGGAACAGACAACGGTTCTGGATTCGGGGGAGCGAACCCTTTCCAACGAGGCCCCATTCGTCGAAATCGGAGCACTTTGCCAAAAAAGTGCAAAAAAATGCCAAGGGGTACCCCTTTGCATTTTTAGCGATTTTGGGCCATTTTTGGAGGTGCCCTTTTTTTGATGGGAAATTGTTAGGGCCCTCCTAGGGAGGCTGTAAATTAAATTTGACACCGGTCTGACCGGTATTTCCTGAGATAATGGGTGTTGAAGGGCCCTCCTTGTGAAGCCACAAAAGAGCCCATAACTCCCGAACCCGTTGAAATTTTCCGGAACAGACAACGGTTCTGGATTCGGGGGAGCGAACCCTTTCCAACGAGGCCCCATTCGTCGAAATCGGAGCACTTTGCCAAAAAAGTGCAAAAAAATGCCAAGGGGTACCCCTTTGCATTTTTAGCGATTTTGGGCCATT
This sequence comes from Thereva nobilitata, assembly GCA_963855945.1. Lineage (NCBI taxonomy): Eukaryota > Metazoa > Arthropoda > Insecta > Diptera > Therevidae > Thereva > Thereva nobilitata. Next base: position 106,655,560 of record OY979698.1, on the reverse strand, counting down.
TTTGGAGGGGCCCTTTTTTTGATGGGAAATTGTTAGGGCCCTCCTAGGGAGGCTGTAAATAAAATTTGACACCGGTCTGACCGGTATTTCCTGAGATAATGGGTGTTGAAGGGCCCTCCTTGTGAAGCCACAAAAGAGCCCATAACTCCCGAACCCGTTGAAATTTTCCGGAACAGACAACGGTTCTGGATTCGGGGGAGCGAACCCTTTCCAACGAGGCCCCATTCGTCGAAATCGGAGCACTTTGCCAAAAAAGTGCAAAAAAATGCCAAGGGGTACCCCTTTGCATTTTTAGCGATTTTGGGCCATTTTTGGAGGTGCCCTTTTTTTGATGGGAAATTGTTAGCGCCCTCCTAGGGAGGCTGTAAATTAAATTTGACACCGGTCTGACCGGTATTTCCTGAGATAATGGGTGTTGAAGGGCCCTCCTTGTGAAGCCACAAAAGAGCCCATAACTCCCGAACCCGTTGGAATATTCCGGAACAGACAACGGTTCTGGATTCGGGGGAGCGAACCCTTTCCAACGAGGCCCCATTCGTCGAAATCGGAGCACTTTGCCAAAAAAGTGCAAAAAAATGCCAAGGGGTACCCCTTTGCATTTTTAGCGATTTTGGGCCATTTTTGGAGGTGCCCTTTTTTTGATGGGAAATTGTTAGGGCCCTCCTAGGGAGGCTGTAAATTAAATTTGACACCGGTCTGACCGGTATTTCCTGAGATAATGGGTGTTGAAGGGCCCTCCTTGTGAAGCCACAAAAGAGCCCATAACTCCCGAACCCGTTGGAATATTCCGGAACAGACAACGGTTCTGGATTCGGGGGAGCGAACCCTTTCCAACGAGGCCCCATTCGTCGAAATCGGAGCACTTTGCCAAAAAAGTGCAAAAAAATGCCAAGGGGTACCCTTTTGCATTTTTAGCGATTTTGGGCCATTTTTGGAGGTGCCCTTTTTTGATGGGAAATTGTTAGGGCCCTCCTAGGGAGGCTGTAAATAAAATTTGACACCGGTCTGACCGGTATTTCCTGAGATAATGGGTGTTGAAGGGCCCTCCTTGTGAAGCCACAAAAGAGCCCATAACTCCAGAACCCGTTGGAATATTCCGGAACAGACAACGGTTCTGGATTCGGGGGAGCGAACCCTTTCCAACGAGGCCCCATTCGTCGAAATCAGAGCACTTTGCCAAAAAAGTGCAAAAAAATGCCAAGGGGTACCCCTTTGCATTTTTAGCGATTTTGGGCCATTTTTGGAGGTGCCCTTTTTTTGATGGGAAATTGTTAGGGCCCTCCTAGGGAGGCTGTAAATTAAATTTGACACCGGTCTGACCGGTATTTCCTGAGATAATGGGTGTTGAAGGGCCCTCCTTGTGAAGCCACAAAAGAGCCCATAACTCCCGAACCCGTTGGAATATTCCGGAACAGACAACGGTTCTGGATTCGGGGGAGCGAACCCTTTCCAACGAGGCCCCATTCGTCGAAATCAGAGCACTTTGCCAAAAAAGTGCAAAAAAATGCCAAGGGGTACCCCTTTGCATTTTTAGCGATTTTGGGCCATTTTTGGAGGTGCCCTTTTTTTGATGGGAAATTGTTAGGGCCCTCCTAGGGAGGCTGTAAATAAAATTTGACACCGGTCTGACCGGTATTTCCTGAGATAATGGATGTTGAAGGGCCCTCCTTGTGAAGCCACAAAAGAGCCCATAACTCCCGAACCCGTTGAAATTCTCCGGAACAGACAACGGTTCTGGATTCGGGGGAGCGAACCCTTTCCAACGAGGCCCCATTCGTCGAAATCGGAGCACTTTGCCAAAAAAGTGCAAAAAAATGCCAAGGGGTACCCCTTTGCATTTTTAGCGATTTTGGGCCATTTTTGGAGGTGCCCTTTTTTTGATGGGAAATTGTTAGGGCCCTCCTAGGGAGGCTGTAAATAAAATTTGACACCGGTCTGACCGGTATTTCCTGAGATAATGGGTGTTGAAGGGCCCTCCTTGTGAAGCCACAAAAGAGCCCATAACTCCCGAACCCGTTGGAATATTCCGGAACAGACAACGGTTCTGGATTCGGGGGAGCGAACCCTTTCCAACGAGGCCCCATTCGTCGAAATCGGAGCACTTTGCCAAAAAAGTGCAAAAAAATGCCAAGGGGTACCCCTTTGCATTTTTAGCGATTTTGGGCCATTTTTGGAGGTGCCCTTTTTTTTATGGGAAATTGTTAGGGCCCTCCTAGGGAGGCTGTAAATTAAATTTGACACCGGTCTGACCGGTATTTCCAGAGATAATGGGTGTTGAAGGGCCCTCCTTGTGAAGCCACAAAAGAGCCCATAACTCCCGAACCCGTTGGAATTTTCCGGAACAGACAACGGTTCTGGATTCGGGGGAGCGAACCCTTTCCAACGAGGCCCCATTCGTCGAAATCGGAGCACTTTGCCAAAAAAGTGCAAAAAAATGCCAAGGGACCCCTTTGCATTTTTAGCGATTTTGGGCCATTTTTGGAGGTGCCCTTTTTTTGATGGGAAATTGTTAGGGCCCTCCTAGGGAGGCTGTAAATAAAATTTGACACCGGTCTGACCGGTATTTCCAGAGATAATGGGTGTTGAAGGGCCCTCCTTGTGAAGCCACAAAAGAGCCCATAACTCCCGAACCCGTTGGAATTTTCCGGAACAGACAACGGTTCTGGATTCGGGGGAGCGAACCCTTTCCAACGAGGCCCCATTCGTCGAAATCGGAGCACTTTGCCAAAAAAGTGCAAAAAAATGCCAAGGGGTACCCCTTTGCATTTTTAGCGATTTTGGGCCATTTTTGGAGGTGCCCTTTTTTTGATGGGAAATTGTTAGGGCCCTCCTAGGGAGGCTGTAAATAAAATTTGACACCGGTCTGACCGGTATTTCCAGAGATAATGGGTGTTGAAGGGCCCTCCTTGTGAAGCCACAAAAGAGCCCATAACTCCCGAACCCGTTGGAATTTTCCGGAACAGACAACGGTTCTGGATTCGGGGGAGCGAACCCTTTCCAACGAGGCCCCATTCGTCGAAATCGGAGCACTTTGCCAAAAAAGTGCAAAAAAATGCCAAGGGGTACCCCTTTGCATTTTTAGCGATTTTGGGCCATTTTTGGAGGTGCCCTTTTTTTGATGGGAAATTGTTAGGGCCCTCCTAGGGAGGCTGTAAATAAAATTTGACACCGGTCTGACCGGTATTTCCAGAGATAATGGGTGTTGAAGGGCCCTCCTTGTGAAGCCACAAAAGAGCCCATAACTCCCGAACCCGTTGGAATTTTCCGGAACAGACAACGGTTCTGGATTCGGGGGAGCGAACCCTTTCCAACGAGGCCCCATTCGTCGAAATCGGAGCACTTTGCCAAAAAAGTGCAAAAAAATGCCAAGGGGTACCCCTTTGCATTTTTAGCGATTTTGGGCCATTTTTGGAGGTGCCCTTTTTTTGATGGGAAATTGTTAGGGCCCTCCTAGGGAGGCTGTAAATAAAATTTGACACCGGTCTGACCGGTATTTCCTGAGATAATGGATGTTGAAGGGCCCTCCTTGTGAAGCCACAAAAGAGCCCATAACTCCCGAACCCGTTGAAATTCTCCGGAACAGACAACGGTTCTGGATTCGGGGGAGCGAACCCTTTCCAACGAGGCCCCATTCGTCGAAATCGGAGCACTTTGCCAAAAAAGTGCAAAAAAATGCCAAGGGGTACCCCTTTGCATTTTTAGCGATTTTGGGCCATTTTTGGAGGTGCCCTTTTTTTGATGGGAAATTGTTAGGGCCCTCCTAGGGAGGCTGTAAATAAAATTTGACACCGGTCTGACCGGTATTTCCTGAGATAATGGGTGTTGAAGGGCCCTCCTTGTGAAGCCACAAAAGAGCCCATAACTCCCGAACCCGTTGGAATATTCCGGAACAGACAACGGTTCTGGATTCGGGGGAGCGAACCCTTTCCAACGAGGCCCCATTCGTAGAAATCGGAGCACTTTGCCAAAAAAGTGCAAAAAAATGCCAAGGGGTACCCCTTTGCATTTTTAGCGATTTTGGGCCATTTTTGGAGGTGCCCTTTTTTTGATGGGAAATTGTTAGGGCCCTCCTAGGGAGGCTGTAAATTAAATTTGACACCGGTCTGACCGGTATTTTCAGAGATAATGGGTGTTGAAGGGCCCTCCTTGTGAAGCCACAAAAGAGCCCATAACTCCCGAACCCGTTGGAATTTTCCGGAACAGACAACGGTTCTGGATTCGGGGGAGCGAACCCTTTCCAACGAGGCCCCATTCGTCGAAATCGGAGCACTTTGCCAAAAAAGTGCAAAAAAATGCCAAGGGGTACCCCTTTGGATTTTTAGCGATTTTGGGCCATTTTTGGAGGTGCCCTTTTTTTGATGGGAAATTGTTAGGGCCCTCCTAGGGAGGCTGTAAATAAAATTTGACACCGGTCTGACCGGTATTTCCTGAGATAATGGGTGTTGAAGGGCCCTCCTTGTGAAGCCACAAAAGAGCCCATAACTCCCGAACCCGTTGGAATATTCCGGAACAGACAACGGTTCTGGATTCGGGGGAGCGAACCCTTTCCAACGAGGCCCCATTCGTCGAAATCGGAGCACTTTGCCAAAAAAGTGCAAAAAAATGCCAAGGGGTACCCCTTTGCATTTTTAGCGATTTTGGGCCATTTTTGGAGGTGCCCTTTTTTTGATGGGAAATTGTTAGGGCCCTCCTAGGGAGGCTGTAAATAAAATTTGACACCGGTCTGACCGGTATTTCCTGAGATAATGGGTGTTGAAGGGCCCTCCTTGTGAAGCCACAAAAGAGCCCATAACTCCCGAACCCGTTGGAATTTTCCGGAACAGACAACGGTTCTGGATTCGGGGGAGCGAACCCTTTCCAACGAGGCCCGATTCGTCAAAATCGGAGCACTTTGCCAAAAAAGTGCAAAAAAATGCCAAGGGGTACCCCTTTGCATTTTTAGCGATTTTGGGCCATTTTTGGAGGTGCCCTTTTTTTGATGGGAAATTGTTAGGGCCCTCCTAGGGAGGCTGTAAATTAAATTTGACACCGGTCTGACCGGTATTTCCTGAGATAATGGGTGTTGAAGGGCCCTCCTTGTGAAGCAACAAAAGAGCCCATAACTCCCGAACCCGTTGGAATTTTCCGGAACAGACAACGGTTCTGGATTCGGGGGAGCGAACCCTTTCCAACGAGGCCCCATTCGTCGAAATCGGAGCACTTTGCCAAAAAAGTGCAAAAAAATGCCAAGGGGTACCCCTTTGGATTTTTAGCGATTTTGGGCCATTTTTGGAGGTGCCCTTTTTTTCATGGGAAATTGTTAGGGCCCTCCTAGGGAGGCTGTAAATTAAATTTGACACCGGTCTGACCGGTATTTCCTGAGATAATGGGTGTTGAAGGGCCCTCCTTGTGAAGCCACAAAAGAGCCCATAACTCCCGAACCCGTTGGAATATTCCGGAACAGACAACGGTTCTGGATTCGGGGGAGCGAACCCTTTCCAACGAGGCCCCATTCGTCGAAATCGGAGCACTTTGCCAAAAAAGTGCAAAAAAATGCCAAGGGGTACCCCTTTGCATTTTTAGCGATTTTGGGCCATTTTTGGAGGTGCCCCTTTTTTGATGGGAAATTGTTAGGGCCCTCCTAGGGAGGCTGTAAATTAAATTTGACACCGGTCTGACCGGTATTTCCTGAGATAATGGGTGTTGAAGGGCCCTCCTTGTGAAGCCACAAAAGAGCCCATAACTCCCGAACCCGTTGGAATATTCCGGAACAGACAACGGTTCTGGATTCGGGGGAGCGAACCCTTTCCAACGAGGCCCCATTCGTCGAAATCGGAGCACTTTGCCAAAAAAGTGCAAAAAAATGCCAAGGGGTACCCCTTTGCATTTTTAGCGATTTTGGGCCATTTTTGGAGGTGCCCTTTTTTTGATGGGAAATTGTTAGGGCCCTCCTAGGGAGGCTGTAAATTAAATTTGACACCGGTCTGACCGGTATTTCCTGAGATATTGGGTGTTGAAGGGCCCTCCTTGTGAAGCCACAAAAGAGCCCATAACTCCCGAACCCGTTGAAATTTTCCGGAACAGACAACGGTTCTGGATTCGGGGGAGCGAACCCTTTCCAACGAGGCCCCATTCGTCGAAATCGGAGCACTTTGCCAAAAAAGTGCAAAAAAATGCCAAAGGGTACCCCTTTGCATTTTTAGCGATTTTGGGCCATTTTTGGAGGTGCCCTTTTTTTGATGGGAAATTGTTAGGGCCCTCCTAGGGAGGCTGTAAATTAAATTTGACACCGGTCTGACCGGTATTTCCTGAGATAATGGGTGTTGAAGGGCCCTCCTTGTGAAGCCACAAAAGAGCCCATAACTACCGAACCCGTTGGAATATTCCGGAACAGACAACGGTTCTGGATTCGGGGGAGCGAACCCTTTCCAACGAGGCCCCATTCGTCGAAATCGGAGCACTTTGCCAAAAAAGTGCAAAAAAATGCCAAGGGGTACCCCTTTGCATTTTTAGCGATTTTGGGCCATTTTTGGAGGTGCCCTTTTTTTGATGGGAAATTGTTAGGGCCCTCCTAGGGAGGCTGTAAATAAAATTTGACACCGGTCTGACCGGTATTTCCTGAGATAATGGGTGTTGAAGGGCCCTCCTTGTGAAGCCACAAAAGAGCCCATAACTCCCGAACCCGTTGGAATATTCCGGAACAGACAACGGTTCTGGATTCGGGGGAGCGAACCCTTTCCAACGAGGCCCCATTCGTCGAAATCGGAGCACTTTGCCAAAAAAGTGCAAAAAAATGCCAAGGGGTACCCCTTTGCATTTTTAGCGATTTTGGGCCATTTTTGGAGGTGCCCCTTTTTTGATGGGAAATTGTTAGGGCCCTCCTAGGGAGGCTGTAAATTAAATTTGACACCGGTCTGACCGGTATTTCCTGAGATAATGGGTGTTGAAGGGCCCTCCTTGTGAAGCCACAAAAGAGCCCATAACTCCCGAACCCGTTGGAATATTCCGGAACAGACAACGGTTCTGGATTCGGGGGAGCGAACCCTTTCCAACGAGGCCCCATTCGTCGAAATCGGAGCACTTTGCCAAAAAAGTGCAAAAAAATGCCAAGGGGTACCCCTTTGGATTTTTAGCGATTTTGGGCCATTTTTGGAGGTGCCCTTTTTTTGATGGTAAATTGTTAGGGCCCTCCTAGGGAGGCTGTAAATTAAATTTGACACCGGTCTGACCGGTATTTCCTGAGATATTGGGTGTTGAAGGGCCCTCCTTGTGAAGCCACAAAAGAGCCCATAACTCCCGAACCCGTTGAAATTTTCCGGAACAGACAACGGTTCTGGATTCGGGGGAGCGAACCCTTTCCAACGAGGCCCCATTCGTCGAAATCGGAGCACTTTGCCAAAAAAGTGCAAAAAAATGCCAAGGGGTACCCCTTTGCATTTTTAGCGATTTTGGGCCATTTTTGGAGGTGCCCTTTTTTTGATGGGAAATTGTTAGGGCCCTCCTAGGGAGGCTGTAAATAAAATTTGACACCGGTCTGACCGGTATTTCCTGAGATAATGGGTGTTGAAGGGCCCTCCTTGTGAAGCCACAAAAGAGCCCATAACTCCCGAACCCGTTGGAATATTCCGGAACAGACAACGGTTCTGGATTCGGGGGAGCGAACCCTTTCCAACGAGGCCCCATTCGTCGAAATCGGAGCACTTTGCCAAAAAAGTGCAAAAAATGCCAAGGGGTACCCCTTTGCATTTTTAGCGATTTTGGGCCATTTTTGGAGGTGCCCTTTTTTTGATGGGAAATTGTTAGGGCCCTCCTAGGGAGGCTGTAAATTGAATTTGACACCGGTCTGACCGGTATTTCCTGAGATAATGGGTGTTGAAGGGCCCTCCTTGTGAAGCCACAAAAGAGCCCATAACTCCCGAACCCGTTGGAATTTTCCGGAACAGACAACGGTTCTGGATTCGGGGGAGCGAACCCTTTCCAACGAGGCCCCATTCGTCGAAATCGGAGCACTTTGCCAAAAAAGTGCAAAAAAATGCCAAGGGGTACCCCTTTGGATTTTTAGCGATTTTGGGCCATTTTTGGAGGTGCCCTTTTTTTGATGGTAAATTGTTAGGGCCCTCCTAGGGAGGCTGTAAATTAAATTTGACACCGGTCTGACCGGTATTTCCTGAGATATTGGGTGTTGAAGGGCCCTCCTTGTGAAGCCACAAAAGAGCCCATAACTCCCGAACCCGTTGAAATTTTCCGGAACAGACAACGGTTCTGGATTCGGGGGAGCGAACCCTTTCCAACGAGGCCCCATTCGTCGAAATCGGAGCACTTTGCCAAAAAAGTGCAAAAAAATGCCAAGGGGTACCCCTTTGCATTTTTAGCGATTTTGGGCCATTTTTGGAGGTGCCCTTTTTTTGATGGGAAATTGTTAGGGCCCTCCTAGGGAGGCTGTAAATAAAATTTGACACCGGTCTGACCGGTATTTCCTGAGATAATGGGTGTTGAAGGGCCCTCCTTGTGAAGCCACAAAAGAGCCCATAACTCCCGAACCCGTTGGAATATTCCGGAACAGACAACGGTTCTGGATTCGGGGGAGCGAACCCTTTCCAACGAGGCCCCATTCGTCGAAATCGGAGCACTTTGCCAAAAAAGTGCAAAAAATGCCAAGGGGTACCCCTTTGCATTTTTAGCGATTTTGGGCCATTTTTGGAGGTGCCCTTTTTTTGATGGGAAATTGTTAGGGCCCTCCTAGGGAGGCTGTAAATTGAATTTGACACCGGTCTGACCGGTATTTCCTGAGATAATGGGTGTTGAAGGGCCCTCCTTGTGAAGCCACAAAAGAGCCCATAACTCCCGAACCCGTTGGAATTTTCCGGAACAGACAACGGTTCTGGATTCGGGGGAGCGAACCCTTTCCAACGAGGCCCCATTCGTCGAAATCGGAGCACTTTGCCAAAAAAGTGCAAAAAAATGCCAAGGGGTACCCCTTTGGATTTTTAGCGATTTTGGGCCATTTTTGGAGGTGCCCTTTTTTTGATGGGAAATTGTTAGGGCCCTCCTAGGGAGGCTGTAAATTAAATTTGACACCGGTCTGACCGGTATTTCCTGAGATAATGGGTGTTGAAGGGCCCTCCTTGTGAAGCCACAAAAGAGCCCATAACTCCCGAACCCGTTGGAATTTTCCGGAACAGACAACGGTTCTGGATTCGGGGGAGCGAACCCTTTCCAACGAGGCCCCATTCGTCGAAATCGGAGCACTTTGCCAAAAAAGTGCAAAAAATGCCAAGGGGTACCCCTTTGGATTTTTAGCGATTTTGGGCCATTTTTGGAGGTGCCCTTTTTTTGATGGGAAATTGTTAGGGCCCTCCTAGGGAGGCTGTAAATTAAATTTGACACCGGTCTGACCGGTATTTCCTGAGATAATGGGTGTTGAAGGGCCCTCCTTGTGAAGCCACAAAAGAGCCCATAACTCCCGAACCCGTTGGAATATTCCGGAACAGACAACGGTTCTGGATTCGGGGGAGCGAACCCTTTCCAACGAGGCCCCATTCGTCGAAATCGGAGCACTTTGCCAAAAAAGTGCAAAAAAATGCCAAGGGGTACCCCTTTGCATTTTTAGCGATTTTGGGCCATTTTTGGAGGTGCCCTTTTTTTGATGGGAAATTGTTAGGGCCCTCCTAGGGAGGCTGTAAATAAAATTTGACACCGGTCTGACCGGTATTTCCTGAGATAATGGGTGTTGAAGGGCCCTCCTTGTGAAGCCACAAAAGAGCCCATAACTCCCGAACCCGTTGGAATATTCCGGAACAGACAACGGTTCTGGATTCGGGGGAGCGAACCCTTTCCAACGAGGCCCCATTCGTCGAAATCGGAGCACTTTGCCAAAAAAGTGCAAAAAATGCCAAGGGGTACCCCTTTGCATTTTTAGCGATTTTGGGCCATTTTTGGAGGTGCCCTTTTTTTGATGGGAAATTGTTAGGGCCCTCCTAGGGAGGCTGTAAATTGAATTTGACACCGGTCTGACCGGTATTTCCTGAGATAATGGGTGTTGAAGGGCCCTCCTTGTGAAGCCACAAAAGAGCCCATAACTCCCGAACCCGTTGGAATTTTCCGGAACAGACAACGGTTCTGGATTCGGGGGAGCGAACCCTTTCCAACGAGGCCCCATTCGTCGAAATCGGAGCACTTTGCCAAAAAAGTGCAAAAAAATGCCAAGGGGTACCCCTTTGGATTTTTAGCGATTTTGGGCCATTTTTGGAGGTGCCCTTTTTTTGATGGGAAATTGTTAGGGCCCTCCTAGGGAGGCTGTAAATTAAATTTGACACCGGTCTGACCGGTATTTCCTGAGATAATGGGTGTTGAAGGGCCCTCCTTGTGAAGCCACAAAAGAGCCCATAACTCCCGAACCCGTTGGAATTTTCCGGAACAGACAACGGTTCTGGATTCGGGGGAGCGAACCCTTTCCAACGAGGCCCCATTCGTCGAAATCGGAGCACTTTGCCAAAAAAGTGCAAAAAATGCCAAGGGGTACCCCTTTGGATTTTTAGCGATTTTGGGCCATTTTTGGAGGTGCCCTTTTTTTGATGGGAAATTGTTAGGGCCCTCCTAGGGAGGCTGTAAATTAAATTTGACACCGGTCTGACCGGTATTTCCTGAGATAATGGGTGTTGAAGGGCCCTCCTTGTGAAGCCACAAAAGAGCCCATAACTCCCGAACCCGTTGGAATATTCCGGAACAGACAACGGTTCTGGATTCGGGGGAGCGAACCCTTTCCAACGAGGCCCCATTCGTCGAAATCGGAGCACTTTGCCAAAAAAGTGCAAAAAAATGCCAAGGGGTACCCCTTTGCATTTTTAGCGATTTTGGGCCATTTTTGGAGGTGCCCTTTTTTTGATGGGAAATTGTTAGGGCCCTCCTAGGGTGGCTGTAAATTAAATTTGACACCGGTCTGACCGGTATTTCCTGAGATAATGGGTGTTGAAGGGCCCTCCTTGTGAAGCCACAAAAGAGCCCATAACTCCCGAACCCGTTGGAATTTTCCGGAACAGACAACGGTTCTGGATTCGGGGGAGCGAACCCTTTCCAACGAGGCCCCATTCGTCGAAATCGGAGCACTTTGCCAAAAAAGTGCAAAAAAATGCCAAGGGGTACCCCTTTGGATTTTTAGCGATTTTGGGCCATTTTTGGAGGTGCCCTTTTTTTGATGGTAAATTGTTAGGGCCCTCCTAGGGAGGCTGTAAATTAAATTTGACACCGGTCTGACCGGTATTTCCTGAGATATTGGGTGTTGAAGGGCCCTCCTTGTGAAGCCACAAAAGAGCCCATAACTCCCGAACCCGTTGGAATTTTCCGGAACAGACAACGGTTCTGGATTCGGGGGAGCGAACCCTTTCCAACGAGGCCCCATTCGTCGAAATCGGAGCACTTTGCCAAAAAAGTGCAAAAAAATGCCAAGGGGTACCCCTTTGCATTTTTAGCGATTTTGGGCCATTTTTGGAGGTGCCCTTTTTTTGATGGGAAATTGTTAGGGCCCTCCTAGGGAGGCTGTAAATAAAATTTGACACCGGTCTGACCGGTATTTCCTGAGATAATGGGTGTTGAAGGGCCCTCCTTGTGAAGCCACAAAAGAGCCCATAACTCCCGAACCCGTTGGAATATTCCGGAACAGACAACGGTTCTGGATTCGGGGGAGCGAACCCTTTCCAACGAGGCCCCATTCGTCGAAATCGGAGCACTTTGCCAAAAAAGTGCAAAAAATGCCAAGGGGTACCCCTTTGCATTTTTAGCGATTTTGGGCCATTTTTGGAGGTGCCCTTTTTTTGATGGGAAATTGTTAGGGCCCTCCTAGGGAGGCTGTAAATTGAATTTGACACCGGTCTGACCGGTATTTCCTGAGATAATGGGTGTTGAAGGGCCCTCCTTGTGAAGCCACAAAAGAGCCCATAACTCCCGAACCCGTTGGAATTTTCCGGAACAGACAACGGTTCTGGATTCGGGGGAGCGAACCCTTTCCAACGAGGCCCCATTCGTCGAAATCGGAGCACTTTGCCAAAAAAGTGCAAAAAAATGCCAAGGGGTACCCCTTTGGATTTTTAGCGATTTTGGGCCATTTTTGGAGGTGCCCTTTTTTTGATGGGAAATTGTTAGGGCCCTCCTAGGGAGGCTGTAAATTAAATTTGACACCGGTCTGACCGGTATTTCCTGAGATAATGGGTGTTGAAGGGCCCTCCTTGTGAAGCCACAAAAGAGCCCATAACTCCCGAACCCGTTGGAATATTCCGGAACAGACAACGGTTCTGGATTCGGGGGAGCGAACCCTTTCCAACGAGGCCCCATTCGTCGAAATCGGAGCACTTTGCCAAAAAAGTGCAAAAAAATGCCAAGGGGTACCCCTTTGGATTTTTAGCGATTTTGGGCCATTTTTGGAGGTGCCCTTTTTTTGATGGGAAATTGTTAGGGCCCTCCTAGGGAGGCTGTAAATTAAATTTGACACCGGTCTGACCGGTATTTCCTGAGATAATGGGTGTTGAAGGGCCCTCCTTGTGAAGCCACAAAAGAGCCCATAACTCCCGAACCCGTTGGAATATTCCGGAACAGACAACGGTTCTGGATTCGGGGGAGCGAACCCTTTCCAACGAGGCCCCATTCGTCGAAATCGGAGCACTTTGCCAAAAAAGTGCAAAAAAATGCCAAGGGGTACCCCTTTGGATTTTTAGCGATTTTGGGCCATTTTTGGAGGTGCCCTTTTTTTGATGGGAAATTGTTAGGGCCCTCCTAGGGAGGCTGTAAATTAAATTTGACACCGGTCTGACCGGTATTTCCTGAGATATTGGGTGTTGAAGGGCCCTCCTTGTGAAGCCACAAAAGAGCCCATAACTCCCGAACCCGTTGGAATTTTCCGGAACAGACAACGGTTCTGGATTCGGGGGAGCGAACCCTTTCCAACGAGGCCCCATTCGTCGAAATCGGAGCACTTTGCCAAAAAAGTGCAAAAAAATGCCAAGGGGTACCCCTTTGGATTTTTAGCGATTTTGGGCCATTTTTGGAGGTGCCCTTTTTTTGATGGGAAATTGTTAGGGCCCTCCTAGGGAGGCTGTAAATTAAATTTGACACCGGTCTGACCGGTATTTCCTGAGATATTGGGTGTTGAAGGGCCCTCCTTGTGAAGCCACAAAAGAGCCCATAACTCCCGAACCCGTTGGAATTTTCCGGAACAGACAACGGTTCTGGATTCGGGGGAGCGAACCCTTTCCAACGAGGCCCCATTCGTCGAAATCGGAGCACTTTGCCAAAAAAGTGCAAAAAAATGCCAAGGGGTACCCCTTTGGATTTTTAGCGATTTTGGGCCATTTTTGGAGGTGCCCTTTTTTTGATGGGAAATTGTTAGGGCCCTCCTAGGGAGGCTGTAAATTAAATTTGACACCGGTCTGACCGGTATTTCCTGAGATATTGGGTGTTGAAGGGCCCTCCTTGTGAAGCCACAAAAGAGCCCATAACTCCCGAACCCGTTGGAATTTTCCGGAACAGACAACGGTTCTGGATTCGGGGGAGCGAACCCTTTCCAACGAGGCCCCATTCGTCGAAATCGGAGCACTTTGCCAAAAAAGTGCAAAAAAATGCCAAGGGGTACCCCTTTGGATTTTTAGCGATTTTGGGCCATTTTTGGAGGTGCCCTTTTTTTGATGGGAAATTGTTAGGGCCCTCCTAGGGAGGCTGTAAATTAAATTTGACACCGGTCTGACCGGTATTTCCTGAGATATTGGGTGTTGAAGGGCCCTCCTTGTGAAGCCACAAAAGAGCCCATAACTCCCGAACCCGTTGGAATTTTCCGGAACAGACAACGGTTCTGGATTCGGGGGAGCGAACCCTTTCCAACGAGGCCCCATTCGTCGAAATCGGAGCACTTTGCCAAAAAAGTGCAAAAAAATGCCAAGGGGTACCCCTTTGGATTTTTAGCGATTTTGGGCCATTTTTGGAGGTGCCCTTTTTTTGATGGGAAATTGTTAGGGCCCTCCTAGGGAGGCTGTAAATTAAATTTGACACCGGTCTGACCGGTATTTCCTGAGATATTGGGTGTTGAAGGGCCCTCCTTGTGAAGCCACAAAAGAGCCCATAACTCCCGAACCCGTTGGAATTTTCCGGAACAGACAACGGTTCTGGATTCGGGGGAGCGAACCCTTTCCAACGAGGCCCCATTCGTCGAAATCGGAGCACTTTGCCAAAAAAGTGCAAAAAAATGCCAAGGGGTACCCCTTTGGATTTTTAGCGATTTTGGGCCATTTTTGGAGGTGCCCTTTTTTTGATGGGAAATTGTTAGGGCCCTCCTAGGGAGGCTGTAAATTAAATTTGACACCGGTCTGACCGGTATTTCCTGAGATATTGGGTGTTGAAGGGCCCTCCTTGTGAAGCCACAAAAGAGCCCATAACTCCCGAACCCGTTGGAATTTTCGGTTCTGGATTCGGGGGAGCGAACCCTTTCCAACGAGGCCCCATTCGTCGAAATCGGAGCACTTTGCCAAAAAAGTGCAAAAAAATGCCAAGGGGTACCCCTTTGCATTTTTAGCGATTTTGGGCCATTTTTGGAGGTGCCCTTTTTTTGATGGGAAATTGTTAGGGCCCTCCTAGGGAGGCTGTAAATAAAATTTGACACCGGTCTGACCGGTATTTCCTGAGATAATGGGTGTTGAAGGGCCCTCCTTGTGAAGCCACAAAAGAGCCCATAACTCCCGAACCCGTTGGAATATTCCGGAACAGACAACGGTTCTGGATTCGGGGGAGCGAACCCTTTCCAACGAGGCCCCATTCGTCGAAATCGGAGCACTTTGCCAAAAAAGTGCAAAAAAATGCCAAGGGGTACCCCTTTGCATTTTTAGCGATTTTGGGCCACTTTTGGAGGTGCCCTTTTTTTGATGGAAAAGTGTTAGGGCCCTCCTAGGGAGGCTGTAAATTAAATTTGAAACCGGTCTGACCGGTATTTCCTGAGATAATGGGTGTTGAAGGGCCCTCCTTGTGAAGCCACAAAAGAGCCCATAACTCCCGAACCCGTTGGAATATTCCGGAACAGACAACGGTTCTGGATTCGGGGGAGCGAACCCTTTCCAACGAGGCCCCATTCGTCGAAATCGGAGCACTTTGCCAAAAAAGTGCAAAAAAATGCCAAGGGGTACCCCTTTGCATTTTTAGCGATTTTGGGCCATTTTTGGAGGTGCCCTTTTTTTGATGGGAAATTGTTAGGGCCCTCCTAGGGAGGCTGTAAATTAAATTTGACACCGGTCTGACCGGTATTTCCTGAGATAATGGGTGTTGAAGGGCCCTCCTTGTGAAGCCACAAAAGAGCCCATAACTCCCGAACCCGTTGGAATATTCCGGAACAGACAACGGTTCTGGATTCGGGGGAGCGAACCCTTTCCAACGAGGCCCCATTCGTCGAAATCGGAGCACTTTGCCAAAAAAGTGCAAAAAAATGCCAAGGGGTACCCCTTTGCATTTTTAGCGATTTTGGGCCATTTTTGGAGGTGCCCTTTTTTTGATGGGAAATTGTTAGGGCCCTCCTAGGGAGGCTGTAAATTAAATTTGACACCGGTCTGACCGGTATTTCCTGAGATAATGGGTGTTGAAGGGCCCTCCTTGTGAAGCCACAAAAGAGCCCATAACTCCCGAACCCGTTGGAATTTTCCGGAACAGACAACGGTTCTGGATTGGGGGGAGCGAACCCTTTCCAACGAGGCCCCATTCGTCGAAATCGGAGCACTTTGCCAAAAAAGTGCAAAAAAATGCCAAGGGGTACCCCTTTGCATTTTTAGCGATTTTGGGCCACTTTTGGAGGTGCCCTTTTTTTGATGGAAAAGTGTTAGGGCCCTCCTAGGGAGGCTGTAAATTAAATTTGAAACCGGTCTGACCGGTATTTCCTGAGATAATGGGTGTTGAAGGGCCCTCCTTGTGAAGCCACAAAAGAGCCCATAACTCCCGAACCCGTTGGAATTTTCCGGAACAGACAACGGTTCTGGATTCGGGGGAGCGAACCCTTTCCAACGAGGCCCCATTCGTCTAAATCGGAGCACTTTGCCAAAAAAGTGCAAAAAAATGCCAAGGGGTGGGTACCCCTTTGCATTTTTAGCGATTTTGGGCCATTTTTGGAGGTGCCCTTTTTTTGATGGGAAATTGTTAGGGCCCTCCTAGGGAGGCTGTAAATTAAATTTGACACCGGTCTGACCGGTATTTCCTGAGATAATGGGTGTTGAAGGGCCCTCCTTGTGAAGCCACAAAAGAGCCCATAACTCCCGAACCCGTTGGAATATTCCGGAACAGACAACGGTTCTGGATTCGGGGGAGCGAACCCTTTCCAACGAGGCGCCATTCGTCGAAATCGGAGCACTTTGCCAAAAAAGTGCAAAAAAATGCCAAGGGGTACCCCTTTGCATTTTTAGCGATTTTGGGCCATTTTTGGAGGTGCCCTTTTTTTGATGGGAAATTGTTAGGGCCCTCCTAGGGAGGCTGTAAATTAAATTTGACACCGGTCTGACCGGTATTTCCTGAGATAATGGGTGTTGAAGGGCCCTCCTTGTGAAGCCACAAAAGAGCCCATAACTCCCGAACCCGTTGGAATTTTCCGGAACAGACAACGGTTCTGGATTCGGGGGAGCGAACCCTTTCCAACGAGGCCCCATTCGTCGAAATCGGAGCACTTTGCCAAAAAAGTGCAAAAAAATGCCAAGGGGTACCCCTTTGCATTTTTAGCGATTTTGGGCCATTTTTGGAGGTGCCCTTTTTTTGATGGGAAATTGTTAGGGCCCTCCTAGGGAGGCTGTAAATAAAATTTGACACCGGTCTGACCGGTATTTCCTGAGATAATGGGTGTTGAAGGGCCCTCCTTGTGAAGCCACAAAAGAGCCCATAACTCCCGAACCCGTTGGAATATTCCGGAACAGACAACGGTTCTGGATTCGGGGGAGCGAACCCTTTCCAACGAGGCCCCATTCGTCGAAATCGGAGCACTTTGCCAAAAAAGTGCAAAAAAATGCCAAGGGGTACCCCTTTGCATTTTTAGCGATTTTGGGCCATTTTTGGAGGTGCCCTTTTTTGATGGGAAATTGTTAGGGCCCTCCTAGGGAGGCTGTAAATTAAATTTGACACCGGTCTGACCGGTATTTCCTGAGATAATGGGTGTTGAAGGGCCCTCCTTGTGAAGCCACAAAAGAGCCCATGACTCCCGAACCCGTTGGAATATTCCGGAACAGACAACGGTTCTGGATTCGGGGGAGCGAACCCTTTCCAACGAGGCCCCATTCGTCGAAATCGGAGCACTTTGCCAAAAAAGTGCAAAAAAATGCCAAGGGGTACCCCTTTGCATTTTTAGCGATTTTGGGCCATTTTTGGAGGTGCCCTTTTTTTGATGGGAAATTGTTAGGGCCCTCCTAGGGAGGCTGTAAATAAAATTTGACACCGGTCTGACCGGTATTTCCTGAGATAATGGGTGTTGAAGGGCCCTCCTTGTGAAGCCACAAAAGAGCCCATAACTCCCGAACCCGTTGGAATTTTCCGGAACAGACAACGGTTCTGGATTCGGGGGAGCGAACCCTTTCCAACGAGGCCCCATTCGTCGAAATCGGAGCACTTTGCCAAAAAAGTGCAAAAAAATGCCAAGGGGTACCCCTTTGCATTTTTAGCGATTTTGGGCCATTTTTGGAGGTGCCCTTTTTTGATGGGAAATTGTTAGGGCCCTCCTAGGGAGGCTGTAAATTAAATTTGACACCGGTCTGACCGGTATTTCCTGAGATAATGGGTGTTGAAGGGCCCTCCTTGTCAAGCCACAAAAGAGCCCATAACTCCCGAACCCGTTGGAATATTCCGGAACAGACAACGGTTCTGGATTCGGGGGAGCGAACCCTTTCCAACGAGGCGCCATTCGTTGAAATCGGAGCACTTTGCCAAAAAAGTGCAAAAAAATGCCAAGGGGTACCCCTTTGCATTTTTAGCGATTTTGGGCCATTTTTGGAGGTGCCCTTTTTTTGATGGGAAATTGTTAGGGCCCTCCTAGGGAGGCTGTAAATTAAATTTGACACCGGTCTGACCGGTATTTCCTGAGATAATGGGTGTTGAAGGGCCCTCCTTGTGAAGCCACAAAAGAGCCCATAACTCCCGAACCCGTTGGAATTTTCCGGAACAGACAACGGTTCTGGATTCGGGGGAGCGAACCCTTTCCAACGAGGCCCCATTCGTCGAAATCGGAGTACTTTGCCAAAAAAGTGCAAAAAAATGCCAAGGGGTACCCCTTTGCATTTTTAGCGATTTTGGGCCATTTTTGGAGGTGCCCTTTTTTGATGGGAAATTGTTAGGGCCCTCCTAGGGAGGCTGTAAATTAAATTTGACACCGGTCTGACCGGTATTTCCTGAGATAATGGGTGTTGAAGGGCCCTCCTTGTGAAGCCACAAAAGAGCCCATAACTCCCGAACCCGTTGGAATATTCCGGAACAGACAACGGTTCTGGATTCGGGGGAGCGAACCCTTTCCAACGAGGCGCCATTCGTCGAAATCGGAGCACTTTGCCAAAAAAGTGCAAAAAAATGCCAAGGGGTACCCCTTTGCATTTTTAGCGATTTTGGGCCATTTTTGGAGGTGCCCTTTTTTTGATGGGAAATTGTTAGGGCCCTCCTAGGGAGGCTGTAAATAAAATTTGACACCGGTCTGACCGGTATTTCCTGAGATAATGGGTGTTGAAGGGCCCTCCTTGTGAAGCCACAAAAGAGCCCATAACTCCCGAACCCGTTGGAATATTCCGGAACAGACAACGGTTCTGGATTCGGGGGAGCGAACCCTTTCCAACGAGGCCCCATTCGTCGAAATCGGAGCACTTTGCCAAAAAAGTGCAAAAAAATGCCAAGGGGTACCCCTTTGCATTTTTAGCGATTTTGGGCCATTTTTGGAGGTGCCCTTTTTTGATGGGAAATTGTTAGGGCCCTCCTAGGGAGGCTGTAAATTAAATTTGACACCGGTCTGACCGGTATTTCCTGAGATAATGGGTGTTGAAGGGCCCTCCTTGTGAAGCCACAAAAGAGCCCATAACTCCCGAACCCGTTGGAATATTCCGGAACAGACAACGGTTCTGGATTCGGGGGAGCGAACCCTTTCCAACGAGGCGCCATTCGTTGAAATCGGAGCACTTTGCCAAAAAAGTGCAAAAAAATGCCAAGGGGTATGCATTGCATTTTTAGCGATTTTGGGCCATTTTTGGAGGTGCCCTTTTTTTGATGGGAAATTGTTAGGGCCCTCCTAGGGAGGCTGTAAATAAAATTTGACACCGGTCTGACCGGTATTTCCTGAGATAATGGGTGTTGAAGGGCCCTCCTTGTGAAGCCACAAAAGAGCCCATAACTCCCGAGCCCGTTGGAATATTCCGGAACAGACAACGGTTCTGGATTCGGGGGAGCGAACCCTTTCCAACGAGGCCCCATTCGTCGAAATCGGAGCACTTTGCCAAAAAAGTGCAAAAAAATGCCAAGGGGTACCCCTTTGCATTTTTAGCGATTTTGGGCCATTTTTGGAGGTGCCCTTTTTTTGATGGGAAATTGTTAGGGCCCTCCTAGGGAGGCTGTAAATTAAATTTGACACCGGTCTGACCGGTATTTCCTGAGATAATGGGTGTTGAAGGGCCCTCCTTGTGAAGCCACAAAAGAGCCCATAACTCCCGAACCCGTTGGAATTTTCCGGAACAGACAACGGTTCTGGATTCGGGGGAGCGAACCCTTTCCAACGAGGCCCCATTCGTCGAAATCGGAGCACTTTGCCAAAAAAGTGCAAAAAAATGCCAAGGGGTACCCTTTGCATTTTTAGCGATTTTGGGCCATTTTTGGAGGTGCCCTTTTTTTGATGGAAAATTGTTAGGGCCCTCCTAGGGAGGCTGTAAATAAAATTTGACACCGGTCTGACCGGTATTTCCTGAGATAATGGGTGTTGAAGGGCCCTCCTTGTGAAGCCACAAAAGAGCCCATGACTCCCGAACCCGTTGGAATATTCCGGAACAGACAACGGTTCTGGATTCGGGGGAGCGAACCCTTTCCAACGAGGCCCCATTCGTCGAAATCGGAGCACTTTGCCAAAAAAGTGCAAAAAAATGCCAAGGGGTACCCCTTTGCATTTTTAGCGATTTTGGGCCATTTTTGGAGGTGCCCTTTTTTGATGGGAAATTGTTAGGGCCCTCCTAGGGAGGCTGTAAATTAAATTTGACACCGGTCTGACCGGTATTTCCTGAGATAATGGGTGTTGAAGGGCCCTCCTTGTGAAGCCACAAAAGAGCCCATAACTCCCGAACCCGTTGGAATATTCCGGAACAGACAACGGTTCTGGATTCGGGGGAGCGAACCCTTTCCAACGAGGCGCCATTCGTTGAAATCGGAGCACTTTGCCAAAAAAGTGCAAAAAAATGCCAAGGGGTATCCCTTTGCATTTTTAGCGATTTTGGGCCATTTTTGGAGGTGCCCTTTTTTTGATGGGAAATTGTTAGGGCCCTCCTAGGGAGGCTGTAAATAAAATTTGACACCGGTCTGACCGGTATTTCCTGAGATAATGGGTGTTGAAGGGCCCTCCTTGTGAAGCCACAAAAGAGCCCATAACTCCCGAGCCCGTTGGAATATTCCGGAACAGACAACGGTTCTGGATTCGGGGGAGCGAACCCTTTCCAACGAGGCCCCATTCGTCGAAATCGGAGCACTTTGCCAAAAAAGTGCAAAAAAATGCCAAGGGGTACCCCTTTGCATTTTTAGCGATTTTGGGCCATTTTTGGAGGTGCCCTTTTTTTGATGGGAAATTGTTAGGGCCCTCCTAGGGAGGCTGTAAATTAAATTTGACACCGGTCTGACCGGTATTTCCTGAGATAATGGGTGTTGAAGGGCCCTCCTTGTGAAGCCACAAAAGAGCCCATAACTCCCGAACCCGTTGGAATTTTCCGGAACAGACAACGGTTCTGGATTCGGGGGAGCGAACCCTTTCCAACGAGGCCCCATTCGTCGAAATCGGAGCACTTTGCCAAAAAAGTGCAAAAAAATGCCAAGGGGTACCCTTTGCATTTTTAGCGATTTTGGGCCATTTTTGGAGGTGCCCTTTTTTTGATGGAAAATTGTTAGGGCCCTCCTAGGGAGGCTGTAAATAAAATTTGACACCGGTCTGACCGGTATTTCCTGAGATAATGGGTGTTGAAGGGCCCTCCTTGTGAAGCCACAAAAGAGCCCATGACTCCCGAACCCGTTGGAATATTCCGGAACAGACAACGGTTCTGGATTCGGGGGAGCGAACCCTTTCCAACGAGGCCCCATTCGTCGAAATCGGAGCACTTTGCCAAAAAAGTGCAAAAAAATGCCAAGGGGTACCCCTTTGCATTTTTAGCGATTTTGGGCCATTTTTGGAGGTGCCCTTTTTTTGATGGGAAATTGTTAGGGCCCTCCTAGGGAGGCTGTAAATAAAATTTGACACCGGTCTGACCGGTATTTCCTGAGATAATGGGTGTTGAAGGGCCCTCCTTGTGAAGCCACAAAAGAGCCCATAACTCCCGAACCCGTTGGAATATTCCGGAACAGACAACGGTTCTGGATTCGGGGGAGCGAACCCTTTCCAACGAGGCCCCATTCGTCGAAATCGGAGCACTTTGCCAAAAAAGTGCAAAAAAATGCCAAGGGGTACCCCTTTGCATTTTTAGCGATTTTGGGCCATTTTTGGAGGTGCCCTTTTTTTGATGGGAAATTGTTAGGGCCCTCCTAGGGAGGCTGTAAATTAAATTTGACACCGGTCTGACCGGTATTTCCTGAGATAATGGGTGTTGAAGGGCCCTCCTTGTGAAGCCACAAAAGAGCCCATAACTCCCGAACCCGTTGGAATTTTCCGGAACAGACAACGGTTCTGGATTCGGGGGAGCGAACCCTTTCCAACGAGGCCCCATTCGTCGAAATCGGAGCACTTTGCCAAAAAAGTGCAAAAAAATGCCAAGGGGTACCCTTTGCATTTTTAGCGATTTTGGGCCATTTTTGGAGGTGCCCTTTTTTTGATGGGAAATTGTTAGGGCCCTCCTAGGGAGGCTGTAAATAAAATTTGACACCGGTCTGACCGGTATTTCCTGAGATAATGGGTGTTGAAGGGCCCTCCTTGTGAAGCCACAAAAGAGCCCATAACTCCCGAACCCGTTGGAATATTCCGGAACAGACAACGGTTCTGGATTCGGGGGAGCGAACCCTTTCCAACGAGGCCCCATTCGTCGAAATCGGAGCACTTTGCCAAAAAAGTGCAAAAAAATGCCAAGGGGTACCCCTTTGCATTTTTAGCGATTTTGGGCCATTTTTGGAGGTGCCCTTTTTTTGATGGGAAATTGTTAGGGCCCTCCTAGGGAGGCTGTAAATTAAATTTGACACCGGTCTGACCGGTATTTCCTGAGATAATGGGTGTTGAAGGGCCCTCCTTGTGAAGCCACAAAAGAGCCCATAACTCCCGAACCCGTTGGAATTTTCCGGAACAGACAACGGTTCTGGATTCGGGGGAGCGAACCCTTTCCAACGAGGCCCCATTCGTCGAAATCGGAGCACTTTGCCAAAAAAGTGCAAAAAAATGCCAAGGGGTACCCCTTTGCATTTTTAGCGATTTTGGGCCATTTTTGGAGGTGCCCTTTTTTGATGGGAAATTGTTAGGGCCCTCCTAGGGAGGCTGTAAATTAAATTTGACACCGGTCTGACCGGTATTTCCTGAGATAATGGGTGTTGAAGGGCCCTCCTTGTGAAGCCACAAAAGAGCCCATAACTCCCGAACCCGTTGGAATATTCCGGAACAGACAACGGTTCTGGATTCGGGGGAGCGAACCCTTTCCAACGAGGCGCCATTCGTCGAAATCGGAGCACTTTGCCAAAAAAGTGCAAAAAAATGCCAAGGGGTACCCCTTTGCATTTTTAGCGATTTTGGGCCATTTTTGGAGGTGCCCTTTTTTTGATGGGAAATTGTTAGGGCCCTCCTAGGGAGGCTGTAAATAAAATTTGACACCGGTCTGACCGGTATTTCCTGAGATAATGGGTGTTGAAGGGCCCTCCTTGTGAAGCCACAAAAGAGCCCATAACTCCCGAACCCGTTGGAATATTCCGGAACAGACAACGGTTCTGGATTCGGGGGAGCGAACCCTTTCCAACGAGGCCCCATTCGTCGAAATCGGAGCACTTTGCCAAAAAAGTGCAAAAAAATGCCAAGGGGTACCCCTTTGCATTTTTAGCGATTTTGGGCCATTTTTGGAGGTGCCCAAAAAAGTGCAAAAAAATGCCAAGGGGTACCCCTTTGCATTTTTAGCGATTTTGGGCCATTTTTGGAGGTGCCCTTTTTTGATGGGAAATTGTTAGGGCCCTCCTAGGGAGGCTGTAAATTAAATTTGACACCGGTCTGACCGGTATTTCCTGAGATAATGGGTGTTGAAGGGCCCTCCTTGTGAAGCCACAAAAGAGCCCATAACTCCCGAACCCGTTGGAATATTCCGGAACAGACAACGGTTCTGGATTCGGGGGAGCGAACCCTTTCCAACGAGGCGCCATTCGTTGAAATCGGAGCACTTTGCCAAAAAAGTGCAAAAAAATGCCAAGGGGTATCCCTTTGCATTTTTAGCGATTTTGGGCCATTTTTGGAGGTGCCCTTTTTTTGATGGGAAATTGTTAGGGCCCTCCTAGGGAGGCTGTAAATAAAATTTGACACCGGTCTGACCGGTATTTCCTGAGATAATGGGTGTTGAAGGGCCCTCCTTGTGAAGCCACAAAAGAGCCCATAACTCCCGAGCCCGTTGGAATATTCCGGAACAGACAACGGTTCTGGATTCGGGGGAGCGAACCCTTTCCAACGAGGCCCCATTCGTCGAAATCGGAGCACTTTGCCAAAAAAGTGCAAAAAAATGCCAAGGGGTACCCCTTTGCATTTTTAGCGATTTTGGGCCATTTTTGGAGGTGCCCTTTTTTTGATGGGAAATTGTTAGGGCCCTCCTAGGGAGGCTGTAAATTAAATTTGACACCGGTCTGACCGGTATTTCCTGAGATAATGGGTGTTGAAGGGCCCTCCTTGTGAAGCCACAAAAGAGCCCATGACTCCCGAACCCGTTGGAATATTCCGGAACAGACAACGGTTCTGGATTCGGGGGAGCGAACCCTTTCCAACGAGGCCCCATTCGTCGAAATCGGAGCACTTTGCCAAAAAAGTGCAAAAAAATGCCAAGGGGTACCCCTTTGCATTTTTAGCGATTTTGGGCCATTTTTGGAGGTGCCCTTTTTTTGATGGGAAATTGTTAGGGCCCTCCTAGGGAGGCTGTAAATAAAATTTGACACCGGTCTGACCGGTATTTCCTGAGATAATGGGTGTTGAAGGGCCCTCCTTGTGAAGCCACAAAAGAGCCCATAACTCCCGAACCCGTTGGAATATTCCGGAACAGACAACGGTTCTGGATTCGGGGGAGCGAACCCTTTCCAACGAGGCCCCATTCGTCGAAATCGGAGCACTTTGCCAAAAAAGTGCAAAAAAATGCCAAGGGGTACCCCTTTGCATTTTTAGCGATTTTGGGCCATTTTTGGAGGTGCCCTTTTTTTGATGGGAAATTGTTAGGGCCCTCCTAGGGAGGCTGTAAATTAAATTTGACACCGGTCTGACCGGTATTTCCTGAGATAATGGGTGTTGAAGGGCCCTCCTTGTGAAGCCACAAAAGAGCCCATAACTCCCGAACCCGTTGGAATTTTCCGGAACAGACAACGGTTCTGGATTCGGGGGAGCGAACCCTTTCCAACGAGGCCCCATTCGTCGAAATCGGAGCACTTTGCCAAAAAAGTGCAAAAAAATGCCAAGGGGTACCCTTTGCATTTTTAGCGATTTTGGGCCATTTTTGGAGGTGCCCTTTTTTTGATGGGAAATTGTTAGGGCCCTCCTAGGGAGGCTGTAAATAAAATTTGACACCGGTCTGACCGGTATTTCCTGAGATAATGGGTGTTGAAGGGCCCTCCTTGTGAAGCCACAAAAGAGCCCATAACTCCCGAACCCGTTGGAATATTCCGGAACAGACAACGGTTCTGGATTCGGGGGAGCGAACCCTTTCCAACGAGGCCCCATTCGTCGAAATCGGAGCACTTTGCCAAAAAAGTGCAAAAAAATGCCAAGGGGTACCCCTTTGCATTTTTAGCGATTTTGGGCCATTTTTGGAGGTGCCCTTTTTTTGATGGGAAATTGTTAGGGCCCTCCTAGGGAGGCTGTAAATTAAATTTGACACCGGTCTGACCGGTATTTCCTGAGATAATGGGTGTTGAAGGGCCCTCCTTGTGAAGCCACAAAAGAGCCCATAACTCCCGAACCCGTTGGAATATTCCGGAACAGACAACGGTTCTGGATTCGGGGGAGCGAGGCCCCATTCGTCGAAATCGGAGCACTTTGCCAAAAAAGTGCAAAAAAATGCCAAGGGGTACCCCTTTGCATTTTTAGCGATTTTGGGCCATTTTTGGAGGTGCCCTTTTTTTGATGGGAAATTGTTAGGGCCCTCCTAGGGAGGCTGTAAATAAAATTTGACACCGGTCTGACCGGTATTTCCTGAGATAATGGGTGTTGAAGGGCCCTCCTTGTGAATCCACAAAAGAGCCCATAACTCCCGAACCCGTTGGAATATTCCGGAACAGACAACGGTTCTGGATTCGGGGGAGCGAACCCTTTCCAACGAGGCGCCATTCGTCGAAATCGGAGCACTTTGCCAAAAAAGTGCAAAAAAATGCCAAGGGGTACCCCTTTGCATTTTTAGCGATTTTGGGCCATTTTTGGAGGTGCCCTTTTTTTGATGGGAAATTGTTAGGGCCCTCCTAGGGAGGCTGTAAATAAAATTTGACACCGGTCTGACCGGTATTTCCTGAGATAATGGGTGTTGAAGGGCCCTCCTTGTGAAGCCACAAAAGAGCCCATAACTCCCGAACCCGTTGGAATATTCCGGAACAGACAACGGTTCTGGCCCCCCAACGGTTGAGGCCCCATTCGTCGAAATCGGAGCACTTTGCCAAAAAAGTGCAAAAAAATGCCAAGGGGTACCCCTTTGCATTTTTAGCGATTTTGGGCCATTTTTGGAGGTGCCCTTTTTTTGATGGGAAATTGTTAGGGCCCTCCTAGGGAGGCTGTAAATAAAATTTGACACCGGTCTGACCGGTATTTCCTGAGATAATGGGTGTTGAAGGGCCCTCCTTGTGAAGCCACAAAAGAGCCCATAACTCCCGAACCCGTTGGAATATTCCGGAACAGACAACGGTTCTGGATTCGGGGGAGCGAACCCTTTCCAACGAGGCCCCATTCGTCGAAATCGGAGCACTTTGCCAAAAAAGTGCAAAAAAATGCCAAGGGGTACCCCTTTGCATTTTTAGCGATTTTGGGCCATTTTTGGAGGTGCCCTTTTTTTGATGGGAAATTGTTAGGGCCCTCCTAGGGAGGCTGTAAATTAAATTTGACACCGGTCTGACCGGTATTTCCTGAGATAATGGGTGTTGAAGGGCCCTCCTTGTGAAGCCACAAAAGAGCCCATAACTCCCGAACCCGTTGGAATATTCCGGAACAGACAACGGTTCTGGATTCGGGGGAGCGAACCCTTTCCAACGAGGCGCCATTCGTCGAAATCGGAGCACTTTGCCAAAAAAGTGCAAAAAAATGCCAAGGGGTGCCCCTTTGCATTTTTAGCGATTTTGGGCCATTTTTGGAGGTGCCCTTTTTTTGATGGGAAATTGTTAGGGCCCTCCTAGGGAGGCTGTAAATAAAATTTGACACCGGTCTGACCGGTATTTCCTGAGATAATGGGTGTTGAAGGGCCCTCCTTGTGAAGCCACAAAAGAGCCCATAACTCCCGAACCCGTTGGAATATTCCGGAACAGACAACGGTTCTGGATTCGGGGGAGCGAACCCTTTCCAACGAGGCCCCATTCGTCGAAATCGGAGCACTTTGCCAAAAAAGTGCAAAAAAATGCCAAGGGGTACCCCTTTGCATTTTTAGCGATTTTGGGCCATTTTTGGAGGTGCCCTTTTTTTGATGGGAAATTGTTAGGGCCCTCCTAGGGAGGCTGTAAATTAAATTTGACACCGGTCTGACCGGTATTTCCTGAGATAATGGGTGTTGAAGGGCCCTCCTTGTGAAGCCACAAAAGAGCCCATAACTCCCGAACCCGTTGGAATTTTCCGGAACAGACAACGGTTCTGGATTCGGGGGAGCGAACCCTTTCCAACGAGGCCCCATTCGTCGAAATCGGAGCACTTTGCCAAAAAAGTGCAAAAAAATGCCAAGGGGTACCCTTTGCATTTTTAGCGATTTTGGGCCATTTTTGGAGGTGCCCTTTTTTTGATGGGAAATTGTTAGGGCCCTCCTAGGGAGGCTGTAAATAAAATTTGACACCGGTCTGACCGGTATTTCCTGAGATAATGGGTGTTGAAGGGCCCTCCTTGTGAAGCCACAAAAGAGCCCATGACTCCCGAACCCGTTGGAATATTCCGGAACAGACAACGGTTCTGGATTCGGGGGAGCGAACCCTTTCCAACGAGGCCCCATTCGTCGAAATCGGAGCACTTTGCCAAAAAAGTGCAAAAAAATGCCAAGGGGTAGTACCCCTTTGCATTTTTAGCGATTTTGGGCCATTTTTGGAGGTGCCCTTTTTTTGATGGGAAATTGTTAGGGCCCTCCTAGGGAGGCTGTAAATTAAATTTGACACCGGTCTGACCGGTATTTCCTGAGATAATGGGTGTTGAAGGGCCCTCCTTGTGAAGCCACAAAAGAGCCCATAACTCCCGAACCCGTTGGAATATTCCGGAACAGACAACGGTTCTGGATTCGGGGGAGCGAACCCTTTCCAACGAGGCCCCATTCGTCGAAATCGGAGCACTTTGCCAAAAAAGTGCAAAAAAATGCCAAGGGGTACCCCTTTGCATTTTTAGCGATTTTGGGCCATTTTTGGAGGTGCCCTTTTTTTGATGGGAAATTGTTAGGGCCCTCCTAGGGAGGCTGTAAATTAAATTTGACACCGGTCTGACCGGTATTTCCTGAGATAATGGGTGTTGAAGGGCCCTCCTTGTGAAGCCACAAAAGAGCCCATAACTCCCGAACCCGTTGGAATTTTCCGGAACAGACAACGGTTCTGGATTCGGGGGAGCGAACCCTTTCCAACGAGGCCCCATTCGTCGAAATCGGAGCACTTTGCCAAAAAAGTGCAAAAAAATGCCAAGGGGTACCCCTTTGCATTTTTAGCGATTTTGGGCCATTTTTGGAGGTGCCCTTTTTTTGATGGGAAATTGTTAGGGCCCTCCTAGGGAGGCTGTAAATAAAATTTGACACCGGTCTGACCGGTATTTCCTGAGATAATGGGTGTTGAAGGGCCCTCCTTGTGAAGCCACAAAAGAGCCCATAACTCCCGAACCCGTTGGAATTTTCCGGAACAGACAACGGTTCTGGATTCGGGGGAGCGAACCCTTTCCAACGAGGCCCCATTCGTCGAAATCGGAGCACTTTGCCAAAAAAGTGCAAAAAAATGCCAAGGGGTACCCCTTTGGATTTTTAGCGATTTTGGGCCATTTTTGGAGGTGCCCTTTTTTTGATGGGAAATTGTTAGGGCCCTCCTAGGGAGGCTGTAAATTAAATTTGACACCGGTCTGACCGGTATTTCCTGAGATAATTTTTAGCGATTTTGGGCCATTTTTGGAGGTGCCCTTTTTTTGATGGGAAATTGTTAGGGCCCTCCTAGGGAGGCTGTAAATTAAATTTGACACCGGTCTGACCGGTATTTCCTGAGATAATGGGTGTTGAAGGGCCCTCCTTGTGAAGCCACAAAAGAGCCCATAACTCCCGAACCCGTTGGAATATTCCGGAACAGACAACGGTTCTGGATTCGGGGGAGCGAACCCTTTCCAACGAGGCCCCATTCGTCGAAATCGGAGCACTTTGCCAAAAAAGTGCAAAAAAATGCCAAGGGGTACCCCTTTGCATTTTTAGCGATTTTGGGCCATTTTTGGAGGTGCCCTTTTTTTGATGGGAAATTGTTAGGGCCCTCCTAGGGAGGCTGTAAATAAAATTTGACACCGGTCTGACCGGTATTTCCTGAGATAATGGGTGTTGAAGGGCCCTCCTTGTGAAGCCACAAAAGAGCCCATAACTCCCGAACCCGTTGGAATTTTCCGGAACAGACAACGGTTCTGGATTCGGGGGAGCGAACCCTTTCCAACGAGGCCCCATTCGTCGAAATCGGAGCACTTTGCCAAAAAAGTGCAAAAAAATGCCAAGGGGTACCCCTTTGGATTTTTAGCGATTTTGGGCCATTTTTGGAGGTGCCCTTTTTTTGATGGGAAATTGTTAGGGCCCTCCTAGGGAGGCTGTAAATTAAATTTGACACCGGTCTGACCGGTATTTCCTGAGATAATGGGTGTTGAAGGGCCCTCCTTGTGAAGCCACAAAAGAGCCCACAACTCCCGAACCCGTTGGAATATTCCGGAACAGACAACGGTTCTGGATTCGGGGGAGCGAACCCTTTCCAACGAGGCCCCATTCGTCGAAATCGGAGCACTTTGCCAAAAAAGTGCAAAAAAATGCCAAGGGGTACCCCTTTGCATTTTTAGCGATTTTGGGCCATTTTTGGAGGTGCCCTTTTTTTGATGGGAAATTGTTAGGGCCCTCCTAGGGAGGCTGTAAATTAAATTTGACACCGGTCTGACCGGTATTTCCTGAGATAATGGGTGTTGAAGGGCCCTCCTTGTGAAGCCACAAAAGAGCCCATAACTCCCGAACCCGTTGGAATATTCCGGAACAGACAACGGTTCTGGATTCGGGGGAGCGAACCCTTTCCAACGAGGCGCCATTCGTCGAAATCGGAGCACTTTGCCAAAAAAGTGC
Source organism: Thereva nobilitata (assembly GCA_963855945.1). NCBI lineage: Eukaryota > Metazoa > Arthropoda > Insecta > Diptera > Therevidae > Thereva > Thereva nobilitata. The sequence goes on along the minus strand of OY979698.1, from coordinate 106,625,711 downwards.
AAAAAAATGCCAGGACCCCTTTGCATTTTTAGCGATTTTGGGCCATTTTTGGAGGTGCCCTTTTTTTGATGGGAAATTGTTAGGGCCCTCCTAGGGAGGCTGTAAATTAAATTTGACACCGGTCTGACCGGTATTTCCTGAGATAATGGGTGTTGAAGGGCCCTCCTTGTGAAGCCACAAAAGAGCCCACAACTCCCGAACCCGTTGGAATATTCCGGAACAGACAACGGTTCTGGATTCGGGGGAGCGAACCCTTTCCAACGAGGCGCCATTCGTCGAAATCGGAGCACTTTGCCAAAAAAGTGCAAAAAAATGCCAAGGGACCCCTTTGCATTTTTAGCGATTTTGGGCCATTTTTGGAGGTGCCCTTTTTTTGATGGGAAATTGTTAGGGCCCTCCTAGGGAGGCTGTAAATTAAATTTGACACCGGTCTGACCGGTATTTCCTGAGATAATGGGTGTTGAAGGGCCCTCCTTGTGAAGCCACAAAAGAGCCCATAACTCCCGAACCCGTTGGAATTTTCCGGAACAGACAACGGTTCTGGATTCGGGGGAGCGAACCCTTTCCAACGAGGCCCCATTCGTCGAAATCGGAGCACTTTGCCAAAAAAGTGCAAAAAAATGCCAAGGGGTACCCCTTTGGATTTTTAGCGATTTTGGGCCATTTTTGGAGGTGCCCTTTTTTTGATGGGAAATTGTTAGGGCCCTCCTAGGGAGGCTGTAAATTAAATTTGACACCGGTCTGACCGGTATTTCCTGAGATAATGGGTGTTGAAGGGCCCTCCTTGTGAAGCCACAAAAGAGCCCACAACTCCCGAACCCGTTGGAATATTCCGGAACAGACAACGGTTCTGGATTCGGGGGAGCGAACCCTTTCCAACGAGGCCCCATTCGTCGAAATCGGAGCACTTTGCCAAAAAAGTGCAAAAAAATGCCAAGGGGTACCCCTTTGCATTTTTAGCGATTTTGGGCCATTTTTGGAGGTGCCCTTTTTTTGATGGGAAATTGTTAGGGCCCTCCTAGGGAGGCTGTAAATTAAATTTGACACCGGTCTGACCGGTATTTCCTGAGATAATGGGTGTTGAAGGGCCCTCCTTGTGAAGCCACAAAAGAGCCCATAACTCCCGAACCCGTTGGAATTTTCCGGAACAGACAACGGTTCTGGATTCGGGGGAGCGAACCCTTTCCAACGAGGCCCCATTCGTCGAAATCGGAGCACTTTGCCAAAAAAGTGCAAAAAAATGCCAAGGGGTACCCCTTTGCATTTTTAGCGATTTTGGGCCATTTTTGGAGGTGCCCTTTTTTTGATGGGAAATTGTTAGGGCCCTCCTAGGGAGGCTGTAAATAAAATTTGACACCGGTCTGACCGGTATTTCCTGAGATAATGGGTGTTGAAGGGCCCTCCTTGTGAAGCCACAAAAGAGCCCATAACTCCCGAACCCGTTGGAATTTTCCGGAACAGACAACGGTTCTGGATTCGGGGGAGCGAACCCTTTCCAACGAGGCCCCATTCGTCGAAATCGGAGCACTTTGCCAAAAAAGTGCAAAAAAATGCCAAGGGGTACCCCTTTGGATTTTTAGCGATTTTGGGCCATTTTTGGAGGTGCCCTTTTTTTGATGGGAAATTGTTAGGGCCCTCCTAGGGAGGCTGTAAATAAAATTTGACACCGGTCTGACCGGTATTTCCTGAGATAATGGGTGTTGAAGGGCCCTCCTTGTGAAGCCACAAAAGAGCCCATAACTCCCGAACCCGTTGAAATTTTCCGGAACAGACAACGGTTCTGGATTCGGGGGAGCGAACCCTTTCCAACGAGGCCCCATTCGTCGAAATCGGAGCACTTTGCCAAAAAAGTGCAAAAAAATGCCAAGGGGTACCCCTTTGCATTTTTAGCGATTTTGGGCCATTTTTGGAGGTGCCCTTTTTTTGATGGGAAATTGTTAGGGCCCTCCTAGGGAGGCTGTAAATTAAATTTGACACCGGTCTGACCGGTATTTCCTGAGATAATGGGTGTTGAAGGGCCCTCCTTGTGAAGCCACAAAAGAGCCCATAACTCCCGAACCCGTTGGAATATTCCGGAACAGACAACGGTTCTGGATTCGGGGGAGCGAACCCTTTCCAACGAGGCCCCATTCGTCGAAATCGGAGCACTTTGCCAAAAAAGTGCAAAAAAATGCCAAGGGGTACCCTTTGGATTTTTAGCGATTTTGGGCCATTTTTGGAGGTGCCCTTTTTTTGATGGGAAATTGTTAGGGCCCTCCTAGGGAGGCTGTAAATTAAATTTGACACCGGTCTGACCGGTATTTCCTGAGATAATGGGTGTTGAAGGGCCCTCCTTGTGAAGCCACAAAAGAGCCCACAACTCCCGAACCCGTTGGAATATTCCGGAACAGACAACGGTTCTGGATTCGCGGGAGCGAACCCTTTCCAACGAGGCCCCATTCGTCGAAATCGGAGCACTTTGCCAAAAAAGTGCAAAAAAATGCCAAGGGGTACCCCTTTGGATTTTTAGCGATTTTGGGCCATTTTTGGAGGTGCCCTTTTTTTGATGGGAAATTGTTAGGGCCCTCCTAGGGAGGCTGTAAATAAAATTTGACACCGGTCTGACCGGTATTTCCTGAGATAATGGGTGTTGAAGGGCCCTACTTGTGAAGCCACAAAAGAGCCCATAACTCCCGAACCCGTTGGAATATTCCGGAACAGACAACGGTTCTGGATTCGGGGGAGCGAACCCTTTCCAACGAGGCGCCATTCGTCGAAATCGGAGCACTTTGCCAAAAAAGTGCAAAAAAATGCCAAGGGGTACCCCTTTGGATTTTTAGCGATTTTGGGCCATTTTTGGAGGTGCCCTTTTTTTGATGGGAAATTGTTAGGGCCCTCCTAGGGAGGCTGTAAATTAAATTTGACACCGGTCTGACCGGTATTTCCTGAGATAATGGGTGTTGAAGGGCCCTCCTTGTGAAGCCACAAAAGAGCCCACAACTCCCGAACCCGTTGGAATATTCCGGAACAGACAACGGTTCTGGATTCGGGGGAGCGAACCCTTTCCAACGAGGCCCCATTCGTCGAAATCGGAGCACTTTGCCAAAAAAGTGCAAAAAAATGCCAAGGGGTACCCCTTTGCATTTTTAGCGATTTTGGGCCATTTTTGGAGGTGCCCTTTTTTTGATGGGAAATTGTTAGGGCCCTCCTAGGGAGGCTGTAAATTAAATTTGACACCGGTCTGACCGGTATTTCCTGAGATAATGGGTGTTGAAGGGCCCTCCTTGTGAAGCCACAAAAGAGCCCATAACTCCCGAACCCGTTGGAATTTTCCGGAACAGACAACGGTTCTGGATTCGGGGGAGCGAACCCTTTCCAACGAGGCCCCATTCGTCGAAATCGGAGCACTTTGCCAAAAAAGTGCAAAAAAATGCCAAGGGGTACCCTTTGGATTTTTAGCGATTTTGGGCCATTTTTGGAGGTGCCCTTTTTTTGATGGGAAATTGTTAGGGCCCTCCTAGGGAGGCTGTAAATTAAATTTGACACCGGTCTGACCGGTATTTCCTGAGATAATGGGTGTTGAAGGGCCCTCCTTGTGAAGCCACAAAAGAGCCCACAACTCCCGAACCCGTTGGAATATTCCGGAACAGACAACGGTTCTGGATTCGCGGGAGCGAACCCTTTCCAACGAGGCCCCATTCGTCGAAATCGGAGCACTTTGCCAAAAAAGTGCAAAAAAATGCCAAGGGGTACCCCTTTGGATTTTTAGCGATTTTGGGCCATTTTTGGAGGTGCCCTTTTTTTGATGGGAAATTGTTAGGGCCCTCCTAGGGAGGCTGTAAATAAAATTTGACACCGGTCTGACCGGTATTTCCTGAGATAATGGGTGTTGAAGGGCCCTACTTGTGAAGCCACAAAAGAGCCCATAACTCCCGAACCCGTTGGAATATTCCGGAACAGACAACGGTTCTGGATTCGGGGGAGCGAACCCTTTCCAACGAGGCGCCATTCGTCGAAATCGGAGCACTTTGCCAAAAAAGTGCAAAAAAATGCCAAGGGGTACCCCTTTGGATTTTTAGCGATTTTGGGCCATTTTTGGAGGTGCCCTTTTTTTGATGGGAAATTGTTAGGGCCCTCCTAGGGAGGCTGTAAATTAAATTTGACACCGGTCTGACCGGTATTTCCTGAGATAATGGGTGTTGAAGGGCCCTCCTTGTGAAGCCACAAAAGAGCCCACAACTCCCGAACCCGTTGGAATATTCCGGAACAGACAACGGTTCTGGATTCGGGGGAGCGAACCCTTTCCAACGAGGCCCCATTCGTCGAAATCGGAGCACTTTGCCAAAAAAGTGCAAAAAAATGCCAAGGGGTACCCCTTTGCATTTTTAGCGATTTTGGGCCATTTTTGGAGGTGCCCTTTTTTTGATGGGAAATTGTTAGGGCCCTCCTAGGGAGGCTGTAAATTAAATTTGACACCGGTCTGACCGGTATTTCCTGAGATAATGGGTGTTGAAGGGCCCTCCTTGTGAAGCCACAAAAGAGCCCATAACTCCCGAACCCGTTGGAATTTTCCGGAACAGACAACGGTTCTGGATTCGGGGGAGCGAACCCTTTCCAACGAGGCCCCATTCGTCGAAATCGGAGCACTTTGCCAAAAAAGTGCAAAAAAATGCCAAGGGGTACCCCTTTGGATTTTTAGCGATTTTGGGCCATTTTTGGAGGTGCCCTTTTTTTGATGGGAAATTGTTAGGGCCCTCCTAGGGAGGCTGTAAATAAAATTTGACACCGGTCTGACCGGTATTTCCTGAGATAATGGGTGTTGAAGGGCCCTACTTGTGAAGCCACAAAAGAGCCCATAACTCCCGAACCCGTTGAAATTTTCCGGAACAGACAACGGTTCTGGATTCGGGGGAGCGAACCCTTTCCAACGAGGCCCCATTCGTCGAAATCGGAGCACTTTGCCAAAAAAGTGCAAAAAAATGCCAAGGGGTACCCCTTTGCATTTTTAGCGATTTTGGGCCATTTTTGGAGGTGCCCTTTTTTTGATGGGAAATTGTTAGGGCCCTCCTAGGGAAGCTGTAAATTAAATTTGACACCGGTCTGACCGGTATTTCCTGAGATAATGGGTGTTGAAGGGCCCTCCTTGTGAAGCCACAAAAGAGCCCATAACTCCCGAACCCGTTGGAATATTCCGGAACAGACAACGGTTCTGGATTCGGGGGAGCGAACCCTTTCCAACGAGGCCCCATTCGTCGAAATCGGAGCACTTTGCCAAAAAAGTGCAAAAAAATGCCAAGGGGTACCCCTTTGCATTTTTAGCGATTTTGGGCCATTTTTGGAGGTGCCCTTTTTTTGATGGGAAATTGTTAGGGCCCTCCTAGGGAGGCTGTAAATAAAATTTGACACCGGTCTGACCGGTATTTCCTGAGATAATGGGTGTTGAAGGGCCCTCCTTGTGAAGCCACAAAAGAGCCCATAACTCCCGAACCCGTTGGAATTTTCCGGAACAGACAACGGTTCTGGATTCGGGGGAGCGAACCCTTTCCAACGAGGCCCCATTCGTCGAAATCGGAGCACTTTGCCAAAAAAGTGCAAAAAAATGCCAAGGGGTACCCCTTTGGATTTTTAGCGATTTTGGGCCATTTTTGGAGGTGCCCTTTTTTTGATGGGAAATTGTTAGGGCCCTCCTAGGGAGGCTGTAAATAAAATTTGACACCGGTCTGACCGGTATTTCCTGAGATAATGGGTGTTGAAGGGCCCTCCTTGTGAAGCCACAAAAGAGCCCATAACTCCCGAACCCGTTGAAATTTTCCGGAACAGACAACGGTTCTGGATTCGGGGGAGCGAACCCTTTCCAACGAGGCCCCATTCGTCGAAATCGGAGCACTTTGCCAAAAAAGTGCAAAAAAATGCCAAGGGGTACCCCTTTGCATTTTTAGCGATTTTGGGCCATTTTTGGAGGTGCCCTTTTTTTGATGGGAAATTGTTAGGGCCCTCCTAGGGAGGCTGTAAATAAAATTTGACACCGGTCTGACCGGTATTTCCTGAGATAATGGGTGTTGAAGGGCCCTCCTTGTGAAGCCACAAAAGAGCCCATAACTCCCGAACCCGTTGGAATTTTCCGGAACAGACAACGGTTCTGGATTCGGGGGAGCGAACCCTTTCCAACGAGGCCCCATTCGTCGAAATCGGAGCACTTTGCCAAAAAAGTGCAAAAAAATGCCAAGGGGTACCCCTTTGCATTTTTAGCGATTTTGGGCCATTTTTGGAGGTGCCCTTTTTTTAATGGGAAATTGTTAGGGCCCTCCTAGGGAGGCTGTAAATAAAATTTGACACCGGTCTGACCGGTATTTCCTGAGATAATGGGTGTTGAAGGGCCCTCCTTGTGAAGCCACAAAAGAGCCCATAACTCCCGAACCCGTTGGAATTTTCCGGAACAGACAACGGTTCTGGATTCGGGGGAGCGAACCCTTTCCAACGAGGCCCCATTCGTCGAAATCGGAGCACTTTGCCAAAAAAGTGCAAAAAAATGCCAAGGGGTACCCCTTTGCATTTTTAGCGATTTTGGGCCATTTTTGGAGGTGCCCTTTTTTTAATGGGAAATTGTTAGGGCCCTCCTAGGGAGGCTGTAAATAAAATTTGACACCGGTCTGACCGGTATTTCCTGAGATAATGGGTGTTGAAGGGCCCTCCTTGTGAAGCCACAAAAGAGCCCATAACTCCCGAACCCGTTGGAATTTTCCGGAACAGACAACGGTTCTGGATTCGGGGGAGCGAACCCTTTCCAACGAGGCCCCATTCGTCGAAATCGGAGCACTTTGCCAAAAAAGTGCAAAAAAATGCCAAGGGGTACCCCTTTGCATTTTTAGCGATTTTGGGCCATTTTTGGAGGTGCCCTTTTTTTAATGGGAAATTGTTAGGGCCCTCCTAGGGAGGCTGTAAATAAAATTTGACACCGGTCTGACCGGTATTTCCTGAGATAATGGGTGTTGAAGGGCCCTCCTTGTGAAGCCACAAAAGAGCCCATAACTCCCGAACCCGTTGGAATTTTCCGGAACAGACAACGGTTCTGGATTCGGGGGAGCGAACCCTTTCCAACGAGGCCCCATTCGTCGAAATCGGAGCACTTTGCCAAAAAAGTGCAAAAAAATGCCAAGGGGTACCCCTTTGGATTTTTAGCGATTTTGGGCCATTTTTGGAGGTGCCCTTTTTTTGATGGGAAATTGTTAGGGCCCTCCTAGGGAGGCTGTAAATAAAATTTGACACCGGTCTGACCGGTATTTCCTGAGATAATGGGTGTTGAAGGGCCCTCCTTGTGAAGCCACAAAAGAGCCCATAACTCCCGAACCCGTTGAAATTTTCCGGAACAGACAACGGTTCTGGATTCGGGGGAGCGAACCCTTTCCAACGAGGCCCCATTCGTCGAAATCGGAGCACTTTGCCAAAAAAGTGCAAAAAAATGCCAAGGGGTACCCCTTTGCATTTTTAGCGATTTTGGGCCATTTTTGGAGGTGCCCTTTTTTTGATGGGAAATTGTTAGGGCCCTCCTAGGGAGGCTGTAAATAAAATTTGACACCGGTCTGACCGGTATTTCCTGAGATAATGGGTGTTGAAGGGCCCTCCTTGTGAAGCCACAAAAGAGCCCATAACTCCCGAACCCGTTGGAATTTTCCGGAACAGACAACGGTTCTGGATTCGGGGGAGCGAACCCTTTCCAACGAGGCCCCATTCGTCGAAATCGGAGCACTTTGCCAAAAAAGTGCAAAAAAATGCCAAGGGGTACCCCTTTGCATTTTTAGCGATTTTGGGCCATTTTTGGAGGTGCCCTTTTTTTAATGGGAAATTGTTAGGGCCCTCCTAGGGAGGCTGTAAATAAAATTTGACACCGGTCTGACCGGTATTTCCTGAGATAATGGGTGTTGAAGGGCCCTCCTTGTGAAGCCACAAAAGAGCCCATAACTCCCGAACCCGTTGAAATTTTCCGGAACAGACAACGGTTCTGGGTTCGGGGGAGCGAACCCTTTCCAACGAGGCCCCATTCGTCGAAATCGGAGCACTTTGCCAAAAAAGTGCAAAAAAATGCCAAGGGGTACCCCTTTGCATTTTTAGCGATTTTGGGCCATTTTTGGAGGTGCCCTTTTTTTGATGGGAAATTGTTAGGGCCCTCCTAGGGAAGCTGTAAATTAAATTTGACACCGGTCTGACCGGTATTTCCTGAGATAATGGGTGTTGAAGGGCCCTCCTTGTGAAGCCACAAAAGAGCCCATAACTCCCGAACCCGTTGGAATATTCCGGAACAGACAACGGTTCTGGATTCGGGGGAGCGAACCCTTTCCAACGAGGCCCCATTCGTCGAAATCGGAGCACTTTGCCAAAAAAGTGCAAAAAAATGCCAAGGGGTACCCCTTTGCATTTTTAGCGATTTTGGGCCATTTTTGGAGGTGCCCTTTTTTTGATGGGAAATTGTTAGGGCCCTCCTAGGGAGGCTGTAAATAAAATTTGACACCGGTCTGACCGGTATTTCCTGAGATAATGGGTGTTGAAGGGCCCTCCTTGTGAAGCCACAAAAGAGCCCATAACTCCCGAACCCGTTGGAATTTTCCGGAACAGACAACGGTTCTGGATTCGGGGGAGCGAACCCTTTCCAACGAGGCCCCATTCGTCGAAATCGGAGCACTTTGCCAAAAAAGTGCAAAAAAATGCCAAGGGGTACCCCTTTGCATTTTTAGCGATTTTGGGCCATTTTTGGAGGTGCCCTTTTTTTAATGGGAAATTGTTAGGGCCCTCCTAGGGAGGCTGTAAATAAAATTTGACACCGGTCTGACCGGTATTTCCTGAGATAATGGGTGTTGAAGGGCCCTCCTTGTGAAGCCACAAAAGAGCCCATAACTCCCGAACCCGTTGGAATTTTCCGGAACAGACAACGGTTCTGGATTCGGGGGAGCGAACCCTTTCCAACGAGGCCCCATTCGTCGAAATCGGAGCACTTTGCCAAAAAAGTGCAAAAAAATGCCAAGGGGTACCCCTTTGCATTTTTAGCGATTTTGGGCCATTTTTGGAGGTGCCCTTTTTTTAATGGGAAATTGTTAGGGCCCTCCTAGGGAGGCTGTAAATAAAATTTGACACCGGTCTGACCGGTATTTCCTGAGATAATGGGTGTTGAAGGGCCCTCCTTGTGAAGCCACAAAAGAGCCCATAACTCCCGAACCCGTTGGAATTTTCCGGAACAGACAACGGTTCTGGATTCGGGGGAGCGAACCCTTTCCAACGAGGCCCCATTCGTCGAAATCGGAGCACTTTGCCAAAAAAGTGCAAAAAAATGCCAAGGGGTACCCCTTTGCATTTTTAGCGATTTTGGGCCATTTTTGGAGGTGCCCTTTTTTTAATGGGAAATTGTTAGGGCCCTCCTAGGGAGGCTGTAAATAAAATTTGACACCGGTCTGACCGGTATTTCCTGAGATAATGGGTGTTGAAGGGCCCTCCTTGTGAAGCCACAAAAGAGCCCATAACTCCCGAACCCGTTGGAATTTTCCGGAACAGACAACGGTTCTGGATTCGGGGGAGCGAACCCTTTCCAACGAGGCCCCATTCGTCGAAATCGGAGCACTTTGCCAAAAAAGTGCAAAAAAATGCCAAGGGGTACCCCTTTGGATTTTTAGCGATTTTGGGCCATTTTTGGAGGTGCCCTTTTTTTGATGGGAAATTGTTAGGGCCCTCCTAGGGAGGCTGTAAATAAAATTTGACACCGGTCTGACCGGTATTTCCTGAGATAATGGGTGTTGAAGGGCCCTCCTTGTGAAGCCACAAAAGAGCCCATAACTCCCGAACCCGTTGAAATTTTCCGGAACAGACAACGGTTCTGGATTCGGGGGAGCGAACCCTTTCCAACGAGGCCCCATTCGTCGAAATCTGAGCACTTTGCCAAAAAAGTGCAAAAAAATGCCAAGGGGTACCCCTTTGCATTTTTAGCGATTTTGGGCCATTTTTGGAGGTGCCCTTTTTTTGATGGGAAATTGTTAGGGCCCTCCTAGGGAGGCTGTAAATAAAATTTGACACCGGTCTGACCGGTATTTCCTGAGATAATGGGTGTTGAAGGGCCCTCCTTGTGAAGCCACAAAAGAGCCCATAACTCCCGAACCCGTTGGAATTTTCCGGAACAGACAACGGTTCTGGATTCGGGGGATCGAACCCTTTCCAACGAGGCCCCATTCGTCGAAATCGGAGCACTTTGCCAAAAAAGTGCAAAAAAATGCCAAGGGGTACCCCTTTGCATTTTTAGCGATTTTGGGCCATTTTTGGAGGTGCCCTTTTTTTAATGGGAAATTGTTAGGGCCCTCCTAGGGAGGCTGTAAATAAAATTTGACACCGGTCTGACCGGTATTTCCTGAGATAATGGGTGTTGAAGGGCCCTCCTTGTGAAGCCACAAAAGAGCCCATAACTCCCGAACCCGTTGAAATTTTCCGGAACAGACAACGGTTCTGGGTTCGGGGGAGCGAACCCTTTCCAACGAGGCCCCATTCGTCGAAATCGGAGCACTTTGCCAAAAAAGTGCAAAAAAATGCCAAGGGGTACCCCTTTGCATTTTTAGCGATTTTGGGCCATTTTTGGAGGTGCCCTTTTTTTGATGGGAAATTGTTAGGGCCCTCCTAGGGAGGCTGTAAATTAAATTTGACACCGGTCTGACCGGTATTTCCTGAGATAATGGGTGTTGAAGGGCCCTCCTTGTGAAGCAACAAAAGAGCCCATAACTCCCGAACCCGTTGGAATTTTCCGGAACAGACAACGGTTCTGGATTCGGGGGAGCGAACCCTTTCCAACGAGGCCCCATTCGTCGAAATCGCAGCACTTTGCCAAAAAAGTGCAAAAAAATGCCAAGGGGTACCCCTTTGCATTTTTAGCGATTTTGGGCCATTTTTGGAGGTGCCCTTTTTTTGATGGGAAATTGTTAGGGCCCTCCTAGGGAGGCTGTAAATTAAATTTGACACCGGTCTGACCGGTATTTCCTGAGATAATGGGTGTTGAAGGGCCCTCCTTGTGAAGCAACAAAAGAGCCCATAACTCCCGAACCCGTTGGAATTTTCCGGAACAGACAACGGTTCTGGATTCGGGGGAGCGAACCCTTTCCAACGAGGCCCCATTCGTCGAAATCGCAGCACTTTGCCAAAAAAGTGCAAAAAAATGCCAAGGGGTACCCCTTTGCATTTTTAGCGATTTTGGGCCATTTTTGGAGGTGCCCTTTTTTGATGGGAAATTGTTAGGGCCCTCCTAGGGAGGCTGTAAATAAAATTTGACACCGGTCTGACCGGTATTTCCTGAGATAATGGGTGTTGAAGGGCCCTCCTTGTGAAGCCACAAAAGAGCCCATAACTCCCGAACCCGTTGGAATTTTCCGGAACAGACAACGGTTCTGGATTCGGGGGAGCGAACCCTTTCCAACGAGGCCCCATTCGTCGAAATCGGAGCACTTTGCCAAAAAAGTGCAAAAAAATGCCAAGGGGTACCCCTTTGGATTTTTAGCGATTTTGGGCCATTTTTGGAGGTGCCCTTTTTTTGATGGGAAATTGTTAGGGCCCTCCTAGGGAGGCTGTAAATAAAATTTGACACCGGTCTGACCGGTATTTCCTGAGATAATGGGTGTTGAAGGGCCCTCCTTGTGAAGCCACAAAAGAGCCCATAACTCCCGAACCCGTTGGAATTTTCCGGAACAGACAACGGTTCTGGATTCGGGGGAGCGAACCCTTTCCAACGAGGCCCCATTCGTCGAAATCGGAGCACTTTGCCAAAAAAGTGCAAAAAAATGCCAAGGGGTACCCCTTTGCATTTTTAGCGATTTTGGGCCATTTTTGGAGGTGCCCTTTTTTTAATGGGAAATTGTTAGGGCCCTCCTAGGGAGGCTGTAAATAAAATTTGACACCGGTCTGACCGGTATTTCCTGAGATAATGGGTGTTGAAGGGCCCTCCTTGTGAAGCCACAAAAGAGCCCATAACTCCCGAACCCGTTGAAATTTTCCGGAACAGACAACGGTTCTGGGTTCGGGGGAGCGAACCCTTTCCAACGAGGCCCCATTCGTCGAAATCGGAGCACTTTGCCAAAAAAGTGCAAAAAAATGCCAAGGGGTACCCCTTTGCATTTTTAGCGATTTTGGGCCATTTTTGGAGGTGCCCTTTTTTTGATGGGAAATTGTTAGGGCCCTCCTAGGGAGGCTGTAAATTAAATTTGACACCGGTCTGACCGGTATTTCCTGAGATAATGGGTGTTGAAGGGCCCTCCTTGTGAAGCAACAAAAGAGCCCATAACTCCCGAACCCGTTGGAATTTTCCGGAACAGACAACGGTTCTGGATTCGGGGGAGCGAACCCTTTCCAACGAGGCCCCATTCGTCGAAATCGCAGCACTTTGCCAAAAAAGTGCAAAAAAATGCCAAGGGGTACCCCTTTGCATTTTTAGCGATTTTGGGCCATTTTTGGAGGTGCCCTTTTTTTGATGGGAAATTGTTAGGGCCCTCCTAGGGAGGCTGTAAATTAAATTTGACACCGGTCTGACCGGTATTTCCTGAGATAATGGGTGTTGAAGGGCCCTCCTTGTGAAGCAACAAAAGAGCCCATAACTCCCGAACCCGTTGGAATTTTCCGGAACAGACAACGGTTCTGGATTCGGGGGAGCGAACCCTTTCCAACGAGGCCCCATTCGTCGAAATCGCAGCACTTTGCCAAAAAAGTGCAAAAAAATGCCAAGGGGTACCCCTTTGCATTTTTAGCGATTTTGGGCCATTTTTGGAGGTGCCCTTTTTTGATGGGAAATTGTTAGGGCCCTCCTAGGGAGGCTGTAAATAAAATTTGACACCGGTCTGACCGGTATTTCCTGAGATAATGGGTGTTGAAGGGCCCTCCTTGTGAAGCCACAAAAGAGCCCATAACTCCCGAACCCGTTGGAATTTTCCGGAACAGACAACGGTTCTGGATTCGGGGGAGCGAACCCTTTCCAACGAGGCCCCATTCGTCGAAATCGGAGCACTTTGCCAAAAAAGTGCAAAAAAATGCCAAGGGGTACCCCTTTGGATTTTTAGCGATTTTGGGCCATTTTTGGAGGTGCCCTTTTTTTGATGGGAAATTGTTAGGGCCCTCCTAGGGAGGCTGTAAATAAAATTTGACACCGGTCTGACCGGTATTTCCTGAGATAATGGGTGTTGAAGGGCCCTCCTTGTGAAGCCACAAAAGAGCCCATAACTCCCGAACCCGTTGGAATTTTCCGGAACAGACAACGGTTCTGGATTCGGGGGAGCGAACCCTTTCCAACGAGGCCCCATTCGTCGAAATCGGAGCACTTTGCCAAAAAAGTGCAAAAAAATGCCAAGGGGTACCCCTTTGCATTTTTAGCGATTTTGGGCCATTTTTGGAGGTGCCCTTTTTTTAATGGGAAATTGTTAGGGCCCTCCTAGGGAGGCTGTAAATAAAATTTGACACCGGTCTGACCGGTATTTCCTGAGATAATGGGTGTTGAAGGGCCCTCCTTGTGAAGCCACAAAAGAGCCCATAACTCCCGAACCCGTTGAAATTTTCCGGAACAGACAACGGTTCTGGGTTCGGGGGAGCGAACCCTTTCCAACGAGGCCCCATTCGTCGAAATCGGAGCACTTTGCCAAAAAAGTGCAAAAAAATGCCAAGGGGTACCCCTTTGCATTTTTAGCGATTTTGGGCCATTTTTGGAGGTGCCCTTTTTTTGATGGGAAATTGTTAGGGCCCTCCTAGGGAGGCTGTAAATTAAATTTGACACCGGTCTGACCGGTATTTCCTGAGATAATGGGTGTTGAAGGGCCCTCCTTGTGAAGCAACAAAAGAGCCCATAACTCCCGAACCCGTTGGAATTTTCCGGAACAGACAACGGTTCTGGATTCGGGGGAGCGAACCCTTTCCAACGAGGCCCCATTCGTCGAAATCGCAGCACTTTGCCAAAAAAGTGCAAAAAAATGCCAAGGGGTACCCCTTTGCATTTTTAGCGATTTTGGGCCATTTTTGGAGGTGCCCTTTTTTTGATGGGAAATTGTTAGGGCCCTCCTAGGGAGGCTGTAAATTAAATTTGACACCGGTCTGACCGGTATTTCCTGAGATAATGGGTGTTGAAGGGCCCTCCTTGTGAAGCAACAAAAGAGCCCATAACTCCCGAACCCGTTGGAATTTTCCGGAACAGACAACGGTTCTGGATTCGGGGGAGCGAACCCTTTCCAACGAGGCCCCATTCGTCGAAATCGCAGCACTTTGCCAAAAAAGTGCAAAAAAATGCCAAGGGGTACCCCTTTGCATTTTTAGCGATTTTGGGCCATTTTTGGAGGTGCCCTTTTTTGATGGGAAATTGTTAGGGCCCTCCTAGGGAGGCTGTAAATAAAATTTGACACCGGTCTGACCGGTATTTCCTGAGATAATGGGTGTTGAAGGGCCCTCCTTGTGAAGCCACAAAAGAGCCCATAACTCCCGAACCCGTTGGAATTTTCCGGAACAGACAACGGTTCTGGATTCGGGGGAGCGAACCCTTTCCAACGAGGCCCCATTCGTCGAAATCGGAGCACTTTGCCAAAAAAGTGCAAAAAAATGCCAAGGGGTACCCCTTTGGATTTTTAGCGATTTTGGGCCATTTTTGGAGGTGCCCTTTTTTTGATGGGAAATTGTTAGGGCCCTCCTAGGGAGGCTGTAAATAAAATTTGACACCGGTCTGACCGGTATTTCCTGAGATAATGGGTGTTGAAGGGCCCTCCTTGTGAAGCCACAAAAGAGCCCATAACTCCCGAACCCGTTGGAATTTTCCGGAACAGACAACGGTTCTGGATTCGGGGGAGCGAACCCTTTCCAACGAGGCCCCATTCGTCGAAATCGGAGCACTTTGCCAAAAAAGTGCAAAAAAATGCCAAGGGGTACCCCTTTGGATTTTTAGCGATTTTGGGCCATTTTTGGAGGTGCCCTTTTTTTGATGGGAAATTGTTAGGGCCCTCCTAGGGAGGCTGTAAATAAAATTTGACACCGGTCTGACCGGTATTTCCTGAGATAATGGGTGTTGAAGGGCCCTCCTTGTGAAGCCACAAAAGAGCCCATAACTCCCGAACCCGTTGGAATTTTCCGGAACAGACAACGGTTCTGGATTCGGGGGAGCGAACCCTTTCCAACGAGGCCCCATTCGTCGAAATCGGAGCACTTTGCCAAAAAAGTGCAAAAAAATGCCAAGGGGTACCCCTTTGGATTTTTAGCGATTTTGGGCCATTTTTGGAGGTGCCCTTTTTTGATGGGAAATTGTTAGGGCCCTCCTAGGGAGGCTGTAAATAAAATTTGACACCGGTCTGACCGGTATTTCCTGAGATAATGGGTGTTGAAGGGCCCTGCTTGTGAATCCACAAAAGAGCCCATAACTCCCGAACCCGTTGGAATTTTCCGGAACAGACAACGGTTCTGGATTCGGGGGAGCGAACCCTTTCCAACGAGGCCCCATTCGTCGAAATCGGAGCACTTTGCCAAAAAAGTGCAAAAAAATGCCAAGGGGTACCCCTTTGGATTTTTAGCGATTTTGGGCCATTTTTGGAGGTGCCCTTTTTTTGATGGGAAATTGTTAGGGCCCTCCTAGGGAGGCTGTAAATAAAATTTGACACCGGTCTGACCGGTATTTCCTGAGATAATGGGTGTTGAAGGGCCCTCCTTGTGAAGCCACAAAAGAGCCCATAACTCCCGAACCCGTTGGAATTTTCCGGAACAGACAACGGTTCTGGATTCGGGGGAGCGAACCCTTTCCAACGAGGCCCCATTCGTCGAAATCGGAGCACTTTGCCAAAAAAGTGCAA
The DNA here is from genome assembly GCA_963855945.1 of Thereva nobilitata. Classification (NCBI taxonomy): domain Eukaryota; kingdom Metazoa; phylum Arthropoda; class Insecta; order Diptera; family Therevidae; genus Thereva; species Thereva nobilitata. The sequence continues at coordinate 106,609,911 of OY979698.1, read as the reverse complement.
AAAAATGCCAAGGGGTACCCCTTTGGATTTTTAGCGATTTTGGGCCATTTTTGGAGGTGCCCTTTTTTTGATGGGAAATTGTTAGGGCCCTCCTAGGGAGGCTGTAAATAAAATTTGACACCGGTCTGACCGGTATTTCCTGAGATAATGGGTGTTGAAGGGCCCTCCTTGTGAATCCACAAAAGAGCCCATAACTCCCGAACCCGTTGGAATTTTCCGGAACAGACAACGGTTCTGGATTCGGGGGAGCGAACCCTTTCCAACGAGGCCCCATTCGTCGAAATCGGAGCACTTTGCCAAAAAAGTGCAAAAAAATGCCAAGGGGTACCCCTTTGGATTTTTAGCGATTTTGGGCCATTTTTGGAGGTGCCCTTTTTTTGATGGGAAATTGTTAGGGCCCTCCTAGGGAGGCTGTAAATAAAATTTGACACCGGTCTGACCGGTATTTCCTGAGATAATGGGTGTTGAAGGGCCCTCCTTGTGAAGCCACAAAAGAGCCCATAACTCCCGAACCCGTTGGAATTTTCCGGAACAGACAACGGTTCTGGATTCGGGGGAGCGAACCCTTTCCAACGAGGCCCCATTCGTCGAAATCGGAGCACTTTGCCAAAAAAGTGCAAAAAAATGCCAAGGGGTACCCCTTTGCATTTTTAGCGATTTTGGGCCATTTTTGGAGGTGCCCTTTTTTTGATGGGAAATTGTTAGGGCCCTCCTAGGGAGGCTGTAAATTAAATTTGACACCGGTCTGACCGGTATTTCCTGAGATAATGGGTGTTGAAGGGCCCTCCTTGTGAAGCCACAAAAGAGCCCATAACTCCCGAACCCGTTGGAATATTCCGGAACAGACAACGGTTCTGGATTCGGGGGAGCGAACCCTTTCCAACGAGGCCCCATTCGTCGAAATCGGAGCACTTTGCCAAAAAAGTGCAAAAAAATGCCAAGGGGTACCCCTTTGCATTTTTAGCGATTTTGGGCCATTTTTGGAGGTGCCCTTTTTTTGATGGGAAATTGTTAGGGCCCTCCTAGGGAGGCTGTAAATTAAATTTGACACCGGTCTGACCGGTATTTCCTGAGATAATGGGTGTTGAAGGGCCCTCCTTGTGAAGCCACAAAAGAGCCCATAACTCCCGAACCCGTTGGAATTTTCCGGAACAGACAACGGTTCTGGATTCGGGGGAGCGAACCCTTTCCAACGAGGCCCCATTCGTCGAAATCGGAGCACTTTGCCAAAAAAGTGCAAAAAAATGCCAAGGGGTACCCCTTTGCATTTTTAGCGATTTTGGGCCATTTTTGGAGGTGCCCTTTTTTTGATGGGAAATTGTTAGGGCCCTCCTAGGGAGGCTGTAAATTAAATTTGACACCGGTCTGACCGGTATTTCCTGAGATAATGGGTGTTGAAGGGCCCTCCTTGTGAAGCCACAAAAGAGCCCATAACTCCCGAACCCGTTGGAATTTTCCGGAACAGACAACGGTTCTGGATTCGGGGGAGCGAACCCTTTCCAACGAGGCCCCATTCGTCGAAATCGGAGCACTTTGCCAAAAAAGTGCAAAAAAATGCCAAGGGGTACCCCTTTGCATTTTTAGCGATTTTGGGCCATTTTTGGAGGTGCCCTTTTTTTAATGGGAAATTGTTAGGGCCCTCCTAGGGAGGCTGTAAATAAAATTTGACACCGGTCTGACCGGTATTTCCTGAGATAATGGGTGTTGAAGGGCCCTCCTTGTGAAGCCACAAAAGAGCACTTTCGGATTCGGGGGAGCGAACCCTTTCCAACGAGGCCCCATTCGTCGAAATCGGAGCACTTTGCCAAAAAAGTGCAAAAAAATGCCAAGGGGTACCCCTTTGCATTTTTAGCGATTTTGGGCCATTTTTGGAGGTGCCCTTTTTTTGATGGGAAATTGTTAGGGCCCTCCTAGGGAGGCTGTAAATTAAATTTGACACCGGTCTGACCGGTATTTCCTGAGATAATGGGTGTTGAAGGGCCCTCCTTGTGAAGCCACAAAAGAGCCCATAACTCCCGAACCCGTTGGAATTTTCCGGAACAGACAACGGTTCTGGATTCGGGGGAGCGAACCCTTTCCAACGAGGCCCCATTCGTCGAAATCGGAGCACTTTGCCAAAAAAGTGCAAAAAAATGCCAAGGGGTACCCCTTTGCATTTTTAGCGATTTTGGGCCATTTTGGGAGGTGCCCTTTTTTTAATGGGAAATTGTTAGGGCCCTCCTAGGGAGGCTGTAAATAAAATTTGACACCGGTCTGACCGGTATTTCCTGAGATAATGGGTGTTGAAGGGCCCTCCTTGTGAAGCCACAAAAGAGCACTTTCGGATTCGGGGGAGCGAACCCTTTCCAACGAGGCCCCATTCGTCGAAATCGGAGCACTTTGCCAAAAAAGTGCAAAAAAATGCCAAGGGGTACCCCTTTGCATTTTTAGCGATTTTGGGCCATTTTTGGAGGTGCCCTTTTTTTGATGGGAAATTGTTAGGGCCCTCCTAGGGAGGCTGTAAATTAAATTTGACACCGGTCTGACCGGTATTTCCTGAGATAATGGGTGTTGAAGGGCCCTCCTTGTGAAGCCACAAAAGAGCCCATAACTCCCGAACCCGTTGGAATATTCCGGAACAGACAACGGTTCTGGATTCGGGGGAGCGAACCCTTTCCAACGAGGCCCCATTCGTCGAAATCGGAGCACTTTGCCAAAAAAGTGCAAAAAAATGCCAAGGGGTACCCCTTTGCATTTTTAGCGATTTTGGGCCATTTTTGGAGGTGCCCTTTTTTTGATGGGAAATTGTTAGGGCCCTCCTAGGGAGGCTGTAAATTAAATTTGACACCGGTCTGACCGGTATTTCCTGAGATAATGGGTGTTGAAGGGCCCTCCTTGTGAAGCCACAAAAGAGCACTTTCGGATTCGGGGGAGCGAACCCTTTCCAACGAGGCCCCATTCGTCGAAATCGGAGCACTTTGCCAAAAAAGTGCAAAAAAATGCCAAGGGGTACCCCTTTGCATTTTTAGCGATTTTGGGCCATTTTTGGAGGTGCCCTTTTTTTGATGGGAAATTGTTAGGGCCCTCCTAGGGAGGCTGTAAATAAAATTTGACACCGGTCTGACCGGTATTTCCTGAGATAATGGGTGTTGAAGGGCCCTCCTTGTGAAGCCACAAAAGAGCCCATAACTCCCGAACCCGTTGGAATATTCCGGAACAGACAACGGTTCTGGATTCGGGGGAGCGAACCCTTTCCAACGAGGCCCCATTCGTCGAAATCGGAGCACTTTGCCAAAAAAGTGCAAAAAAATGCCAAGGGGTACCCCTTTGCATTTTTAGCGATTTTGGGCCATTTTTGGAGGTGCCCTTTTTTTGATGGGAAATTGTTAGGGCCCTCCTAGGGAGGCTGTAAATTAAATTTGACACCGGTCTGACCGGTATTTCCTGAGATAATGGGTGTTGAAGGGCCCTCCTTGTGAAGCCACAAAAGAGCCCATAACTCCCGAACCCGTTGAAATTTTCCGGAACAGACAACGGTTCTGGATTCGGGGGAGCGAACCCTTTCCAACGAGGCCCCATTCGTCGAAATCGGAGCACTTTGCCAAAAAAGTGCAAAAAAATGCCAAGGGGTACCCCTTTGCATTTTTAGCGATTTTGGGCCATTTTTGGAGGTGCCCTTTTTTTGATGGGAAATTGTTAGGGCCCTCCTAGGGAGGCTGTAAATTAAATTTGACACCGGTCTGACCGGTATTTCCTGAGATAATGGGTGTTGAAGGGCCCTCCTTGTGAAGCAACAAAAGAGCCCATAACTCCCGAACCCGTTGGAATTTTCCGGAACAGACAACGGTTCTGGATTCGGGGGAGCGAACCCTTTCCAACGAGGCCCCATTCGTCGAAATCGCAGCACTTTGCCAAAAAAGTGCAAAAAAATGCCAAGGGGTACCCCTTTGCATTTTTAGCGATTTTGGGCCATTTTTGGAGGTGCCCTTTTTTGATGGGAAATTGTTAGGGCCCTCCTAGGGAGGCTGTAAATAAAATTTGACACCGGTCTGACCGGTATTTCCTGAGATAATGGGTGTTGAAGGGCCCTCCTTGTGAAGCCACAAAAGAGCCCATAACTCCCGAACCCGTTGGAATATTCCGGAACAGACAACGGTTCTGGATTCGGGGGAGCGAACCCTTTCCAACGAGGCCCCATTCGTCGAAATCGGAGCACTTTGCCAAAAAAGTGCAAAAAAATGCCAAGGGGTACCCCTTTGCATTTTTAGCGATTTTGGGCCATTTTTGGAGGTGCCCTTTTTTTGATGGGAAATTGTTAGGGCCCTCCTAGGGAGGCTGTAAATAAAATTTGACACCGGTCTGACCGGTATTTCCTGAGATAATGGGTGTTGAAGGGCCCTCCTTGTGAAGCCACAAAAGAGCCCATAACTCCCGAACCCGTTGGAATATTCCGGAACAGACAACGGTTCTGGATTCGGGGGAGCGAACCCTTTCCAACGAGGCCCCATTCGTCGAAATCGGAGCACTTTGCCAAAAAAGTGCAAAAAAATGCCAAGGGGTACCCCTTTGCATTTTTAGCGATTTTGGGCCATTTTTGGAGGTGCCCTTTTTTGATGGGAAATTGTTAGGGCCCTCCTAGGGAGGCTGTAAATAAAATTTTACACCGGTCTGACCGGTATTTCCTGAGATAATGGGTGTTGAAGGGCCCTCCTTGTGAAGCCACAAAAGAGCCCATAACTCCCGAACCCGTTGGAATATTCCGGAACAGACAACGGTTCTGGATTCGGGGGAGCGAACCCTTTCCAACGAGGCCCCATTCGTCGAAATCGGAGCACTTTGCCAAAAAAGTGCAAAAAAATGCCAAGGGGTACCCCTTTGCATTTTTAGCGATTTTGGGCCATTTTTGGAGGTGCCCTTTTTTTGATGGGAAATTGTTAGGGCCCTCCTAGGGAGGCTGTAAATAAAATTTGACACCGGTCTGACCGGTATTTCCTGAGATAATGGGTGTTGAAGGGCCCTCCTTGTGAAGCCACAAAAGAGCCCATAACTCCCGAACCCGTTGGAATATTCCGGAACAGACAACGGTTCTGGATTCGGGGGAGCGAACCCTTTCCAACGAGGCCCCATTCGTCGAAATCGGAGCACTTTGCCAAAAAAGTGCAAAAAAATGCCAAGGGGTACCCCTTTGCATTTTTAGCGATTTTGGGCCATTTTTGGAGGTGCCCTTTTTTTGATGGGAAATTGTTAGGGCCCTCCTAGGGAGGCTGTAAATAAAATTTGACACCGGTCTGACCGGTATTTCCTGAGATAATGGGTGTTGAAGGGCCCTCCTTGTGAAGCCACAAAAGAGCCCATAACTCCCGAACCCGTTGGAATATTCCGGAACAGACAACGGTTCTGGATTCGGGGGAGCGAACCCTTTCCAACGAGGCCCCATTCGTCGAAATCGGAGCACTTTGCCAAAAAAGTGCAAAAAAATGCCAAGGGGTACCCCTTTGCATTTTTAGCGATTTTGGGCCATTTTTGGAGGTGCCCTTTTTTTGATGGGAAATTGTTAGGGCCCTCCTAGGGAGGCTGTAAATAAAATTTGACACCGGTCTGACCGGTATTTCCTGAGATAATGGGTGTTGAAGGGCCCTCCTTGTGAAGCCACAAAAGAGCCCATAACTCCCGAACCCGTTGGAATATTCCGGAACAGACAACGGTTCTGGATTCGGGGGAGCGAACCCTTTCCAACGAGGCCCCATTCGTCGAAATCGGAGCACTTTGCCAAAAAAGTGCAAAAAAATGCCAAGGGGTACCCCTTTGCATTTTTAGCGATTTTGGGCCATTTTTGGAGGTGCCCTTTTTTTGATGGGAAATTGTTAGGGCCCTCCTAGGGAGGCTGTAAATAAAATTTGACACCGGTCTGACCGGTATTTCCTGAGATAATGGGTGTTGAAGGGCCCTCCTTGTGAAGCCACAAAAGAGCCCATAACTCCCGAACCCGTTGGAATATTCCGGAACAGACAACGGTTCTGGATTCGGGGGAGCGAACCCTTTCCAACGAGGCCCCATTCGTCGAAATCGGAGCACTTTGCCAAAAAAGTGCAAAAAAATGCCAAGGGGTACCCCTTTGCATTTTTAGCGATTTTGGGCCATTTTTGGAGGTGCCCTTTTTTTCATGGGAAATTGTTAGGGCCCTCCTAGGGAGGCTGTAAATAAAATTTGACACCGGTCTGACCGGTATTTCCTGAGATAATGGGTGTTGAAGGGCCCTCCTTGTGAAGCCACAAAAGAGCCCATAACTCCCGAACCCGTTGGAATATTCCGGAACAGACAACGGTTCTGGATTCGGGGGAGCGAACCCTTTCCAACGAGGCCCCATTCGTCGAAATCGGAGCACTTTGCCAAAAAAGTGCAAAAAAATGCCAAGGGGTACCCCTTTGCATTTTTAGCGATTTTGGGCCATTTTTGGAGGTGCCCATTTTTAGCGATTTTGGGCCATTTTTGGAGGTGCCCTTTTTTTCATGGGAAATTGTTAGGGCCCTCCTAGGGAGGCTGTAAATTAAATTTGACACCGGTCTGACCGGTATTTCCTGAGATAATGGGTGTTGAAGGGCCCTCCTTGTGAAGCCACAAAAGAGCCCATAACTCCCGAACCCGTTGGAATATTCCGGAACAGACAACGGTTCTGGATTCGGGGGAGCGAACCCTTTCCAACGAGGCCCCATTCGTCGAAATCGGAGCACTTTGCCAAAAAAGTGCAAAAAAATGCCAAGGGGTACCCCTTTGCATTTTTAGCGATTTTGGGCCATTTTTGGAGGTGCCCTTTTTTTCATGGGAAATTGTTAGGGCCCTCCTAGGGAGGCTGTAAATAAAATTTGACACCGGTCTGACCGGTATTTCCTGAGATAATGGGTGTTGAAGGGCCCTCCTTGTGAAGCCACAAAAGAGCCCATAACTCCCGAACCCGTTGGAATATTCCGGAACAGACAACGGTTCTGGATTCGGGGGAGCGAAGCCTTTCCAACGAGGCCCCATTCGTCGAAATCGGAGTACTTTGCCAAAAAAGTGCAAAAAAATGCCAAGGGGTACCCCTTTGCATTTTTAGCGATTTTGGGCCATTTTTGGAGGTGCCCTTTTTTTGATGGGAAATTGTTAGGGCCCTCCTAGGGAGGCTGTAAATAAAATTTGACACCGGTCTGACCGGTATTTCCTGAGATAATGGGTGTTGAAGGGCCCTCCTTGTGAAGCCACAAAAGAGCCCATAACTCCCGAACCCGTTGGAATATTCCGGAACAGACAACGGTTCTGGATTCGGGGGAGCGAACCCTTTCCAACGAGGCCCCATTCGTCGAAATCGGAGCACTTTGCCAAAAAAGTGCAAAAAAATGCCAAGGGGTACCCCTTTGCATTTTTAGCGATTTTGGGCCATTTTTGGAGGTGCCCTTTTTTTGATGGGAAATTGTTAGGGCCCTCCTAGGGAGGCTGTAAATAAAATTTGACACCGGTCTGACCGGTATTTCCTGAGATAATGGGTGTTGAAGGGCCCTCCTTGTGAAGCCACAAAAGAGCCCATAACTCCCGAACCCGTTGGAATATTCCGGAACAGACAACGGTTCTGGATTCGGGGGAGCGAACCCTTTCCAACGAGGCCCCATTCGTCGAAATCGGAGCACTTTGCCAAAAAAGTGCAAAAAAATGCCAAGGGGTACCCCTTTGCATTTTTAGCGATTTTGGGCCATTTTTGGAGGTGCCCTTTTTTTGATGGGAAATTGTTAGGGCCCTCCTAGGGAGGCTGTAAATTAAATTTGACACCGGTCTGACCGGTATTTCCTGAGATAATGGGTGTTGAAGGGCCCTCCTTGTGAAGCCACAAAAGAGCCCATAACTCCCGAACCCGTTGGAATATTCCGGAACAGACAACGGTTCTGGATTCGGGGGAGCGAACCCTTTCCAACGAGGCCCCATTCGTCGAAATCGGAGCACTTTGCCAAAAAAGTGCAAAAAAATGCCAAGGGGTACCCCTTTGCATTTTTAGCGATTTTGGGCCATTTTTGGAGGTGCCCTTTTTTTCATGGGAAATTGTTAGGGCCCTCCTAGGGAGGCTGTAAATTAAATTTGACACCGGTCTGACCGGTATTTCCTGAGATAATGGGTGTTGAAGGGCCCTCCTTGTGAAGCCACAAAAGAGCCCATAACTCCCGAACCCGTTGGAATATTCCGGAACAGACAACGGTTCTGGATTCGGGGGAGCGAACCCTTTCCAACGAGGCCCCATTCGTCGAAATCGGAGCACTTTGCCAAAAAAGTGCAAAAAAATGCCAAGGGGTACCCCTTTGCATTTTTAGCGATTTTGGGCCATTTTTGGAGGTGCCCTTTTTTTCATGGGAAATTGTTAGGGCCCTCCTAGGGAGGCTGTAAATAAAATTTGACACCGGTCTGACCGGTATTTCCTGAGATAATGGGTGTTGAAGGGCCCTCCTTGTGAAGCCACAAAAGAGCCCATAACTCCCGAACCCGTTGGAATATTCCGGAACAGACAACGGTTCTGGATTCGGGGGAGCGAAGCCTTTCCAACGAGGCCCCATTCGTCGAAATCGGAGTACTTTGCCAAAAAAGTGCAAAAAAATGCCAAGGGGTACCCCTTTGCATTTTTAGCGATTTTGGGCCATTTTTGGAGGTGCCCTTTTTTTGATGGGAAATTGTTAGGGCCCTCCTAGGGAGGCTGTAAATAAAATTTGACACCGGTCTGACCGGTATTTCCTGAGATAATGGGTGTTGAAGGGCCCTCCTTGTGAAGCCACAAAAGAGCCCATAACTCCCGAACCCGTTGGAATATTCCGGAACAGACAACGGTTCTGGATTCGGGGGAGCGAACCCTTTCCAACGAGGCCCCATTCGTCGAAATCGGAGCACTTTGCCAAAAAAGTGCAAAAAAATGCCAAGGGGTACCCCTTTGCATTTTTAGCGATTTTGGGCCATTTTTGGAGGTGCCCTTTTTTTGATGGGAAATTGTTAGGGCCCTCCTAGGGAGGCTGTAAATAAAATTTGACACCGGTCTGACCGGTATTTCCTGAGATAATGGGTGTTGAAGGGCCCTCCTTGTGAAGCCACAAAAGAGCCCATAACTCCCGAACCCGTTGGAATATTCCGGAACAGACAACGGTTCTGGATTCGGGGGAGCGAACCCTTTCCAACGAGGCCCCATTCGTCGAAATCGGAGCACTTTGCCAAAAAAGTGCAAAAAAATGCCAAGGGGTACCCCTTTGCATTTTTAGCGATTTTGGGCCATTTTTGGAGGTGCCCTTTTTTTGATGGGAAATTGTTAGGGCCCTCCTAGGGAGGCTGTAAATAAAATTTGACACCGGTCTGACCGGTATTTCCTGAGATAATGGGTGTTGAAGGGCCCTCCTTGTGAAGCCACAAAAGAGCCCATAACTCCCGAACCCGTTGGAATATTCCGGAACAGACAACGGTTCTGGATTCGGGGGAGCGAACCCTTTCCAACGAGGCCCCATTCGTCGAAATCGGAGCACTTTGCCAAAAAAGTGCAAAAAAATGCCAAGGGGTACCCCTTTGCATTTTTAGCGATTTTGGGCCATTTTTGGAGGTGCCCATTTTTAGCGATTTTGGGCCATTTTTGGAGGTGCCCTTTTTTTCATGGGAAATTGTTAGGGCCCTCCTAGGGAGGCTGTAAATTAAATTTGACACCGGTCTGACCGGTATTTCCTGAGATAATGGGTGTTGAAGGGCCCTCCTTGTGAAGCCACAAAAGAGCCCATAACTCCCGAACCCGTTGGAATATTCCGGAACAGACAACGGTTCTGGATTCGGGGGAGCGAACCCTTTCCAACGAGGCCCCATTCGTCGAAATCGGAGCACTTTGCCAAAAAAGTGCAAAAAAATGCCAAGGGGTACCCCTTTGCATTTTTAGCGATTTTGGGCCATTTTTGGAGGTGCCCTTTTTTTCATGGGAAATTGTTAGGGCCCTCCTAGGGAGGCTGTAAATAAAATTTGACACCGGTCTGACCGGTATTTCCTGAGATAATGGGTGTTGAAGGGCCCTCCTTGTGAAGCCACAAAAGAGCCCATAACTCCCGAACCCGTTGGAATATTCCGGAACAGACAACGGTTCTGGATTCGGGGGAGCGAAGCCTTTCCAACGAGGCCCCATTCGTCGAAATCGGAGTACTTTGCCAAAAAAGTGCAAAAAAATGCCAAGGGGTACCCCTTTGCATTTTTAGCGATTTTGGGCCATTTTTGGAGGTGCCCTTTTTTTGATGGGAAATTGTTAGGGCCCTCCTAGGGAGGCTGTAAATAAAATTTGACACCGGTCTGACCGGTATTTCCTGAGATAATGGGTGTTGAAGGGCCCTCCTTGTGAAGCCACAAAAGAGCCCATAACTCCCGAACCCGTTGGAATATTCCGGAACAGACAACGGTTCTGGATTCGGGGGAGCGAACCCTTTCCAACGAGGCCCCATTCGTCGAAATCGGAGCACTTTGCCAAAAAAGTGCAAAAAAATGCCAAGGGGTACCCCTGTGCATTTTTAGCGATTTTGGGCCATTTTTGGAGGTGCCCTTTTTTTGATGGGAAATTGTTAGGGCCCTCCTAGGGAGGCTGTAAATAAAATTTGACACCGGTCTGACCGGTATTTCCTGAGATAATGGGTGTTGAAGGGCCCTCCTTGTGAAGCCACAAAAGAGCCCATAACTCCCGAACCCGTTGGAATATTCCGGAACAGACAACGGTTCTGGATTCGGGGGAGCGAACCCTTTCCAACGAGGCCCCATTCGTCGAAATCGGAGCACTTTGCCAAAAAAGTGCAAAAAAATGCCAAGGGGTACCCCTTTGCATTTTTAGCGATTTTGGGCCATTTTTGGAGGTGCCCTTTTTTTGATGGGAAATTGTTAGGGCCCTCCTAGGGAGGCTGTAAATTAAATTTGACACCGGTCTGACCGGTATTTCCTGAGATAATGGGTGTTGAAGGGCCCTCCTTGTGAAGCCACAAAAGAGCCCATAACTCCCGAACCCGTTGGAATATTCCGGAACAGACAACGGTTCTGGATTCGGGGGAGCGAACCCTTTCCAACGAGGCCCCATTCGTCGAAATCGGAGCACTTTGCCAAAAAAGTGCAAAAAAATGCCAAGGGGTACCCCTTTGCATTTTTAGCGATTTTGGGCCATTTTTGGAGGTGCCCTTTTTTTGATGGGAAATTGTTAGGGCCCTCCTAGGGAGGCTGTAAATTAAATTTGACACCGGTCTGACCGGTATTTCCTGAGATAATGGGTGTTGAAGGGCCCTCCTTGTGAAGCCACAAAAGAGCCCATAACTCCCGAACCCGTTGGAATATTCCGGAACAGACAACGGTTCTGGATTCGGGGGAGCGAACCCTTTCCAACGAGGCCCCATTCGTCGAAATCGGAGCACTTTGCCAAAAAAGTGCAAAAAAATGCCAAGGGGTACCCCTTTGCATTTTTAGCGATTTTGGGCCATTTTTGGAGGTGCCCTTTTTTTCATGGGAAATTGTTAGGGCCCTCCTAGGGAGGCTGTAAATTAAATTTGACACCGGTCTGACCGGTATTTCCTGAGATAATGGGTGTTGAAGGGCCCTCCTTGTGAAGCCACAAAAGAGCCCATAACTCCCGAACCCGTTGGAATATTCCGGAACAGACAACGGTTCTGGATTCGGGGGAGCGAACCCTTTCCAACGAGGCCCCATTCGTCGAAATCGGAGCACTTTGCCAAAAAAGTGCAAAAAAATGCCAAGGGGTACCCCTTTGCATTTTTAGCGATTTTGGGCCATTTTTGGAGGTGCCCTTTTTTTCATGGGAAATTGTTAGGGCCCTCCTAGGGAGGCTGTAAATAAAATTTGACACCGGTCTGACCGGTATTTCCTGAGATAATGGGTGTTGAAGGGCCCTCCTTGTGAAGCCACAAAAGAGCCCATAACTCCCGAACCCGTTGGAATATTCCGGAACAGACAACGGTTCTGGATTCGGGGGAGCGAAGCCTTTCCAACGAGGCCCCATTCGTCGAAATCGGAGTACTTTGCCAAAAAAGTGCAAAAAAATGCCAAGGGGTACCCCTTTGCATTTTTAGCGATTTTGGGCCATTTTTGGAGGTGCCCTTTTTTTGATGGGAAATTGTTAGGGCCCTCCTAGGGAGGCTGTAAATAAAATTTGACACCGGTCTGACCGGTATTTCCTGAGATAATGGGTGTTGAAGGGCCCTCCTTGTGAAGCCACAAAAGAGCCCATAACTCCCGAACCCGTTGGAATATTCCGGAACAGACAACGGTTCTGGATTCGGGGGAGCGAACCCTTTCCAACGAGGCCCCATTCGTCGAAATCGGAGCACTTTGCCAAAAAAGTGCAAAAAAATGCCAAGGGGTACACCCCTTTGCATTTTTAGCGATTTTGGGCCATTTTTGGAGGTGCCCTTTTTTTGATGGGAAATTGTTAGGGCCCTCCTAGGGAGGCTGTAAATTAAATTTGACACCGGTCTGACCGGTATTTCCTGAGATAATGGGTGTTGAAGGGCCCTCCTTGTGAAGCCACAAAAGAGCCCATAACTCCCGAACCCGTTGGAATATTCCGGAACAGACAACGGTTCTGAATTCGGGGGAGCGAACCCTTTCCAACGAGGCCCCATTCGTCGAAATCGGAGCACTTTGCCAAAAAAGTGCAAAAAAATGCCAAGGGGTACCCCTTTGCATTTTTAGCGATTTTGGGCCATTTTTGGAGGTGCCCTTTTTTTGATGGGAAATTGTTAGGGCCCTCCTAGGGAGGCTGTAAATAAAATTTGACACCGGTCTGACCGGTATTTCCTGAGATAATGGGTGTTGAAGGGCCCTCCTTGTGAAGCCACAAAAGAGCCCATAACTCCCGAACCCGTTGGAATTTTCCGGAACAGACAACGGTTCTGGATTCGGGGGAGCGAACCCTTTCCAACGAGGCCCCATTCGTCGAAATCGGAGCACTTTGCCAAAAAAGTGCAAAAAAATGCCAAGGGACCCCTTGCATTTTTAGCGATTTTGGGCCATTTTTGGAGGTGCCCTTTTTTTGATGGGAAATTGTTAGGGCCCTCCTAGGGAGGCTGTAAATTAAATTTGACACCGGTCTGACCGGTATTTCCTGAGATAATGGGTGTTGAAGGGCCCTCCTTGTGAAGCCACAAAAGAGCCCATAACTCCCGAACCCGTTGGAATTTTCCGGAACAGACAACGGTTCTGGATTCGGGGGAGCGAACCCTTTCCAACGAGGCCCCATTCGTCGAAATCGGAGCACTTTGCCAAAAAAGTGCAAAAAAATGCCAAGGGGTACCCCTTTGGATTTTTAGCGATTTTGGGCCATTTTTGGAGGTGCCCTTTTTTTGATGGGAAATTGTTAGGGCCCTCCTAGGGAGGCTGTAAATTAAATTTGACACCGGTCTGACCGGTATTTCCTGAGATAATGGGTGTTGAAGGGCCCTCCTTGTGAATCGAGTAATAGTAATCGAGTTAATCTTCTAGCTCAGAAGTACACTTCTCAGCTGGGCTGAGAAACGGGCCACGCTTATGTGCAGGGGCCGAATCCGGCCGAAAGCACCAAAAAAGGTATAAGAAGAAAAGAACAACGCAAAACGAGCATGCAACCGAAAATGCGGGTTCCTTCTCAACCCTCCCCGGCACTCCTGTACCGAGCCGGTCCGGTCCCTGCACACAAGCGCGGTCACATTTACCACTGCACAGTGGCTCGGCTAAGACATGCAAACACAAAACAAAAAACAATGCAACAATTAAGAGCACAAAACATCAAACAGAGAAGCGTGCAAAGACAATGAAAACGTGGGACACACAAGGAGTCACGCCACATTAAAAAGAGTCCTTTTAAGGACATCTTCGCTAGTTTGCATGCTAAAAACACTCGCATTTTTGTTAACATTTATAAGCATGCGGTTAACTGGTTCGTACATCCCATAATTGGTGTTAGAGGAATTAATGTACAAGAGAGGTGGACCTCTCAGGTTGTAGTTGTTCACTCTAAATGACGTACGGGTTCGTAGGAAGCCTGAGTCAACTTTGTCATTCAACAAACGATGAACGAATATAACGTCAGCGACCTCGCGACGCTTATGGAGAGAGCTCAAGTTGAGCAATTTAAGTCTGTTCACATAAGGCGGAAGAATAAGTGGGTCATCCCACGGGAGGTGACTGAGTGCAAAACGGACGAACTTCCTTTGAACCGATTCGATTTTATCGACATGGGAGGAGTAGTAAGGAGACCATACCTGGGAGGCGTATTCAAGTAAAGGCCTAACTAAAGATATGTACAAGTGCTTTGTGATAAGGGGGTTGTTGAATTCCTTGGACCATCTTTTTATAAATCCCAGGACTGAATTGCCCTTGGAAGAGATATAATTGATGTGGGTGGAGAAATCCAACTTACTTTCTAACCTAACCCCAAGATCGATAACAGAGTTAGTGCGGGAGATCTTGTTATCGAGAAAAGTATAGTCGTAAGTTATAACGCCACGTTTTCTACAAAAAGTCATGACCTCACATTTACTAATGTTAAGGACCAGGTTGTTGTTGGAACACCAAGAATAGAAGGTGTTTAGGTCTGCTTGCAGAAGTTTGCAATCCTCGATACTCCTTATGTGGCGGTACAGTTTGATGTCATCGGCATAAATAAGGATTTTACAGTGCCTCAGCAGGGTAACAATGTCATCGATTGATAAAATAAAAAGAAGAGGACCAAGATGACTTCCTTGCGGGACACCAGAGGACGCCTCGATGTTTTTAGATTTGGCTCCGCGGAATAGAACCTGGTAGGTTCTGTCGGCTAAGTACGACTGGAACCACATAACCAGGGCATGCGGAAAGCCTAATTTTTTTAGTTTTAGAACTATAATAGAGTGAGAGAGCATGTCGAAAGCTTTACTGAAGTCTGTATAAACACAGTCAGTTTGACAGCCAGTGACAAAGCCTCGAACAGTGTGAGAAGAGAACTCTAGTAAATTAGTAGTAGTGGAACGAGCTGCAAGAAAGCCATGTTGGTTAGTTGAGATAAGTCTCTTGCAGATAGGGGCAATAGCAGAATAAATAATGGATTCGAAAAGTTTTGGTATACATGATAACTTCGCAATCGGTCTATAATTAGATATTTCGTTCTTACAACCCTTTTTATGAACAGGGATTATAAAAGAGTTCTTCCATAAGGTTGGGAAGCGCCCTGTATTGAGGGATTTCTGAAATAAACATAGGATAGGAGACAGTAGGGCCCCTGCACAGGATTTTAGAACAGCAGGAGGGACACCATCAGAGCCGGACGAAAAATCTTGTGGAAGATCATTTATATGTTTCGAGATATCTTCCCTGGTTATAGAGAGAGATAAATTCTGAGCCGTTTGTATTGCGTTGATATGTCGAAAATTGTCTTCATGAGGTTGGAAGACAGGAGACGAGAAAGATTTGAGGAAGAACGATGCGAACTTGTCGCAAATCTCGGATGAGTTAGAACTAACAGAGTTCTCGTATTGCATGGTGTTAGGATAATTATCAACTTTTTTCTTAGAGTTGATAAATTGAAAGAATGCTCTGGGATCCCCATACAGTTTACCTTCCATGTTGCTAAGGTACTCCTTATAGAGAGCCTCGGACAGAGCATGGAATTGGTCATAGCAATTGAGAAAAGCATGAAAGCTCGCAGTGTCTTTTCTCTTCAAGTAGGTTTTCCAGAGTTTATTCTTCTGGTTTTTGGTGTGTCTCAACTCATTATTGTACCAGGGCGGGGATGATCTGGTCAACTCAAGAGGCTCAATAGGTACACAGGATGCGAAGGTTTCATACAGGACGGAGTAAAATCTTGTTACGTCGTCATCCAACTCATTAGAGGAAAGCAAGCTATTGAAATCGATCGAAGTGAGCTTGGATGACAGTACTTCAAGATTAGCCTTTTTAAAGTTAAAAGTAAAGGTTGACTCCTCCGGGATTAGCTTATAGTTAAAGGCAAAACAATAGCTGAGTAGGAGAGGAGGGTGATAATTATCAACAGGCGACAAGACAATTGAGCTAGGCTCAACATACATGTTGTCTGAGTCGGAAAAGAATATAAGATCTAACCACCTACCTAAAATATTATTCACACCGCTCATTTGGTTCAAACCGCATGAGAATAAGGAATTCAGAAAGTCGGATTCCCTATCATTAAGGTTGTTTTCAGGTAGGTAGTTATCGTCCTCATCGGAAGATACCCATTGAACATTGGGTAAGTTAAAATCACCTAAAAGTAGGAGTTCGTCTTTGGAGTCCATCATATCCTGGATATGATTAATACAAGATATTAGAATATCATAGAGGTTTTGACCTCTATCGTCAATAGTGCTGAACATACCTGGTGGGATGTAACAGCAAATTAAAAATAGGTTCTTATGGACAAGGGAGACTTTAAGAGCGAGGAGCTCAATGTCCAAAGAATTGGAAAAACTAGGAGGCGTTATTAAGCAACAGTTGAGAAGGTTACTACAGGCAAGTAGTACACCACCTCCACGAGCCTCCGAGTCAGTATATCTGTCCTTCCGAAAAACTTGGAAGGAGGTATCGAAAAGTTCGGCATTAAGAACTCCACTGTGTAACCATGTTTCTGTAAAAGCGATTATATCGAAATCACTGGCCGAAGTTGACAGAAACACATCGTGGGTTTTGGATCTGATACCCCTCACGTTTTGATAATAGAGGGAAAGCGTCTTAAGTTTTTTGAAGATTGTGGAGTGTCTGGAGTACGACGAATACGCGTGCGAGGAACAAAACACTTTGAGAAAGCACCGGGAGGCCAGAACGTGGGGTCCAAAAGCTTTTCAGCTGTATTGAGCGGTGCAGTCAGAACAAAAGATGCGACCGGTTTGGAGGCATTGCTGATCTTCCGACAGGATACTGTCTCGGGATCAATTGCTTTACCCTTTAAGTATTCTTTAATCTCCTCGGACGTAGTTACAGGGGAGAAACGCGAAATAAAAATATTTTGTGGCCTGGGAACCGTTACCAAGTTGGTGTGGGTTACCGAAAACCCAGTATCCCCGATGCCCGAGGGTCCATCGATATTACTGGTGCTGGTTGATGCCACATCCGGCTCAGGGATAGAATTAGAGCCCATTGGTAGTGAGGGGGCGGGGACGGACGAAATATTAGAGTTCGTAGTGACAACACCTGTAAGGGGGTTCGTAGTGACAGCATCTGTAATGGTGACTTTACGATTGCGTCTGTGTTTTCGATGCTTTGCGCACGTTTTCTGGTGGGCAGGAGCCAGCCTAGGGACAGTTTCGTCTGAGAAACCCTCTTCAGGTATTATAGTTTTCGGGTGGTCAGGAGCCAACCTAGAGGCAGTCTCGTCTGAAGGGCCTTCTTCAGGTATTAAAGCCGGGCCCACGACATTTCCAACCTCAGAAGCAGCAGCTAGGGTGGAGGCTGAAGGCTCGTTTTGCTCAACCACACACTGAGCAGCGCGGGAATAATTGCCATCGAAAACATTAAATTTTTCAGATAGTAATTTCAGGGCTGTAAAATTTTGAGTAACTGAGAGAGATAGTGACTCAACTTCAGCCTTTACACGCACACAAAAGAGCCCACAACTCCCGAACCCGTTGGAATATTCCGGAACAGACAACGGTTCTGGATTCGGGGGAGCGAACCCTTTCCAACGAGGCCCCATTCGTCGAAATCGGAGCACTTTGCCAAAAAAGTGCAAAAAAATGCCAAGGGGTACCCCTTTGGATTTTTAGCGATTTTGGGCCATTTTTGGAGGTGCCCTTTTTTTGATGGGAAATTGTTAGGGCCCTCCTAGGGAGGCTGTAAATTAAATTTGACACCGGTCTGACCGGTATTTCCTGAGATAATGGGTGTTGAAGGGCCCTCCTTGTGAAGCCACAAAAGAGCCCATAACTCCCGAACCCGTTGGAATTTTCCGGAACAGACAACGGTTCTGGATTCGGGGGAGCGAACCCTTTCCAACGAGGCCCCATTCGTCGAAATCGGAGCACTTTGCCAAAAAAGTGCAAAAAAATGCCAAGGGGTACCCCTTTGCATTTTTAGCGATTTTGGGCCATTTTTGGAGGTGCCCTTTTTTTGATGGGAAATTGTTAGGGCCCTCCTAGGGAGGCTGTAAATTAAATTTGACACCGGTCTGACCGGTATTTCCTGAGATAATGGGTGTTGAAGGGCCCTCCTTGTGAAGCCACAAAAGAGCCCATAACTCCCGAACCCGTTGGAATATTCCGGAACAGACAACGGTTCTGGATTCGGGGGAGCGAACCCTTTCCAACGAGGCCCCATTCGTCGAAATCGGAGCACTTTGCCAAAAAAGTGCAAAAAAATGCCAAGGGGTACCCCTTTGCATTTTTAGCGATTTTGGGCCATTTTTGGAGGTGCCCTTTTTTTGATGGGAAATTGTTAGGGCCCTCCTAGGGAGGCTGTAAATAAAATTTGACACCGGTCTGACCGGTATTTCCTGAGATAATGGGTGTTGAAGGGCCCTCCTTGTGAAGCCACAAAAGAGCCCATAACTCCCGAACCCGTTGGAATTTTCCGGAACAGACAACGGTTCTGGATTCGGGGGAGCGAACCCTTTCCAACGAGGCCCCATTCGTCGAAATCGGAGCACTTTGCCAAAAAAGTGCAAAAAAATGCCAAGGGGTACCCCTTTGGATTTTTAGCGATTTTGGGCCATTTTTGGAGGTGCCCTTTTTTTGATGGGAAATTGTTAGGGCCCTCCTAGGGAGGCTGTAAATAAAATTTGACACCGGTCTGACCGGTATTTCCTGAGATAATGGGTGTTGAAGGGCCCTCCTTGTGAAGCCACAAAAGAGCCCATAACTCCCGAACCCGTTGGAATTTTCCGGAACAGACAACGGTTCTGGATTCGGGGGAGCGAACCCTTTCCAACGAGGCCCCATTCGTCGAAATCGGAGCACTTTGCCAAAAAAGTGCAAAAAAATGCCAAGGGGTACCCCTTTGCATTTTTAGCGATTTTGGGCCATTTTTGGAGGTGCCCTTTTTTTAATGGGAAATTGTTAGGGCCCTCCTAGGGAGGCTGTAAATAAAATTTGACACCGGTCTGACCGGTATTTCCTGAGATAATGGGTGTTGAAGGGCCCTCCTTGTGAAGCCACAAAAGAGCCCATAACTCCCGAACCCGTTGAAATTTTCCGGAACAGACAACGGTTCTGGGTTCGGGGGAGCGAACCCTTTCCAACGAGGCCCCATTCGTCGAAATCGGAGCACTTTGCCAAAAAAGTGCAAAAAAATGCCAAGGGGTACCCCTTTGCATTTTTAGCGATTTTGGGCCATTTTTGGAGGTGCCCTTTTTTTGATGGGAAATTGTTAGGGCCCTCCTAGGGAGGCTGTAAATAAAATTTGACACCGGTCTGACCGGTATTTCCTGAGATAATGGGTGTTGAAGGGCCCTCCTTGTGAAGCCACAAAAGAGCCCATAACTCCCGAACCCGTTGGAATATTCCGGAACAGACAACGGTTCTGGATTCGGGGGAGCGAACCCTTTCCAACGAGGCCCCATTCGTCGAAATCGGAGCACTTTGCCAAAAAAGTGCAAAAAAATGCCAAGGGGTACCCCTTTGCATTTTTAGCGATTTTGGGCCATTTTTGGAGGTGCCCTTTTTTTGATGGGAAATTGTTAGGGCCCTCCTAGGGAGGCTGTAAATAAAATTTGACACCGGTCTGACCGGTATTTCCTGAGATAATGGGTGTTGAAGGGCCCTCCTTGTGAAGCCACAAAAGAGCCCATAACTCCCGAACCCGTTGGAATATTCCGGAACAGACAACGGTTCTGGATTCGGGGGAGCGAACCCTTTCCAACGAGGCCCCATTCGTCGAAATCGGAGCACTTTGCCAAAAAAGTGCAAAAAAATGCCAAGGGGTACCCCTTTGCATTTTTAGCGATTTTGGGCCATTTTTGGAGGTGCCCTTTTTTTGATGGGAAATTGTTAGGGCCCTCCTAGGGAGGCTGTAAATTAAATTTGACACCGGTCTGACCGGTATTTCCTGAGATAATGGGTGTTGAAGGGCCCTCCTTGTGAAGCAACAAAAGAGCCCATAACTCCCGAACCCGTTGGAATTTTCCGGAACAGACAACGGTTCTGGATTCGGGGGAGCGAACCCTTTCCAACGAGGCCCCATTCGTCGAAATCGGAGCACTTTGCCAAAAAAGTGCAAAAAAATGCCAAGGGGTACCCCTTTGCATTTTTAGCGATTTTGGGCCATTTTTGGAGGTGCCCTTTTTTTAATGGGAAATTGTTAGGGCCCTCCTAGGGAGGCTGTAAATAAAATTTGACACCGGTCTGACCGGTATTTCCTGAGATAATGGGTGTTGAAGGGCCCTCCTTGTGAAGCCACAAAAGAGCCCATAACTCCCGAACCCGTTGAAATTTTCCGGAACAGACAACGGTTCTGGGTTCGGGGGAGCGAACCCTTTCCAACGAGGCCCCATTCGTCGAAATCGGAGCACTTTGCCAAAAAAGTGCAAAAAAATGCCAAGGGGTACCCCTTTGCATTTTTAGCGATTTTGGGCCATTTTTGGAGGTGCCCTTTTTTTGATGGGAAATTGTTAGGGCCCTCCTAGGGAGGCTGTAAATAAAATTTGACACCGGTCTGACCGGTATTTCCTGAGATAATGGGTGTTGAAGGGCCCTCCTTGTGAAGCCACAAAAGAGCCCATAACTCCCGAACCCGTTGGAATATTCCGGAACAGACAACGGTTCTGGATTCGGGGGAGCGAACCCTTTCCAACGAGGCCCCATTCGTCGAAATCGGAGCACTTTGCCAAAAAAGTGCAAAAAAATGCCAAGGGGTACCAAGGGGCATTTTTAGCGATTTTGGGCCATTTTTGGAGGTGCCCTTTTTTTGATGGGAAATTGTTAGGGCCCTCCTAGGGAGGCTGTAAATAAAATTTGACACCGGTCTGACCGGTATTTCCTGAGATAATGGGTGTTGAAGGGCCCTCCTTGTGAAGCCACAAAAGAGCCCATAACTCCCGAACCCGTTGAAATTTTCCGGAACAGACAACGGTTCTGGATTCGGGGGAGCGAACCCTTTCCAACGAGGCCCCATTCGTCGAAATCGGAGCACTTTGCCAAAAAAGTGCAAAAAAATGCCAAGGGGTACCCCTTTGCATTTTTAGCGATTTTGGGCCATTTTTGGAGGTGCCCTTTTTTTAATGGGAAATTGTTAGGGCCCTCCTAGGGAGGCTGTAAATAAAATTTGACACCGGTCTGACCGGTATTTCCTGAGATAATGGGTGTTGAAGGGCCCTCCTTGTGAAGCCACAAAAGAGCCCATAACTCCCGAACCCGTTGAAATTTTCCGGAACAGACAACGGTTCTGGGTTCGGGGGAGCGAACCCTTTCCAACGAGGCCCCATTCGTCGAAATCGGAGCACTTTGCCAAAAAAGTGCAAAAAAATGCCAAGGGGTACCCCTTTGCATTTTTAGCGATTTTGGGCCATTTTTGGAGGTGCCCTTTTTTTGATGGGAAATTGTTAGGGCCCTCCTAGGGAGGCTGTAAATAAAATTTGACACCGGTCTGACCGGTATTTCCTGAGATAATGGGTGTTGAAGGGCCCTCCTTGTGAAGCCACAAAAGAGCCCATAACTCCCGAACCCGTTGAAATTTTCCGGAACAGACAACGGTTCTGGATTCGGGGGAGCGAACCCTTTCCAACGAGGCCCCATTCGTCGAAATCGGAGCACTTTGCCAAAAAAGTGCAAAAAAATGCCAAGGGGTACCCCTTTGCATTTTTAGCGATTTTGGGCCATTTTTGGAGGTGCCCTTTTTTTAATGGGAAATTGTTAGGGCCCTCCTAGGGAGGCTGTAAATAAAATTTGACACCGGTCTGACCGGTATTTCCTGAGATAATGGGTGTTGAAGGGCCCTCCTTGTGAAGCCACAAAAGAGCCCATAACTCCCGAACCCGTTGAAATTTTCCGGAACAGACAACGGTTCTGGGTTCGGGGGAGCGAACCCTTTCCAACGAGGCCCCATTCGTCGAAATCGGAGCACTTTGCCAAAAAAGTGCAAAAAAATGCCAAGGGGTACCCCTTTGCATTTTTAGCGATTTTGGGCCATTTTTGGAGGTGCCCTTTTTTTGATGGGAAATTGTTAGGGCCCTCCTAGGGAGGCTGTAAATAAAATTTGACACCGGTCTGACCGGTATTTCCTGAGATAATGGGTGTTGAAGGGCCCTCCTTGTGAAGCCACAAAAGAGCCCATAACTCCCGAACCCGTTGGAATATTCCGGAACAGACAACGGTTCTGGATTCGGGGGAGCGAACCCTTTCCAACGAGGCCCCATTCGTCGAAATCGGAGCACTTTGCCAAAAAAGTGCAAAAAAATGCCAAGGGGTACCAAGGGGCATTTTTAGCGATTTTGGGCCATTTTTGGAGGTGCCCTTTTTTTGATGGGAAATTGTTAGGGCCCTCCTAGGGAGGCTGTAAATAAAATTTGACACCGGTCTGACCGGTATTTCCTGAGATAATGGGTGTTGAAGGGCCCTCCTTGTGAAGCCACAAAAGAGCCCATAACTCCCGAACCCGTTGAAATTTTCCGGAACAGACAACGGTTCTGGATTCGGGGGAGCGAACCCTTTCCAACGAGGCCCCATTCGTCGAAATCGGAGCACTTTGCCAAAAAAGTGCAAAAAAATGCCAAGGGGTACCCCTTTGCATTTTTAGCGATTTTGGGCCATTTTTGGAGGTGCCCTTTTTTTGATGGGAAATTGTTAGGGCCCTCCTAGGGAGGCTGTAAATAAAATTTGACACCGGTCTGACCGGTATTTCCTGAGATAATGGGTGTTGAAGGGCCCTCCTTGTGAAGCCACAAAAGAGCCCATAACTCCCGAACCCGTTGGAATATTCCGGAACAGACAACGGTTCTGGATTCGGGGGAGCGAACCCTTTCCAACGAGGCCCCATTCGTCGAAATCGGAGCACTTTGCCAAAAAAGTGCAAAAAAATGCCAAGGGGTACCCCTTTGCATTTTTAGCGATTTTGGGCCATTTTTGGAGGTGCCCTTTTTTTGATGGGAAATTGTTAGGGCCCTCCTAGGGAGGCTGTAAATTAAATTTGACACCGGTCTGACCGGTATTTCCTGAGATAATGGGTGTTGAAGGGCCCTCCTTGTGAAGCAACAAAAGAGCCCATAACTCCCGAACCCGTTGGAATTTTCCGGAACAGACAACGGTTCTGGATTCGGGGGAGCGAACCCTTTCCAACGAGGCCCCATTCGTCGAAATCGCAGCACTTTGCCAAAAAAGTGCAAAAAAATGCCAAGGGGTACCCCTTTGCATTTTTAGCGATTTTGGGCCATTTTTGGAGGTGCCCTTTTTTGATGGGAAATTGTTAGGGCCCTCCTAGGGAGGCTGTAAATAAAATTTGACACCGGTCTGACCGGTATTTCCTGAGATAATGGGTGTTGAAGGGCCCTCCTTGTGAAGCCACAAAAGAGCCCATAACTCCCGAACCCGTTGGAATATTCCGGAACAGACAACGGTTCTGGATTCGGGGGAGCGAACCCTTTCCAACGAGGCCCCATTCGTCGAAATCGGAGCACTTTGCCAAAAAAGTGCAAAAAAATGCCAAGGGGTACCCCTTTGGATTTTTAGCGATTTTGGGCCATTTTTGGAGGTGCCCTTTTTTTGATGGGAAATTGTTAGGGCCCTCCTAGGGAGGCTGTAAATAAAATTTGACACCGGTCTGACCGGTATTTCCTGAGATAATGGGTGTTGAAGGGCCCTCTTTGTGAAGCCACAAAAGAGCCCATAACTCCCGAACCCGTTGGAATTTTCCGGAACAGACAACGGTTCTGGATTCGGGGGAGCGAACCCTTTCCAACGAGGCCCCATTCGTCGAAATCGGAGCACTTTGCCAAAAAAGTGCAAAAAAATGCCAAGGGGTACCCCTTTGGATTTTTAGCGATTTTGGGCCATTTTTGGAGGTGCCCTTTTTTTGATGGGAAATTGTTAGGGCCCTCCTAGGGAGGCTGTAAATAAAATTTGACACCGGTCTGACCGGTATTTCCTGAGATAATGGGTGTTGAAGGGCCCTCCTTGTGAAGCCACAAAAGAGCCCATAACTCCCGAACCCGTTGGAATTTTCCGGAACAGACAACGGTTCTGGATTCGGGGGAGCGAACCCTTTCCAACGAGGCCCCATTCGTCGAAATCGGAGCACTTTGCCAAAAAAGTGCAAAAAAATGCCAAGGGGTACCCCTTTGGATTTTTAGCGATTTTGGGCCATTTTTGGAGGTGCCCTTTTTTTGATGGGAAATTGTTAGGGCCCTCCTAGGGAGGCTGTAAATAAAATTTGACACCGGTCTGACCGGTATTTCCTGAGATAATGGGTGTTGAAGGGCCCTCCTTGTGAAGCCACAAAAGAGCCCATAACTCCCGAACCCGTTGGAATTTTCCGGAACAGACAACGGTTCTGGATTCGGGGGAGCGAACCCTTTCCAACGAGGCCCCATTCGTCGAAATCGGAGCACTTTGCCAAAAAAGTGCAAAAAAATGCCAAGGGGTACCCCTTTGGATTTTTAGCGATTTTGGGCCATTTTTGGAGGTGCCCTTTTTTTGATGGGAAATTGTTAGGGCCCTCCTAGGGAGGCTGTAAATAAAATTTGACACCGGTCTGACCGGTATTTCCTGAGATAATGGGTGTTGAAGGGCCCTCCTTGTGAAGCCACAAAAGAGCCCATAACTCCCGAACCCGTTGGAATTTTCCGGAACAGACAACGGTTCTGGATTCGGGGGAGCGAACCCTTTCCAACGAGGCCCCATTCGTCGAAATCGGAGCACTTTGCCAAAAAAGTGCAAAAAAATGCCAAGGGGTACCCCTTTGGATTTTTAGCGATTTTGGGCCATTTTTGGAGGTGCCCTTTTTTTGATGGGAAATTGTTAGGGCCCTCCTAGGGAGGCTGTAAATAAAATTTGACACCGGTCTGACCGGTATTTCCTGAGATAATGGGTGTTGAAGGGCCCTCCTTGTGAAGCCACAAAAGAGCCCATAACTCCCGAACCCGTTGGAATTTTCCGGAACAGACAACGGTTCTGGATTCGGGGGAGCGAACCCTTTCCAACGAGGCCCCATTCGTCGAAATCGGAGCACTTTGCCAAAAAAGTGCAAAAAAATGCCAAGGGGTACCCCTTTGGATTTTTAGCGATTTTGGGCCATTTTTGGAGGTGCCCTTTTTTTGATGGGAAATTGTTAGGGCCCTCCTAGGGAGGCTGTAAATAAAATTTGACACCGGTCTGACCGGTATTTCCTGAGATAATGGGTGTTGAAGGGCCCTCCTTGTGAATCCACAAAAGAGCCCATAACTCCCGAACCCGTTGGAATTTTCCGGAACAGACAACGGTTCTGGATTCGGGGGAGCGAACCCTTTCCAACGAGGCCCCATTCGTCGAAATCGGAGCACTTTGCCAAAAAAGTGCAAAAAAATGCCAAGGGGTACCCCTTTGGATTTTTAGCGATTTTGGGCCATTTTTGGAGGTGCCCTTTTTTTGATGGGAAATTGTTAGGGCCCTCCTAGGGAGGCTGTAAATAAAATTTGACACCGGTCTGACCGGTATTTCCTGAGATAATGGGTGTTGAAGGGCCCTCCTTGTGAAGCCACAAAAGAGCCCATAACTCCCGAACCCGTTGGAATTTTCCGGAACAGACAACGGTTCTGGATTCGGGGGAGCGAACCCTTTCCAACGAGGCCCCATTCGTCGAAATCGGAGCACTTTGCCAAAAAAGTGCAAAAAAATGCCAAGGGGTACCCCTTTGCATTTTTAGCGATTTTGGGCCATTTTTGGAGGTGCCCTTTTTTTGATGGGAAATTGTTAGGGCCCTCCTAGGGAGGCTGTAAATTAAATTTGACACCGGTCTGACCGGTATTTCCTGAGATAATGGGTGTTGAAGGGCCCTCCTTGTGAAGCCACAAAAGAGCCCATAACTCCCGAACCCGTTGGAATATTCCGGAACAGACAACGGTTCTGGATTCGGGGGAGCGAACCCTTTCCAACGAGGCCCCATTCGTCGAAATCGGAGCACTTTGCCAAAAAAGTGCAAAAAAATGCCAAGGGGTACCCCTTTGCATTTTTAGCGATTTTGGGCCATTTTTGGAGGTGCCCTTTTTTTGATGGGAAATTGTTAGGGCCCTCCTAGGGAGGCTGTAAATTAAATTTGACACCGGTCTGACCGGTATTTCCTGAGATAATGGGTGTTGAAGGGCCCTCCTTGTGAAGCCACAAAAGAGCCCATAACTCCCGAACCCGTTGGAATTTTCCGGAACAGACAACGGTTCTGGATTCGGGGGAGCGAACCCTTTCCAACGAGGCCCCATTCGTCGAAATCGGAGCACTTTGCCAAAAAAGTGCAAAAAAATGCCAAGGGGTACCCCTTTGCATTTTTAGCGATTTTGGGCCATTTTTGGAGGTGCCCTTTTTTTGATGGGAAATTGTTAGGGCCCTCCTAGGGAGGCTGTAAATTAAATTTGACACCGGTCTGACCGGTATTTCCTGAGATAATGGGTGTTGAAGGGCCCTCCTTGTGAAGCCACAAAAGAGCCCATAACTCCCGAACCCGTTGGAATATTCCGGAACAGACAACGGTTCTGGATTCGGGGGAGCGAACCCTTTCCAACGAGGCCCCATTCGTCGAAATCGGAGCACTTTGCCAAAAAAGTGCAAAAAAATGCCAAGGGGTACCCCTTTGCATTTTTAGCGATTTTGGGCCATTTTTGGAGGTGCCCTTTTTTTGATGGGAAATTGTTAGGGCCCTCCTAGGGAGGCTGTAAATAAAATTTGACACCGGTCTGACCGGTATTTCCTGAGATAATGGGTGTTGAAGGGCCCTCCTTGTGAAGCCACAAAAGAGCCCATAACTCCCGAACCCGTTGAAATTTTCCGGAACAGACAACGGTTCTGGATTCGGGGGAGCGAACCCTTTCCAACGAGGCCCCATTCGTCGAAATCGGAGCACTTTGCCAAAAAAGTGCAAAAAAATGCCAAGGGGTACCCCTTTGCATTTTTAGCGATTTTGGGCCATTTTTGGAGGTGCCCTTTTTTTGATGGGAAATTGTTAGGGCCCTCCTAGGGAGGCTGTAAATAAAATTTGACACCGGTCTGACCGGTATTTCCTGAGATATTGGGTGTTGAAGGGCCCTCCTTGTGAAGCCACAAAAGAGCCCATAACTCCCGAACCCGTTGGAATATTCCGGAACAGACAACGGTTCTGGATTCGGGGGAGCGAACCCTTTCCAACGAGGCCCCATTCGTCGAAATCGGAGCACTTTGCCAAAAAAGTGCAAAAAAATGCCAAGGGGTACCCCTTTGCATTTTTAGCGATTTTGGGCCATTTTTGGAGGTGCCCTTTTTTTGATGGGAAATTGTTAGGGCCCTCCTAGGGAGGCTGTAAATAAAATTTGACACCGGTCTGACCGGTATTTCCTGAGATAATGGGTGTTGAAGGGCCCTCCTTGTGAAGCCACAAAAGAGCCCATAACTCCCGAACCCGTTGAAATTTTCCGGAACAGACAACGGTTCTGGATTCGGGGGAGCGAAGGGGTACCCCTTTGCATTTTTAGCGATTTTGGGCCATTTTTGGAGGTGCCCTTTTTTTGATGGGAAATTGTTAGGGCCCTCCTAGGGAGGCTGTAAATAAAATTTGACACCGGTCTGACCGGTATTTCCTGAGATATTGGGTGTTGAAGGGCCCTCCTTGTGAAGCCACAAAAGAGCCCATAACTCCCGAACCCGTTGGAATATTCCGGAACAGACAACGGTTCTGGATTCGGGGGAGCGAACCCTTTCCAACGAGGCCCCATTCGTCGAAATCGGAGCACTTTGCCAAAAAAGTGCAAAAAAATGCCAAGGGGTACCCCTTTGCATTTTTAGCGATTTTGGGCCATTTTTGGAGGTGCCCTTTTTTTAATGGGAAATTGTTAGGGCCCTCCTAGGGAGGCTGTAAATAAAATTTGACACCGGTCTGACCGGTATTTCCTGAGATAATGGGTGTTGAAGGGCCCTCCTTGTGAAGCCACAAAAGAGCCCATAACTCCCGAACCCGTTGAAATTTTCCGGAACAGACAACGGTTCTGGGTTCGGGGGAGCGAACCCTTTCCAACGAGGCCCCATTCGTCGAAATCGGAGCACTTTGCCAAAAAAGTGCAAAAAAATGCCAAGGGGTACCCCTTTGCATTTTTAGCGATTTTGGGCCATTTTTGGAGGTGCCCTTTTTTTGATGGGAAATTGTTAGGGCCCTCCTAGGGAGGCTGTAAATAAAATTTGACACCGGTCTGACCGGTATTTCCTGAGATAATGGGTGTTGAAGGGCCCTCCTTGTGAAGCCACAAAAGAGCCCATAACTCCCGAACCCGTTGGAATATTCCGGAACAGACAACGGTTCTGGATTCGGGGGAGCGAACCCTTTCCAACGAGGCCCCATTCGTCGAAATCGGAGCACTTTGCCAAAAAAGTGCAAAAAAATGCCA
This sequence comes from Thereva nobilitata, assembly GCA_963855945.1. NCBI lineage: Eukaryota > Metazoa > Arthropoda > Insecta > Diptera > Therevidae > Thereva > Thereva nobilitata. Next base: position 106,581,428 of record OY979698.1, on the reverse strand, counting down.
AGGGGTACCCCTTTGCATTTTTAGCGATTTTGGGCCATTTTTGGAGGTGCCCTTTTTTTGATGGGAAATTGTTAGGGCCCTCCTAGGGAGGCTGTAAATAAAATTTGACACCGGTCTGACCGGTATTTCCTGAGATAATGGGTGTTGAAGGGCCCTCCTTGTGAAGCCACAAAAGAGCCCATAACTCCCGAACCCGTTGGAATATTCCGGAACAGACAACGGTTCTGGATTCGGGGGAGCGAACCCTTTCCAACGAGGCCCCATTCGTCGAAATCGGAGCACTTTGCCAAAAAAGTGCAAAAAAATGCCAAGGGGTACCCCTTTGCATTTTTAGCGATTTTGGGCCATTTTTGGAGGTGCCCTTTTTTTGATGGGAAATTGTTAGGGCCCTCCTAGGGAGGCTGTAAATAAAATTTGACACCGGTCTGACCGGTATTTCCTGAGATAATGGGTGTTGAAGGGCCCTCCTTGTGAAGCCACAAAAGAGCCCATAACTCCCGAACCCGTTGGAATATTCCGGAACAGACAACGGTTCTGGATTCGGGGGAGCGAACCCTTTCCAACGAGGCCCCATTCGTCGAAATCGGAGCACTTTGCCAAAAAAGTGCAAAAAAATGCCAAGGGGTACCCCTTTGCATTTTTAGCGATTTTGGGCCATTTTTGGAGGTGCCCTTTTTTTGATGGGAAATTGTTAGGGCCCTCCTAGGGAGGCTGTAAATTAAATTTGACACCGGTCTGACCGGTATTTCCTGAGATAATGGGTGTTGAAGGGCCCTCCTTGTGAAGCCACAAAAGAGCCCATAACTCCCGAACCCGTTGGAATTTTCCGGAACAGACAACGGTTCTGGATTCGGGGGAGCGAACCCTTTCCAACGAGGCCCCATTCGTCGAAATCGGAGCACTTTGCCAAAAAAGTGCAAAAAAATGCCAAGGGGTACCCCTTTGGATTTTTAGCGATTTTGGGCCATTTTTGGAGGTGCCCTTTTTTTGATGGGAAATTGTTAGGGCCCTCCTAGGGAGGCTGTAAATAAAATTTGACACCGGTCTGACCGGTATTTCCTGAGATAATGGGTGTTGAAGGGCCCTCCTTGTGAAGCCACAAAAGAGCCCATAACTCCCGAACCCGTTGAAATTTTCCGGAACAGACAACGGTTCTGGATTCGGGGGAGCGAACCCTTTCCAACGAGGCCCCATTCGTCGAAATCGGAGCACTTTGCCAAAAAAGTGCAAAAAAATGCCAAGGGGTACCCCTTTGCATTTTTAGCGATTTTGGGCCATTTTTGGAGGTGCCCTTTTTTTGATGGGAAATTGTTAGGGCCCTCCTAGGGAGGCTGTAAATAAAATTTGACACCGGTCTGACCGGTATTTCCTGAGATAATGGGTGTTGAAGGGCCCTCCTTGTGAAGCCACAAAAGAGCCCATAACTCCCGAACCCGTTGAAATTTTCCGGAACAGACAACGGTTCTGGATTCGGGGGAGCGAACCCTTTCCAACGAGGCCCCATTCGTCGAAATCGGAGCACTTTGCCAAAAAAGTGCAAAAAAATGCCAAGGGGTACCCCTTTGCATTTTTAGCGATTTTGGGCCATTTTTGGAGGTGCCCTTTTTTTGATGGGAAATTGTTAGGGCCCTCCTAGGGAGGCTGTAAATAAAATTTGACACCGGTCTGACCGGTATTTCCTGAGATATTGGGTGTTGAAGGGCCCTCCTTGTGAAGCCACAAAAGAGCCCATAACTCCCGAACCCGTTGGAATATTCCGGAACAGACAACGGTTCTGGATTCGGGGGAGCGAACCCTTTCCAACGAGGCCCCATTCGTCGAAATCGGAGCACTTTGCCAAAAAAGTGCAAAAAAATGCCAAGGGGTACCCCTTTGCATTTTTAGCGATTTTGGGCCATTTTTGGAGGTGCCCTTTTTTTGATGGGAAATTGTTAGGGCCCTCCTAGGGAGGCTGTAAATTAAATTTGACACCGGTCTGACCGGTATTTCCTGAGATAATGGGTGTTGAAGGGCCCTCCTTGTGAAGCCACAAAAGAGCCCATAACTCCCGAACCCGTTGAAATTTTCCGGAACAGACAACGGTTCTGGATTCGGGGGAGCGAACCCTTTCCAACGAGGCCCCATTCGTCGAAATCGGAGCACTTTGCCAAAAAAGTGCAAAAAAATGCCAAGGGGTACCCCTTTGCATTTTTAGCGATTTTGGGCCATTTTTGGAGGTGCCCTTTTTTTGATGGGAAATTGTTAGGGCCCTCCTAGGGAGGCTGTAAATAAAATTTGACACCGGTCTGACCGGTATTTCCTGAGATATTGGGTGTTGAAGGGCCCTCCTTGTGAAGCCACAAAAGAGCCCATAACTCCCGAACCCGTTGGAATATTCCGGAACAGACAACGGTTCTGGATTCGGGGGAGCGAACCCTTTCCAACGAGGCCCCATTCGTCGAAATCGGAGCACTTTGCCAAAAAAGTGCAAAAAAATGCCAAGGGGTACCCCTTTGCATTTTTAGCGATTTTGGGCCATTTTTGGAGGTGCCCTTTTTTTGATGGGAAATTGTTAGGGCCCTCCTAGGGAGGCTGTAAATTAAATTTGACACCGGTCTGACCGGTATTTCCTGAGATAATGGGTGTTGAAGGGCCCTCCTTGTGAAGCCACAAAAGAGCCCATAACTCCCGAACCCGTTGGAATTTTCCGGAACAGACAACGGTTCTGGATTCGGGGGAGCGAACCCTTTCCAACGAGGCCCCATTCGTCGAAATCGGAGCACTTTGCCAAAAAAGTGCAAAAAAATGCCAAGGGGTACCCCTTTGGATTTTTAGCGATTTTGGGCCATTTTTGGAGGTGCCCTTTTTTTGATGGGAAATTGTTAGGGCCCTCCTAGGGAGGCTGTAAATAAAATTTGACACCGGTCTGACCGGTATTTCCTGAGATATTGGGTGTTGAAGGGCCCTCCTTGTGAAGCCACAAAAGAGCCCATAACTCCCGAACCCGTTGGAATATTCCGGAACAGACAACGGTTCTGGATTCGGGGGAGCGAACCCTTTCCAACGAGGCCCCATTCGTCGAAATCGGAGCACTTTGCCAAAAAAGTGCAAAAAAATGCCAAGGGGTACCCCTTTGCATTTTTAGCGATTTTGGGCCATTTTTGGAGGTGCCCTTTTTTTGATGGGAAATTGTTAGGGCCCTCCTAGGGAGGCTGTAAATTAAATTTGACACCGGTCTGACCGGTATTTCCTGAGATAATGCCCTTTGCATTTTTAGCGATTTTGGGCCATTTTTGGAGGTGCCCTTTTTTTGATGGGAAATTGTTAGGGCCCTCCTAGGGAGGCTGTAAATAAAATTTGACACCGGTCTGACCGGTATTTCCTGAGATAATGGGTGTTGAAGGGCCCTCCTTGTGAAGCCACAAAAGAGCCCATAACTCCCGAACCCGTTGGAATATTCCGGAACAGACAACGGTTCTGGATTCGGGGGAGCGAACCCTTTCCAACGAGGCCCCATTCGTCGAAATCGGAGCACTTTGCCAAAAAAGTGCAAAAAAATGCCAAGGGGTACCCCTTTGCATTTTTAGCGATTTTGGGCCATTTTTGGAGGTGCCCTTTTTTTGATGGGAAATTGTTAGGGCCCTCCTAGGGAGGCTGTAAATAAAATTTGACACCGGTCTGACCGGTATTTCCTGAGATAATGGGTGTTGAAGGGCCCTCCTTGTGAAGCCACAAAAGAGCCCATAACTCCCGAACCCGTTGGAATATTCCGGAACAGACAACGGTTCTGGATTCGGGGGAGCGAACCCTTTCCAACGAGGCCCCATTCGTCGAAATCGGAGCACTTTGCCAAAAAAGTGCAAAAAAATGCCAAGGGGTACCCCTTTGCATTTTTAGCGATTTTGGGCCATTTTTGGAGGTGCCCTTTTTTTGATGGGAAATTGTTAGGGCCCTCCTAGGGAGGCTGTAAATAAAATTTGACACCGGTCTGACCGGTATTTCCTGAGATAATGGGTGTTGAAGGGCCCTCCTTGTGAAGCCACAAAAGAGCCCATAACTCCCGAACCCGTTGGAATTTTCCGGAACAGACAACGGTTCTGGATTCGGGGGAGCGAACCCTTTCCAACGAGGCCCCATTCGTCGAAATCGGAGCACTTTGCCAAAAAAGTGCAAAAAAATGCCAAGGGGTACCCCTTTGCATTTTTAGCGATTTTGGGCCATTTTTGGAGGTGCCCTTTTTTTGATGGGAAATTGTTAGGGCCCTCCTAGGGAGGCTGTAAATAAAATTTGACACCGGTCTGACCGGTATTTCCTGAGATAATGGGTGTTGAAGGGCCCTCCTTGTGAAGCCACAAAAGAGCCCATAACTCCCGAACCCGTTGGAATATTCCGGAACAGACAACGGTTCTGGATTCGGGGGAGCGAACCCTTTCCAACGAGGCCCCATTCGTCGAAATCGGAGCACTTTGCCAAAAAAGTGCAAAAAAATGCCAAGGGGTACCCCTTTGCATTTTTAGCGATTTTGGGCCATTTTTGGAGGTGCCCTTTTTTTGATGGGAAATTGTTAGGGCCCTCCTAGGGAGGCTGTAAATTAAATTTGACACCGGTCTGACCGGTATTTCCTGAGATAATGGGTGTTGAAGGGCCCTCCTTGTGAAGCAACAAAAGAGCCCATAACTCCCGAACCCGTTGGAATTTTCCGGAACAGACAACGGTTCTGGATTCGGGGGAGCGAACCCTTTCCAACGAGGCCCCATTCGTCGAAATCGGAGCACTTTGCCAAAAAAGTGCAAAAAAATGCCAAGGGGGTACCCCTTTGCATTTTTAGCGATTTTGGGCCATTTTTGGAGGTGCCCTTTTTTTGATGGGAAATTGTTAGGGCCCTCCTAGGGAGGCTGTAAATAAAATTTGACACCGGTCTGACCGGTATTTCCTGAGATAATGGGTGTTGAAGGGCCCTCCTTGTGAAGCCACAAAAGAGCCCATAACTCCCGAACCCGTTGGAATATTCCGGAACAGACAACGGTTCTGGATTCGGGGGAGCGAACCCTTTCCAACGAGGCCCCATTCGTCGAAATCGGAGCACTTTGCCAAAAAAGTGCAAAAAAATGCCAAGGGGTACCCCTTTGCATTTTTAGCGATTTTGGGCCATTTTTGGAGGTGCCCTTTTTTTGATGGGAAATTGTTAGGGCCCTCCTAGGGAGGCTGTAAATTAAATTTGACACCGGTCTGACCGGTATTTCCTGAGATAATGGGTGTTGAAGGGCCCTCCTTGTGAAGCCACAAAAGAGCCCATAACTCCCGAACCCGTTGGAATATTCCGGAACAGACAACGGTTCTGGATTCGGGGGAGCGAACCCTTTCCAACGAGGCCCCATTCGTCGAAATCGGAGCACTTTGCCAAAAAAGTGCAAAAAAATGCCAAGGGGGTACCCCTTTGCATTTTTAGCGATTTTGGGCCATTTTTGGAGGTGCCCTTTTTTTGATGGGAAATTGTTAGGGCCCTCCTAGGGAGGCTGTAAATAAAATTTGACACCGGTCTGACCGGTATTTCCTGAGATAATGGGTGTTGAAGGGCCCTCCTTGTGAAGCCACAAAAGAGCCCATAACTCCCGAACCCGTTGGAATATTCCGGAACAGACAACGGTTCTGGATTCGGGGGAGCGAACCCTTTCCAACGAGGCCCCATTCGTCGAAATCGGAGCACTTTGCCAAAAAAGTGCAAAAAAATGCAAAGGGGTACCCCTTTGCATTTTTAGCGATTTTGGGCCATTTTTGGAGGTGCCCTTTTTTTGATGGGAAATTGTTAGGGCCCTCCTAGGGAGGCTGTAAATTAAATTTGACACCGGTGTGACCGGTATTTCCTGAGATAATGGGTGTTGAAGGGCCCTCCTTGTGAAGCCACAAAAGAGCCCATAACTCCCGAACCCGTTGGAATATTCCGGAACAGACAACGGTTCTGGATTCGGGGGAGCGAACCCTTTCCAACGAGGCCCCATTCGTCGAAATCGGAGCACTTTACCAAAAAAGTGCAAAAAAATGCCAAGGGGTACCCCTTTGCATTTTTAGCGATTTTGGGCCATTTTTGGAGGTGCCCTTTTTTTCATGGGAAATTGTTAGGGCCCTCCTAGGGAGGCTGTAAATTAAATTTGACACCGGTCTGACCGGTATTTCCTGAGATAATGGGTGTTGAAGGGCCCTCCTTGTGAAGCCACAAAAGAGCCCATAACTCCCGAACCCGTTGGAATATTCCGGAACAGACAACGGTTCTGAATTCGGGGGAGCGAACCCTTTCCAACGAGGCCCCATTCGTCGAAATCGGAGCACTTTGCCAAAAAAGTGCAAAAAAATGCCAAGGGGTACCCCTTTGCATTTTTAGCGATTTTGGGCCATTTTTGGAGGTGCCCTTTTTTTGATGGGAAATTGTTAGGGCCCTCCTAGGGAGGCTGTAAATTAAATTTGACACCGGTCTGACCGGTATTTCCTGAGATAATGGGTGTTGAAGGGCCCTCCTTGTGAAGCCACAAAAGAGCCCATAACTCCCGAACCCGTTGGAATATTCCGGAACAGACAACGGTTCTGGATTCGGGGGAGCGAACCCTTTCCAACGAGGCCCCATTCGTCGAAATCGGAGCACTTTGCCAAAAAAGTGCAAAAAAATGCCAAGGGGTACCCCTTTGCATTTTTAGCGATTTTGGGCCATTTTTGGAGGTGCCCTTTTTTTCATGGGAAATTGTTAGGGCCCTCCTAGGGAGGCTGTAAATAAAATTTGACACCGGTCTGACCGGTATTTCCTGAGATAATGGGTGTTGAAGGGCCCTCCTTGTGAAGCCACAAAAGAGCCCATAACTCCCGAACCCGTTGGAATATTCCGGAACAGACAACGGTTCTGGATTCGGGGGAGCGAAGCCTTTCCAACGAGGCCCCATTCGTCGAAATCGGAGTACTTTGCCAAAAAAGTGCAAAAAAATGCCAAGGGGTACCCCTTTGCATTTTTAGCGATTTTGGGCCATTTTTGGAGGTGCCCTTTTTTTGATGGGAAATTGTTAGGGCCCTCCTAGGGAGGCTGTAAATAAAATTTGACACCGGTCTGACCGGTATTTCCTGAGATAATGGGTGTTGAAGGGCCCTCCTTGTGAAGCCACAAAAGAGCCCATAACTCCCGAACCCGTTGGAATTTTCCGGAACAGACAACGGTTCTGGATTCGGGGGAGCGAACCCTTTCCAACGAGGCCCCATTCGTCGAAATCGGAGCACTTTGCCAAAAAAGTGCAAAAAAATGCCAAGGGGTACCCCTTTGCATTTTTAGCGATTTTGGGCCATTTTTGGAGGTGCCCTTTTTTGATGGGAAATTGTTAGGGCCCTCCTAGGGAGGCTGTAAATTAAATTTGACACCGGTCTGACCGGTATTTCCTGAGATAATGGGTGTTGAAGGGCCCTCCTTGTGAAGCCACAAAAGAGCCCATAACTCCCGAACCCGTTGGAATATTCCGGAACAGACAACGGTTCTGGATTCGGGGGAGCGAACCCTTTCCAACGAGGCCCCATTCGTCGAAATCGGAGCACTTTGCCAAAAAAGTGCAAAAAAATGCCAAGGGGTACCCCTTTGCATTTTTAGCGATTTTGGGCCATTTTTGGAGGTGCCCTTTTTTTGATGGGAAATTGTTAGGGCCCTCCTAGGGAGGCTGTAAATTAAATTTGACACCGGTCTGACCGGTATTTCCTGAGATAATGGGTGTTGAAGGGCCCTCCTTGTGAAGCCACAAAAGAGCCCATAACTCCCGAACCCGTTGGAATATTCCGGAACAGACAACGGTTCTGGATTCGGGGGAGCGAACCCTTTCCAACGAGGCCCCATTCGTCGAAATCGGAGCACTTTGCCAAAAAAGTGCAAAAAAATGCCAAGGGGTACCCCTTTGCATTTTTAGCGATTTTGGGCCATTTTTGGAGGTGCCCTTTTTTTGATGGGAAATTGTTAGGGCCCTCCTAGGGAGGCTGTAAATAAAATTTGACACCGGTCTGACCGGTATTTCCTGAGATAATGGGTGTTGAAGGGCCCTCCTTGTGAAGCCACAAAAGAGCCCATAACTCCCGAACCCGTTGGAATATTCCGGAACAGACAACGGTTCTGGATTCGGGGGAGCGAACCCTTTCCAACGAGGCCCCATTCGTCGAAATCGGAGTACTTTGCCAAAAAAGTGCAAAAAAATGCCAAGGGGTACCCTTTGCATTTTTAGCGATTTTGGGCCATTTTTGGAGGTGCCCTTTTTTTGATGGGAAATTGTTAGGGCCCTCCTAGGGAGGCTGTAAATTAAATTTGACACCGGTCTGACCGGTATTTCCTGAGATAATGGGTGTTGAAGGGCCCTCCTTGTGAAGCCACAAAAGAGCCCATAACTCCCGAACCCGTTGGAATATTCCGGAACAGACAACGGTTCTGGATTCGGGGGAGCGAACCCTTTCCAACGAGGCCCCATTCGTCGAAATCGGAGCACTTTGCCAAAAAAGTGCAAAAAAATGCCAAGGGGTACCCCTTTGCATTTTTAGCGATTTTGTGCCATTTTTGGAGGTGCCCTTTTTTTGATGGGAAATTGTTAGGGCCCTCCTAGGGAGGCTGTAAATTAAATTTGACACCGGTCTGACCGGTATTTCCTGAGATAATGGGTGTTGAAGGGCCCTCCTTGTGAAGCCACAAAAGAGCCCATAACTCCCGAACCCGTTGGAATATTCCGGAACAGACAACGGCCCCATTCGTCGAAATCGGAGCACTTTGCCAAAAAAGTGCAAAAAAATGCCAAGGGGTACCCCTTTGCATTTTTAGCGATTTTGGGCCATTTTTGGAGGTGCCCTTTTTTGATGGGAAATTGTTAGGGCCCTCCTAGGGAGGCTGTAAATTAAATTTGACACCGGTCTGACCGGTATTTCCTGAGATAATGGGTGTTGAAGGGCCCTCCTTGTGAAGCCACAAAAGAGCCCATAACTCCCGAACCCGTTGGAATATTCCGGAACAGACAACGGTTCTGGATTCGGGGGAGCGAACCCTTTCCAACGAGGCCCCATTCGTCGAAATCGGAGCACTTTGCCAAAAAAGTGCAAAAAAATGCCAAGGGGTACCCCTTTGCATTTTTAGCGATTTTGGGCCATTTTTGGAGGTGCCCTTTTTTTGATGGGAAATTGTTAGGGCCCTCCTAGGGAGGCTGTAAATTAAATTTGACACCGGTCTGACCGGTATTTCCTGAGATAATGGGTGTTGAAGGGCCCTCCTTGTGAAGCCACAAAAGAGCCCATAACTCCCGAACCCGTTGGAATATTCCGGAACAGACAACGGTTCTGGATTCGGGGGAGCGAACCCTTTCCAACGAGGCCCCATTCGTCGAAATCGGAGCACTTTGCCAAAAAAGTGCAAAAAAATGCCAAGGGGTACCCCTTTGCATTTTTAGCGATTTTGGGCCATTTTTGGAGGTGCCCTTTTTTTGATGGGAAATTGTTAGGGCCCTCCTAGGGAGGCTGTAAATAAAATTTGACACCGGTCTGACCGGTATTTCCTGAGATAATGGGTGTTGAAGGGCCCTCCTTGTGAAGCCACAAAAGAGCCCATAACTCCCGAACCCGTTGGAATATTCCGGAACAGACAACGGTTCTGGATTCGGGGGAGCGAACCCTTTCCAACGAGGCCCCATTCGTCGAAATCGGAGTACTTTGCCAAAAAAGTGCAAAAAAATGCCAAGGGGTACCCTTTGCATTTTTAGCGATTTTGGGCCATTTTTGGAGGTGCCCTTTTTTTGATGGGAAATTGTTAGGGCCCTCCTAGGGAGGCTGTAAATTAAATTTGACACCGGTCTGACCGGTATTTCCTGAGATAATGGGTGTTGAAGGGCCCTCCTTGTGAAGCCACAAAAGAGCCCATAACTCCCGAACCCGTTGGAATATTCCGGAACAGACAACGGTTCTGGATTCGGGGGAGCGAACCCTTTCCAACGAGGCCCCATTCGTCGAAATCGGAGCACTTTGCCAAAAAAGTGCAAAAAAATGCCAAGGGGTACCCCTTTGCATTTTTAGCGATTTTGTGCCATTTTTGGAGGTGCCCTTTTTTTGATGGGAAATTGTTAGGGCCCTCCTAGGGAGGCTGTAAATTAAATTTGACACCGGTCTGACCGGTATTTCCTGAGATAATGGGTGTTGAAGGGCCCTCCTTGTGAAGCCACAAAAGAGCCCATAACTCCCGAACCCGTTGGAATATTCCGGAACAGACAACGGTTCTGGATTCGGGGGAGCGAACCCTTTCCAACGAGGCCCCATTCGTCGAAATCGGAGCACTTTGCCAAAAAAGTGCAAAAAAATGCCAAGGGGTACCCCTTTGCATTTTTAGCGATTTTGGGCCATTTTTGGAGGTGCCCTTTTTTTGATGGGAAATTGTTAGGGCCCTCCTAGGGAGGCTGTAAATTAAATTTGACACCGGTCTGACCGGTATTTCCTGAGATAATGGGTGTTGAAGGGCCCTCCTTGTGAAGCCACAAAAGAGCCCATAACTCCCGAACCCGTTGGAATATTCCGGAACAGACAACGGTTCTGGATTCGGGGGAGCGAACCCTTTCCAACGAGGCCCCATTCGTCGAAATCCCCCGAAATCCCAAAGGGGTACCCCTTTGCATTTTTAGCGATTTTGGGTAAATTCTGGAGCAGCCCTTTTTTGGATGGGAAATTGTTAGGTACCTCCTAGGGAGGCTGTAAATTAAATTTCAGACCGGTCTGACCAGTATTTCCCGAGGTAAAAGGTGCTTAAGGGCCCCCCCTTGGGGAAATCACAAAAAAGGCCCTCACACCCGAACCCACTGGAATTTTTTGAAAAACTGAACTGATCTGGGTTCAGGGGAGCGAACCCTTTCCAACGAGGCCCCATTCGTCGAAATCGGAGCACTTTGCCAAAAAAGTGCAAAAAAATGCCAAGGGGTACCCCTTTGCATTTTAGCGATTTTGGGCCATTTTTGGAGGTGCCCTTTTTTTGATGGGAAATTGTTAGGGCCCTCCTAGGGAGGCTGTAAATTAAATTTGACACCGGTCTGACCGGTATTTCCTGAGATAATGGGTGTTGAAGGGCCCTCCTTGTGAAGCCACAAAAGAGCCCATAACTCGCGAACCCGTTGGAATTTTCCGGAACAGACAACGGTTCTGGATTCGGGGGAGCGAACCCTTTCCAACGAGGCCCCATTCGTCGAAATCCCCCGAAATCCCAAAGGGGTACCCCTTTGCATTTTTAGCGATTTTGGGTAAATTCTGGAGCAGCCCTTTTTTGGATGGGAAATTGTTAGGTACCTCCTAGGGAGGCTGTAAATTAAATTTCAGACCGGTCTGACCAGTATTTCCCGAGGTAAAAGGTGCTTAAGGGCCCCCCCTTGGGGAAATCACAAAAAAGGCCCTCACACCCGAACCCACTGGAATTTTTTGAAAAACTGAACTGATCTGGGTTCAGGGGAGCGAACCCTTTCCAACGAGGCCCCATTCGTCGAAATCGGAGCACTTTGCCAAAAAAGTGCAAAAAAATGCCAAGGGGTACCCCTTTGCATTTTTAGCGATTTTGGGCCATTTTTGGAGGTGCCCTTTTTTTGATGGGAAATTGTTAGGGCCCTCCTAGGGAGGCTGTAAATTAAATTTGACACCGGTCTGACCGGTATTTCCTGAGATAATGGGTGTTGAAGGGCCCTCCTTGTGAAGCCACAAAAGAGCCCATAACTCGCGAACCCGTTGGAATTTTCCGGAACAGACAACGGTTCTGGATTCGGGGGAGCGAACCCTTTCCAACGAGGCCCCATTCGTCGAAATCCCCCGAAATCCCAAAGGGGTACCCCTTTGCATTTTTAGCGATTTTGGGTAAATTCTGGAGCAGCCCTTTTTTGGATGGGAAATTGTTAGGTACCTCCTAGGGGGGCTGTAAATTAAATTTCAGACAGGTCTGACCAGTATTTCCCGGGGTAAAGGGTGCTTAAGGGCCCCCCCCCCTTGGGGAAATCACAAAAAAGGCCCTCACACCCGAACCCATTGGAATTTTTGGGGAAACTCAACTGATCTGGATTCAGGGGAGCGAACCCTTTCCGACGAGGCCCCATTCGTCGAAATCGGAGCACTTTGCCAAAAAAGTGCAAAAAAATGCCAGGGGTAAAGCCAGTGCGAAGCAGTTTTTTAGAAATTAGCCTAAGACAAGACAGTGCAGTGCAAGGCAGTGAAGTTAATGTGAGTTGCCACATTCAGTTACAAGAAGACTAAATTTCACGGCGCAGTGCTGCAATTGCTTTTCAATGTTTCAGGCTTAACGGACAAAAGTTATGAAGGTTTAATAAAAGTTGATTTTTGACTGCGGCTAAGGTCATTTTACGTATATTATACACTCCACGCCACTTGATTAGGTTCAAACTAGAATTTGTATGAAAACCCCAAATTACCTTAACCTATTTCAGAGAATGTTCCACGTCTTAAAGCTTGCATTTAGCGGCGAATAAATCCATTTCTTGATATTTAATTGCACCGATGTTTTAATAAAGGTCCTATTTTTACTTGAAGGGTAGTTGAGGTGGGACACTTGATTAGGTTCAGCTTATATTAAATAATATATTTGCATAAATGCAAAATTATTCTTTATTATTTTTATTTTCAATAATGGGTATGACCTCCGTTTCTGTTAATTACTTTTCTCTAAAGTAGTAGATTAAGGTAATTTGGGGTTTTCATACAAATACCAGTTGAACCTAATCAAGTGATTGGGTGAGAATTTTCTTTCACATTGTCATTTCTCAAAAACCCCAATTTAATGACACCCACCAGCTCAGAAAAATTAAAAATTGCATACTTTCTTCAGATTTAATAATAATAATTCTAAAAAGTTTTTTGATTATCGCAGGGATCCTGTATGATATGACAGTACTTACAATGACAAGTTTTACCTCAAATGCATTTGAGAGTTTCACCAAAACTTGGCATTGTAATTACTATCATGTCATACAGAATCCGTGCGGTTAACACAAAACGTGTTTAGTAGCTTATATTTTGAAGCCAAAATTTATGCAATTTTTCACTTTTCCAATGTTAAAGGCAATTCTTGTTACATTCCTTCCATACCTTAAAGATTTTTAGCATTTTTTTAATTGCATTTCAAATTTAATTAAAAAATATACGAAAATTAAATTTGGCATGGCATAAAAGGGTTTACTATTGTGGAGCAGTGGCGAAAATACCATATCCAAATACCGGATAAAATAAAATAATATAATTTTTGTCAAATTACTTCTATTTGTACGGCAAATATTATAAGGAATTGACATTAAAAATTAAAATTGAAGTTCATTTTAAAGATAAATTAAATAAATACCACAGATTGAAAAATAATATTATTGTTTTTAGTATAGGCTAGTCTTTTTCATGATACGTAAGAATTCTTCTTGATTGACTTCACCATCACCATCTAAATCAGCTTCATCAATCATTTCACGAAGTTCTTCGTCAGTCAAATTTTCACCTAGTTCTCTAGCAACCCGTTTAAGATTTTTAAAAGAAATCTTTCCTGTATCATCATCATCAAAAAGCCGGAATGCCTTAAGGATCTCTTCTTTAGTATCTTTTTCGGCCATTTTAACAGTCATTAATTGCAAAAAATCAGCAAATGACAGCTTTCCAGTACCATCCTTATCAATTTCAGCAGTCATTTTCTTAATTTCTTCCTTCTTGGGCTCGAATCCTAGAGCTCTGATCGCAACCTTTAGCTCTTTTATATCAATGCAGCCGGTGCCTTCAGTATCGAAGAGATCGAACGCCTCCTTAATATCTGCCTTCTGTTCATCTGATAATTCAAATTTCGGTCCGGATTTTTTCCTACCACCCCCGGACATTGAAGTTTTCTTCGTGGAAGTAGTAGAAATGACAGTTGATAAAGATGCCGAGGCCTAAAATAATAATTTAATATTGTTCCATTATTTCAATTTAATAATTCATTAAAATTATTTACCATTTCTTGTATTTTTAATTGTTATGACGACACAGCAAATAGCTTTCGCAACACTCTTTTCAATTTAGTTATTTTGTTTATTTTCCGTAAACAAATGAAATTGAGTCGTCAATACAAGAAAATCGCAGAAGCCCGTACAGGGAAACAGCTGTTCAAACTAATGTGACACTTAAAATCTTATCGTCACAGGTGGTTGGAAGATTCAGAGAAAACGATAAGTTTTAGTATTGAGGCTAGGAAGATATTTAGTGCACGAACCACTGCGGAATGTGTAGGCGATATAAATTTGTTGTGTTCCCAAATAGAATCCAACAATTGGCCAGTAATCATGGCATATTAAATTGGACGCGATTCTGTATTTTCTCAATACTAATTGCGTGCGTTTCAATACGCCATTAGCGCTGGCCAATTGGAAGAGCGAAAAATTCCATAAATTTTAGGCTTCAAAATAATAATGTCGCTAAAAAGCACTTTTTGTGTTAACCGCACGGATTCTGTATGACATGACAGTAATTACAATGTCAAGTTTTTCTCAAAGTCTTGATGCATTTAAGTTGAAACTTGGCATTGTCATTACTGTCATATCATACAGGATCCCTCCGATAATAAAAAAACGTACTTTTTAGAATTATAATTATTAAATCTGAATTTTATTTTTCCTTAGCTGGTGAGTATCGTCAACCAAGTCTTTGCTTGGTGGCGAACGCCTTGGCTACATACAGGGCTCTGGCATTATATTTATTCATTGTTCCATAATAGCTTTGGGCACCCACCAGTGTTTGGACACGATTGGACTCCTTACATATATGTATGTATGTATTTAATTCCTATTAACTCGGAACTGAATCAGGCGTTATTACATAAAACGAACGATTAAAATAATTTCAAAATTTTATTAGCATCAAATCTGAAATTTTAAATTAAATTTGTGAATTTCTGGCTTCAACACTACCCGCTGTTGTTATTTCATTCTATTTATTTTTTGCTTTAATTTTAATCGATCAAATAGAAAGGAGCTACCTAAGAAACGCCATGAAAGCGCCGAGAGTTCCGCTGAAATTCGTTAAGTTGGCAAAAATGCTAATATCTTTCACATACATATTCCTAGTTTATACATAGCTACTCCAAAAATAATTCGAATTATGGATCATACTAAATTTTTGTCGTATAAACGGTGTAATTCGATTTATGGGTTAAACCGAAAATTTCGAATGTAATTGTGAGAATCTTCGATATTAAATACCCGTTTATACGTTATTTCGAAATTTTGGCGTAATCTTGAGTTAAATCGATTTAATTTTACTGCTATAAACTTGGTAATTGATAGATAGATAGATGATAGGATAGACCTAACAGAAAGGCAACTTCCGCAACCTGATGACACAGGAGCTCCACGACTATCACAGTATAAAACCTTGGAATCACATTCAATAACAGGGACCTAGTATATAGAGATAGTAGTTTATATCTATAAAACAGTTATAGTTATGCCTTCGAAACACAAATAATTAAAAATATAGGGTAAGAATGACCTTAAGGTATTTGAAAAAAAATCAGCTGCGCAATTTCTGATCCTAAAGCGCTGAGGTATGTTTCGGAACTAAGAATGCCTGAATAAATTGCAATATCGTAATACGGAATAAAATTGTCCCTTAAAGAGTCTCATTACTACTCATTGAGTATTTAGGAAAAGATAATACTTATAAGCTGGTTGCTATATCCAAACAACAGTAGTTAGATTGCTTTTGGACTATTCCAGCCTAAAAAAAGATGAGTATTGAGCACGAGAACTAAGCACAGGCATACATAAGAGCTAGGTCGCATTCTGTAACTTTAGGTTCATTCGGGAATCATAAACCGACCGTTCGGCATCTATATTTAATGCTCTGAATGAATTTATTCTTACTATAGAGTTTTGTAAAAAGTTAACTATTTTTTTAGGTAAAAGATGTTTTGGGATTTCAATCTCCTTAAAGGGCTCCCAATCATATTTTATCACAGTTATGTGGCGGACCTGACCACAGACTAACTTCGCCTAGATTAACCTTCATGAAGGATTTCTCCGATGAAATACCTTCAAGAAAGTAGAGAAAAGGAGACGTCCTGTAGGAGTTTGATCTGCGAACTTTCACCGACAACTCCAAGACGCCAGAGAGGGTAGGAGCATGCGCCTATCTAGAGACCACAAAAAGTTCACCGTCCGATCCTGAAGGCCTATCAGACAATAAACCTGGAACCTACGCAAGGATGTAGAATTGCAATTTCCATAGATAGCCTAGCAACTATAAGATGTCTAGGCTCAGTGATGATGCACCCCAAGATAGTGGAGCGATGGAGAGTTGTGCTAGATAGGCTCTGTAGAAAACATAGCACGACTCTCGTCTGGGTACCCTACCTAGTCAAGCAAGGAAGCTACCATTGTGATAATATTTTTTATGGCAGAAAGAGTGATCGGAAGTAGATTGTTAGAAAGCATTAACGGGAAATTAACCAACCGTTTAATTAGTTAGTTTAATTAATTAAACCGCTGCGCTTAGTAACAGTAATGAAGTAATTTCGAGAATGAGGTGACATCAATTAATTAAGCTCGCTGTAAAAATATGTAATGTTCTTAGTTTGAAGTTTGAGATGACTCGAGTGAGCATTGTCTAGTACCCTTATTTTTTATTAACTTCTTATTGAACTATTATCAAGGCATGCTGCTTTTTTTTAGTTCGTCTCTGGTCAGTTGAAAAATTAAATTTGCTCTTCCCAATTAATTCGAATCACGTCTTAAAATTAAATAACGAGATTATGTTGCCATCAATGCCGATAACCTCATAGAAACAATAAACTTTAAACTAATAAATTAGTTTTACTTTCATTCCGCAGCCATGCAAGTCACTTGATTGCACTTCAGAGGAGCATTTATCATGAAAAAAAGAAACGAATGTTTTGCTGTTGTTGTAGGATCAGAGGTCAATTATTGATGAGCTGTTGATCCGTTCCGCTAAGTAAGCCCTGTTCTTCTCGCCGGACGGACAGCCTAGAACTCTAGCAACTCTCTGTATGCCGGGTACAACAACACCTAAATGATCTTTAATTGAATCACAACTTGAACTGATGATCTTCAAGAATCAGAAGTGCCAGCCTGGAAATATCTGAATTTTTAGGTATCGATATCCATTATAAAATCCATAAAATTGGCAGTGATTGGCTATGCCATCAGAGACTCCTAATAGGATGAGCCGACGGAATTTTGACACTGGCAGCATCTTGATTTTATGATCGACACCGACGCCGTACAACAATAGTTGTGTACAAAAATGATGAAAAATGTATCAATGTATCGAATTGACCCGCTGCCACTTCATCATACAACAGCATCAAGACTGCGCTCCATGGACTACAAGTACTAATCGTAATCAATCGCTGGCTTTTGGCTAGTTCTGCTCCGAGTCCGGTGGAACACTTTCAGTGTCACTTCTTGTGCCGTTCGCGAGCTGAGTTTTTTAAATTAAAAAATTACATAAAGACGGGCTTGTAAACAAATTTTAAATTATGAAAAACGTTAAAACGCGAAATATTTGCCCACCCGTTTTGTTAGTGTTGTTTATATTTAGTGTGACTAATATTTGCACGATCGTGGGCGAAGAGTGCGAATCGATCGATATTCGAAATAAACCGTCACAGCTTGAAAAGCTGGAAAACTGCACAGTCATTAAAGGCTCCTTGGTTATCGTCCTTATACAGGGAAACGTGTCTGATAAGGATTACAGAAACTACCAATTCCCTAAGCTGAGGTATGCTGCTACTGCGTGTGCAAAATGCCTCTTCTGGCCATGTGCTGCTATTGTTTTACATTTTTTTATTTGCGACATTATTTTGGTTCTTTTTTTCTTCCAGAGAGGTTACGGAGTTCGTTCTGTTTTATGAAATTAAGGGGTTATCAAGTTTCGATTTTTTGTTTCCCAATTTAACAGTAATAAGAGGCAGGCGACTGTTCTTAAACTATGCACTCGGAATCTACGCCATGCCGGATTTGAGAACGGTAATTGTTTTAATTTGTTAGATTGAGAATTGTTATTTTGTCTTTTTTTACCATTGTGACGGGCTTCCGTTATTATTTGCTGTTCTGTTGTCCACAATCTATAAGAGTTTGATCAATTTGTGATTTTCAATTTTGATGAGATTAATTTTGAAAGGGAGGGGGAACAAAGTGATTGTTTAATTAGTTTATTAGATCAATAAACTTGATACCAAAATTTCTGTAAAATATCAAATTCAGTTAATAATCCCTGCTATGACAGTCCACTCCCGTTAAGTGTATTCACAAAACTGCTTAAGATGAATCATAAATTTTATTAAGCATTGCCAAGATGTTGGTGAGAATTTTTTACTTGCTCTGTCGAGCTCAAATTAAAAATTGAAACAAAGCTCGTTGAAAAAAAAACAAATATTTTATTCGCAATTAAAACTTTGAAGTAGTAATGCGATGTTGCATTTTATTTGATTTTGTAGTAACATGCATTTTCAAGTAATTGACTTCCATTTTAAAATGTAATCGAAAGAAATTAAACGTATTCGCGTTATGGTTCATGATCAATGGATGCTTTGTTAATTTAATCCAGATCTTTAGTGTCCGACCGAAGGTCAGTTTTAGGCCGAAGCCGAAGCCGATGCCGAATGTTCGGCTTTTGCCATAACCTTCGGCCGAAACCGAAGCCGAAGCCGTAGGTTCAATCATACACAGAAATCTTGGTATACTGACTGAAAAATATACATAATAATGAAAATTCTTCTTCTTTATTTTGTTTTATAGTCATAGTGCTGAAAATGATTGCAATATGCATTTTAAATAACTAAGTTGCGGCTTTCCAAAAATAATAAACTAAGATTTGTTTATTTTTATTTGAGGAATACCATACGTTTCAATGTCACATTCACATCACACTCTCAATTCATTTCGTTTTCAGCGACTGGCCTGGCTGGATATAAAAACTTCGGCTTCGGCTAACCTTCGGCTCCTTTGGCCGAAGCCGAATGTGCGGCCGAAGGTGTTTTTTGGCCGAAGTTGGCCGAAGCCGAAGCCGAACCTTCGGTCGGACACTACAGATCTTATCCCAGCACTTTACTTTAAACAACTAATCATATGAATTCCATGGATATCTACTTCATACATCGCTATTAAAAATAATATTCAATGCTCAGCATGATGAATTTTCTAAATTGAAAACAATTGCAGTATCTATAACACTTATGGAAGGGCTCGTCGTTAACAAATCACTTCGCATATGACCTTGAATTTTCACAATAAGATCATAGATAAGCGCAGGAGTTGTACACTAGTTTCAGCGTTATCACAGTGAGCCATAAACTTCAAGAGTTCCAGTCGTCATTGTTTACTTACGGAACCAACGGTTGAGCTTTACGCGTCTTAAGATAAAAATGTACAAATGTAAATTCCTTCTTCGGTCAAAAGTTCAAGCTAGATTTTACATTCGACATCGTCTTGCAATGGCCGGACAATGCGCAAACAATATACACAGAGTTCAAACACACTTTAATCTCGCTTCCTTCTTCAGGACCCCACATTTTTTTACCTCAGGAATTAACTCGGAGCATAAAACTCGATCGTTCTGGTATTCATTAGTTATCGTTGCTACAAAGAAATATTCAGTGTTACTGAGTAAACTTCTTTTTCAATTCTGTTTAAAACACGTCCTAATTGACGTTCTAAACCTAAATATTATATGGTTCTTTATGTAATTGTTTTTCTATTCTCCTGTCTTATATCATTTCAATTTAACTACTTAATAATTTAATTATCTTGTTTCTATACTCACAACAATTTTTCAGATAGGATTAAGGAGTTTAGTGGAAATTCAAAGAGGACACGTGTTTATTGATCGTTGTCCCGAATTATGCTACTTGGACAGGGTAATCACTACCCTTACAATATTTTTTCGCTGCTCATTTCATTTAATATTTCCGATTAGATAAACTGGGATATGTTAACCACAACACCTGGAGTTAACCATGTTAAAGCTGATAAGCCGAAAGACTGCATCGAATGTATAGGCTGCGACTTTTGCTGGTCCAATTATCATTGTCAAAGAACCAGAGATGAGAACTTGATAAATTTGCGTAGGTAACAATTTCCTTTTATTAATATTGCACCTTTGGTGGTAAAATGTTTAGATTGCAACAAAATAAAAGTGCAAATTTAAACTAAAAAGACTTTTTTATTTAATTAAGATCGCAACGACTGCCATCCTTTATGCCTTGGCGGATGCTTCAACAAAACAGCTGCAGACTGTTTAGTCTGTAAAGGTATTTCTGATGATGGTGTTTGCGTTGAGAAATGCCCGAAAAACAAGTAAAATTTATTAAATTTATTAGACTGAATTTTACAACTTCATTTCTGTTAATTAAAGGTTTCTTTCAAACGACGATTTTCGCTGTTACGATGAAGAGACTTGTATTTCATACAATCGAACCATGTTTAATGGAGAATGCCTACTTAATTGTCCATCTGGATACTATGCAGACGAGCAAACGAATGTATATATGCTTATGTGTATTATGATATATAATCTACGTTAAATTTTATATTAATAGTTTACATGTGTTCCATGCAACGAAACTGTTGATTGTACAATAATTTGTGCAGGTGGTTATATACAAAATTTGGAAGAAGCAGAAAGATACCATGGATGTAGCATTATAGATGGAAGCTTAACAATTACCATACAGAATATTGTGCATGAAGCGAACTTAAAAATACATTTAATTGATATTCGAGAAATTCGTGGATATTTGAAAATTTATGCGTTAGTTTGTAACCATTTCTTATTAATTTTATAAATAATTTATTTTTTATTTATCAATTTTTAGTACAAGTGCAATAACAAGCTTAGAATTTCTTGGAAATCTTGAAAAAATCCAGGGTGACGAACTAGAATATGATGAATATGGTCTTATTATTTACGGTAATAAAAATCTTAAAACATTGTGGGATTGGAACAGGACTAAACATATTGATTTGGTTCATGGTGCCATCTTTATTCACTCGAACTATAAACTATGCAATCATGAAGTGCATGAACTGCAGCAAGTTGTTAATCACAGTTGGGATAAAGATTTTGTTTTATTTAATGATCAGGAAGTTGATTGTGAAGAGGGTAGATTGCTTCTTGATCTAGAGGTAAGTGATTTTTTGATTTAAAGATATTGATAATTTTAGTGGACTTGTAAGTTATAGTATTGTTCTGTCCAGTTAATTCAAAGAACTGTGAAATTTAACCGTTTTATAAGATTTCCAGTGGATTATAGTTTCCACGTATAATCATTCCATAATAGTTGCATTTATTTGAATAAGTAGACCTACAAATTAATATTTGAGCAATATTTTGTTTCATTCTTTGAAAATTGTTTTTTTTAACGATTCCTTGTTCTTGATCTGTTTTTTGATATGTCACTTTAAGTCCGCACAGTCGCTCTAAGAAATACTAAAGGGTCTAGTCGTGACTAGGGTGGTAAATGGAGATGTCGTTGTAAAGAGTAGTCACTTCTTTAAAAACGGGATTAGATCTGTAATTTCTCTATAGATGGATGATATATTTGTTTTCAGAATATTAAAATTGGTCACTTATCCCTTCAATGGCAACTAGTAACTTGTATAAAACGACGCTCCCTTTCCCGAAATTAAACCACTCCTCAAAAGTGGAAATGTTCAATGTAGTTATATACATTGTTATTTACAAGTTATTCAAATCTAAACTCATATCTTGCAAACTATGAGCCAAAAAGATCGTAATCAAACCAGTTCTCACGCATTTAGTGGAAACATGGAGAATAGAAAAATATTCACCTTGCAAAAGGATTCGTTTGCCTCTTCTAGGACACCCAACTATAAAACTATTCTTTTCAAAGATTCTTCAAACATTTTGAAAGATAGCTTCGATGCCTTATCCCACTCGATGAGCAACATAATAAATTTAACTTAGTAATTCAATTCTGTTCTGCACGCTATTAACATACCTTTACAAGTTGGCAATTTACAGATCGTCTGGGGTTCTGCCCGAAGACAAATTGAGCTGCATAGAGTTAATTTTATATTTCCCCTAAATCTCTAGTATAATTTTAAAATAAGTTTTACTCTCTAAACTTAATTCTACAACTTTACTTTAAGGTAAAATCCTATGATACTGTGTCTGTATATTGGAAACGAAATGACATTGGTCCTGAAATAGAAATTTTCTATAAAGAATATGTCAATCCACTTACTAGCAAAAATGTAACACATGAAGCCGATGAATGTTCTACGTAATTATAAATAAATTTAGTTCAAATATTACTTCATAACATTTTACATTTGCAGAGAAACATGGATAAAAGAAATCCTCTTTCCCGGAGACTACAAACACAATTCAACAGTTGATGGATATAATATTACAAATCTCAAACAAAATACCGAATATGAATTCTTCATGAAGGCATTCCGTTCTGAAGAAATAAATACCTTTTTATATTCAGCACAATCTTCAATAGACGTCTTTAGAACACTTCCAGACATTCCAATTTCTCCAATAGTGTTCACAAAAGACAAGACGGCAGATGCAATAACGTTAGAATGGCGATCGGCTACCGATGAGGAGCAAACAGTCATTTATTATGTTGTTGATATATTTATAAACCTCGATGATCAAGATATATTGGATACAAGAAACTACTGTGATAATCCATTTAATCAAATCCATGAAGACATCGAGCAAGATTATGATGATTGCTGTGCTCAGCTAGAAGAAGAGAGAGAAGATATCGAATTTATATCAAATATGGATGAAAGATTTCGATGTTCCGATGGATTTGAGAATGTCTGCAATCGAATTGAATATGAAGTAAGATCTGAGCGTAGTATTAATAATAATTATGATAATATTACAACAGAACAGCCAGAAGCTCATAGATCTAAATATTATGTAAGAAGCGAACTTATACCTGTTGAAAATAATAGCACCAGAATTGATGAATTAAAGCATTTTACACTCTATACATTTCAATTTTTTGCTTGTAATGATCAAGGATGTGGAGCATATTCTCTTCACAGTGATCGAACAGCACCATTATCTGATGCTGATAATATTTTATTGGAAATTCAAGTTGGTGATAAAGATAATGAATTTTTATTGGTATTCTTCCAACCAAAAAATCCAAATGGAGTTACGCTTTCATATACAATACATTACAGAACTGATGACCCTGGGAATTTGTTGAGTAGCAGCAGATGTATAACACGTCTAGAACATGAAAAGAACAACTTTAAATATTTATTTACTGCAAATTCAACAACTAATTACAATGTTAGAGTTAGATCAACATCATTGGCTGGCACTGGTCCATATACAGCATGGGTTAATTTAGCAGCTGCTACTACACATCAATCAAGCATTCTTGATTTTACTATATTATCATTTTCAATACTTTTACTTTCATTAGGATCTGCAGTAGTATTTTCGTTTTATAAAAATTATATTACTTGGCGATGCCCACGATTCAGACGTCGGCGCGAAGGAGAGGAAATTTTAATGGAAGGTGTTGAAAGTATTAATATGGATGATTTAGATGAGGGGTCATTGTGAAAATTGAATTTTTAATATAATAAATATTGTAAATATAAAATTTTAAATAAATCTTTCTTGTAACTTTTAAATTTTCGGCCGTTTCGATTTTGAAAATCTAATATTAACTGGATTCGAGAAAACCTATTTTGTATATAATTCCCGTTTTCGAAAACTTCCAATTTATTTTAAAATCAGGACTTTCATTTCGAGTATACGCATTTAAGATATTTATAGTTTCATATTCTACCAAATAGTTCAGCTTTACTTGAAATTTAGACTCTGCCTAAATTCGGGGCGAACAGAGATCTTTAAAACTTGGCTTCGGATTTGATATTTGTTACCCCCCGTAAATGAAAGTAAAGGTTGTGGATGTTGTGAGCTTTTTCATGATAATAGTTAGCAAGAACCAGAAATTTTTACTGTGTCAAAGATTTTACTTCTAAAACCACCTTATCTGTAGAATCGCTCTGAAGACGGTTTCTGTAGTTTCTATTGCGTTCATATATTTCCTGAGCTCTAGTCTTCCACATAAAAAAAAAAAAATGAAATCCAATTCGGCTTAAGCTTTATCGAGTTATAAAGTCTATCAACAAACGAAGCATTTAGGCTGTTTGATCCTGGTCTCAAAAGGATCTGATGTGACATTTTGATCTTCAACTAAACAGAGTATACGAGCGGCATCAACAATATTTTGGCTAACATTTCAAGAAAACTTAGTTAGGTACAGCTACAACAATACTTTTCATTGCTGTAATCCGTTCTGTAGGTGAAACTACATCGGAGATTATACAGGAGTTCTGAATAAAACAACAAAATAATTCGATTCATAAAAAATATAGTTAATCATACATGCTTATTACCTTAATATTATTGGAATACATCAATAAGAAGAACAAATATATTTTTTACTTAAAAAAAGTTTTGTTTTTAAAAAAAACCTAATCTATCTTATCAAACACTTATATATATAAAAAAATTTACTAACTGAGAGTTTTTAACATTATAACATACCATTTTTTTAAAAACAGCAATCACACTAGAAAACCACAAAATACGAACTAGAACACAAAATCATGTAAATTTATTTTTTTTATATATTTGTTTGATTTATATGGAAATAAAGCAATCATACCTAAAAAGTAATAAAAAGTAAATTTATCTACAATTCACTTAATTTTTAATTACAAATATTTCTTCGTTGCTTTTTTTCATTTCTTTTTGTATTTTTTATATAATTTTATCAATATTTATAACCTTCCTACTATCTTTATATTTATATTTACGATTATATCACCAAGCTTTCATTTGCAGTTTCAAACGCATATGTACTAAGTGGGAGAATGAGGGCGAGGGAGATTGGGTAGCTTAAGAAAAATAGTTATATTAAAAACGTCCATAAAACATTTCTTACATTTTATTTGCGTAGCTATTGCTTATTTATTTTCTTTTTTCTAATTTCTTGCAAAATACTGTGACCCTTAACATTATTTAAATATATATTTAATTTTTTGTTTAAATGCAAAATATTTTGATATGATAAAAAATTTGTTTATCTAAAATTTTGCAGTTTGTTGTGGCTGAGAATATCGTTTTTAGAAAATAGTTTTATTTTTAATCCAATTTTAAGATTTTGATTATTTTTGATGAGTTTGAAAAATTTAGAATATGCCATTAGCCCTGATGTTAATACTTATGTAACTTAGGTGCACACCTATTTAGACCCTTCGATAAAGATTTTGTCTGAAGGCGTTTGATATACAAATCCAAAGAGAATAGAACGAAAAATCATTGCTGCTGGATACAGTTTAAAATGTATATAATTGAACATGATGCAAATTTGAAATCAAACAAAAGGAGAACTAGTTAATCGATAAACATATTCTGTAACTTCAAAATTAATTGGAATGAGCAGTGTTTGTCGATTCCAATTTACTTATTTTCGAAGATAAAAAGAGACATTCTGTGCCCTGTACAAAAAACGGAGATATAACAACGTGCAGTAATTATCACGTTGAGTACTGCGTATAAGATATTCTTCGCCATCCTACAAAACAGGGCAGCCTTAAAACATTATAGACCAATACTAATCTGGCTTCATCCCAAACAAATCAACAACTGATCAGATTTTCACGATGAAAACATGTCTATAGTTGCAAATGTGCAAATTTGCATGCTATTCAAAAAAGCAAATGTGCAAGCATCATTTGTAGAAATTGCAACCTGCTTAGAAAATCTTCGCAAATCTTGGAACTATTCTTGTATCAGTTTTTTGATTTTATGAGGCAGTTTCTAGGTTGCGCAACAGATTTATCTGACAATCATGCAATTATGAAAAAGCCCCACCTCTTTACTTGAAAGCCGCACCGCATATCATAGCATAGCCAGTATAGCTCCAGAATCTACCGAATAAGTATAACTCTAGAATCTACCTATATAAACTCTATAAATCGACAAAGAGAATATCAAGGACTGCAGAGGATGCGTTAACCTGGATTGAGTTAGATACTATGCAGAGTATGCATTGAGTGTTGATTAGGAAATGTTTCTATGTGTAATTCACAACAAATCAGAAAATCGGAATTTTACTCCATAAAACCAATTATTCTCTCTTTTTAAATCCATATCACAGTTTTCCTATCAAGATAATGTCTCCTAAAACGCGATTTCCTACAACGCGGAATTTTCAAGGATCATGTCTACCGGACTGTAGAAGGTTTACCCGTAGTGATATAGATGTACACCGCAGCACTGCAAGCAGCAACAAAAAGGCTTAAATCAAAATTAATAAAGAGTTAGAGTTTTTTCGTTTACATTTTCTACAACACAACAATATTAATATCTTTTTTTGGTTTAAATTAATCAATTTTAATATCATTACACCTCAATGAGAATTTGTTAGAGAGACACAGATTTAAATAGAGGTTCTTTTGCGAGATTTTTTTAAAATTAAAAAATTCATTATAAATAATTTAAAAAAAAATCACAAAATAAAAAACGCCGAATTATTATTTTTTTCACAAAATTCACACTGATTTAGTGTTTTGTTTTAGGCACGTGCATTGGTATATATTATTTAAACCCCTAAAAAGTCTAAACTACAAAATTAGTCTGATTCTGTTTGATACTTCATTATCATCATCATCATTAATAGGAAATGGTATTAAATATTTGTTACCATTATTAAATTGAACTTTTTTCCTAATTTTATATAAAATTCCATTTAGGAATGAACGCCAAGCGTGTGAAAATTTTTCTCATGTAAATGGTGTTGGTAATAATGGATCAAATGTATTTGTTAACTCGCTGGCACTGTTTGCTTTCTTATAGCCCCATAATTCCATCGCTTTTGTGCAATCACTTTCTATTTTTTCGATCTGAAAATAGATTTTTATAATCTAATATTTTAATATGAATATTTATTTGAAAGAATTTAGTAGTATTTAATTGTGCGCTAATTTACCCAAATTTAATACAATATAAAAATATGCGCTAGTTCACCAATAATGATTCTATTACACTTCTTTACAAATGATTGACCCGTTTCGAAGTAGTTCTTGATGGATTATAATAAAGGAATTTTTTGATAAGATCGTAGAAATTCCGTCCACACAACACGAACATTTTTGCGCACAACTTGTCCCCATATGCATTTTATGTAATTTTTCAGGGGCGCAAGCATAATGACGTCACCAAAAGCAGTCGTAAACCTGATTTTTTTCTTTAAAAAAGCAAGTTTTGCGCAAAAATGTACGTGTTGTGTGGACGGGCCGTTATGCACCACCTTTATTCTACTTACCTTTTCCATCATTTAACTACTGTTTGTCTTGTGAAAAATAGAATCCAAAAAAGAATATAACCCGAAAGTTATTTTACAAGGAATTTACAAGGCTCTTATTAACTAAAACAATAAATTAAAGGAATCGGTTAAGAGATTAGTATGTACTATGAATATGAATGCGAGGAAATAGACGCAAAATAATTAAATATTTTCACTGTATTCGACGAATTTAAAGACTTGTATTTAACATGGCCACATTTACATGTTCTGTTCTTCTCGGTACTTATATTTGAACTGTAAAGGCCCCCATACACGGTCAAATTGGATGTACATCGAAGTGCGGATGTACAACCAAAACTATCGATTGTGAGCCTGTCGGTCGACCAAAACTCGTTACGTGCATGGGTTCGATGAAGATCTGGATGTACATCCAATTTGACCGTATATGGGGGCCTTTAGATAACCACAATTTTAAAGCAAATATTTAAACCAATATAATTTAAATAAATCATCTCGGCTTCAGGTCGACGAAATCATCAAAGCAGGATTATTTACTTTAAAAAAACTTAAAATAATTCACAAAATCTGAAGAACACACGCAAACAATTTAAATATTTCATATTTCATAGGAAAAGCATCAAACTGTGCCTTTTCACTTCCTATAAAAAAAGAAGGAAAATAATTCTGAAACCAAGAAGGAAACCTTGCCTTATTTCCGGAAAATACAAAGTGACCCTTTAGATCGCTCGGGACATTGGTATAAGCTGAGGGACACATGGGCCTTCTACGAATCCCGTAGAAGGTAGGCATTAAGAAAAACGAAGGTTTAAAATCCTTTTCCCCTCACGCTTTTTAAATAAATAATAATGCTCTGTATGGACTGTGTTTTTCCTATAAATAAGTAAATACTAAGCAAATTGAAAACGACTTTTTTACCTCATCCCATGCTAAATCCTTAATCCAATGGAATGGAGCCGATTTTGAATCTCTAAACGTGGAACTTACACCGCCGATATTTAATTTTGTATGAGTATCAAGGAACTCCTCAACCATTGGATCAAAGGGTAATCCATAAAATTGTAGTACTTCTTGTGTCATCTCATACGGGTTTATTGAGAGGTCCTCATATCGAAGTATTCTACAAAAAAGGGTGAAAGGAAGTTTTATTTTTATTTTTGTTTATTAAAAGGAGAAGATCATACCTAAATCGGGACGGATATTTTTTTAACAGCTTCTCAGCTGCGTAGTAATCTGATACTAAGTCCTTGCAGAGATTTGATGCATGGTCACAATCCGGATTCCCAGGACACCAGACTCGATGTTTTCTTGACTGCATTGTTCCACGTGGATCTCGTACCAGGAGCAATAAGCGCACGTTCAAGCTAAAAAGAGAAAAAGTGGTGAGTTATACTTATTTTGCGTGTGGATTGTGTTCAAAGGTGGTTGTTTATTTTGGGTACGGTTATGAATCGCAAGTGACGTCAGTAAACACAAGCCACAACCAAAAGGTAACCAAATTGTTAAATAAAAACTGTGATAGACTTAGGATAAAATATTCATGGGGTAAGAGTTGTCGTGTCTTTGGATTTTGTCAAATATTACGAGGTTTTTCTTTTTATTTATTTTTAGCCTTCGAAATTGACGGATGTAGGTTAGCATATTGGAATACTGCTGAAGGAATTTATCAAAAATAGCTGGATCATTCTGAAAACGAGTAGAATGTATTTTTAGATCTATTCTGTTCTAGAGAAAAGCAATAATTAATTTTTAATTTCATGGACATTTTTGTCATTATCAGGAGAAGTATCACAGTGTCATTACTAAACAAAAACTAATTAACAATTAAGGAAATCCTGCCTATCCATCCTCACTCAAGATGTCGATAAAATCCCGATTTACCTTTACAGAAAATGAAATGCACAAAAATTCCGTGTTCATTAGCTTCTACATGAAAATGTCACTATATGTTGTCATGATGTCAAGGTGGTTTTTGCTGGTCCATCATTTCATTGATCTCACGTACGAGAAAATCTTTTCCAAAGGAAAGTGAATGGTGATGTAAGCTGCAAGCTCGACTGCATAAAATGCATTGTCTTCACTTGTAGAGCCGCGACTGCAGAGTTTATTTATGTCGGATTGTGGTGACACATTTTGATAGATTTTTTTAAATATTTATGACAGCTAAAAAGTTTTTATCAAATATTTTTGTTAGCACAACTATAAATTGTGTTTTTAATTGAAGCACTATTTCAAACAGTGTCTAGTAACTTTTATGCACTAATATCTGTTGCTAATGAGCACACATAATACTAGTACTATATAATTTTTTTGAGGGCATATGAAGCAAGTGCTTCGAGCCAAAATTATCCTTTGAGAGCTTTTTACTGCAGTCTACGATGAAATGAAGCACATTGCGTTTTGCCCCTTAAATTTTACTCTGGAAGACATACCGATTCGCTAATATCGATGCAGTTATCAATACTATGATGGCGTTAAAGAGTCACTTTTCATTTTGATGTTGCAGTATTCTTGCGGAAATTGTCAACTTTCATACAACTGTAATTGCTATGGAAAAGATACTTATACTAAAAAACAGAGATTGAGTTAAAGTGGCAGCTTTCAACACTTTGTACAGTCATGAAGAAGGCATGCATCTATAAATCGACTTGATACCACTAAATTTGCACTAAAGTTACAACTACTAAAGCTATCTCTAATAGATAGCCGAAAACTACTAATTGCATATAACATGTGCAAATAGAATTGATGCAAGTTGAAAAATACAGACAAAATGCGATTATTCTTGACTAGTGGGGCCCCTGTTTAAACACAAAACGTAAAATACCAAAAAAATGAAACACAAAACGAAATTCTCTTCTGTAAAAAATTCTCTTCCGATCAAACAAAACGACAGCAAATAAAAAAATTCTCTTCTGAAAAAAATTCTCGTTCGATTTCTTGGAAAAATGTTGAAAGTGGCACAACTAGAATATTATTATAGAAGAGATTTGTGCCTTTATTTTCAGCTTCTTGACTATAAGTATTACTTTAAAGAATGCAGACTATCCACCCAGATTGATTTGTTTTCATGGACGACAATAAGAACATTCTATGATGTTCAAACGAATACTAATATGCATTGTAGCTAATACTATTAAATATTATTTATCTACATTTCTATCATTAACATCAGGAATTTTCGAAACAACAAATCCGCTGCCACTAATGATGATGACAGTTTCAAACTTCAGCCAGAGGTCCAAGTAACGCCTCATTTACGCTGTAATAACATAAGGAAAATTCCCTCAAGTTAATGAGGTTTAAAAATCGTTTTTCCTCTTCCCTTGTTTTATTTTTCATCTTCTACTTTATACAAGTGTATAGCGACCAAGATACTTCTTCTATAAACCCATTTTACATCTTAATATAATGTCACCCTTTCTCACCTCTCTCCTTGCGTACATTTCAAAAATTCGCAACAAAACAAAAACTGGATCTTAACTAATTTATTATATCTGTCGACGATGGTGCGAGCGAGGACTCGAGAATTCTGTCGCATTAATATCCCACCTTTGTTTATTGTTAAAACAAGTTCTCAAAATAAATCGCAGTCATATTTTTGGGGTCAGGCAATCACACAGATTTCGGTGATTCATGTCTCAACGAAAGACTTTCACTTGCTAATAACGCACCGAGTGAAAAAAGAAAAGCAAAACCGCGAGCAAAAAGTCTTATTGCTAAGAAAGACTCCATCTAGACCTCCACATCAATCAATTTCCATGGACGAGGATCTTGTGTGGTGCGACTGTATGGTATACTATGGAGACACACATGTGTGCTTGTTGACAAATTAGTTCTTATGTAAACAAATGTCGTTTAGCGAATTCTACGCTTCAGCGGCTCATAAATTGCTGGCTACTCTGATGGTGTTTTATTTTTGGTGGGAGCTCTACCCTCTGTCCAGAGCAGAAAGGTCGGTGGGCGAAGAGAAGTAGCAGCACCCATGGGGCGCGTATGGTGCATTTTTCTTTAAGATGCTTTAATTAAGTTCTCCAGAGTTATGAACGCTGATACCCTGCAAACATTTCCATTCGCAAACGATTCGAGAACGACACGCAAAAACGAGAGCTTGCTTCGAACTCGGGCTCGTAAACGACTCGTAAACGAATTCGAAGGCAATAAAAGCGGAGCAAGATATCGAAACCAATGTATGTACTAGGAAAGCTTTTATGGTGGGTTTTGAAGCTTTTCTCGTACCTTTCGCAAGCAGTTTTCGAATCGAGAATGGTTCGAGAAAGCGAGCCTCCGAGAAAAGCCGAGAAATTGTTTGCAGGGTATTTATATGTATAAATATGGCTTATGTTTGTAGAAAGAGCGATAAATCAATAAACGGAACGCCGTGAATGGGCTGCCGTACACGGCTCCTCAATCAACAATCAACACAGTGGATTTGTAGGAGAGAGGGTAAAAGGAAGGGACGAGGTGTTGTAACATCTTCAACAACTATTTTTGGCGTGAAAACTAACACATACACAATGTGCTTCTTCTTACTATTTGTCTTAGCACATTAACTTTACACACACATTTATACCTCCATGTAAAGACAAGAAAACTGCTCGCTGTTGACGATGAGCCATGAACGGCAAGAGAATCATCAAAAACTGTTGTATTGACAGTTGATTGAGGAGCCGTGTACGGCAGCCCAATGCCTCTAGTTTGTAGCTGGCACAGAAGAAAGTGTGCAGCTTGTTTGAGGAAGAAGCAAATATTTACTTCACCAATTTAAAAAAAACTCAGTCAAAGCACACGTATTTGCGGTACTATCGATTATGTAGAGTAGTGGGGAGCGAGCGCAAAGGGATAGTTTGACCGCCGTCCTCCTCCTCCCATCTTTTGTATATCTACGCATTCCATTTATGCCTGTGAACCCTTTAGTGCAGATGAAAACAAGAAGAGTAATTTACTTTCAACTACGTTCTCTCTCAGGTCATTAGGATTTGCTAATCCCAAGGTTCAAGATGGGTTTAATATTTCAGGTTCAGGCTGCGTATGGTACACAAAGATTGTAGCTGTGGATGGGATATATGAGGGCTAACTAAACATTAATGATGAGATTAGACCTTCATCAACGACATCCTTACCGACTGGTGTCACGTTGCAGCTAAGATCTCTCTGCCTTTGGTTAATGCTGGAGTTTTGTTGTACATGAGAGCAGATCCTTCACATAAATGAAAAAAAACAAAAAAAGAAACATATGAGAGAAATGGATGGTGGAACTCGTACATTAAATGTGCATATTTTAACTAAAAGGAATCCTTTTAATACTGTTGATGTGTTCCCCGGGAGGATTTTACTTTTATTTGCCGTCTTTCAAATGTGTACTACAGAGAAAGGAACTCTCAGTTATGTTTTTTGTTTACTTTAAGGATTTTCAGTTAGAATTTATAGTTGTAGTCGAAACTACGCCAATATTTGTTGTAATGCCATTGGATGACTTCATGTGTGGGTAATATTTGGCAAGGAAACAAGCAGTTGGAGGATAAAAATTTTTATTGTGCTAAAACTTAAATTTTTCATATTGATTTATCGTTAGATATTTATTATTCAACATAAACTCATAAATCGTTGGACACTTGTAAAGTTTTTGTGTGTGTTGGGAGTGCCATCCAAACATCATAAGTCGTGCGCTGCAAAAGTATAGTAAAACTGCATCCGAGGAAGTATGATGCTGATAAGATTTTTTTTGCAAATTTATGAGAATAATTCAATAAAACAGTTGTGTAATTCGAGGAGCCATCAAATAATTATACAATCTACTTTATGGCCATGTCTATTATCACCCTGGGACGGATTATCTTCACCGAATGTAATCACTCAGATAGATCAGAGGACCACGAACAGATCATTACTTACCAGATCTATGCTGATTGTCATCAATTAAGCTGAACTCCCCACCGATTCTCCACAATCGTAGGTAGTTTCCAAGATTCTTGTTACATATTTACAAAAAAGATCGTTACACTGTTACATACCTTCTCTTTACTTTCCATTATAGTTTTGCAAATATCTTTATCTTCAATAGGGGTTTGCTCTTTGTTTGTGCACTTCAAAAATTTGTATCCAGTAAGGTGGTGTGGATTTCATTCATTGTTATCGCACGATTTGGGATGTGTTAAATTTCAAAATTGGCCGGAAATTTGTGGTTATTTAATTTTTCCAATTGAACATCACGTGAATGATTCCATAATCAACCGTATGAATGAGCTAGAATCGGCGAACCTGGAACACAGACGGCTCAACCATGCGATTTGGCAACTTTAATACCAACTGTGAAATCGATGAATCTCTAAATAAGCTTTGATTAAACTAAACATACATGATATAATGACTTTTAGGGCTACTTGACTGCCTGGCATTATATAAATAGCTATGTCGTTTGGCTTTGGATATCCGCGGAAACTTTTTCTCGATGGCGTCTACCTCCTCCTGAAATATTAAACAGATTTGGCTATCGTTGCAGTCACCCTGTATCTAGGTCAACAAACACAAAACTTATTAAAGTATTGGAAGAAGCTAAAAAATTAGAAGAATTGGAAAGGCAACCGAGATTTTTATTGGGCATCAAAACTCCGGTTCATATGAGGAATTAACTTCCATTTTTCGTGTTCCCCAAGCTCATGCAGCATGATAAACAAAATGATTTATGACCATAATTTGCATACACCAATTACTTCTCATTAATATCTGGAGCAGCCATATTCATTCTTCTCCTATCTATAGGGTAGATCATAAGTTATGTACACACATAAAAATGCCACTAAAAATCTCCCAATAACAAAAACTGCCAGGAACTGCTGTAGTTATAAATTTGCATAACGCAAAACCTCTCAAGGTAAAAGGAACCCTGTCAATACTCGTAAATTTGCTTAACTGCTAAAAATAACGGCAATATGTTACGCAAATACCTTGACTCCCCAATTAATTATTACAAGGACACCCGATAATAACTCCTTGCAGTCGATTTGCTTAACATGCAATCCGAAGCGAAATAGTGTCGTTGCCATCGCCATGTGGATTGTTGTGATTAGGATCGAAGAACACACAAATAGTTTTTGGCATCATCAGTCTAGGCTTATTTGCATTTGAATTCTTCTGTACCCTGTCATTACTGGCGCTTAATTTCAACGCACGATAGTGAAACCCCCTAGACTTCAATTTCGTATGCTAATGATACCGAATCGAAGGAGAAAGAGTCCAACTGAGGTGGGTTCACCTTGTTTCGAAAATACCGGGGGATTTCACTATCGAGTATCGTGGAACGACCATGGCAAGAAGACTGCCACGCCGAGTTCTGCTGACACACTGTACAACAAAAGCGGATAAAGTCTTTGGCAGAAAACAGAGGGAAAAAGAAATCTAGTCCAGACTCCCAAGAGGTTGTCAATTGTCTCCCGTAAGTCGCAACTACCTTTTGGGGTTCACCGGATTGCTTTCAACCGACAACGAAACCCGTTATGGTGCTAATTTCGAATTTATGTTTTCGATGTTTTGTCGCTTGTACATTTTATCCCGCCCGTGTGCCCGCCATCTGTAGCTCTTTCTACAATTCCCAAACACTCCTCAAACTTCTTCCATCCATGCTCTTCATGCTGTCTCACCGGGGCCAACAAGTACTTGCACGAAAGAAGTTTCCATCATAACTGTTTTTCGGCGGTGTGCTTCCTTTATACGGTGGAGGCACACAAACGCAGTCAAGTGGCAGAATTAATTCAAAGCACCTTTTTCACGTGCCCCGCTGGCCATTAATCGTCTTCAGCCTTATCGAGCTCTGGTCTTTTTCTTCTCTATTCTTACCGCAGCACCTCCCCCGGCTCTGGGCGTTGTTAGTTTACTACGTCCAAGACAGTCCTGTTCTGCTTTATTATATAAGGGGAGCTTGGCGAGAAACTGTCAGGGGTGAATTGCGATTTGATCGGGTTGATTAGATTCTTTTTTTTGGTGCAACTTGGAGTTTTCGATTTTAAGGTCCAAAACAAAAGGTTTCGTTTTGCTCGAATTGGAGTGGCATGTACCCAGGGTGCTGGGAGAGGCGCTTTTGGTGTTGATTTTTTGCTTATGCCGATTGGGAAGTTTTTACGCGAAATAGAACAGATATAAATAATATTGAACAGCGTTTCGTGGTTAAGAGTCTCAATTTACTTAAAAACTTCATCATATTTACTGATTACTGGAGTACAGAAATCAATCTTCAATATGTATGATTTTTTCAACACTGCTACAACTATATCCTCTACCTTTTCAGCACCTATAAGTGGTTAAGAATAATGCTTGTCTCCCAAATGTCTTCCAGCGTCATTTGCATCTTCTTGATGGGCGTTAAGGAGCAAGTAACCAGATCTTCATTGATGTCTAGTGCTAGCAAAGTGAGTCATCTAGTGATGTCTAGTTGCTAGCAAAGAAGATTAATGTAAGATATTCATAAGGCCGGGTAAAATAAACTGTTATTTTAATTAGTTTAATATAAATAGGAGTTTGACGTTATTTAATAATCGTAATGCCTGCTATCAGGCCTCTCCGCTTGAGATATCAAGAATTTTGAAATTACATTTATACTGCTTTAGCTGATTGCAATGGTGAAGCACTCAAAGAGATAGCACGAACTCTAGTCTCCTTTTGACTTCAACAAAAGACTCAATAAAGAAGGTGTTTTTTGTTACTTAGTACTGAAAAAAATTGAGAATAACTTTATAGAGCGAATGTAGTGCTTTGAAATGGTAAATATATTATCGAAACAGCAGACAAGCAGCATGAAAAATACGAGATTAAAAAAAGGCGGTGAGATTATTGTCCTATCTAGTGAAGTTGACATTCAAGTCTTCTATTCTCTGCAACAGAGAATTTTTGTAGCCAGCAAATTACTTACTGTCTCCAAAGGCTTTCAATAATGTAATAACGTGTTCAAAGTCATTCAACAATTTATTCCTGACAGGTAATTACTTACAATTCCCTCTTACATACCTTGCACATCCTATATGATCAATTTGCATCGATTCACGTATTAAAAGCCATCGAAAAATTTCGGAAACAATTTCTCGGAGAAAAATGGTATCCGATGATCAATTAAATTCCCATTAAGCATTTTTATGGTGCTATTTAATTCCCACTAATGCACAGCTTCTTGGAGATTAAAGAACGCGCATTTTCTGCTTGACTGTGTACAAAATTCAAATGGAGATCTTAGCTCCACACGTTCTATTTTTTGTTGTAGTGGTTGGTGTTTTTGGTGATGCTGTTGTTGTATTGTATAAAGTCAGTTGCAAAGTACAAAGCTAACCTACTTCTTTCTGCAGAGCTTTCTCTCGTCTGAGGCGCCAAGCGGATAGCAGATGATCCATTC
This sequence comes from Thereva nobilitata, assembly GCA_963855945.1. NCBI lineage: Eukaryota > Metazoa > Arthropoda > Insecta > Diptera > Therevidae > Thereva > Thereva nobilitata. The sequence continues at coordinate 106,544,676 of OY979698.1, read as the reverse complement.
AGGCTCCCTTTAATCCCGGAGTGAAGTAATCCCAAGAAAAATGGTAGAGAAATAAAAGGGCCACGAAATTTCTAACTTGATTAGCATTTAATTTGCTCATACGCACTACAGTTTTCAGTCGGACTTCTTTGCCTTCCCATCGGTGTTAATGTGCCCGGCATAGCCAATTCCCTAATGCCCTAATAAAGAATTAAAAAAAGAATTAACATTTCACAAAAGCGATTTCGACTGAAAACGACCTTTTTTTTGTTTTTGATTTTGTTTTTGCTGTTACCTTTTCATAAACAGTAAATCTCCTTTATCAGCATTGGATTTGACCCTAATGATCAACGGAACTACGTGTTGCAGGTAATCAGAGTTGAGTTAAGTAATTTCCCATGTAGCCTCCTCCTGGACAGTGGTTAATTATCGTTGGCACGATGATAAATAAAAACGTTACATGTGGATGGATTTCTGCTACGCTTTTTGCTTGGTTTCGATTAGAAATTAGCTACTACTTATTATTTAATACTCGACATCAGACAAATTCCACATGTTTTTTGATGGGCACAAAAAATTGCTGCGATGAATTTATGCTGGATAACAACGGAGGGAGAATTTTAATTTGGACGGGTTGGTTTTTGCGGAGTCACTTTTTCTGCCCACATGTGACGGGGAGCATGTCTCTGCAGCAATTTAATGGCAATTAATTCATTGCATGAAATGTAAAATAAGTTTTTTCTTTGCAAATGCTGTTCTCCTTAGGAAGTAACAATGTTCGTTTTTGTGAGCTTTTACTTTCGAATATTCGATCGGAGCGTGGTGATCATGTTTATTTGAATAAAATTTTAGTTCGTGGTTGATATGCTAAAAAGTTGAGGGAAGTTGCTGAACTCAAGTTACTGAATGAAAGTTACTAGCTATATAACCACCAAAGGTTGCGTTTGAAAAATATTATGGGTAATAATTTAAATCCTTTTGTCAACTGAGTCAACTTCATTCTTGAAAAAATTAACCCGAGTAAATATAAAACTCGCCCGCAGCTAGCAATTATGCTGAAGAAACCAGACAAACCTGTTGAAGAAGTAACATCATATAGACCAATTTCATTGCTTCCCATCAATTCTAAACTGTTTGAGAAATTGTTACTAAAACGTCTCAAGCCGTTAGTAAACATTCCTGATTTTCAATTTGGATTCAGGAATAACCACTCCACAATAGATCAAATCCATCGAATCACTACTGTCATAGAGCAAGCGTTAGAAGAAAAGAAATATTGCCCTGCCGTATTTCTAGATGTAGCTCAGGCCTTTGACAGGGTTTGGCACGAAGGATTGATATTCAAGATGAGCAAACTCCTACCACAAAATTACTACCAATTGCTTGAGTCATACCTATATGATCGCAAGTTCAGGGTCATCCATGAAGAAGCACATTCTGAATTTTATCCGATACTAGCGGGAGTTCCGCAGGGAAGCGTATTGGGACCCTTCCTATACCTGCTCTATACTGCGGATATACCAACAACAGATAACACGTTTATCGGTACATTCGCTGATGACACCGTAATTATGTCAACAGACGTATCCCAAACAAAAGCAGTGGAAAAACTCCAACGAGATTTGAATCATGTTAGCAAATGGACAGCAGATTGGAAAATCAAGCTTAATGAGGTTAAAAGTCCATGTGACATTTACGCTGCGTCGCAAAAAAAACAGCTTACACACATACCTCAATGGAGTGCAAGTACCCCAGGCAGAATCTACAAAATATCTTGGTCTCTATTTAGATTCAAGACTAAACTGGAAACATCACATGAGACAAAAAGCTGAACAGATTCGACTAAAACAACGTCAAATGTACTGGCTAATTGGACATCACTCCAAAATGAACCTGCATTGTAAAAGACTAATCTACCAGTCTATGTTCAAGCCGATATGGATGTATGGCATGCAGCTCTGGGTACCCATAAATCTAATCGAGACGTAATTCAACGAAGCCAAAACAAATTTCTTCGAATGATCACCAACGCTTACCGCTATGTGACTAATAAAGAAATACATGCTGATTTGGAAATAAAACTGATAGAGGATGTCATCCGCGATTATGCCATTAAACACGAGAAGAGACTTCTTGTCCACACCAACGTTGAGGCTATACAATTATTGGATACTACCAACGAAATAAGACGGCTCAAAAGATTAAAACCACATCAACTAACTGTATAACAATAGATGAATACTATACTACTACAGGGAACCGGACACTGGTGCAGAAATCCCATACAAGTTATGCTTACTTAAGATTATGCTTACTAACTGCTTGTTAACCATACTAATAAATTAATATTGATTAAGATTGTAGTAACCATACCAATAAAGGTGTATTTAAAAAAAAGAAGCTTGCATCAGGTACGCTCTAGCACGCACTGCGCCACAGCTAGCACCCATAGCGAACAAATGCGCAGGGCACCTTTTACTAGGGCGCACTAGCATGCAGCTGGTATGCACGCATAGTGTTAACCCGAGTAAAAATAAAAACTAGCCCGCAGCTAGCATGCATCAGGCACGCACTAGCCTGCACGGCGGCCTAGCTATTCACCGTCAAGTAGTGATCGGCAAGTTCTTTACTTTTTTCTTTTACTGAAGTATAGAGTTCACGAGTACCTAGGCCGCCTTGAATCTATTTTATTCTTGACAGCCTCCGAACTTCAGATTTGTAAGCCAGAGCACTTCAGCAATCTCAGGATTTGAGGTGTAGACTGTCTGTCCGAGCAAGGTTGCGCCAAATAATATGACCCTGTTCCTATCCACCGAGAGGCAGTGACAGAGAACTAGGCGAAGTCTACAGGTTAGGTCCTCCGTTTTCCGACCGACCGAGCTTTTTGACATCATTCTTACTGCGTTCCAGCAATTCCTTCCTTCCTGTCAGGCTAAGTGAGAAGATCCGAGACGCTTTATTTTGATAGCTCCAATGCTGTGTACTATTGTAATCTTTTCGTATATTAAAATCTTCAGTACATGATTTACTTTGTATTTATAATAACTTAGAGCCAATGCTAAGTAACCTTGAAATGCCTTTGAATCGTTATCGGTTTTTTTACTGCATAGCTTCCAGGTGCTTGAAAGAAACTTATATTAGAACAATTTTTAGTTTGCATAAATTTATCAAAAAATACTTTATACTGGCGAGATCTGATCGCACTTCAACAAATACTTCACTTCTTTAGACTGACTACAGCTCGCATGATTAAAATCACTTAAAAATCATTAACCCAATTTGCATTAATCACCCCAAAAAATAAACTCATCTTGCCTTAAGCACTTAATCCCAAAAAATTAGTGTCAATTTTTTTTCCTTTTAACCCATTTCCTCACGAGTTTTGATCTACACACAAAAACTGCTATGGATAAATTTTTTGCTTACATACGCAACGAATAAATTAAATTATTTTTAAAAGCGTTTAAAAAATGAATCGCAATAATTTTTGCATTCACCTTCGAGTTCACGCGACATACAACGAAGAAAGCAGGTGTCCATACCTCGATTTTGGTCCAATACCAGACTCCGCATTGACCAGCAACGTCATGCACAACCACATTTGCATAAATTTTTGGTGTACCTTAAGTGGGAAAACAGCATTGTAAAGATTTCTAAGGTAATAACTGCAGATATTTCTTATCTCGGGTAAATTTAACACCTGGGAAATTGCCACAGCGAAAAAGTGAGGCAATAATCAATAAGATCAAGAAATGAAGCTGTAAGTAGCCATTAACTATCGGTGTCACATCGACTTTCCCTTTTTATTGATGGAAATTTCGCTTCGTCGCTCTTTTTACCTTAAATAAAATTTAAGTAAATATTTTCTTCACTAGCCTGTCCATTAATTGTCCATCAAGGAAAGGATAAAATTATCTAAACATCGTGGCTGTTGAAGACTTGTGATCTGTGATCGATCGTTATCACTCTAAAAGCTTGTCTTTTGGTTCACGCCTTTCTAGTTAAACTATAAGAGAGTCGCCATTCGGCCCCAGTGCGGAAATCCAAAGTAGCGCACCGAGTTAGGTTGGTACACCGCGCCGAGGCAGATTTTACTATATTTTATGGCAACATTGATATCCACTTTAAATTTTTTTCATATGTTTATTTATATTGCATATATAGTATCCACTGCTGGCGCATACCAAGAAGAGATTGTGGCTTTCTAAAGTGCCAGCCAGAGCATTTCTAAGATCACGCATAGAGTTCAACAACTGTCTCGAATCTGAGAGTCCGAGGGAGACTTGTGTGTGGATCTTTAATGCGCCTATAACGCAAAATGTGGGACAAACATTTCACTCAACTCAAGTAGTGTTGACGCAAATTTTTCGACGTAAGACGTCACAAGATGAATTATTTCTGTTTTGAAATTAATCTTTTTGATCTATGATCATTTTTATCCGGGATCTTGACTCCGTAATCTTGCGATATATTTGTATATCATGACTTTTCGCGGATATAAATAAAAATACCTTATTCGTGACATTAAATAAAATTAAAAAACTGATCTAGGATATATCAAGCGGTGCGTAGAGAAATTGTATATATTGTAGTAGTGGCTCCTGATATTGCAACTGCAGTGACAATTGCAGGTGAGCGATAACTCGCAAATAAAAAGAACAAATATTGCTTAAGAACCCTACAAAAACGCTACTTGAGAGCTTCTCTTGCAATAAATCCATTGATCGAGTCAGTGTGGGACAGCCGGCGCCATCTTGTTCAAACCAAATCTATCATTTCTATTAGCCAATTTTTAAATGTACGTCCGGCTTCAAATGTTGAGCCAATCGAATTTTTTACATGCATGAAGATGCAGGTTCTTGGTCAAAATTCGCTACATTCTGCTTCTACTGATGCTCATTCGTTCAAGTCGATCGATCTTCTGGCCTGCGGCTCGTTCATTTTTTTAACAGCTCTGACAATATCCCTTACTACGGCGATATTTTCAATCAGAGGAGTTGTAGACTCTAAAAAATATGACTATCTACACTTCTTCTCCACTTTACTATCAGTAAACAAAACTAATAAAAAGAGTAATGCAACGGATTCCCTAATCCCCGAGTAAAAATAAAGCTCGCCCGCAGCTGGCCTGCATCAGGTACGCACTAGCAAGCGCGGGGCCACAGCTAGCACGCATAGCGAACAAATGCGCACAGCACATTTTTACTAGGGTTTTCTTCGTCCTCTACAATTTTTTAAAGCAATACAGGCGATTTCGTGCATCCCTGTGGCGGGCGAGTTTTATTTTTAGTCGGGAACAAAACTAGCACGCACACTCCCGCCACAGGGATCCACGCTCCCGCCACAGGGATGCACGAAATCGCCTGAATTGCTTTAAAAGATTGTAGAGGACGAAGAAAAGGGGCAACTATGTTGGTGACCATAACAGCATACTCTTTTCGTTCGATTGCGTAGGTCAAGCAGCATTGGAAGTGGGTAGTGTTTAGCTGGGGGACTGCTTGGTAAAACAACAGTCGCGTTTGGAATGATTTATGCGGATGTATTTATAAATGTTCATGCCCGAATTTTTAGATTTTCGTCCCAGTGGATGCCTCTAGCGAACAAATTTTTAGATTTTCGTGCTTGTGGCGGAAGCGTGCATCCCTGTGACGGGAACGTGCATCCCTGTGGCAGGCGCGTGCATACTTTTGTGGCGTCCCTATTTGTTCGCTATGCGCGTTAGCAGCGGGCGCGTGCGTGCTATTAAGAAAATTAGCCAACAAAATTATTTTTACTCGGGTCATTATGACACAAATAATGATAAGCTTCTAGTGGGCAGTATATTCTGTGCCTATACTGTTAGTTTACTTTCAAGTGGCATTTCAAGTGCTACATTAAATTTACATTTGATTTGTGATGGCGCTACAATTGAAGCACTTGTGCCAAAGTCCTTCAGATAATTTATGATGATTAATAATTGATCGTGAAGATAAATGTAAGTAATATTTTCTAGACTTACCTGTAGTTACCAAGATTGAGACGAAAGTGACACTTAGGTTTTAACAATTGTCATCCCTTTAATTTGATCAGACAGACGAGTTTCGTGCAGTATTAGGGTAGGCTAGGTAGTTCGAATCCCAGATGGACATTAACATCCAGCTAAAGTCACCATATTGATTTTAAAATTTCATCGAATCATTATACTTATTATTGGATGGGTTAGGTTAGGTGTAGGCTGCCTCAAGTGCGATCAGAGGCCCATTTAGCGCTTTGGGGCCCTGTTTTGATGAGTTTTGGGTTAGGATTAGAGCAGTCTACTGGCAAGCTGCCAACTCTGTTTAGACCTCCTTGCATAAGTTCACTAATCAAGGTTGGAAACATTCCTGATAGCATTATCAGGCCGTTCTTAGCTCCACTTCTATGCTGCTTGTATTATATGCTACTTATCGTTACTCACCACATTAAGGTGCGACCACCCTCTTTGTACTTCTGTTGGCATATTTGATTACCATCTTGGTTCCCAAAACCCGCTGGGAGTATTCTCGAGCTCAACATAGCCGCCAGCCATTGTCCTAAAGGAAGGTTTACACGCAATGATTTGCTTGTGCCAATTGGCTGGCGCAAGTCAATTTGCACAAGTGAATCGTTGAGTGTAAACGCAAATTTTTGACATGCACAAGCCAAAATGTTTGCCTTGTGCAAAATATGTGTTCTTAGAAAATCGGCTTGAGGTTGGTCTTTTGGCATGAGCGTTTAAACGATGTTCTAGCCTCAGCTATAATCCTCAGCGTGCCCTTAGATGAATGGTGACGTTCGACCACCTTCTCCTCCGACCTTATCATAATCAATTTAATATAATAATCGTGTCAAATTAGCAAAAGGGTACCAACTGTTTTTAAGTAGAACCAAATGGCCTAATATTGTTGAGAAAGTGTTCACAAACACTTATTGATCAAGTGTTATATGGTGTGAGGGTATTCAAATGTTGTTATCCATTATTTATTTAACAACTGGCTAATGTTAATGAGCAAATAATGTACCATTAATTACCAAATTAAAAATCTCGGAAAATATCCAACGATATCCATTTTCAAAGCAAAAACTCCAGCTCTTCAGTTCACAATTGTTCACTGGTGACTGGTTCATTTTCACTCAGTTTATTTGCACCAATTGACTTGCGCCAGTCAATTTGCACAAGCAGATCGTTGCGTGTAAACCGACTTTTAGACTTTCTTTTAGATGGTTGCGACCCACTACAGTTTAATCACATATTGGCGTTTATATTCTTTCACTCTCTTTCAGCTAGACCTTACCGCTCTACTTTGCAGTCATATCATATCATAGCACTGTCGACAAAAAGTACCCCTGAGTTCTTGCCTTTCAGATAAAAGACCAAACTTTCACTTCATTATAAATTGCTGAAAATTACAACCAAATATGACCGATCACAATCAGCAGAGAGAGAAGCCTGACATTTTTTCTTCTACGATCATTCAAATCGTGTAAATTCCATCAATTTCTTAAACTCACAAAACTTTGCGTTTTAGAACATCGAAACACATCCGAAAAAGAAGGTGTCTCCGAGCACTCGGTAAGGACGTGTCGGGATTTTCACCATCATCGAGTGTTTTCGAGCGAGTCTTTATAAAGTATTTTCGCCATAAAATTCACGTTTAAAACTAAGCACAAAACAAGTACGTACCTGTTGTTTAATCAATGACTTAACGAGTTAAGTGGATTCCACATTAGGTGTCAAGTCATGGCTTAAACCAACAATAAATCAGTTCCCGCTTAAGTTTTAAGTTTCTACATGGTAGAGACTCGACACAAGCATTTTCTAGCTGGCAAAAAAATTAAAAATAAAAATACGACGGAAATATCAACGTATAGGTGAATGGTTGCCACGAATAAATCAATCACTCGATTAATAAATTAGGATGATTAAGTGTCCATCATGAGCACCCATCGCTTGGCAGAAGGAAAATCAAGACCCCAAATGAAACACCCCTTCTTGGATGTGACTTTTAAACAAAACGAAAAACATCTTGACCCCCTTTGGACTTCTCTGACAGATATTTCTACGGTCTATCAGAATATCAAAAGTTACTCGATCACCGCAACAAAAAAAACTGACGTCTGAAATGAAATGTAATTTGCACGGCGAGCGGTCAAGATTCTTTGCAAGAAAAAAATAAGCAAAAGGTACGAAAAGTCAAGGTTACACCTGGGTGCATTGTTGTTCACTTCTAGATGTCTATGGATAGAAGAATGTTGGTTTGGTGTGGTACAAAAGTGATTTGTACAAAAGTGATTTGAATTGTCAGCGAAGGAGCTGCAGTCAATACAGCCCCACAAGGCGAAGAGGCGGATGGATTTGTGGATTATAGGAGTGTTCTTTTGGAGATTTAATTAATTGGATCCAAATTAGTACTCGTGTGTGAGGAATTGTTTCTTTTTCCCAGTGATAGTCAGCTTATTTTATCGAGGAATCATTAAAACGTTTTCAAGGTATCGTTCATTTTTTATTGCATGAAAACTTATGACATTCAACGGAAAACTGCGAAATATGTATTGATTTGCCAAGGAGGTCCGGACTATATTTTTTTCAGATAATATCCGTTACGTTAATTCGTTCCTAAAAGTGCACAATTTGATTGTCTAACCTTTCTGCAATTTCAATGAAACTTAAAGATAGAATTCGCTCAAAACTTCTTAGGTTTCCCAGTGGTAAGTTGCTTATGGCTATTTTTTATTACATCGTCCGAAGGATTAGAGTTGTTATCGTTAAAGAATTTTGCAGAGACCTCAAAAAAGAATGTTTCAAGGTGGAATCTTTGGTTAATATGGTTTGATCGATGCATTTCCAACGAGCCAAGTTCTAAACGAAATGTGTTGTTTAATCCTTTAACACTATTTCCTTCTACGGCTTATTCCTTGTGGTTCCTGAACTTTCTTAAATAATTCATTTAATTTGAAAGAACCCTAGTGGCCGATTGTTTGATAGCAACATGAAATGCAGAATTGATTTATAATCTCTGTAGAACCAACTCCTAACCGCCATAAATTGGAGACTGGCTTGAGTCATGAGTGGCGAAGGAATTTGGAAATGTTTGATGAAAAATAAACAGCTCATTACATAATTGGTAATTGGCATGAGCAAATGGTAAACGAAAAATTGGAATACAGAGCTGTCGAACATTCAAGCTAGTTGTTGGGCCACTGTATTAAAAATTGAACTTTGGCAAATAATTTGTTAAAGTTATGTTTTGGCTTATTAACATTAATGCTATAAGCATACAATGGAGGCAGTCAATGCCGAGCAAGACAATCTTGATATTGCCATCAACTTTAGCACTTCTTGAGTATTTATATTCACAGAAAGCCTAACCTTCCTTGCTTACGTACTCAGCCCGATAAATCAAAGGTACCTATCAATCAATGTCTTGCAAAATACCGAAGGTCAATCATAGTTTATTCAAAAAGTGGTGCAGCAGATATTCTAGAGAAGGTGTATAATTTTGGAGCCGAAAACATTCTGAACAGTGAAATTAAACGAGTTCAACAGACTCGAAGACTCCTGCAAGGTTTGGAAAGGAAAAGTTGGAAAAAACCTATCCACTTTTATAATTGTTCCTTCCAATTTATTTCCTTTTCATCCCATCCATCACCAAGAAACATCAATACACAAAATCTGGAAAAAATCAATCAAACCGTGCCATGCAGCACCAAAATTGGAAAGGTTAAATCTTCAACGCACAGGTCAAGGACATCCGCTTACAAAGCGTAGGATACAATGATAATGACATGTCCACGATAACATCAAACCACTCCACCCTCCTGGTGAATAATATCAAAGAATAAAACTCCTGTCTCTCTTTACACTAAATTCTCTATTGTTATCAACAACAACAAAAAAACCACAATCCGGGCTCTAATTGATTCATCAATAAACCAACATTCCCAGCTTTACCACTCTAAACTCCTTGGTGTACGCGACATACGAGTTCAATCGTAACATTACCACAAGGTCCTTCTTGTCTATTTTTTGTAATTATCTATTATCCTTTTGTGCTCGACATTAATTTAGTTGCAGTATCCTTGGGAGCTGCTGTTGTGTGTTGCTCCCTATCGCCATCCTCTCGTGCTCGCTCCTGTCTCCGCCTTCCATTCTGGCTTTCATATGCGTGCTGTGTCTATGATATGTAAATTTGTGCCCATAACTCTTGGAATCCATTTAAGGATCTTCGCGTAGTTTTTTTGCTCTTTCAGTCAACGTATAAAAGGCACAAACGTTTTCTTCCTTTCGATTTTAATCCGACACTTGGATGGACACAAATCAATAAGCAGCCCGTGAATTGCAGCTCTTTTAAGCTCATTGTATAAAATTGCAAAGGAAAAGTAAGAAGAGAAAGAATAAGTCCCATTTTGTGGAGGGAGTGCAACGTGGAGAGTGGGGGCGGTAAGAAAATTATACCCATCATAAATAAGTACGCAGCGTAGTCTTTGAACCGTCCCAAGACAGCGGGCAAAAGTATGGCAAAAACGTTCGCATCAGGCTTGAGGTTCTATACCTTGCGGGATTTCCTGGTTTTCAGTTTCACGTGTGCCATCTGAAGCGTTAAGGTCTATCTTCTTCCACTGGTTAAATAAATACAGCAAACGTCTTCTCAAACAGATAATAGGTAGGTGAACGACTTACTCCAAGAAGACAACAGTTTGTCCGAGAAAACGAAGTGATTTACGGCTTTGTCCCCGTTTCCGCCACAATTAGCACCATGTCATATTTCCGACTAGATATCCAAGCCTTTTTTTCTTTCAATTTTTATATTATTTATCTTTTCTTTGTTTCGGATCTGCATGCATCTTTCTGTTACAAGAGGTGATATATTACTTTGTTTACTTACTATACAATATATATAAAAAACAAAGTTCAAATGCACGCGAGGGCGACAGACAGGTAAGAGCCGTACAGCCGCCTCCGCAGAGCCGACATGGGGTGCTATTTATGTAATCATATGCAGATAAACTTTTTCCGCGCTCAGGGAATCGATTTTCGGGTTGGAATCGAAAAAAGAAAAACTGACAAGATTTTATTGATCCGCTCTCTGCATTGTGTGAATGTGCATGGATTTGGCGAAAAGCCAGTAACTAGAGGCACACTTGGCAGTGATTCCTTCTTCTTGGCCTGTCGGGTGGGGAAGTGGCAACAAAATAAAGAGTTCCCCACGTTTTACATGAGAACAAAACCGTTTTACGTATGCCCACGAATTGCCAATCAAGTTTTATGTAAGGAGAAATCTAAGGGGAAGTTTAATTTCGAATGCGACGGTAAAAAGAGGGTTTCAATATCCTGTGATCCTGGGTAACTTTTAAGTCCGTCATTAGGAAGGTCAAATCATCACTCGATATCAGATTGACCGTTAGAGTCATCGATTCCACTGCTGGCGGTAAAAACTTGTGGTCCTTGGTAACCTCTATTAGGAAGAATTTCAATTCATCCAGAACTCGGTCCTTTATTTACAAGTGGGAGGCGATAACAGAAAGCAAATCCAAGACCTCCTTATTAGAATTCTGTTCGGCTCGCATTCTTCCTTACTCGATACTGCCATGCACTACCCTTCAGCGACGGAGACGCAATTTTCCTCAACACTCGCAAAGTGTATAAGTGTCTCAAAGAGCTTGACGCCAATAAATCTTGGCCTCTAAAAAATGTGCAGTCATTTCTCATCATCATCACTGTCGCTACAGCCCTCTGTGAGCCTTGGCCTCGTCAAGAATCTTCTTCTCTCGTTCTCTGCGCTACTCTTCCAGTTAGTCGTCTTTATATTGCTTCCTGGGTCTTCCTTGTGGCCTACTTACCTCGGACATTTGGAGGAACATGATTTTTGGGGGCGCTTGTCGATACTGCATTTCCATCATTTGCTCCTCTATTGACTCGTTGAGCCACCAACAAAATGCTTTCAAAAAGGATTAAGATATTAAGTTACGAACAGATTTTCCCATCTAAAATAATGCAACCATTCACCTCGGCACGAACCAGACTCCGATCTCCATCCAATCGTTTAGTAATTCCCCTGATACCTGACCAAGTATTACCTTGAAATTTACCGGATAAAGTCACACTTATTAACTACAAAATGAAACAATCACGATTTTCCTCGCATTTTGCATGTTATCGACTTAATAATAAGCAACTTCTATTCCATACACTATGACCTTAAACTCCATCCCATCAGCGGAGAATAGAAATCCTAGACTCTGTTCCAAATGAGTGCCATTAGGTCACCAACAGCATAGATTTGCGAAACTATGGAGCGGTACACTCCACCCAAAAACCCAGTTACTGAGATACGATCTTCCCCCCAGCCGTCACCACCACCACGAAAACTGGAGCCAAATAAAATTTTTGGTAGGTAATCGATCACAAAAGTGGGGAGAATTAAAGCGTCCAGAAAACTAGCGAGAAAAAAGCAAGCATCGCACCGGTCTTAACCTTGGCGTCGGGCAATTTACTTCTCTTACAACCGCTGATTGCCCCCCGATATGTAGTTGCATATTTTTCTAGGTTATGTTACGCAAATGTATTTTTAAATAAAGATAAAAAGCGGATGGTGGTGATAACAGCAGAAATAATTAGATTTCACTGCTTTGTACGTCGGGGAGCTTATCGCTGCCGCCTTTGTCTTGCTGCTTCTCCTCCATCAAAAGTTGATCGTTTTCCGCTTTTTTGAAAATTTTAAGATTTGTGTGAGAAACTCTAGGACTGTTTTTTGTCTTCCATTAGTTTTTTTCTTTTCTAATAGTTTTTAATTAGTTGAGAAAATATCCGCGGCTATTTGTTAAGATTGACGAGTTTGGGCGGAGTTCACTTTTAATTGTTACTTTTTTTATGTAATTCTGGAAGCTGGAAGCGCGTGGCTGGAGATACTAGCTGAATCGTATTGTGCTACTTTTGTAGAGCAATTATTCAGAGATGTTAGGTGATGCACAAGAGCCTTCGATTGTTGCCTCTTTATTGCTTATTTTATTGTGAAATTTTTCATTCTAAAGTATGTATGAGGAAAACTTAATTAAGAAGAAAATAATGGGAAGCCATAAGGAAATGGACTGCTTTGAAGGATAGTTACTTTTGATAGCATTGAATGCATCCTTGATATGCGGATGTAACGAAATGTTCTGAAGCAGTTTTGCATATGTAGCCAAAAGAAGTGTACGTCATTGTTACTTTAACACTAAGGCGTATGTCTAACTACTTAGTTTACCAATAAGAATGTCCGGATTTGAAAATTAAACTAAGATGGTGTAATTTTCGTTTAAAGGTATGTTTTGAAAACAACTCATTTAAATGATGAGCATCTCAGCTGCGATCGCAGGCAGGAAATCGACATCTATTTCAATCGCAGCGATATCACGTTCGATGTTAGCTTTTAATTCATCGATAGTTCGTGGCTTGTAATGTAAACATTAGCTTTAACATCAAACAAAGTAATCAAACTAAATGATTGCATGTGGTTTAAGAGCAATCCCAGCAGCAATTTGGACAACCTAGTTACTGTGCCTAAAAAGGACCCGGTTTTTATGATGGTTTGGCCTGATGCTACTACAAATGGTCGTTTTTATCGACCAAGGCGTTAATGTCATCTAGAAAGGTACCAGTACAAGATCCGCGTATCCCTCGGGTATGCAAGCAATTTGCTGCTAACCGCTGGTCATTCTAAAAGGACGCGGCACAAACCCATAAAGCTGGTTTGACACAACAATTTTTATAAAATCGCGTTATACAGTTCCCAGACTTGAATCCGATGAATTTCTCTTAATCCATTTTGGAGGCTAACGTGTAAACAAAAAAAATTTGAAAATGTCCAAACGTTAAAGTCAGCGCTTCGTCGGGAACGGCAACAAATTGCAAAGGGCCATATTTATGCAGCCTGTAATATCATCATCATTAGCGCCAGAAATAACCGCACCGAATAGTGACATGTGCCTCATGAAATTTAATGCAATTTCAAAATTATCTTAAAATCTATATTAATAAAAGGAAGTTTCTGTATGCGTGTACATAATGTATGTATGCATGTGTGCGCTATAGCAGAATTCAACGAAAATCGGTATCTGGGGGTTTTTAAGGTAGCAAGTAACGAATTTATGATCAAAACTTATAAATTCTAAATTGCGGGGCCAATATGGCGGACGAATTTTTCCAATTGTGTTCCGGAACAGAGGAGGCATTACAGAAGTTGTTTCGAGTTTTCCATTGAATTTTTTCATTTAAAACTCGTAACAAATGAGTTGAAACAACTTCTGTAATACCATCCCAGCCTTATTTACCCAATTTGTTAACGTGTGGCTGGGGCTCTCTAAGCAGTCGGTTTAGAATTGATCAAGGTTTTTTTTGGAAAGATGGTAAGGAGAAGCGGAAATGTGGGATTTGTAAATAATGGGTAAGAAGGAAAGAAACCCTTCCCGCCTGAAATGTTAAGTATAAATCTGCGATTTTGCAATGCGTCTGGGTAAACAAATAAAGCCTGGGTCGGTGGCATTGTAGAGGAGAACCCAGGGCCAGGCAATCCTTTTATTTTTTTATCTTTCAGGATGTAATATTTTTTGTTTATTAAATGTTTAATTTAACTAAAAGTCCATACGAATGCTTCTCTCCCCAAAAAAGATTATAGCATGAAATAACACTGTGGATCTGACATATTTTCTTGAGATTATACCATGTGTCTAATAGTTGCTGGCTAAAGCCCATTTTTAAATACCCTTTCACTAATATTTATTTTTGATGGGTGGTTTCCTTTTTAAGGATATTGCATGTGTGTTTATTTTACCACAAAGACCCATAAATTTATCACGGGCAATGTCGTGCGGGTCTTACTAGTATTAAATAAAATTTAATTAATTGGTGACGAACCCTAGACACTCGTGGCTAGTTACCTAAATTTACAGATAGACTTAAACTTATGGTATGATTAAGAAATTTGAGCTCCGTTCGTCAATTATCCAAGGAGAACATACTAATGCAAGACTAAGTTCTTATCCAATTATTGTGCATAGTAACTTTTTTGGCAGATTTCAACTATTTAAATATTCCGACTTCTCCTTCAGCCGGATTCGGTTGAACTTCGATATGAAGAATCACATGCAACTTATGAATTTGTAGTAATGCACACATCTAATAATCTTCAATTTTACATAACAAAAAACAACTTTCACAGCCAAACTATGTCGACAAATTGCTAAAGAATTTAAAATTACCGCACAATCGTGTGTCGTTAGCCAACAGCAACAGGTTCTTCATGAAAAAGTGTCAAATTAAAATCAACATTTTTCAGCTGTCCGTCGCTCGTCGAAAGCCCACGAATTTAAGTAGTTCACCACGATTAAGCCGCAAAAAAAATATTAAAGCTGAAAAAGAACGTCTTCATCGACCGACCATCGTCCATACTACTAGCCACGGAGTAAGGAGACTCCGAAAGAAAGTTTCAAGTGGAAAAAATAATAAAAAAACGTCGAATCGAGAGATCCCCAATATAATGGATCCCAAGATGAAGCGAGTATGTTCGCAATTCTGCATTCATAGCATCGCTGCGGTCACTGCCGCAAAAACTAATTTCAAAAGACAAACTAGAGAAGGTCAGTTTCATGGCGCGGCATGTGTGGTTACGAAAGACCAATGCTGGACGGATCCGATTCGATTTTTATATCTTTTCACTATCCATTTTCTTACTTCTTCAGTACACAAGACGCCGTCAACACCTTTTGGCTTTCCTTCTAGGCAATATTGATAAGATTTTCAGCACAAGCAGCAACAGCAGAAATTAAGGGGGGAAGAGTTTTTGGGGACACGGCCAAACCTATTGGTGGAAGCATAGAGATTATTTATGGACCATTAGGAGGAAGCCGCTTTTTTGAGATCATAATGAAATTTGCCGGAAGGAACACTCCTCCTCCATTATTAGGGGAGCTCAGTGAAAAAATTGATTGTAATTGAATGGAAACTTTGGCCTTTCCGACAGTTGGTCGGTGGTGTCGCCACACTAGCGGTTAAATGCAGGAGACACTAAAAGGTGCATGAGGCACATCTATATGAACTTTGCCATCCATGAACGAAGCTTTAATAGCAAATGTGGTTCTGGTATAGCAGTGCGGTAACGCTAGTAGTATGCTACTATACATGGTATACTCTACATGGGACTCCCAAACGGGGGACTAGCATGGTGATGGCTCCAAGTGCTCAGATATTCAATTTGCATTTTAAAAGAAATTTGATTCTTTTGGAGACGACTACGGAAACATGGAAAATGAACCTCTTTGATTCATTAAACGTTTTGCCCAGAAACTTTTAAATGGAATGCCTTCAGAAAATAATGCAATTTCAGGAAAGACCTTAAAGATGGCAAAAATTTAAGCATGGCTGTAAGAAAAAGGGAACTTGGAGAATGTTGGAGCAATTTAAATTAAAAGTAAGCATTTTTTGTTGTTATTATTGTTGTTTAGTCTCAAGTTGACTTTACTTTGAAATGAGGCCTTTTGTGTGAGAAATTTAAATCTGTTTAGAATTTAATCGAAGGAGAAATAAGGAGGAGGGTAGTTTAAGTCTTGGATTGTAATCGTATCTCTTTTAAGAGATTCTAAGAATATATTCAACAGCACGCTGATTGCGACTTTTGAAATCATTTATTATATAAATTAGCCCAAAATTTCTCCAACAAAAATTATTTTCTTGCCGGTTGCATATAAGTCTGAATTCTCCACACAAAAAGTTTAGTTGCTATACTTCTATAATAATATTTGTTTTATATCTACATGGAATTACATATTTAAGTTTTTCTTCTTCTTAAATTCCCAACTAATTAATTCTGGCCTTGACATAATATTAATGAAGTTGCAGCGTTGCAAATTACCAATTTTATGTTGTTGTTTCAGACTTTAACTGTGTTTACGATATCTTATTTATCTTATTAAAGGAGAATTGTGTGGTTTCAGAGAAGTACTAATTGATGCTGATTATTTTCTTTATTGCTGTTAGCAGCGTAATATTTTTTCCCTGTTCAAGGAGTTATAAGGAAATAATTGCATTTCTGTGGTAAAATAAATTAAGGAAACTAATATAAAAGAACTTAAATGAGACTAAACAAACCTTAAATGATGCTGAAATGATTTGGGCAAGACTGCAGACCTTGATTAAGACTAAACTGAGATTTAAAGAACTTTACTAAAACTAACAAAACTCGATTGGCCTTAAAAGAGTTGATTAAAGTAAACAAAACTGAAAAAAGTTGCGTGAGACTAGAAAGAATATTTTGAAAGTAAAATAACTGCTCAAATTGAAAAATGAAACTTGAATAAAGCTGAAAAATTTTACCAAATCTGAAAGTACATTGAAAAGAAGAAAAAGATCTTAACGAAAGCAGAAATTCACTGAAGAAAACTGAAACATTGGATTAAAACCGAAGAACTTAATATAAAACTAATAAAAGCTGAAGTAACTTGGCCAAAACCAAAACATCCGGGAAAAACTTGGCTAAAATAACTTTATAGGGCTGAAAAAAACTCTACAAACATCAAAATAAAAAACTTGACAGAGATTAAAAAACTTTACTAAGACTAAAAAAACTCAAATGTACGAAAGAATAACTGACTAGCCTAAAAAGAACTTACTGCTAGTAAAAAATCCTTACGCCAAAATACTTGATTTCCTTAAAATTTTGTACTGGAACAAAGGCGCTATATAATCTGACTACTTATGAAAACTGAACAAAGAATTTTACACCAAAATAAATGTAGGATAAAGATATAGAAGTTAAAGTGATTACATCAGTCAATTGTAGGCGGGTTCTGGTTTGCTAGAAGAAGAACAATAATCCATCATATTTGCACATAAAAAATTCCGTTTGGCGAAGCTTTTTTGCTTGAGTTTGAAGATACCAAAATCCTTACCAATTGCAAATTTAAAAAATAAAATCCGACTAAAAAAGAATCCAAAGAAGTGCCTTATTTTAAAGCACGATGTGTCAGCCTTATGTAAACCATATCTGAGAGCAATATAACTTAACAAATCTAAATTGTTTGGCGCTACACAATCCTACTCTCTACGAACCTCCTTTTACTTTACAGCAATGGGGTCGGAATATTTTAGTTCAACAAAATAGAAATCACTTTCAGTTCATTCTCACAATTGCCAAGTATGTCTATAGACATAAGAAGTCAAGTCTCCTTAGAATTAAGCCTTTTCTATCTACTGGTAGCTTGCCTTCCGATTTATTGCATATTAAATCCTTGGTGTCGACATCCATCTTTCTATTTACAGTATTCGAGATTCGCTCAATGGTTGCATATTTCCACATTGTTCCTAGCTCTTGTTGATTAGTACAGAAAGAAAAAAGGCAGAAGTATTTATCACATTTGGATAATTAAAAAAATTCACAATATTCTACAAAAATATCAGCAATAGTGATTCGCCAATTCAGAGGTGTTTTGAATCTATCTGGCGGATCACCCTATTTTTATGCTAACGATCACGCCTTCAACCATAATTCGATTTACCATAAATTTCTAGATCGAATCACCTCTTGTCTAAGATACTTGCTGGCGAGTCTAGAGAGTTGGGTACCCACGGTTCAGACTCGACCAAGCGTATCATACGTGCGGTGCTTTCCGGCTCTTTGCCGATGACTTGTCTAATTAAAGTACGGCCAATTTGAGCCACCTGTTGGGGTTCTACATGACAGGAAAAGCCACCTCTACCAAGCTAAACGAGAACAGAAAAGAATCAGAATGTACAATTTTTCCTGCCACAATTGCAGAAACTCAATCCCTGTAACCAGGGAAATGTTGAAGTTGTTGAAGTGTGTGCCCCTCGGAGAAGCCTTTGGCGGGGTGGGGATTTGTTGAATAGAAATTAAAATGCTGAAATGTGTTTTGAAATTTGTTTGGGTTTACTTGCGTTATTTTTTTATAACAAGAGTGTGGTTTAGGTATAACATTGATTTTCATCCTCCCTCCATTGCTGTGCCTCTTGCTATGCTATATGGACGGGAGAGAATTTGCCCTATAGATGAAAACCTGTAATCATAACCGAAATGTCTGCAGTTATGCCCCCGGTGACGACTGGTAAAAGTTGTTTCAAATACATTCGACGGAGCTGGAGGAGGTTTGCAACAGGTTGCAGGGCATGAACATGTTTTTATTTTTTCTGATTTGGTTTTTTGATTAAATTAAATTACTGTTTACCTGTATATATTTTTTATTGTTCAATTTCGATTCCTAGCTTGTAATTTTTTAACGTCTTGTGTGCACATACAAAAGGAGCAGATTTTCTTTTAATGATGGAAATGAGAAGAAAAAATTCGTTCTTCTTTTGAACCAACGATAGGAAACGGCGGGTGTAATTGCTTTCAAATGAAAAGATTCCATCAAACAATTATTGAAAGGGAATTAACAATTAATGTTGATTTTTCTTTGTTTCCTCCTTCTTCTGTTTTAGATATTCTCATTTATTTTTAATTCAACGTTTTCATGTTCAGTTTCTGCATCATAGACGTCACTTTTTGCTGGATATATTTAATGTCTTGCATTTTAAAAGTGTTTGAATAACCTCATTTTATGCTGCTTTAAAGTCTCTCTGTATATTTGTTTAGTTTCATTTTAAAGGTAATTTTTTGTAGGTGAAAAGTTGCATTTTTTGTTTAAACGCTATGCTCAAAATAAATGAATACTTTGTTTCCATCGTAAGAAGCGGGCCAGGTGCATCCTCATTTTTGATTTCTTCTACTTTAAATTGTAGAATATGAAGCAAACATTAAACTATGACTCAATTTTTACCACAATATCGCACTATATCGCTAAGGCATTCTTATATAGGATGCATTAAAATTATTTTTCAAAGCGGATTTCTTCATGAGAAATTGTGTCGGTTGTCGTGTTGCTGTTTGGTGAAAAATGTCCACTCAAAACTCCATTTCTGAAGCTAACATTTAACGACGGAAATAACTACAATTGAGAGCGTTTTTTATGTCTCCAAGCATCTTCAAGCGCTGCATGTGCTCAATCGCATCCGATCTTAGCACAGTGTTTCGCGTAGAACAAGCTAGGTGGACAAAAGTCATTGTCAGATTTCCAGAAATGAGTAATTAGATAAAGTAAATAACACATTCAAACCGCCAAATTCAATAAATGTTTATGTATAACATTTCAATGTGATGAGTAATAGGGTGAAGAAGTCAGCAAATAAGGTCAGCTACTCATATAATTGTAATTGGACGATTTAAACACTTGCATTTCTGTGACACGTGCTACAACATTTCTTATGATTGACAATAAGTTATTTTGTGGAAAGTTTTAATGATGGATATTATATTTGAAAGTAAGTGCTAAATGTTTTAAAATCGACTACAAAAA
This sequence comes from Thereva nobilitata, assembly GCA_963855945.1. NCBI lineage: Eukaryota > Metazoa > Arthropoda > Insecta > Diptera > Therevidae > Thereva > Thereva nobilitata. Next base: position 106,524,318 of record OY979698.1, on the reverse strand, counting down.
TGCAAAGGAAGGTTTTAAAAACATGTCAAAACACGTGATTTTTTTTCTTAGTTTTGCAACTTTCATGGACTGGCAATTACTTACCACCGCCTGCCAACGGTCTAGATTTTGCATATTATTTAACTACAACGTTCATATTTAGTTCTATATATGTTTCATCGAGCAGACTTGAGTAGAACCCCTAAAATGATGAACGAGAAATCAGATAATTTTGACAGCAACCATGGTAATTTTAACTTTGGTTTGTCCACACTTCATGCGTGGATACGTCTTTCGAATGTTTATTACTTAATTTATTAGTTATAAATTGGATATAAAAAAATGGCAGGCTCCTAGAAGCAATGATGACAAGGCGCGTGTAAAACAGAGATCGGACGCCATTCGACTAAAATTCAAGCAAGAAATGGGTCTAATTGTGGGCAAACCAAAGCCAGAATTTAGTTCAACTAATGACGGTACTGCTCGCCATTATTTTGGGAACCCTGAATTAAGTACTCAGATCACAGGATTGGATGCTACACTAAGTATTGCCACAATAGAGATTTACTCTCCATATTGCTTGTCACTTCTGATCCACTGATCAATAGCCTTCGAGAGGTTCCCGAAAAGAAAGAGGATACATTACCTGTAGAGGTGTTAAAGCTTTTAGTAGATCCTACTATAGACCCTCGACCATGTGCCAAGGGTAGTTTCCCAATATGAATAAGACTATTATTTATCTAATACAATGGACGAATCCGATAATGAGGATTAAAAATAGTCTAATTAGCTTTTTTATTACTTTTTTTTAATTACGTTTTCTGTTGTTCACTCTGTTTGATGCATTTTTTTATGTGGAAGACTAGAGCTCAGAGAAAGCCCTTAGTGACTTAATTGGTTTTTTTTGTTTAAATCATTTTGTAATTGACTTTTCTTTTTGTAATTTATTTTCTTTATTGATTTTTATGTAAAATATAATATGTTTATATGAAAATTCTGTGGATTATAAGCTTGCCCCATATTTTTCCTAATTATTATAAAATATGTCTGAAAACCTCATAATAATACTTAAAGGAGGTAATAGAATCCAGATCAATCGAAAAATAATTTTGTCCAGCTGGCTTGTTCTAGACGAAACACTGTGCTTAGTTTTGAAACAAATCCTGGTGTTTCTAATACGCCAACTATTCTTTAGTTTAAAGTTTAACTCTGAAACTGTAGAGTATGCTAAGTTAAACAATTTAAAATTATTCGATTTAATTTTTTTAATCAGCGTCTGTAACTAATAAATAAAACTGTAAACGGATCCCATTAGTCAAGCAAGGGTAAAATAGGCCATCATCAATATTGTTGAAGTCACGCTAGACTTAATTAGACAATAAGGAGAAGACAACGTCCTGTGAAATATTTGCAAATATAACACTCACCTCTCATCTTCCAGCAGTCGTTCAGCAATTGACAGCCGTAATCTAACGACTTTCATACTTTGCAAAGGGAACAATTTACAAAAAGGCGTAAGAAATTTTGGCTTCCAGCAAAATTGCGGATATTCTTTACATTGTGTCCACAATCGTTCGTTGTGTTCAAACAAGTATTTGTGCATAACACCATAGTTTAAGTACTCATCCATTAATATATAGTCGCACTTTAACAATTTTTTTAAATTTCTTATCGCTTTCCTATCGTTTGGTGGACCGCGTATTTGTGATATTTCAAAATTAAGTAGTGGCTCGTAATGATAATAATTTCCAGGCATTGCATTTAATATATCACCAAGAAATGTTGATCCAGATCTCCAGCTAGTTATTATAACACTGCGTACTGGCATACCACCAGTCTCTGGTGTTAAATCGGAAAGTTTATCACCATCAACACCAAAACGTCCTGATGGATATTCAAAATTCTCCATTTCAAGATTTATTTTGGCCCGCTGATGGGCCAAAACATCAAGTATTGTAACAGTTTGATTATATGGCTCTGTTGTGTAGGAGGGCTCCGGAAGTGGACGGTGCTGGGTGGCTATCAGCAGCAGAATGCAAAGACTGCTGACGCCACATATCCCTATTAAGTTAACTCTTCGTGACATGTTTATCAAAATCTCCACCCAATATTTATTATCATACGCGATACTTCATTTTGTTATTCATTTATTATAAGTATTAAATATTTTTTTGTTAAAGGGGAAACAAATTTTATTTTTTTGACAGGAGCACAATTTTTAATGAGATTCCACATTCACATTAACCTTAAAATTATTATTATATATATATTATTAATTATTATTTTTACAACATCTTATTGTGTTTATGCTTATTGTATTTGTATTATTTCGATTAGTTTTTGAGTATAACTTATATTTAAATCAAGATCCGTATTCGAGATATTATTCGATAATTTTTAATCTAAATAAAAAAGTGTACATCAAGGATGCATGCACCGACCCCGACAACCGAAGGCTTTCATATCAAATGTCAAACTGAAGAGAAACTTTTTCAAATTCCATCTTCTCAGGGAGATTTTATGCAGGGTTGGATAGATTTTTATGCTGCCTTGTTTCAGTGCTGCCAAATTTAGTTTATATTTATGTTTGTTTACCTATAATAGCGGTTATTTATGCTCTAATTAATAAAAACGCTAAAAAAATGTGTAAAACATCCTAAACATTGATAGCGGCTTGGGTTTATAAACAAATTCGATAAATAAATGAAAAAACCATTGCATTTGACTAGTTACGATCTCTTTGAAAACAGTATTAATTTCTTGCAGATTCTTTTCATTTCTAAAACGAAATCGAAAATTGCGACATGCTTTATTTGCATTAAAACGTTAAACGTTTTTATTTTACACGCAAAATCAAGAACGAACTAATAATCCCGTACTTTAAAAACAATAAAAAAAAATTATACTCGCCATACTTTTGGAATCGCGCCAAAAAATTCCAATTCCTTTTTCACACCATTGCGTACTAGATTATATTTACACCTAGTTTCGCCAAAAAGTCATAACTAATGTCAAAATAAATCTTTGACAACAAAACATCGAATTCGTGGAGAATTTATTATTTGTTGCTAAAATGCCGTGCTTCATCAAAATACGAAATTAACTTAACCATAAAAGGAGAAAAAACAAAAGCAGTTTATTTCTACACACACGGAAGAAAAAAACCCAAAGAAAACCAGCTGCAGAAATATGTCATCAATAATAGTTTTAGATTCCTCTGATGAAGAGGTTGGTATTGAATTTTTATTATTAATTTAATTAATTTGTTATTTAATGCAGTTGTTATTTTATGTGCTGCAAATTTACATATATGCAGCCAATATTTATCTTGCGCTTGAAAACATCAAATAGACCGCCATTTATGAATTGATACATGTTAATAATTAATTGTGTGTAGAAAGGAGGGATATTTTCACAGTTTTGTTTTTAATATTATAATTAACATCTTATTTTATATTAATTGCTTAAAAGTAATTAATTTTTACTAAATATTGGACTTGGGAGTAATAGTTTTTAATTATTTTCCCAGAATGTGGTTGGGTGACCACATGTGAAACTTCAATCAAAACCCAGTTCCGGTATGGTCAAAAGATTTTTTGAGATAAAAATGTGTAATACACCTCAGTAAAGTGGGTTCCTGGAATTTTTTCAAAATTTACTTGTAGGATACCTGTGAAATTTCAGTTATCATTTAATTGCAAATAAGGAATTGAAAGCCATTAAGGTATTCACGATTGATTAATATCGCTTTGAATATTATAAAAGGTACACAAAATTTGGGTACTATACAAAACGTTGAGCCTGTCTTCAAGTATTGTCAAGTGCAATTTGCAAAATAATCTTGGGCGTTGCACTAGCTTTGTTTACTTGTCTTTGACTGACTTCTGCCAGTGTTTTTCAGGCGAAACTGATAGAAACCCTCCAAGCCTTCCTAGCAATACAGATGAACCTAAGGCCAGTGCGGTAATCTTGTCGGATAGCCAAGCGGCCAGCAAGGCACTTTTCGCGGTCTTTATAACGTCCAAGCTGATCGAACCTCCTTTCCTTAGCTAGAAGGTTCGCTTTTCAGTAGGTACCTGGTCACAGAAACCTAGAGAAAACTGAGAAGGCAGATGATTTGTTCAAATTAGAAGCAAATTTAGCAGACACGTCAGTAAAGGATTTATAGAAGCTGTTGTGTGTGGTGAAGAAGAGATAAATCACCGCGAAGTTCTTTCGGGAAGTACAAGCCAGAGAGTCCGGCCAACCGAAATTTTTTTTTGCATTTAGCCGGCTCTGGTTGGGATCAGACAACAAATTCATTGGTCTGTATCTCCTGAGATCAACGTCCTGTGTCCGCTCTATTTGTCGTTCTTGAACTAAAAACCATAGCCACATTTCCGCCTTTTCCGCTTCTTTGTACTATGTTGGGGAAGAACTCTTGGGGCCTTTTGAATATACCTTTCCTTATCCAAAACTTTACTTTTCGACGTACAATATCGATATCTAAAAAACAAAAAAACTATTGACAATACTCACATATTTACAGTCGGAGCACCCTATGGAAACTAATCCCCGATTATCGCCACTAGGACTACATTCCGTTCCACAAGTAGGGCTACAAACAGCCCATTCACGAGCGGGATTACAGTTAGCTCCACAGGTAGCACTACGTGACCTGCCATCAGTAGGGATACATGCAATGCATCCCCAAAGTCTTCTTAAGCCAAGACATCTGAATGACGCCCAAAATTCCCTTAATTCCTTACTAAAAAGTAAGTACTATCCACCATCAACTTCAGACAGCGCTGGTGCTATAATTTCACAAGCAGCACAAACATGCATACGAAGTAATGGAGAGGAAAATAATTTAAAACGACGATTGTCAAACGTTTCTGATGGTTCCATCAATGATAAATCTACCAAACGAGTGAAACCAACGCTAATCTCCAAGAAAGTTGATTCAAGGTGGTTTGCAGCCCAAAGCCCGGTAATAGCTGTGGAGGAAAATGATAAAAAAGCTAAAATACCAGAATTAAATTCGTTTAGCGAATTCTCAAAAGATGCTCATAAGGTCGAAAATGATGTAAAACCAGAAGAGGATGAATCGAAGTCATCTGAAAGTAAGGAAGGCAATTCTGAAGAAACAACTGGAGTAGAGCCAGAAAAGGATCCAGTTAATCCAGTTTTTGATACTTTATTAAAAGCTTGTAAGGAAGCTGATCCGTCTTCAGATATGGATAAGCTAATTGAAAATAAATTGCTTAGATACTATCATTCAGTCCATCCAGATTTTGTTAACTCAAAAGGATTTTGCAAAACAGTTAAGGCTGTCACTGAAGAAATAAAGAATATGCCGCAATTAGTTTACTATAAGCTTAAAACCGTTGTGGAGGAATTAAAAATTCGTAAAAAAAGTAAAAGTACTGTAATTAGTAATGAAGAGATAACAACAACTGGTAGCGCTAGAAAAGATGGGCAAGTGAAAAGACTGAGTAAAGCTTTATATATTCTTACCAAGAAGATTCAGAAACTAGAGGAAGCTGATGTTGATTTGAATGATGAAAACTCTTCGTATCTTCAAGTTGAACGATTTAAGAAGAGAGCTTGTGAGGTAAGATGAATCCTTCTTTTATTTTGTTGCATTAGATCCAAATGCAATTTTGTTTTTTTGTTTCAGATTTACGAAAAGATTTGTGATCTTACAGGAGAGAGTAAACATGCACACAGGTCTGTTAAGAAACCTATTTCTTTCAGTGGCACTTCCTATCCACAGTTTAACCGCACTCTTCAAGCTTTTGTTAATAGGACCAATATATTTCCTGATTATCTAGATGTACTTAAAATTTTAGAGCATTGCAATGCTCAGTATGGATTCAGTTTGAGAAATGATGATGTTAAAAGAATCGGTAAGTTATTTCTTTTTTTATTATTTGGATTCTTTATAAATGACTCTCTCAAGCCGTTTTGCTGCTTCCCTGATGGCAGTAACTGCGTTACGAGTACGAATGAAGCACGTGCCAGCCATAGTCTTTATGATTGCGAACTTATGCCAAACTTGATCAACAGAAAGATTCGCGTTTAGGACCGCGAAAATTGTGTCGAATTCATTGCCTCCTAAACGAAGTAGTATCTTACCTCTAATAAAACCTGCATCGTTTTTCCCAGTGCTATTCAGTAGACGGGTTTGACTTAAAGGCTCAGCCATCATATTTCAATATCTTAGGCGTATCATCGACTAAAGATTTTTGATGGGACGAAGCGTAGCGGCCGCAACACCAGATTAGTCCACTTGAACGAGTAAAAAGTACTCATTGAGTAATTTTCTTTCGATTCTACTCTCGAGTACGTTCCACAGATTCCGTATCCCTATCTACAGGTCACGTATATGCCCCCACACTAAAAATAAAGAACAACTCAATTGTGGAACGAGCAGCATTTAAGAGTCCACCACTATTTCCTTCAGACTACATTATCTGCAACCTATTCTTTCCTTTGAGCTAAGTTTCGACTTTGCACCATGCGTACTTTCGGATTGATTATGGGCCGTAGAATGATCCTTTCGAATCATCGTGTGTAGTGATGTACTAGCGCTACGCTGTCCACAGGGAGTGGTCGCTATCACATTTACGAATGACATCGGGGTTGCAGTAGTTGGAAAGCGCGTCGATGAGATGAGATATACGAGAACGATGGCATCTGAGAGATAAAATCGTGGCTCTACAACGCTGGTCAAACGCTTGACGATTAAAACACATAAATAGTGAATCAATAATAAATCGTTATACATTTTTTTTTGTTATATATTACCAAATATTTTGCGGTTGGCAAAACTCAGTTTCTGCTAATTTGAAGCTGGCAAATGCTTCCACTTTAATCCCTAACAGCGGATCAAGCGTTTGCCATCATTACAACCTAGCTATAACGTAGCTGCCACCGTTGCGCGACGACCCATTTCTGGTTACAGTTCTTTATCAGCCCTATACCAATGGCCGTCTTGTTTTCTGAAAGTTCTTTAACCCAGGCTAGCGTTATATTATTTTATTTAGCACACCATGTTAGTTTTTTGAACATACTTGAACGATACATTAATGGTCCATTTTACACGATGAAACACGAAACAAAAAGTTTCCTGCAAGCTGGCTCGGTTTGAAAGACAGGGAGGGGATGGGAGAGAGCTTGAGGGAACACGAAACAATGCCATGAAACCTTTGAAGTAACTTTGGAGCAAACCGTTTCGAAGCTGTCAGTCTCTTTTACATTACCTTGTTTCTGTATACCGTGGGTTTGTTGTTATTGTTTCTCTGATTTCTCTGATTTTCACTTTAGTTAGGGGAATGAAGTAACAGAGGAAGTAAAAACAAAAACGGCCAGTCGAGTTTTCAAAACAAAGCTATGGGTGGGTGGGCGAATAAATATACGAAGAGTGCAAAAGAGAAATGAGCAATAAATTAAATAAATGCAAGAGTTTACCGTGGAGACACCGATGAAATTTTTGAGGAAACTCCAACAACTTGCTTCGTTTCGTATTTCATCGTGTAAAATGGGCCTAAATGAATACCACAGCAGGAACTCTTTTGCTTTGTATTATTTAGTGGAGGAAACTTAACTTTATCACTTAAGCTTGTGTTTATATATAAATACTAGCAGTTAAATATTTTTAGCACAAGAAGCGTTTTTAACAATTGGAAAATTATTACAAAACCGACGTAAAACTGATCTCTATGAAACAGTAGCGCATTTTACTACCAGCGTTGCAGATCCTGCTGAGGCTGATCCGGATCTTGCAGCCAAATTAACTGAAAACCAAAAACATCATTCGAAAATTTCATCGATTATTGATCTGTAAGATTTTCTGTTCTATCTAATAAGGAATAATTGTCGAAATTGTTAAACAATTTTTAGATTTGCTAAAGAACAAGAATTAGAAGCAACTAAGATCGATAACGAGAAGGCTATTTCTGCGCAAGCAGCAATCACCGAAATTTCTAATTCTGAATTAAACGTAAACGGAAATAGTCCAGCCGAAACTTCAAATAAGGAGAATGAGCCTACATCTCCAGGGCCTATTACTGTTTTAACCGCCGGATTAAATAGAAATGCGGAAAATGCTACTCCAAAAGATAAGGAAAAACCATCTGAAATCGATGAATTGGCTTCAGTTCCTGTAAGTGATACGAATAAGAATATTACCCCAGTTGACCTTGATGAGATTGTTATTTCGGACGAGGAAGACTTATAGTGTTCAAAGGTGTATTTCGTTCTTTAAAATTAATTTAAACCGTTTTTATGAAACAAACCGGTTTTATGAAACATATTTATTTATTTAGGATAAATTAAAGAGTTTTTTTATATATATACTTGTTTCAATTTTTATTGTTATTTTTTCTTTTTTCCAATACGCGTATTTCGGCTTACGAGGCCATTTTCAAGGAGTTTTCGACTAAAACTAACTAATTTATCCTAAATTTTAAGTAATTATTGATCCTTTATTTTTTGAGGATACAGCTAGATTAAATATTGAATACTTATATAATATTATGGAAACAAGGAGACGATGTATACATTATTAATAAATATTATGATTAATAGTATCAACAAAAGCACTTTTTATTTTTAAATTCAATTGCTTTCCCCAGGATGGGGAAATAAATAAAAAATATTCGAGGTTCAATCAAATTTTTATTTCACAAATGTAAAAACAAAAATAAATAAAATGAAAGTCAATAGTGATTATATAATCGAATTTATAATCGATTGCGTAATTTCATAATTTTCGCAGTTTAAGTTTTCTACAATATCAAAATGATCACAGCCACTAACTATTTTATAAATTAAATTATTGTCATAATAAGATTGTAGTTTTTTATAAAAATCATGGGATTGCTTAATAAATGTTGGGCTATCATTTTCAGCAGCATATATAAATATTTTTATATTTTTAGCTTGTAAATGCTTAAAATTATAAAATATTGGCGATAATTTCTTAGCAGTTTCATCATTTAATGATAGGATATTGTTAGGATTTACAGAATATACTTTCCATAGCTCAGTTAGGTCATAAATACCAGATATAAGAAATATTGATTTTATTAAATTATTATGTGGAATTTCGATGAAACATTTTTCCAGAAGGCAAGCTATTAAATGTGCACCAGCTGAATGTCCACCAAGTGATATTTCGCTAAGGAAAATACAGGTTATAAATAATATAGGTACAATAAAATGAAATTTTACAGAAATTTATGTTAATAAATATGTGAATATGAAAATATATCATAAGTAATATGGAGATGTGTTTTTATGTCAATCTATGTTAAGGGCACTCGAAATTTCGAGTAATATACAAATTGTTGTTATTTTGGCGTGGCGTGGTCGGATGGAGCGCTCGTGTATTGAGCCCTTTATTGTCATTCTTTGGTTAAAACAAATAATTTGTTTATTGAGTATTCGTTTTTATTAAACCTTTTGGCATAAAGCACTTTATTATTTTTCGTGCGTCCCAACACTATCAAAACTTCAAAATTTATAAACTAAAAATTGAATTGAAGTTCTCAAAAGTTCTATACCATTGCGAACAGCTACTGAGTACCCTTTCTACTAAGGTGGAAGGATGCATAGATGAAAGTAGAAATGACGATGAACATCATCCACCGTAAGTTAAGGCAGGAAAAGGCCCATTTAAAGACAGGGAAGCAAAAAACTAACTTGCGAGCAGGAGCCAGGAGCAGTAATGAGTACCTTTAATTATCTTGTCGAATTTATAGAGATATGGTAATACTTTATACTAATTTGAAGTAAACCGACAGAACAAGTAAAACAAAAACCATATTATCTTACCTGCTGGAAGTTTGATTAGCATATTCTAATATCGCTTTAGCAGCCACCTTAATCTCGTTAACTATTTCTTCCATAGTAACTTTCGGACATAAATCATAGTCCAACACTATAACTCTAAATCTGTTCTCAACCAACGGAGCGACGCAATAAGCGGATACGTCCTTATTAAGTTCCTGCCAATATCCACCATGAATGTAGACAAAAATTGGTGTTCCTTATTTTTTGTAATATTTAAATAAAAAAAAACTAATTATTTATGAAAGGGCAAAGAAATTACCTTCTTCTTTATTCTTGTAGTATATATCCATCAATTGCATTGGACCAGGTCCGTATTTTGTATTAGATCCACACTTGTATTTGCTTGCGATGTTTTTGGTTTCTAAAATAAATATTGATTTATACCCATTGATAAAAATAAAAACAAATTCATAAATAACAGATATTTTTTTAAGATAATGCCAACAAAATTAAAAAGCTGCTTAAAAGTAATTTATTAGCAATTAAAATTTTGCTATTAGTCTCAATTCCAGACACTACTGTAAGTTTGTTAAGCGGCATTCCCTTATAGACACTAGTATTATTTATAATCTACAATCTTATCGACAAAAGGCAAAGCATAACAAAATCGTTACATTACCTTCAGTGATGAATTTGATATGATTACTTAAAACCTCCTCGCTTGTCTTGAACCTTTTGCTCCAGTAACTGGGAGAGTATTCCTTGTTTAAATCATCCAGCGCCATTTTACGAGTCTTTAAGAGCTTCTGCAGTAAGAGCTAATATTTACGTCTGTGCAGCTTAAAAGCCGTTGTGCGACTATAACTAAAAGCTGATAGCCATGTTGATCTATATGTGGGTTCGTTTCATTCATGGATTTACCTTATTAAACAGAAGATAAGTAACGCACTTTCGTTATCTGGAATTTGATATACAGTGCGGTTAACCCTTCGTCTTATGATTTGTGGTAGGCCTCACTGCATGCAGATTGAACTTTGCTGTATGCATGTTATCTGGTTATATTGACCCGAAGACCTCTTTCCACTATGGAAATTGATAATTGTCGTATAAAGTTAAACCGCTCCATTTCACGTCCCGTAATCTATGAGGTTTTTGGAAGTTTTCTTGCTAATTCGTTCTTGTAATGCGATTTTAATGAAAAAATATATGTAATTACATATGTTTGCATTGAGGGAGCTTGCGCAGAGGTTTAGCTATGGTAGGTAGGTAGGCAGGAGCAGCAGTTCCTTCCAAGTGGGAGGCTGGAATACATTTGGCGCTAAGGTGCACCGTTTCGTAGTTGCATTCGTGAAAAACTTTTGCGTAAAAGAGGCAGTAACTAGGAGAGAGTTTAGATCCAGGCAGTCATATTTAGGTATTGGATCAAATCTCCTTTCCAAATACACGTGGACTGATGTTGACCAAAGCTAGACAGCCGCAAAGCAAGTGTTCGGTTACCTCCCTGGCCTGTTCCTACGGCAGTGGGTGTTATACGGAATTCTCAGTCTGGAAGCATGATGCCCTATTGCAGTGTCCCGTAATTATCGCCACGATTCTGGTGATATCCTTGCGTGGCATACCCATAAGATTGTTGTAAAGATGCCAAGTCGTATCCGCCTTGACGCATGATTATAGGCGCCTCCATCTCAAGTCAGCTACCGAGAGAAAGAACATGGAGATGTCTCTCTTAAGCAGGCACAGCGGCTCTAAGAAATGCCTATTAAAAGCTCACCATCCTTGCCAAAGATATGTAAGGTGGAAGAATAAAATTTCAGAGATAGTTTCGCAAGCTAAAGAGGGTTCAATCAAAGCTTCTATATAGAAAGCAGAACAACGCATTATGTTTGCGAAGTTTGTTTTAAGCCAAAACCGGTTAAATCATAATAGATGCATTACTGTAAACTTTCAGGAAAGTCACATCATTCCTGCACTAAATCAGTCAGCTTCAAGTAATATCTGGGTTTTATGTTGTGCTAAAATCGAATGGACTTTGAAACAGGGCTTCGCAAGATATAAAACTAACAAAAATAAAATAAAACAATAACAATAAAATTATAATTCATCTTTATTCACCTACAACATAACCATAAAGTAAGTAACCACTATTTCCACTCATAGCAACTTCCGGATGTGTCCTATTCGGTAGAATTTGATACATTCTTAGCCAATTTGAAGTTAAGTGCAGTCCTGTAATTTCCGTTGATGTCTTCAGACCAACATAAATTTCCATTAAAATTTCTTTCGATAAATTAAAAATTACAACCGGCCTCGATGGCTTGACAAAAGGCAAAAGTTCCTTAAGTATTGTAGTGGGATGCTCCCGTGGAATAATTACAAGCGCATCAAATTTCTCATGCATTAATTTTAATGCACGTTCATTTTCAATTCTCCATTTAGGAACTGTCTTCTCAGTGTTTCCTTCAGTTTTTTTCTGCGTGTTTTCATTGGTTTCGCTTTCTGATTCATTTGCTTGCTCAGATTTTAGTTTTTTATCAGGAATTTCAGATGAAGTGTCGCCCTCAAGTTTGCGTTTAGAGCCACTTGTTTCTAGTATATCAGCAGGACTATTTTGAGCTTCAGATTTTCTATAAAATTCACGTAAAACTGAATAAATATTTACAGAAATACATCTATCCATTTGCTCTTCAGGTAAACCTAACGCATAAACAGCTTGTTTTTGTGGAACATTGCCTGGATGCATGTAAACTAATTGAGCTTCTGTCCCTGAACCTATTGAGTTAAGAAACGCTGCAGGTATTAGCCCATTTGTTCCCGACTCATAGAGCAAGAAATTTCCAAAACTATTTATTCCAGAATAAGATATGATTTGTGACAATGTGTCCATGCGAATTCCTAGGATCTTATCAGGATCTTGACGGTAGTAAATTTCAGCTAACAATCGGATTGATGGCTTCCGTATTTGAATGTACTCAAAATATTTTCTTTCCTTTCGTCTTAGATATTTTTCTTGTGAATATTCAGTTTTTGCAGTAAATGTTTTTGAATTAACAACGATTTTTTCTAAAATTTGTGTTGAACCTGTGCATTCCTCTCGTAGTTTGGTAATATCTTCAGATTTAAGTGTCTGCGACTCGCCATCATCGCATATATTTCTATTATCGACGCCACTTTCGTTGGTACCTAAAATATCTCTGATATCTTTAATTTCATCACATATTTCTAATGTGCTTAATCGTTTATTTTTTCCTTCTTTAGGTATCATTTTAAATGTAGAGAAATACTTGTGCCCCAGTATGTTGCGGAGCTCTACCTGCTCTTTTGCCAACATTGCTGTGGTTTCTAATGTTGTAAATTTATGTAGCTTCGTATATTTTTGCCGCTGAATGATAATATAATCACCGACTTGAACTGAATCATAATTTCCAGACATTTTTAACGTAACTTAATTACTTTTTATAAAATAAAACCAGGGAAATTAGAATTTGTGCACTTGTAAACAAAATTTTGACACGTGAATTCTGGCATGTGCCGAAACTAGTACAATGGGCTGTCACCACTGAAATGTAATAACCACGTTAGTTAACTGTCAAATTTTTCCGCGGCACTTTCTTTAAAACGAGTTTTTCTATAAAATTTATTTACAGTTTTTCGCAAAACTAATTAAAAAGAAGAAAGAAAGTTTAAAGAATTTGTTTTTAGTGTAATTGAAGTTGTTACGAGTGAATTTTCAGTGAAAAAAAGAGCAATGAAGTGTGCAGTTTGAATTTCACTACGCTAAAATTCTCCGAGGGCCCTTCCTGTAGTTTTGTATCTAAGAGTAGAGTAATCTGTCAAACGGTTGTAAAGAAGTAGCCAGCCGGTCGCAACGTAGATAAAGTGAATTTTGTGGTTTGTTTAGTATTTTCAGTTGGTTAACAACTTTAGGTGGTTGTGTCTTTCTATTTAAAAGAAAAAAGCGGGCTTAACACGATGGCTTCATCTGTACATTGTCAATTGTGGATGGGCAGTGTAAGACATAAAATTAATTTTTTTCATTTATTTTAATTAATGAATTCATTTCAGCTTGAGCCGTATATGACGGAAAATTTCATAATCGCTGCTTTTAGGAAGATGGGAGAGGAACCACAAACTGTACGTTTGATGAGGAACAAATATACTGGTGAACCCGCAGGATATTGCTTTGTAAATTTCGCCTCGGACGATCAAGCGATTGATGCTATGCACAAACTAAACGGGAAGCCTATTCCTGGAACAAATCCAATAGTTCGATTTCGTTTAAATAGCGCTAGCAACTCTTACAAATTGCCCGGCAATGAGAGGGAATTTAGTGTTTGGGTAGGTGATCTTAGTTCGGATGTTGATGACTATTCTCTATATAAAGTGTTTTCGTCAAAATACACATCCATAAAAACAGCTAAAGTAATACTAGATAGTTCAGGATTTTCAAAAGGCTATGGTTTTGTAAGATTTGGAATTGAGGATGAACAAAAGGCGGCATTATATGAAATGAATGGGTACATTGGCCTCGGCAGCAAAGCATTGAAAATTTGTAATGCTGTTCCTAAGCCGAAAACAGCAACAACAACTGAGACAACAACAACTTTAACAACAGCTACGTACGCTGGTTATGGCACGAGTACCACAGATTACTCGCAGTATTACGACCCCACTACTTACTGGCAGAGTTATAATCCTTGGCAAACATATTACGATGGTACTACAGGAGACCCATCATCAGCTTATTACCAACAGACAACAGTCCAACCAACTAATAGTATCCAAGCGGTTGCCCAACAAGCAGAAGCTTGGAGTGCCCAGCGCTCATACGAACGTAGTCAGCAAGATGATGAAGACCTCGCTTTAGTTGAACACAAGTTCGCTCTTGATGTTGAGAAATTAAATAGGGAGCTGGTCGAAAGGGACAGAAATTTATGGGATGCTCTAGAGAGCTCTAAGTGGCTACCAATTGAGCAGTTGGAAGTTTTCTAATTTTATAGTACTTGTAAGCTGGTTAAAAATTTGAGACACGGATGTAATAAAGCGAAGTTTTTTTCATATGTCGATTTTAATAATAAATTTTGAACGAGTTCATATTTTACTGATTGCACACCATTAAAATTTTTACCAAGAATTTTATACTGATACAAGTATTTTTTGCAGTACATCAATCTTGTTCTGGAAGGAACTTGATCCAATCACGTCGTTTCGTACTTTTACTTTTGCATTTGTTTTCAGAACTCATAGGAAGTAAATAGCTTGGAATGGGAATAAAACTTTTCCATGTTTCCAAAATTGTTTTGTCCATTTCCTTTTCGCATATATCTACCGGAAGTTCTATCTCTTGTGAAGCAGTCTTTCGCAGAAGAGTTTTTCTGAAATATTCAAAATTAAAATAATTTGTATGTAGTTGGGAAGAGCTAAATCCTCATGAATAGGAGGAAAGTACCGTGATCTTAAACGTTACTATGGGAAAAATATGAAATTGGTTTAAACCTTACTTTAATAACTATGCCAATATGGTAAATTAAATCTGTCTCAACATTTAAAAGTAAGAATAATTGAAGGAAGCACTGTGTAACATTCAAAATATTTGTATTCGCTCTGTGGGTGTTTAGCGAAGTATTCATGAAATTTCACTTATCGTCCATTTGCGCTGTAACTACAGCAAATATAAGTTTTTTTTCTTGTTTGAGTTATTGGGTCCAAAGGTACTGAGGCCATTTATTTGGCCTATTGTACTTACACCCTATACCTATATTTGTAGGCCAGACCGCCTGCACAAATTCAGCGATTTAAAAATGAAATATAGGTGTAAAATGGCTTACCGTTTGTTTGTCAATTTATTTTTTGCTTTTATTTCCCTTTTGTATTCTTCAGGCGGATCAGTAATTTTTTTTATTTCTTCCTTAATTCTTCGAGAAATCTCAGTTTTTAAATCATCATGTACAAACTTTTTTTGGCAGGCATCTTCAACAATTTTTTCAACATTCAGTGTATTTAAAATTTTCTCTTGAATTTCTTTCAAACTGTTATAATCACCACTGCTGTACGATTGTTGAACAGAACAGGTACTGCCTGATGCACTGGATGGACATTCGCTACTCGATTCTTCGATATTGTGGCTCAAGAATTCACTATCACCAGCTTCAATCTCTGACCAGCTTGCTGCCGGTAATTCTTTATTTTTAAACATTGCTTTTGCTACTTCGGATAATCCTGATTCTTCTGAGGTAGATGCGGAAGGACAATCACAAAATATTTCTCTCGCTTCAGCCTTAGCCACAGCTACTGCAGCAACTGCACGCATCGGCCGAGTTTTAATCTCTTGTTGCTCCTCTTGTACTCGCACCTTTCCACAATCTTTTTTTTGCTGTTGATTGATTCCTTGTAAAAACGAATCTAACCAATTGGCGCAGTCAGTGCAGCAATTACAACAAGGATGATTAGGGTTTTCTATAGCTTCTGGTGGTTTATTTGTATTCATATCAGTAATTTCGGCAGGCACATTCTCATCCCATTCACATTCAATTGTTTCAACTTCGTCTTCGCCTTCACCAAATTGTTGAGTAGCTCGCTTTATTTCGCCCACTTCCTCTTTATATTTATCATGAAGTTTACCAATTTTTCTCTGGTAATGCGCCTTTTGAGCACATGCAAAATGTATTAAGCTTGTCACATGATTACACTCCATGATATTCCTTTGAACTTTCAATCTCTTAGTCAATTCTTGGCATACTGCATTTTGTAGTTGTTGAAATGATATAACCTCTATTGAAAGATCTGTTACTGGCAATGCACTTTCAACAGATTCATCGGAAGTATCCCGCTCTTGTGATTTCCTGGACGAGCGCGAATGTTTCACTATTAGCTTTTGCATTTCGCTTGTTGTTGATGAACTTAAATAAATATTTGTTAGGTCACTTGAGTCACTTTCTCTTTTGCACATAGTATTATTATAAGTGGCTATTGCGGTATTTGGTGCTGTTGCTCGTTGTACTTCCTTTACCGGCGATTTCTTCAATTCTTCCAGTTCTGCAGCGAACTTTTTTTTTTCTTCGGACACATAATATTTAAGACGTTTTTCATAGTCAAACCTGAAAATATTAAAGATGAATTATTCGGTATAAAAATGAATAGATATCAAAACATATAGTGTTTTGGTATCGCTTTTATTAATCCAACGAGATGCCATTTGCTTGAAGTTAATATAACAACAAATCAAGATTTAACTCCGGAGTTAGCAAGATTATATGCTAATATTACTAGGCTCAAACGGGTATAAAAAGTACTTAATGAAAGTTTTCTCTGTAACAAGCTATTACTAATACCTTTCAAATGCAGCGATTTCTTCAATCACTCTTTGAAGCTCCTTTGAGAACCGTTGCTCAATTTTCTTTTCAACAGTTATTCCGATCTCTACATTATAAATAACGATATAAACACTAATATTATAAGGATAAAAGAATAACCACCTAAAATAGTTTTATGACTCAATGCCCTTATGTGATCATCCTTAGAAGTATATTCTTCTTCAGCACAATATGTAAGTGGTTCTTTAGGTTGTACTTCTGTGCCCATAAACATTTTTGCTCCATAAGACATGTTGTCGAGAACGACTTTTGTAAGATCCTTTCCATGTTGTTGCAAAACATCACTGATTCCAGGGAATGCTTTTTCTCTAAGAAGCTTTGTCCTTGTTCTTAGCCCTTCTTTAACAAAATCTATTTGCTGTTTACAGGACTCCATAATTAATACGTTTTGACAGGCCAATATTTAATTTGTAACAACGTCTTTGAAATATAGCAAACTACGACAAAGTTTTAATAAATATTTAATAGTCGACTTGTTCAGTTAAAACAGAAAATATAAATTGCCACCGTAAGCTATAGTAGTGACCTCTTCTTCACAAAGCAAGAACTAACGATGATTAAAAGGTCGAATGGATCGTACGTTCCTTCGAACAGTGTAACCAGCGTCTATCAAACTGGGCCATTTGACATTAGAACCCATGTGTAAGAATTGTCATATAGTACAAACAAAATATGTGGACGATGCCGAGACAAGAAATTTTTAATTATTTGAAGGAGTGTGGTTGCTGTAATGTCTGTTGTTTGCGCTATCTTAAGGCTAAGGGTGATGAGTATCTTGATATTCACGAAACTTTTAAGAAAGTATAAATTCAAAAAGTAAAATATTCTTTGTCACTAAATTTTTTTCTTTAGTTTGGAGTGCACATGCAGAACAATTCAGAAGGAATTCAGGAGAAGCGACCAAAAACGAATTATTGCACGGCATGCCTTGGTTTCTTTTCTGATAAATTACAAGAAAATATTATAAAAAATGTAGTGGATCATGAAGATATTAAAAAATACGACTGCGACAAAGTAGTAATTGCTCTGTCCCTTCCCATTTCTGTAAATATAAGACAAATATCCCTTTGGTTTGCGTTGGTTAAGGAGTTTGCGAACGAAATAAGTGAGGAGAATCCACAAGATGTACCTTTAAAGGAAGCTGCAAAACTAATAATAAGCCAAAAAATTTGTGATACTTTAAAGAAAACGTATGATCAAAATGGAATTATGATTAATATCTTCCTAAATCATAAGGAAGAAGCTAGTGAATTACAAAAATTCCTTGAAGCTGATCGTCAGATTTTCGAAGAGAATTCAAAAAAGAAAAAAATCCGAAAAGAAATTACTAGGAATTATTTAGAAAGGAATTACATACCAGCAAAAATTTCATCCGAGTCTTACGAAAGCTATTTATCAGTTCCGCCGCAAATTCCAAACGATAGTTTATATTTAGAAAATGTTACATTTACTGGTCCTACGGTATTTGTCGCTGGGCGATACAGAAAATTTTCAAGAAAGCTCTCTAATTCGCCATGGGTGCTTGACGGAGTACGTGTTATGGAAGATAGTATCCAAGAGATTATCGTCCGGAGTGTTGCTCCTCATTTTGGGTATGCTATACATTCTCGTCTTTTTAATATTTAAAATTTATGTTATTTTAGCGTACAAGAAAATCAAATAACTTTCTCTTCAAGTGGACGTGAAGACGTTGATGTACGTTGCCTTGGGAAAGGTAGGCCTTTTGTATTAGAAATTCCAGATTCAAAACGTGTCCAGCTTCCGCAATCTCTCGCTTCGGAAATTGAAGTTGGCATCGAGAAATCTAAAAAGATTTCCATACAAAATCTTCAAATTGTCAAAAGGGAAGAGCTTTCAGAACTTAAACAAGGTGAAGAAAAAAAGAAGAAGTTTTATCGTGCTTTATGTATTATGAAAAACCCTGCTACAGCGGAAATTATGAAGAAATTAAATATATCGAAACCGTTCTTGATTGAACAGCAAACGCCTTTAAGAGTTTTGCATAGAAGGCCTTTACTTAATCGACCACGTACTATCTATAGTGTAAAGGGTTACGTTGATAAAACGAATTCAAAAGTTTTAATTTTGGATATCGTGACACAGGCCGGGACTTATGTAAAGGAACTTATTCACGGGGAGTTTGGACGAACATTCCCAAGTATTCATTCTATAATTGGGCAATGGATAGATATAATTGCATTAGATGTAGTAGGTATTGACCTCGACTGGCCAAAAGATGTAAATAATAGAACATTTAATGATGAAACAACATTAAAGTAACTTCTTTATAATTTTAAGCCTATTTCAATTATAAATAAACAAAATGTTTAGGTATAAAACTACATAAATGATACTTCAGAATTGAATTTTAATTTCGTCTTTATAAATAATCAAACTGTCTCTTAACCAGTAGGGGTAGAAAAATTCAAAACTTGCGAAGGCTGCGGTTGGGAAGTAAAGTAATTTTAGGATTTTCTGTGTGAAAGAATAAAGCTCAGGGTTAGGTTTCAAAATTTTGGTAGGGACGCGGTCTCTTAAAATAACTTGTTTTTATTAAAATAAAATAGTACCACGCATCGTAAAAATTCCTTGCAGACTGTTCTTTTATATAGAACGAAATCTTCTATTAATAGATATTGCTAAACAGTAAGGTTGCATATCTTCATCGCCTGGAATATACGTAGTTATTTATTTTATTGAATTATTATAAGAGAAGCAAATGTTTTGAATTCTTAGATTCTGGGATAGATCAAATTTTCGGCGGAATAGGGACATAGTTCTGAACACCCAGCGCCTTAGGATGGCAAACTGGATACCATCGAAACGGAATCGGGACTGATCAAAGGAGTTGTTGCTAGAGGCTAGGACCGGAACACGATTGCCTTTTAGCTTATCTGAACGTCTTGAGTTTTTCTCCTATTTATTTCTATTATTAATACAATTTACACCACTTTGAACATACAGGCAAGACAAAGAAGGTAGTCTGATCGTCAATCGCAAATACATGTTGCAACGGTGGAAAATATGTATTTTAATGTAATGATAAAAAGCGAAGTAACTGGCGAACTGGAGGCACAATCAATATCTTATGAAAATTCTATATTCCCGCCCCCCGACGTGGATGAAGTTAGAAAATCTGTAAAATGTTGCAAAACCAGGAGCCTTTTCTCTATTACAATATAGTTAAACCCGTAACAAAACAGCTTTCGAATAAAAATTTTACAACATTGTTACATTTCCAAGTTAAAATAATGCCAATATTGTAATAGGGAATACGGTTACGTCAATTTCGTTTAAAAATATGACAATATTGTAATAGGGACAAGGTCCCCAGGTATGCTCGAGTGCAGACGACCTCCTTCGATGCTTCTAATGTATTGATAACACGTGTCCCGTATACGACAGTAAATAGTACTGAGGCCCCATTTTAAAAATATCACATAATAACAGCCTCTTTGGCCTGTTTTACGCCAGATACACATAACCCGTCAGTACCTCATTGGCTAGGTAATTCATCTTATATCATTTTCACAGAAGCTTAAGGTACAATCTAGATATGCTGGAGTACTGAAAACCTGTCGACGTAGCTATATTGGATGGAAAATAAATCCCTGGTTTATCGAGTCTTTAATAAGTGCTTCCTTTGGATTGACAAACGAAATATTTCATTTACATTTACTGATATTACAATTTAATAACAAAATCTAATAAGCATCAACGCGTGGTGGATCTGCATATAAATCCGCTTTCTTCCTATCTCCAAAGTAGTATTGCTTAAGACGTTCTGATCTCATTGCCTAAAGATGAATATTTTAATACAAATACTTTGTAAATTCATCGAATTACATGAAATCTTTTGAGTTGCTTTTTCATACCAGCGCACTCTTGAAAATCGGCAATAAGATCGGCACACTTCTTCTTACCACGTTCAACACCATAAGCCTCCAAACAGTCGATCATGTCCATTTCCAATGTGCCACATTTATCATATTGTTGATGGTTTATAAGACAACCGGTTAAATCAGTTAAGGGCAATCGCAAGAATGGGCCCAGAGACATCTGAAATAAATAATGGTTAAAATAATTAAAAGAAAAAATGGTGACAGCTGTATGATGGGCTCAGAGAATGTGACGTAACATACAGAACTCCAATGTAAAACTCATTTAGCAAAAAACGTTACTTGCAGACTCTACGTGTTCTTTTATTTATATCAAAATAAATAAAACTTTTAAGAATCCTTTATTACCTTAAAATATTTCAAAGACGTTCAATTCTAATAAATTCCAATATTTGACAGCAATGGACCAAACAAAATCCTTCATATGACGGGAATCAGGGCTGCCACTATTATTATTTTAAATGTTTTCAGTAAAATTTAATTCACAATAGGTTCTTTATTGTAAGTTGTGGCGTTGGGTTGGTCGCACTTTTCATTGTTCTTATATCCAGAACTACCCAGAATACTCCTAATTAATTCTGGGCTGCAACAAAAATATATACATAGAAATAATTAATTTAATTGTTTTAGGTCAAATTTAAAAATGTTATTTATTTAACATCTACTCAAAGTTTATATCAACAAAAGTTTGAGAATTGAGCCCTAAAACGAGATATGGAAACTACGTATCACCCTGTACGAGAAGGAAAGGATAACAGCGCTCCAATAAGATGTTTTTGTTTTGGCACAAGTATTTTAATGAAAAAGTAACTTTACTAAATCCTACAATATTTTTTTACAAAAATGGATTATTATCATAAGCTATCGCGTTAATTATAAACAAATTTTGGTGCGTGTGTCAAAATGTAACAGTTTTAAAATAAAGATGAAAAAAGCGTTAACGACGAAACCTGTTAAATGTTAACAAGTGTGATTGCGCATGACCTGGGGGGGAGGCGTGAGAGCTTGCAGTGGCCTTCGATGTTTTCACCCACTTGTATATGAAAATATCGAAAAATCACCCTCCTCGACTTTATAGGCTGTTTGCCCACATGGTATCTTATCCTCGATACTGGATTATTGTGTAGGTACGCCCGAATGGCAGTCTTCATTTTTTTATATCTTAAATTTCATCTCTGTAAAAGCGCGTAAAATTGGGGGAAACGTCGAAATGTCCTTTTTCGAAAATCATCCCTTTTCGTTTCACCATATTCTCTTTAGGGGTAGTTACTGGTATGCTGCTGTTGTTCGAATTACAGGATATCACGAAACATGGCGTCGAACTTGAAACCCCCGATATAATAGTTGTGAAAGGATAGTTAAAACGGTTGAAGTTTCTGGTTGTGGGAGTTATTCGGGGGCGACAAGACGACAAATTTTTTTCGGAAGATTTTAGTTTATTTTAAAATTTATATTAATTTCTAAAGCAAAATTCACTTTTATCTTTCTCTTTCGCAATAAGAAAAAAGTTAAGTAAAAGCTTCTAAATTCGTGGACCTTTGACGTGTGCGGGAATGTTTTCGTGCAGGATTACGGGGAATTTTATATGAAAATAAGTTGAATTATCCTAGTGATCTGCTGGAGTTTCCTTATTAATTATTTTTTAATAGTGTAACGTTAATAAGTCGGATTTGTTCATTGGGGAGAAATACCAAAAATACTATAATACAAAAAACAGATTTATTGGATTTTTCATTTTTAGAGAGATTAAGAATACAAGTTGGTGGGGCTGAAGGGTCCTGAAGGAAAAACTAAAATCGAGAAAAAAGTGAAAATGACGGGGAATTTTCACGAAGCCAGAAGCAGTGTCCACTTCATGCTTGTATGAGGATTGTGTGGTGCTACTCCTAAATCAGTGTGTGCTGTTGAGTGGGTGTACGACGAACAATCGGGGCTAGGAAAACGTGAAAATGTGAATACATATGAATATAGGTGTATGTGTTTTCGGGGCTACTTATCCTAATTTTACAACCATTAAGTGGAAAGCATATTCTCTCATTTTCTTGGATATAAGAATTGTGGGTCAAAAAATATAGTGATGTGTTCTTGAAAAAATTCCAATATATATACATATATATATATATATAAATGTTAAATAATAATTAAAAATATAATCATAAAACATTCAGTGATTTAGAACAGAAAAAAATCGAAGTATTAGGGGAAAAAATTTATATATTCATTTCCCATTATTAATGAAAAAAGCATGCCCGTCGTGTTCCGTAAATATAATTCGTGCGGTATCCTATTAGATATGTGTAAATCTATAATAATTTTCAGTGTATCAAAATAGCGTACGGAATTTTAATGATATCTCTCTCCTCGATTGCCATATGATGTTGATAATAAGATCTAAATCAATGTGTAAGTGTTGACAGTGTTTTCCGTACGTATCTGTATAATAATAGCACAGCAGCAGCAGTAGCAACAACAACAAAAAATATGCTTCAGTGTATGCATACTCTTGTAAATTATTGATTTTTTTGCCCGTAGTGTGTTTTCAATTTATTAAACGTATTAGCTTCCTATTCAATATGAATATAAAGTGCCTGTGACATCAACTAAATAAGGAAATAAAACTTTAGTAACACCAAAGACCCCACAAGAAAATTATGACGAAAGACGCTCAGACACCTAGACGTAAAGGATTGCCATGCCTTCCTGTTTCTAGGTCCGACTATAGTTTTTTTCTTTTTTATTTTCAGTTATTTCACGTTTGTATCCTTATTTTGTATATTATTACATCTATATGAATTTTTGCTGCAGCTCACTCATTTTTACCTGTACATAAATTCCATTCAACTAAATTGAAATTTTTCAACCTAACCTAGAAAATATGTATGTATATAATATAGCATGGAAGGTGTCCTTTAGTTTCTGCTTTTTTGGATTTGTTTTTCGTGGACAATATGCAATGGTATATTTCTACACCAAGAGTATTCACGAAGCCATGAATGTGATGGGATGAATAATATATATTTTTACACATGACAGAAAAGTCTAATGTAGGACAGAACAGTTTATACATAGTTATATGGAAACCTTTACTATACTATAACAGCATTTAAATTTGTCGATTATTTAAAATGTGCGAAGTTCAAAAAATTGCCAATATATAGCCTAATTTATAAGTGCACTAAATGAAACGATAGCACTTCCTTTTTTCTTGGTTCGTACTTCATTTTTAGTACTATTGTAGTTTGCCTATCCTCCCTCTTCCTCCTCTGCCTCTTCGTTATATCTGATGCTTCAATTTCTTTTGTATTGACTTTGTCCTTCGGAGTGGTATCCTTGAACGGTTGTAAATGGGTCAATGAATTTAATTATGACACGGGTATAAGAAATCATGCGAATAGTGTGTAAATAACGTCAAAAAGCGTGTAATTATATTATCATAAAAAAATAAAGTCACGTGACAAGTCATGCATACATATACTGTAGTAGAGTGCACTAACCTAATTTTACGGAGTTCATTCCTTTAAAATTTAGGTCAAAGTGCATCAGACTGCTGCAATCTCCTCCAGTTGCCGAATTTTAGACCGACTGCTTCCATCCTTCACGTTTCAATTTCACTGGTTTGGCGAGCAGGTAGCAATCGTTATACGAATAGGGAACACGGGACCATATCGCTGCATTGGAAAATGTTTCGCCATTTATGAGAGGAGGTTTTCCATTTTCATAACATAAACATATGTATGTACCCGTATATACTTAAATTAAAAGAAAAAATGAATAAGGACGAGAGATTTTTTTTTGTGCCGTTTACTTTGGCAGTAATTACATGCAGTCATTATTGTCCCAAAGTGGTTAGGTAAATGGGCGAAGTTAATTGTGTTTTACAGTTTGTTGATTTTGGTCTTGTTTCTGGGTGATGGCTGATGAAACCTATAAAGAATATTCAAATTATTCTGGGAATTTTTGTGTACTTATCTGTTTGGCTAAGGCAAATGTTTGCAGGATTAAGTTTCTGCCGAGTGTATTGTAGGGTATAATTAGAAGATTTTTTAATTTAATGTTAAACGTTATTGTAAAAGGTTTTTCTGTATCAATCCAAAAAAATAATTTAAAAATTATTAAAACACCTAGAAGTATGGGGTCATCCATAAAGTATGGGGGCATCCGTGAGGCGTTTAGGCGGGGAGCCGAATCTCACCAAATCTCACTTGGGGGAGGGAGGGGGTCTCGGCAAATATCACGTAATTTTTTTTCCGCAAGAATCAGTGTAAAATTGCGAGAAAACTGGGTTAAATTAACAGATATCAGGTGTGTGGGTACATTTTTTTTACAACATCTCCCATGTATTTTTTTTATGTGGAAGACTCGAGCTCAGGGAAAACCCTTTGTACTCTCGACAATCTATTTTCTTCGTATAGAGGGCAATGTCGAACAGCAAGCTCTAGTCGGTAGATAGTGGGAAAGAGAAAAGTAGGAAGGAACTGCCACAACCACCTACTCCGCAACCATTTCTATCGCGACCCTGGCATTGGGGCAACGAGAAACAATTCGCTGGAGTGTTATGCCTCCTGAAACGAGTTGAATCCCATCAACTAACCGATGACATGCGCTGGTGCAGCCGGGCACTGCTAGCGGAAGGCTATGACAGGAGGAATGAGGAATGTAAAGACGGAAGAAGAAAGAAGGTGGGAAAGGCGAAGGACCGTGGTGCTGCCGGGATTCGAACCCGGGACTTCTGGGATGGTAGCCAGGCGCCTTACTCCCTAGACTACCGAGGCCCCCATGTATGTATCTAGAAGAAGTGCGGTAAGACATATTTTATTTTAACTATCTGCACCTGGTCCGACTGCGACTATGAAGGCCCTACTGCATCTTCTTCCGCTCCACCTGGTAGTGAAGAAGGAGGCTCCGGTGGGGCGCGGGGCTTTTCTCCTTTAAACCAGGTTGGTTAAAGTGGCTGGGCCCACATACTTTGCGCTGTTTTTACACCACTCTTCCCCATGACCACTAGGCTTGTTATGGTTTTTAGATTCACTTTGTAGCATTCAAGAACTGTATCAAGTGAGTTGGATGCTCTGTTGCTAGGTCTTCAGGCTCGTTCAGTATGTGGCTGCCAAATGAATTGTGCCTGCTCCTAGCAGGTAAATGAAGCCAGGTAAATAGATTTTTTAATCGTATTGACAGGAAGGTCTACATTTTCCGCTTAATAGGCATCCATATTGGAACCCTCTTCCTTGCTAATTCATCAGCTCTCTCGTTCCCTTGTATAATTCTGTGACCTGTAACTCACAATAGGGCCATGTTTACATTTCTGCTTATGAGTTCTTGCTTATCTGAGCATTTTTTCACTAGTTTTGATGAGATCATAGTGGAGTTGAGAGCCAAAATAGGAGCTTGGCTGTCAGATTCCACCACCATATTTCCTCTTCTAGAGTAGTCTACTAGTTGACAAGCCTTCCAAATTGCCAGTATTTCCGAGAAGACCGTGTCAATATCTGCAAAACGTCCGCTTTTCTTGCCAGTACCCATTTTCTTTCAGTCAAACCGCGCTACGTTAGGCACGGTACTTAATATGGAAGTCAAGTGGAAGTGGAAGGCATAGGATGTATTTAACGCGTCCGTTGGCGTTGTGCGTAATGCTCCTCTGGGGCAAATGCATGCCAATCTCTGGACCATGCCTATATTGGTACAGTTGTACTCCTTCCTTAATGCAGACTTCATCTGACTACAGCAAGCAGAGATCAAGCAAGCTGCTAATGATGCCAGTCAGAATCGTGTCGATCATCAGCACTGCCCAATTGGGAAACTGCTCCCAGATTGGAAATTCCACACCACAGCCATTATCATAGCTGTGGGTAATAATAAGCCAGAGAGCCTACCGGAAATTTTCCATGCATAGGCTCTGGCTAGGATCAGACACTGTGTATTCGGAAACGTTTTTTATAAGGCTAGGAAGAGGTTTCGAACTTTAAAAGGAAAAGGAGATAGGATAAGTTACTTGTATCTGCTAGACTGAATCCCTAGTCACTTCAAGCACAATGCTATTTTCCAGCGCCAATTATGTTCCTGTTCGCGGTTATTGGTCGGACTGCCGCTTGCACGTACTTATCTACCAGCTTCGGTCTAAACGCGGCCGTTGACTATTGATAACTCCATTCCACTCCAAATGTTTGCATTTGAAGTTGCGCAATTACTTTCCAAAAATTTATAAAGCCAATTACAAGTAACTACTGATTCCCTTGAGAAGATTAGATCCCCTTATAAAACGAAATAATATGACATTGATGCTGAAGTGCACAGCAAGGAAAAAGAAGCAGGACGACCAAAATCTCCGCTTTGACAAAGAATTGCTTCTAATGGTTTTTTATAGCAGCGTTTATTAATTGAATTATGCACTGTCAGGATGTAGTATAAATGGCCTTCGTTACAAAGCCCTCTCTATGCACGGAGTTCTCTACATCAGAGGCACAAGTTGCTTTTAAACTTGCAAACTTGAGATAAAGCATGTTCCTCGCTTTTTAATATCTTCTTGTCCTTCCTTAATACCTTTTTTAGAAAGCCCTTCTCTCGATAAATTATTGATTATTTGTCTGCATAAAATGTGCCTGTTTTATAGTTTCTCAGTTTTTCCGTTAGTTGTTGTTCAGATTCTTTGGGAGGATGTTCGGAGTGAAGTGACATTAAGAAATTGCTTTCGTGCATTATTTTATTCAACAGCGTCAACAAGAAACGTTCTGTGTACGTAATTCCTAATAATAAGTAAAAGTGTTTAGGAGTGTTTGAGATTTTCGCGGAACCGTGCCCATACCCCATGCTTAAATATATGTAAATTGTAATTTTAAATGAAAGTCCGTGGATAAAAAATAAAATGAGCGTTAAATTAAAAGTATAAAAGCGGTAAACTAATCCTGAACACCTGAACTAATTTAATTGGTAGCATTTTACTAGAATATTTGCAATTTATTGAGCCCTTAACTAATTCGTCCGGCGTTAACCGCACTTTTATGGCTAGGGGTTGCCAAAACTTTATAGCTAGGCATTTCGTTGCTTGGGGATTTCAGTTTTTAGAAAAAATCGTACGTAGTTCTTTTTTAAGTAAAAATTAAAACTAAATAAGCCAATGAAAACGCACTTATTTTAATTTTAATAAAAATGCACTTATCTAATAATATTAGTAATTTAATTTTTTGGTTTTCTTTGAAATTCGGTGTCTGGTATTTTGTCGAGTTCACCCATTTAAAATTTAACAAAATTTTTTCAAAAAACACAGTGGCGGTCTCAAAATGGCGAACAAAAATATTTAAAAATTAGTTTTCCTACAGGAAAATTGGTTTCTTGGGCTTTTCGAGGCTGCAGATTTTGAATTTGACAATACTTTCCCGAAAACAAAATGGCGGTCACTTATCCACTGGTACGCATACTCCTCTGGGTAGCAAATGCAAGTTCGAACATCGAGTGTTAGTTTCGCATTTCTTCCGTTCTTCTTCGTTTTGTCCGCACATTGACTTCAGCGAAACTTGTAGAAGGACTACCAACACCATCGCTTCTTTCCACATTTCTTAAGCCGCGTACACACCGGCCCAACGAAGGCGAACGAACGATACTCGGCGTTGGCTACCGAACGTTCGTTGGGGTTCGGAGGTACGTCCATAAGCATTTGTTGATTTATCAAACGTTCGTTGGGACCTGTATTCGGGTTAGTTGCATCAAGAAAATAATGGATGACGACGAGGAAATCATATTTTCGAATTTCATATACATACCTTGATGAAATTGTACGGAAAATGAAACGAAAGCGACGGTGGAGGACGGTTACATGAAAATCACATTAAAATTAGGTATAAAAAGTTTATTGAAACGTACAAATAATGCAATAAATAAAAACTAATGCTACCCGAGAATTGTCAAAATGTTAAAATGTTCGTTTGCGTTCGACGCCCGCCCACACCGCATTCCCTCGAATGGCCTATTTTCTTGATGTTTCCGCTACGCTACGGGTTGCAAGCGAACGCCAACGAACCTTCGTTGGCCTTCGCTAAGCCGTCCATTTAGAACCAACGAATGTCAAAGAATCCCATTCGTTGGCCTTCGTTGAGCCGGTGTGTACGCGGCTTTTACGGAATCAATGGTAACAACCTCTTTCTCGAGCCCCAATTGATTATTTTCATAAAAGCGGAACTTCGTTCTATGAACTTCTTAATTCGAATTCTGGTCAACTCTTTTCTTAGCTTGCTCTTTTGGTTATCCGAAAATGACTCTGTTCGACCGAATTTATGTGATGCGCACTACTGCAAAATACGAAAAATTTCCGTATTATTCTTCAAAGAATCGTTAGCCCCTTATGTGAGGGAGAAGGTCGGAGGAAAGTTCGCTAGGCTCCGGTGGACAAGACATCTAGCTCTTATGAGTGAAGGGGAACCTGTTCGGGAATTCTTTTGCGCTAGGAATTATGAAATGCGACAATGACGTAGAACAAAAATGTGCTGGAAGGCTGGCGTAGAGCAGTTACCGAGAGCTTTGGAATGCCAATCTAAATTCAAGGTTTTGTATGAATAGGTCGATTGAAACAACTTACGTGCTACCACCCCTGATTTCACAACTCCTGACTCCACCCGTCTCAGCTCTGGGGTGATGTCATTTAGATTGCCATTTTTAAAAAGGGGTGTTTTTTCCATTTTTAACGGTGGCGTCCACATTTTAGGACTGCGGGACCTCGATTCGAGATCAGCGACCCAAAAAACATATAGGGAACGATTTTCATAACGGTGTTATGTTTTTAAGGTGTTTATATACTCCTAAGGTAAAACATATCCCAAATCCAGCTGCATAAGTTTGCACACTTTTTTCTAGGACACTTTATATTTTATTCAACTTTGCACAGTGCACTAGTTCAAAACGCCAAAACACGGCCAAAACTAGACGGAGTTGAAATAATTCTTTGACATTTGGTGTCTGGGGTTTTCGAGGTGGCTGATTACGAATCCGTTATCAGTTTTTCGAAAAACAAAATGGTGGCTTTAAAATGGCGGCCATAAATGTTAAAAATCATAATTTTTAATGAAAATGGGTGTCTGGGATTTTCTCAGATTCCAAATCCGTTATCATTTGTGTTATCAAAATTATCGTTTCATAAAAATTGTTTCAGACGCGCGGAATGCAGGGCCGCGGCTAGGTACTTTGCCGCCCAGTGCACCGCCGATGCCGCCCCTTTTAAGGGTAGACATTTTTTTCGGTCGCTTCGCTCGCGGCTTTTTTTTCTTCTTTATAGGAATTAGTATAAGAAATTATTAATTAAATAAATTTTCTTTCTATTTGGCAAAGTCAACCAAGTCATTTATTAGTACAGTTCCTCTCTTACTTCAGAATCGACTTAAATGAATTAATTCATTTAATTTCATTTCTTCGCTTTCGATGATAAGAACTGCGCTGGCAAGCTGAAAATGGATGGCGACTTCTCTTCTACTTCTTGCTGTGCCACAGCCTTACGTTTCGGCGAAACTTCTTGCTTCGCCTTCTGCTCTGCAAACTGATTTGGTCCTGAAAAGGACCGTTTCTGTTTATCGTTTCGTCATTCGTTTATCATTTATCGATTAATCCGGTTTTTGGTCCTGAAAAGGACCGTTTCTCGGTTCATAATTAGTGATTTACGATGTAGTCGATAGATCAACTAGTCTGTTGCTGGAGCTCGACCAAAAGTTGCCATGCTCTAGCCAGCTACAAGGCTGCAAATCGCTTTCGGCAACATGGAACACGTTTAGCCTACTAGGCATCTGCATTTTATTCATCTGTGCTTATACCTTCTTAGTGAAATGAATAGTAATGCAAAAGGTAGCTCATATGTCTTCATATTGGAATGAATTGTACTTCAAAAGGTTGTCGTTATGTCTTCGACCCTAAAATCTCGCAATGTTAATCGAAGAGTTGTTTCGATCTAGAAAGTAGACATTACGCATTCGAAGGATAATTTCCGGAAGGCCGAGGCTATTCGCACTGCAGAGTAGATAAGAGTAGATGAGAGTCGATGAGAGTAGATGAGAATAGATGAGAGTAGATGAGAGTAAATAAGAGAGTAGATGAGAGTAGATGAGAGTAGACGAGAGTATATATACTCTCATATGCTCTCATCTACTCTCTCATTGACTCTCATCTACTCTCATGTACTCTCATCTACTCTTATTTACTCTCTCATCTACTCTCATCTACTCTTATCTACTCTTATCTACTCTGCAGTGCGAATAGCCACTCCCTTTCCGGAATCGACTCTAGAAGCTTTCTATTCCCTACTGGGTTGTTTTTGTGTGGCCTTTCGTTCATCGTTTGTTTATTGTGTACATGCTGCGTGTGCTAATTAATTATTGGTAATCTATTGAGTATTGTGCTTGTTGTTTGTCTTCTTTTTGTTTATCGTCGCCGCTCATTTAAATTTTTGCGCTCATAGCGAAAAATGCCTTGTCTTTTAGCGACTGTCGTCGCCCATTTAAATTGAGATGCCGCCCTTGTTGTCGGCACGACATATTTTTAAATTACATATATTGTACAAATTTTGAGATCGCTTCGCTCGCGAAAATGCCGCTCTTCCCAAGTGCCGCCAAGTGGAAAGGCACAGTCTGCACATACGGGTGCCGCGGCACTGGCCTGCCTCTCGGTTCTGTGGGTCTCTAGCGCAGTCTAAGAAAAGAACCACCTCCTTCTTAACACTCACTCTCTGCGCTTGACCGGCTTACGCTATTGCGACACTGGGCTGGATCAGCAAACTAGCTGCCATCTCTCCTTGCATTTCTTTGCTTTTCTCTGTTTCTGTGAGTTTCCTATTGCCATTCTCCACACCTCCTCCGACCTTACCATCTAGTCCAGGATGTTCTCCAGTGTTGGCTGGCTACAGCTCAGCGGTTTCCAGCATAGTCCTGTGCCCCGCAAACCTCGGGAGTTTAAAAAGGATAACCTCCACGTCCTCTTTATCGACCGGACATTCTGAACAGAACCGTTAATCTGATGCAGTGAAGTCATGCTCTATAATCTCCATGCCAACTCATAACTAAGTTCGTAAGTAAGTTCGGGCTGGGAGCGGGTGATCTGGCCACATACTTTCACCGCGTAGAGACCACACACCTTTTTCCGTTTGCTGATTAGCACTACTTCCATTTTGTACTCAGCTAGCATTAGAGCCGGTTTAGACGGTGCGTTCCAGCGCATGTGCCTCACGAACTTTGTGGATAAAGGGAGAAGTGGGGTGGTACCTCTCTTCATTCCCACTCCTCCCTTCATCCTCAAACATTCGTGAGGCACATGCGCTGAAGCGCACCGTCTAAAACAGCTCTTACACTAACGTTCTCGACCCACGTTATTTCTCCCGTATCGTTACTGCTATGTATTGCCGACTATCCGAATTTAGCGGTAACTATTCTGCTTCTCTCAGCCGACTCTTCTATGGATTTATAAGAAGTGTTGTCAAAGGCATCTTCTATGAATACGCTCTTCTTTTGCGTCTCGAGACCTCTTATTTTACTGGTGGCTTTTTAATTCCTGCTTTCTTAAATGACTTAACTTACTAATTAGCTAAATTAAGCCCATTCGAACAACTCCGTGCTATTTAAAGATCACTCGGTGCAAACTTCCCGCACTATTTTTGTCGTTTTTTACAACGCCATGTGTAATATGAATAAAATTCACTTACGGTATCCCCAGCTATTATCTAAGTGATAATTTGTTGATTTATTAGTGATAACAACCCAAACACGAAACCGTATTAACTTTTTGCATTTCGCAAATGTGCGGCGCTGAGAGCCTTTCTGGCGTATGTGCACTAGACACCGCCGTTCAAAATTTGAATGTATAGTTTTCTACCGCAATATAAATAAAATATTGGGATTGGAACTGTGCCGCCCCACACTAAGGAAGTGCTGCAAAAGTCAGTTTTATGACTCTGCAAACGTGGAATCCTTTGGGTACATTAAACATTGACAATGCCACCAGCAGCACACTACACTAGTTGCCTTTCTGCTTCATTAGCATATTGATCTGCACCGAAATTTTCCCTGAGACGGCTTTAAGCATTCTAAAGCACCGATTCGTGTCACATCCAGAGCATGAAGTGTGATCGATTTGGCCTATGAAAGCCTATGAAGGCATTTCTGATTCTGATGTGGGATAAACCGACCCAATAAATACTTAATTTTTTTGGGTTGACTAGCCTAATGCTGGAATTCGTAGCAAAAAGGAACCACGTGCAGAGGGGGAGTACGATTTTTCTTGCTTTGATGTTATAATTAATGAGGTGGGATTTTTCCTGCAGATGAGCTTTCAAAAACAGATAATGACTGGTTATCTATCTCGGAGCTGTTGGAAAGCAATGGCGAACATAATAAGACAAAGCCGCTTAAAGGTCGCGGTCTTTGGTGTTTCAGAAATTTGATTAACAGCAGACTAGATGCTTCCAAAATGTGAGATTATCAAATTGTGAGGCTGCTTTTGTTACTTGTTCGGGTGCATAGGCACTGGTTAGGACTGGAATATTGAGGCGATGTACGTAAATGCAAACAAGTGAACTTGGATTTGATTCCCAACTGACACGCCACTACCGATTTTCAGTTTTGGCTTGATGACGGTCTTTCTCGCAGTTACGCTGGGTATTCGGTCGGCAATTTCATTTTTAAAGAAGCTTGTAGATTACACTTTTTGGTATTATTAAGAAAATCTAACAAAGCTGTTAACATTGTTTGGACAATGATAGGCTAAATTAATAACATCTTTCATTTTATTATTATGCTTTAACACGGAAACTCCTTTTGTTTATTTTCATTTTCCGCCATCTTGGTTTTTAAAATTACCAAAATCATTGGGTTGGTAATATATTTTCGGCCATATTTCCGTGGAGACGGCGGGTTAGTTTAAATCACTTCACAGCAGTAATTGATGAGGCGAAAAGTCACACAAATCTCAACGTCTTTTTTCTTAATAAGGAGCCAACGATTGAACAGGCATTCTGCAGTATAGAGGAGCTAAGAAAGCAACTTTTCTGTCGATGTCTTTTTTTAGGCGATGTGAT
The DNA here is from genome assembly GCA_963855945.1 of Thereva nobilitata. Taxonomy (NCBI): domain Eukaryota; kingdom Metazoa; phylum Arthropoda; class Insecta; order Diptera; family Therevidae; genus Thereva; species Thereva nobilitata. The sequence continues at coordinate 106,490,254 of OY979698.1, read as the reverse complement.
AAACGCAAAGCTCACATTTTAAATCATTATGACGATGAATGTGAAAATGATGCATTTGAGAGGTGATGCATGTGATAGGTTATTAAGGTATACGAGATTAGACATAAAATTTGAATGTTACTCATATTTTTTCATTTTTTTTTCCTTTTTAATTTTTGCGAGTAGGTATAACAAAACTATTGATTGATATGTTTATTCATTTAAAAGAGCACGATTTTTGCAGCCATTTTGATGAATTAACATTTGGGTCACTTATGTGAAAATACAGGGTGATATGCAAAACTCTAAAAAAAAATATGAGTGTGCTTAAGACCACACTTTAGAAAGAAAACTTTTTTCCCAACAACTGCCGCAATTATTAAAATATTAACCAGCAATAGATATAATGGAAGGTCTGTCCGTCTGTCTGTACGTTTTCAGAAAAGTGAGGCCAACGACCGATGCAGGAAGTATAGTGACGAGCCTACCGAGGACTTGATATAAAGTGCAATCTTTAAATATCAATATTTATGAATTCCTATTTGCATTAAAACCTAAAAACGAAGAAAAGGTTTTATGATAACTGGAATATTTTCGTTTGAAACTGGTAAAAACGTAAAAACTGCTTCAAGTGAGGTTCCATCATGTCGTGGTACTTTTGTCAATTGGTCTGTTTAGAAGCTTTGCTCCCAGGAACGTTCCTCACGAACTTTGCGGATGAAGGGAGAAGTAGGGTGGTTCCTCTCATCATCCCCACTTTCCGCTTCATCCACAAAGTTCGGACGCGCCGTTTCTAATGAAAAATTAATATTGAAATCGCCACTCAAAATCATGGGGATTTCGTTGAAGTTTCGGCCTAGTAAAATTGAACCTTCAGAAGCGGAGATTGTCATTTATGAATTCCGTAAACTTTTGTGCGTAGGAAATTTTTTGCCCTACAACTTTGCTCTTTTGATATATTGACCAAAAGGCAAAGTTTCTCGTCAAAATAGAGAAAAAGGCAAAAAAACTCTAAAAGTCAGATCTTTCCCAAAAACCACGCTAACTGATATTACATTGCAATATACTTAAACTTCCTCCTTTTAATATTTCTTTTTTATAAACCGAGAAGGTAAGGTTCGTGTTATTCACTCTAATTCCCTGACTCTCAATGACTCCTAATATTAACATTAATAAGATTTTTCCCCATCATTATTAAGGAACCGAAAGGCTTTCACTGTAATCTTTTAAAAGATCAAACTCTATCGTTCCCAAAGGCCACTTGACTTCCTGTTCTAGCAGATTCCTGTATCTTCGATGATATAAGACCAAGAACTTTGCGTCTATTATATTTGTTAAGAAGGTTGTTCAATCCCTGTTCCGGGTCATGACTTATTCGCTCAAGTTATCCTACTTAAGCAAAAGGTTTAAATTTCCAAGGCACTGATGAAGGAAGACCTTTTTAGAATTCTATTTGCGAGGCATTAAAGTATTCATAAAACAAACTCCTACAAACTAGTTTCAATACCTTGAATATCCCCAGGTTTCCGAAAAAAATATTTGTATTAACAGAAGATTTTGAGTTCTCAAACTTGGGCAAAAACCCGCTCAACAAAAATTTGTTGTCTTGTGTTGCGTGAGGAAAAATGCCGTGCAAGCAGAGGATTTTTAATTGCGGTGTAAGAGTTACGGTGATAACGTAATAAAATGTTGCTAGAGCTGCTACATTTCTATAATGGCTCAATGTGTCTGTGCAAATACCGCTGTCTCCCATTAGTTTGCACGTTGACCAGCAAAGATATAAGGCGATTTCGAAGTTCCGGTCCACATATACGAGTTGTATTCAAGGCAGGGTCGAGGGTAGGACTCATAGATTACATACCGAGCTGCTGGTTGGAGGAGGAGCTTTCATCCGTTTAAACTCCCGGCATTTTGATGGTCCTTTGGCGATTTGGAATATGTGTCAATCCATATCCTTATTCAGGACCTAGAATTGTAAGAGATGGATAAGCCGTTGGTGAGAGAAATACTGAAATAAGTTTTATTGGGATAGAAAAGTATTTCATTTTGGAGATATTCGTAAAGCCTGAACATGTATCGCAGATACATGTATCGGAAGCAAAAATTTTGAAGTAAAACTACATACATTACGCATGCCTTAGCTAAAAAAATTTACATGGGAGTGAATTGCTTTCATTCGCATCAGGCTCTCACACATTGAAAAATAGTCACATTTTTCGGGTACGCTGCCAAATGGGAGGGCGAAGAAGCTCCAGTCTGTGTGTGCAACAGTTCACATACACTCTGCACATATTTTCTGGCATATGTTTGCTACGTTCTCGCCCAGATTTTGCTCTGGGTTCATTAATATCATTTCCTCGAAATGTTTTGCCCATCTTGCCAATACTTAATCCTTATTACTTAGTTAGCTAGCACAAATTAGTAGCAGTGGAGTTAATGTAACAAGTAAAAGAGTCGCAAGATAAGATATGTAAAGCAATTGTAGCTCCATTACAACTGAAAAAGCAGATTTTTAACGTTTATTTTGCAACAACTTTGGTCGCGATGAGGCGACAAATGTTTTTTAGCTATGTTTAAAATTAGTTGTTGCCACAAACTGAAGTTGCACGCAACAAGATGAAAAATGATTGTAACATCCGAAAAAGTTACTGTTACCTGTGAATTATATCTATGAGAGGGAAAATTTAAACCTTACATTCCAATGAACAATTTGTAATTTTACTGAAAATATAAGTTCTAAAATTACGCCTCTTGCTGTAAAATTACCTTATAAAGTTCAGTACATGAATGGTTGAACATTGATAAAAAATACTAAGAAATATTGTAATTTTCCTACATAAACGATTTAGAAAAATACACAACATTGTGTAAAATATAGGTCACATTCATGTAATCAAAATTTTCGTCATGCAGTATTGGAGATTCTCAATTTCTTTATGTGAAATTACAAAATTTATAGTAAAATTACAATAATTGTGTAGTAAATTAGTATTTCATGTCGAGATTTGTAATTTTACTGTACATTTGCACTGTGAATTTACATAATTTTTTACAGTGTAATATGTGGTCTCTTTCTTTGCAGCTATAAAAGATGTTATGTGTTCTTTTTTCGAATATTCCCTGTCCAGTCCATCTTATCTCCTGAATGGTTGCTAGTACTTTTTCACCTAAGCCTTGCCAAAAAGTACCAAATAAGCACCAAATAAAGCCAATTTTAACATCAAACTTCAAAAGTAAAGGCCGTAGCATAAAAATTGTCCAGACATCATTGCTAGAAAATTGTCCAAGCTTCCAATTTTGCAAAAAACAGTATTAGTCAACTAGGTATTTTTATACCACCTTGTTTTAGTTGAAATTTTAGTTAAAAAACTCGAAATGACTCATTGCTCTGGAAGTTGGTAGCGTAGAACCCTTTCTTTTACAGTTTTAGATAGGTGGGAATATTCTGCACTGATACCTTATTCAGAAAAATAGGTCATAGGGTTACAAAAATACAGGGTGATATGCAAAACTCTAAACAAAAAACTTCAAAACGCCCTAGCGGCTAAACCGTTACGATACTCCCCCTCCCATACGATTTTTTGTTCGTCTATCCAAAACCTATCCACAGCCGGCCGCTTTGTAAACTTAACGGATATACCCTGTATACAAGCTCTTCCTCTCTTTCAAGATGGCGGCTTTTCCCAACCCACTGCGACCCCACGAACTTGGTTTTTTCATGGTCAGATGCACCCCAACAACTGCCAAAACAATTTTGTACATCGTAAAATGCAATTTCATTTACTAATTTGACTGCACTACAAATGCTAAAATTATTTTAAAAGTGTACAGTTTTTAATAGCTTTATAGTTCGAATACTGCAATGATATTTTTTTATTGTACATTAGAACAAAAAATTTAGTTGCTTTCGTATCATAGGTCTTCATGTAGCTGCCAAAGTTAGAGTTTATTTGTTAATTACGTTTTGCTCGCTTTCATTGATTTTGTTTTATTTTATGTTGCATATTCCGTTTGTTGTAATGTGGCTGATTAAATTTTAGATCGCACACTATCCGGTTATTTGAAACGGAAGCATAAATTGCACTAATATCCGGTGATGTGGGACAGCCCCCGCAACGGGAGATGCAACAACCCCAACGTTATATACCATCTGTATCTGATTTGTATGGAACGGATGAGATAGAATTCCTACTGGACGAAATACGTGATCTAGAGCCGGCCTGCTGTCAGCTAGATGATGTACAAGATTTCGAGATAGCTGGCAGCAGAGCCGGAGAACTCTCAATATCATTAGAATCGCCAATTGGTACATGCACATCGTGGGACTCACATGCCCACTATAAACAGAGAACTGGTCAGACACCGCTGCCATGGGGCGTTGCACTACACTGTGATCCAACACATTTGAAAACGCCTACAGGGATTGTACGAATTCTTTTGGTGGTGAGTATTTTCAAAATGAATTCATTTAAACAAATGTGCATTTAATATCGCAATATTTCTTTCAGTTGTCTTCGGCGGCTTGCCTTGCCTGTGAATGTTCAGCTGGCACCGTACAAGTCGGCCTTTTTTTACTGCCACTTATAGGACGTTTAAGATTAATGGTCTTTTGTGCACTATTTTCTCTTCTCATAACTTGTTTAATGCTATTTTTGGATATATCGCACATTGCGCTCATGTTTCCATTTAATTGGACTAAAGTGGTGGGTTATGTCGTTATGCTTTGTATTTGTTTACTAAATTTTCAAAACTTTTTCCTTATTCCAGAATACGTGGATGTACCTGGCTATTGGTTTAATATTTATTTTGGGGTCATCCTTGATGCTCCATATGGTACTGTTCGCAGAAGCGTTCGCATGGGTACCAAAACACACTAAGGATACCTTGTTTATATCGGCGGTAAGAATATCACTTAATAAGACCTCCGTTTACAGTACTGGACATTGACATTCCAATTCGCATTGGAAGAATCTCAATGGGTTTAAAGTTCCATGATTTCACGTTATTAATCAAAATGCTTTGGTTTAATTCGATACCTACTAGGTTTAAATTGTACTATATGCAACTGTCTCTTTACGTGATAGCACATCTGCGTGTTACTGAAATCTTTTCTGGAGTTCATTCCGGCCGCGTACATGCAGCCCTTCATAGCATTTTTATTTATTTTATTTGGTTTTCTCTACCCAGAGGCACGCAGAGTATTTCAACAAACCTTTCAATTCGGCCAGATGAGGTTTGTAGGGTTTGGATTTAGATCCATTCATTCTTTTCAAATGTTGTTGCGAAAGAAAAATTATTTTGTAAATATTTTTTTTACAACGGCGCAAGCTGCTCCGAATATTTGGAAGTATTATGAACCTGTTAAGAAACGAGGTCCAAGTTCAGGTTTATGGGGTCCTGAATAGAATCTATTAGTCCGGGAGGCAGCGTTGCATTTTGGATAGTCATTTCAGGTCGAGTAATTTTTTTTGTAATTGATACTTTAGATACGGCTAAATAGAAACGAGAGTCAGACACCAGAATCGGGTGGGGGGGGGGGGCGGTGGGGAGAAAATGTACATATTGTCACGACCAGCCCCACTACTACTCACACATCTGACGCTTAGATCCCGGACTAATACAAAAGTAATCCCGAAGTGAGCCAGACGAATCGCAGGAAAGCGATGTATACAAGTTCTCTATTAGAAACACTAGAAGCTTGCCAGTGTAGCTCTGGTTTAAATGTCAAGAAATTACCTTCTCCCTTAAAAATAACACACAGCTGCAGAATTATTATCTCAACGGCAATCATATTGACAGAAGTGTGGTGGTGTTGTTTAAAAAAGGTAACAAATGCTCAAATGGAGTGTGGTTAGTTGTAAAAACTACGAAAGCAAAGGCAAATTCTACATCTAAACAACCCAGTCCTCTCTGGTGAAGATCTAGGCATTGAAACCTGAGTTGAAGTTGAATTTCGATGTCAAGTGGTTAAATGGCTGACCTACAATACTCAGTGGTAGAGAGCGCAGTATGTTGCTGTGACTATACGTCTTCCCTACCTAGCAGACCACTTTTCGTAGCCATAGGGTCGTGCAGGGTGCCACCCTGTATCTGACGTATAGATTAGGTAGCAGCAGATCGAGAACTACGTTTTTTTTGCTTCAGTAGGGGTTGCACACAGAGCCTCTATTACTCTAAGATATGCCATTCTTTGGACTTGGCAAAAGTTCTGACGGTTAAACCCCTTGACATGCAACAATGTACATAATATGGAAGCGTTATTCCAATGAATTGTAGGGTCATTTTCAAAAACAAATTAGAATCATTGTTGTATTTTTATTATAGTGGCTTAGGCCTGTCTCACACTTTGTGATCGAACATTTGGCCACTTGCAAGGTTGCTGCAAGGGATCAATGTCTCTCCTTAAAAAAGGGTATAATTGCAATCATTTTCCGGCTTTCTTTCTTGCTTTTAGTGAAGTTTATGGTCCAAGGAATATCACATCTTTAGTAGTCTTCTTAAAGGTGTCACTTAGACTTGTTTGGTCAAGCAAAGTTGCGGCGAACAAGGAGACTATGATCCTCGCAATCGTGGGTCAATGGCAGATCGCATGAAGCACAGGCTCATACACCGCGATGTCGAGTTGAGTACTTCCCACTTTCAATCTTTCATATGTGGTAATTTAGAGCGCAGTGTTTGATAACCAAGCCAACTAGTTTCTAGAACCTTTACATGCTAGGCTTGAAAATAAGGAAAGACCTGCCATGGAATAACTACATACATATATGAGGAATTTGGAGGAAGAGGAATTGCTGGAGTTACCTCGATTTGGGCTGAACAGGTACAAGTTTCCAAGAGTCTTGATAAACACCGGAGAGGTATGATAGGGCAGAAAGTTTGCGCAGAGGTTTAGCCAAATGTGAGGCGCATTTTTTTAAAGGCCCAATTACAATGAACGGATCTATGCGGATTGAAAGGTCAAGAGAACGCACCGCAGCGGAAAGGAAACTGCCCTGATTATAATGGACGGTTCTGTTTCCGTTGAAACGTCAAAGTCTTTTGTGTAATTTTATAATCACTTTTCGCTATAATAATTCGTATTCTTTTACTTCTCCTATTATTGTTCGTCAGAAAATATTTTTTAAATTATAAAAAAAGAAAACAAAATTTAACTTGACTTGGCAGTCCAATCCGCTGATTTCCAAACAAACGAAAACGAATCCGCCCAGATCAAATGCGCTTGTATCCGTTCATTGTAATCGTTCAAATGGAAAACGCATGTTCGGAAAACCACTTGGACAGATCAATCCGATTCTGTTCCGCTCTCATCCGTTCATTGTAATTGGGCCTTAAGACGATAAGGGGTATATTGTCGGGTCCAGACGGTTTAGCCGCTAGGGCTTTTGTTACCCTATAAACTATACCAATAACCCGGTCGACTTCTTAATCGATTCGGGCATGGGCGTATCATTACTTCCAGCCAAACCGTTCCCGACGCACAATGCGTGGCCAAGCCTGTGCAACACCGCATTGTAGGGCAACTGCGTTTCGTTGCTTCGGCGACTCCATCTGGAAAAACTGAAGGTGGCGATGTTAGAGTTCGAGGTTGTCGTTCAACTGTGGATTTGTCGACCATCGTCGCCCCCCCCCAGTGTCTGAGGCCATGCGTCGACTATATGGCGAGCTTTATGGCAACGTGGACTGCCCGACAAAATAATAGAATTGATAAAAGCTCTATACAACAATTCCAAATGCAGACTTCTTCACAATCGAAAATTATCCGACTGCTTTGAGGTGAGCTCAGGAGTACCGCAAGGATGCCTACTTTCGCTATTACTATTTCTTATAGTAATAAACGACATCCTTGTCAGCGCTCTAGATAGCAAAACAGGTGGCATACAATGGAGATTGCTAGATCGCCTTAAGGATCTCGACTACGCGGATGATATCTGCTTGCTGGCCCACAGACACCAGGACCTTAAAAACATGTTAAACAATTTGGCAATAGAAAGTATTTCAGCAAAATTTAACACTCTAGATAAAAGCTGATACTTTACATTAAATGTAATAGGACGCCCTGTTCTCTGTTGTGGGATAATATCGAACACTAGCTTAAATACAAAATTTACTTTTTTTATATTTTCCATTCATAAAGTGAATTAATAAATTTCTATCACAACTTTTAATCAATACTTTTTTCTTTTAGATATTAGGTTATATTTGTGCCGCAGAGGCCCTAATTCTCTCAGGTTTGGCAATGTGCCCCTCTAAATATCGTCAGGTGCCTGACGATGCTAGCGATATATTTGTACAGGACCGGGAAATGAGTCCACTGAGTCCAATCGAAAGTACTGATGTCCCGAATCACAATAGTACTTCGCAACATGGTGAACCGAACCATCATAATCAATACAATCGGATATCATCGTCCTGTAATCAAAAGCCTTATATACCTGGTAAGTAAATTTATTGTTAAGTTCAATTAACACGCTATTGAGGATCACAGAAGGCATTCTCAGTTGTCTTTGAGTTGAAAATTTTAAATGACAACTGATCGTTGTGTTGCCAAACTGCACCGTTCAATATTTTTCAATGAATTTTGCAGTAGGGGTGATTTTAACCCTTTAGGATTATCCCTTATCATAAAATTTGACTTGATTTGGTATAAATAAATCACCTTCGCAAATAAGTATTAAAAAAAGAGTATTTCATTGGATTATTATTGAAATTATAGCGAAAAACTGTGTTTTTTGCAATTTTAAGGGTGACGCCCAATTTTAGGCAGTATCTACACTAGCCATCATACATGACATGCCAAATGGCAGCGTGACGCAATCCTCAAGTTATCTGATGTCTTGCCATGAGACATAAGGCGTCTACACAGGACATTTTGATTGACATTGCCATGGATGATGGCTAGTGTAGACACCGTGTTAGAACTGCGGACCCCGATTTTCGTAATCAGCGCCCCAAATAACATAAAGGAAAAGAGTTTCAAAACGGTGTTCTGTTCTAACACCCAAACGCGAGCATATGCCTTCACTCTCTCTATTGTGTCATAATGAACGAAGGTCTTGTTTTTGTACTACCACGGCTAAGTGCAACAAGAATTAATGAATATTCGGGAAGCTTAGAAATATAGTAGAGTAAAGAATGTCTTAGAATTCTGGCGTAGAACCAAAACGCAGTAGAAATGATTGGTTTATGACGAAAGCTGAATACTTCAAGGACTTACTAAGTTCAGGGAGTAGTAAATATAATGAATCATCGAGTGTGGTAATACCAGAGGACAATGTGAAACATAAAAGCAATAAACCGCGAGGTATGCATGGCATCTTACCATACAAAATAAGACAATACAACATTCACAGACGCAGGCTTATAGCAAATACTTCGAAAGGAAATCCCTTAGAAGAATATTTGGACCTTAAGGGTTAACCAAAGCGAATGGTGCATTAGATCTAACGAAGAACTTAAAGAAATGTATGGGTAAATAAATATGGCTACATACTTACTTACACAACAGACGTACGATTGCTTTGTTGTATGAGGTTTAGAAGAAAGAATGATACCCAGGATAGGCCATCAGGGAAAAGAAGCGTACATCGACCAAGAAATAGGTGGATAGATGATATGCTAAAAGCTAGACAAAAACTGCTTATTACAAACTGGAGAAAACTAACAACACAACTGGAAGAAGATTCTTCAAGAGGCCCGAATTTTGTAACGAATGTAGCGCCATTTAAGAAGAAGATGGATGGCATAAACTGAGAGATGGATGGCAATTACTTGAGATTTTGGGAGCAGAGTTTCTATCAAAAAGTGGAAGAAATCCGTCACATGTTCTATTCAAAAAAGGGCGACAAGCAAGAATTACAAAGGTATCGCGCTACTATTACCTGTTGGCTACACAATTTTTACATATATCTTAAAGGACAGGTTATACGAGTAGTTACTCGATCGCATAAACAATCTTCTATTATTTGTCGGGCAGTTCACGTTGCCATAAAGCTCGCCATATAAAGCTCCTATTAACCGAGTCGAACGCTTTCTCATAGTCTATGAAAGCAAGGTAAAGAGGGGATCGTAATTCAGTAGACTGCTCCACTATGATTCTCAAGGTCTTAATATGGTCTATACAGCAGTCTTTAAGCGTTCCGTCTACTGCTTCTCTTATCTTAGATAGATAGTAATATATGGGACAAGATTTTGCCCACAGTAGATAATAGACAGATGCTTCTCCAGTTGTCACATATTATTAGGTCCCTTTTTTGGTATTTTGACTATAATACTTTCCGTCCAATCCTCCGGAAAGGTACAGGTGTCCATGCTAGTTCCAGGATTGGGTGTAGAGCATCTGCTATGAGACTTGAGTCGGCTTTCAACAATTCTGGCGGGATGCCAACTTTTCCAGCTGCTTTACCATTGGCCATTGCATGAATTGCAGTTACTACTTCTGTTTTGGATGGTGGACGAGCGGCGATTCTTATTGGCTGTGCATTGTACATTACTTTTTAAAAATAACAGATACTGCGTTAGTATCCCTTAAAAGTAGATTGCAAATCACCAAAGTATTTTATACATGAATGAGATTGGGAATTTCGATGATGAATATTTATTAAAGCGTTGTCAAGATCTTCACTTACATTTGGAAGGAGATTTCGACGGAACTGAAATGTTTGAAGAAATTAAGATGTTCCGGTCAATAACTCAAACCAATTATTCGGCTGCTATATGAATAACTAATTTGCATTGTGAACATTAAAATTCACCGCAATAAGATTTCATGAAAATCCGAAGATCGGTTCGAAAGAAAAATGTAGAAGGAGAGGGTTACTTTTTAATACAAGTAGAGGAAGCAAAAGAGTGTGACGGGCGTGATTGCGAATGAGTAAATACGTGAAGGAGAACGAGATGTTTTTTTGTGTTTTAATATTAGTCCGGGGAAATTAGCAAAAAAAACGCACGAAAGGAGACAAAATTCAGAAATGGTTGAAAGTTGGCCCACAGCTTCCTTGGGACTTTTTAAGAAAACAATTTCGGAATCACAAAAAAAAACATAATGGCCGCCGGAAATATAGCGGTTTTCCGGTGTTTTCTTTGTATCTCGGTTTCTATAAGTCGTACAACCACTGTAACTGTTGACAATGAAATTCTCTACAACTTCAGTTATTACAAAGATGTTGACCCGATTAACCCTTTCAAAGTTATTCAAGGTCAAAGTTATCAAAAAACACTTTTTGCCCACAAAATCACTCAAAAACTGCTTTTTCCGAAAATTTGTTTTGATCAGTCAATATGAAATGTTATTGCCTACAAAAAAGCCTCCTGTCATTTTTTCGAAAACTTAACCCTTTCGAAGTTATTCAAGGTCAAAGTTTCAAAAAATCACTTTTTGGAAAAAACTCAAAAACTGTTTTTTTCGGTCAAAAAATGACTCAGAAACTGATTATTGAGAAATTTTTTTTGTTCTATTTATACAAAAGATTATTGCCTACCCTAACTTGCCATTTTTTCGAAAACTTTTCGAAAATTTTTGCAGAAATCAATAGTTAGTGATTTTTTGGCCGAAAAGTGATTTTTGGAAAATTTGACCTTGAATACCTTCGAAAGGTTTAAGTTTTCGAAAAAATGACAACAGGCTTTTTTGTAGGCAATAACGTTTCACATCGACTGATCAAAAATTGTTTTGTAAAAACCAGTTTTTGAGTGATGTTTTTGCCAAAAAGTGATTTTTGGAAACTTTGACCTTGAAAAACTTTGAAAGGGTTAATCGGATCAACATCTTTGTAAGAACTAAAGTTGTAGAGAATTTCATTGTCAACATTTAGCGCTTTTGTACGGGGTTGTACGACTTATAGAAACCGAGATACAAGGAAAACACCGGAAAACCGCTATCTTTCCGGCGGCCATTTTGTTTTTCTTGTGATTCCGAAATTGTTTTCTTAAAAAGTCCCAAGGAAGCTGTGGGCCAACTTTCAATCATTTCCGAATTTTGTCTCCTTTAAATGCTAATTTCCCCGGACTATATAGTGACAGAGAGTTTGAGAAAGTGATCAAGGATGTACAAACTACAAGAGTGACCGATCTCGACCAACGCAACGACGGATTGGTAGAAGGTGTCTCCTAAGGTTAGATCTGCCACATAAAAAAAGATACTAGTGCCTTACTAGCGTGGCCAAGAGTGTAAATAAGTGGTCGAAGATATCTAAGTCTTTGAGATGTGAATAGAATAGCTAGAGTGGGTATAGTTTAGTGATCATAGTTGAAAAAAGAGTGATCGTGGAGTCTTAAAAGAGGCTCAAAGTGTAAATGATCGAGAGTAAAAATAACTGATCAATATTCTAACAGCGTCGATTAATGTACATATAACTAAGTGTTCAAGGGTAATCATTTAGTAACCCTACTAGAAAAGTGGTGGTATAACTTAGTGATCCTGCAACACTACTTTCAATCAGATCTTAAAGAACCAAAACCGGTGAAAAGGAAATAAACATAAAAAAAATAAAACGAAGTAAAAAAATTCCATCCAAAGTAACTCATTCTGTCACAATAGAAGACGAAAAAGAGATATGAAGGTCCGAAAATCTCGGAACAAAATTTCTAAGAAAATCCGAAGACGAAATTGACTGATCTTTGTGTCCAATTCTTCACGAGTTTTTCTTATTATTATTGTTGTTGTTCTTACTACCTTTCTACCATCCTACGTTAGCCTCAACAACACCCAAAAGAAAGAACTGTACTACCTACACCAGAACCAAGTACCCTACACACGTTTTTGTGGTAAGCCACGCCAGTCATAAAAAATATCGCAATATCGCTATACCATAGAGGTTTTAATTTTTTAATTATTTTAATTAACATAAATAACAAAAATGCACTAAAATGTTTCGTAAATTTACAGCCAAACGACCCGATCAAGCTAACAACAAACGACCAACGTTGGGTCACACACAAACAAAAAAATCAAATCATCGTTATCGTGAGGGCTATCATTATCAACCAATAGCATCAACGTCCCGCCAGAGTCCCACATTCGTGCTAGACGATGATGTTGGGGCTGGTCCATCCACATCCCGATCCAATGATAATTCTAGTGCGTGATAGTTTTTATTCCTCTTAAAACTAAATTTAAATATAATGAAAATTAAAAAAAATGAAACACAAATAATTAAAAAAATTTATATAGACTCTTATATAATTGAATTTGTTTATCGAATAAATATTATTATATATACATTATATGTATAACTAATATAAATTGTACATTTTTCGTCCTCTTGGTTAAAAAAACATAAATTTTCGATTTTTTAGATTAAATTAAAACTCTTCTTTTTTCCATTATTGTTATTCGTATTAAGGCAAAAAAATGAGAAACTTTTTTTCTATATAAAAACATTGTAAATAAATAATTATATAAAGAAGCTAAATAAGTTAAAGAGAAACATAAATAAAAAAAGGTGGAAAAACACACACATAATACTGCGAACAAATTAACAGAAATTTTTGAAGAAAAAAGTTTAACAAAATAAAATATATTTGAATAATAAAGAAAATCAACAAAATCGTCTTTGAGTAGTATGTAAAGTGAATGAAAGAAACTCAGTAAAAATTGTTTAAGCAACAAAATTATATATATAAAATTATATATAATATAAATTGTATATAATTATATATTATTAATATATAATATATATAATTATACATATATTTATGTAGCCATGTAAGAAAACATGTAAAATTTGATAATAATTGCCATACGGGCTGTTTGTATTTATGACATAAATCATAAAAATAAAAAATATTATTTTTCAAAATGTAAAGTTCCCAATTTTCGGCGGAACTTATTGGTAAAACTTAGGTTGCAACTAAGAAAACGAAATATAATCAGCAATGCATCCTTTATTTTAACAATAATTAAAAAGAAGAAGAAAACCGTAATATTAACATTGAAACATTGAATATATAAATGTAGATAAAGAAATGCGAAAAGTTATTATAAATTATAAAACAGAAAAAAATGCAACAGAAAAGAAGATTATAAATAAAATGACGTCTTGTTATAAAAGTTTACTTTTAATTTTACCACGCTTTGACTCATTGTTGTTATCTGTAGCTTCATTTTTATTCCCGAGATGAACTTTAGAGAGACGAATTCAATATCACTTATTAAAAAATATTTGTATAAAAGTAACTTAATATAATTTATATCTATATAAAAAAATTACATCTAAGAAACGCCGCGATAAACATCAACCAGGATCTTCAATATATTGGATCAAGGATTACATTTTCCCGTAATCTGAGAAATTTTTAACATTCGTAAACATTAACCAGTGTAAAATTTGACAATATCCATGTTTTGTGACTATTTTCGAAAATGTCGACTTTTACTCCGTTTATGATTAGGCTGAAAAGTTGAGTTGAAATTTCGACCAGCGTATATGAGGTCGAGTTGAGTTCACTTTGCGTTGAAATAGAGTTGAATTGACATCAAAACATAACCTCTTTTTGTTAATTCTTTTTCTATATTTTTAAATATTTCTGACCTCCTATACAGTTTTCCATCAAAATGATGAAGGGAATTTTGTTTCTGCATTATTTCTAGCATAGTTTTTGTTTCCTGATGCTCCCAAACATTTCTTTTAGCCATTGTCAACATTAAATTTCCACTGTTATTACACAATATATTTAATATAAAAAAATAAACGCGCTATAAAAACACCGAACACAAAACTAACGCCGAATTCACGGATGGTAAACAAACAAAACAAATGTCACTTCAACCCAATTTCAACTCAACACGCGTTTATGAGGCGATATATCAACTCGACCCAGGTAGGAGAGCTGATTTGTGTTGAGTGGAGCCGGTTTCAACGCGATCCCTGTTTATGACCGGGTTCAACCTGGGTTTAACCTAGTCATAAACGGGGTATTTATTAAGCAGAGCTGAAATCTGGACTGGGTTAGTGTAGAATGCGTGCGTGTGATGCCGCCAGTTGTTTAAGGGGAAAATTACCAAAAACAATAATTTAAAATCAGCTACTATCCGTCACATAATGACATCAATTTGAGTCAATTTGCGTAGGGCTAGTGAAAATCAAGTGAAGGTCACCATCACTTACTTTACAAATGAAAATCAACCTTCAGCAGCCTTTATCTATCGGAAGCGCGTTCAAAAACCTTACTATGGTAAACCACGAGGTAAGCTGTGGTTATGCTGCATCACTTCATTTAACCATGAAAGTTTAGTTTTGAACATGGAGGTTTTTGAACGCACCGTGGTTAACTACAGGTTAAAGAAGAAGAAAAAATATAAAAACAAAATTTTCCATAAAATAGTCCCGCTAATTGCTTCAATTATTTCATTAATTATTATTTGTAGTAATCCCACAAATCCCACTTTGATTTGTTCATGAGTTTAACATTAAAGCAACTGTCAGAGAGCTGTTTTTATTCTTCTTCTTCTTAACTATCACTAACCACGCTCTCGAGCAGAGTTAAAATTTAACTAAACCGTGGTTAACCACGGGAGTTCTTGAACGCCAAAAAGTTATGCTGTGATTATGTATCAGCAAGGCTTCCAAGCCTGTTGCTTCTTTTATGTTGTCTGCACCGCCTGATATTGCCGAGACCCTCCTAGACCCTAGTTTCTGGCCCGCTGGTGCTCTTACGAAGCTGTTTGTCCCGCGTACACGTACTCGAGCCCTTCATGCAAACGCTCCCACTTTGAGCGCTCTACAGTTGCCAAAAAACTTGAGATGCTTTCCCTCTACTACCAGAACGTAAGGGGGACTCGGTCTAAAACTAACGACATCCTTCAGGCATCGATGGCTAGCGGGTTTGATGTCATAGCATTCACTGAAACCTGGCTTCATGAAGGCATTCTTAATGCTGAACTTTTTGATTCCTCCTACCAAGTATATCGGAGGGATCGTTTCACTGACTCGGAAGCTCGTGGAGGTGGCGTACTTCTGGCTTGTAGGAGCCATCTTAATTGCAACCCAATTTCGCTTCCTAGTTTCTCCAACCACCTTGACGTTGAGCTTGTCGCTCTCAAAATTTCCTTTCCTAAATCTTATCTCTTCCTGCTGTGCTGCTATATCCCACCAGATATGATAAGCACACTTGACGATAGAGGGAAAAACCTTTATGATATTCTCATCTCTTGTGTTGATCATATCCAGTGTATGATGAACACCGGCGATGAACTACTGCTTCTAGGCGATTTCAACTTACCCAATATTCAGTGGGTATATGTCGAAGATGACGATAACTACCTCCCTGAAGGGAACCTTAATCTTAAAGAGTCCTGTTTTCTCAATTCCCTATTCTCACTCGGCTTGAACCAAATGAGTGGGGTGACTAATGTGTTGGGGAGGCAGTTGGATCTTGTATTTTTTACGGACTCAGTCAACATGACTGTTGAACCCAGCCCAATAGTCATGTCGTCTGTTGACAATTACCATCCTCCTATCTCACTCAATTATTGCTTTAATTCTGAGAATAATTCTTGTCCGGAGGTTGTATCCCATGCTTTTAACTTCAAAAAGGCTAATTTTAGTGAGCTGTCATCTAAGCTTGCCTTGATTAATTTCAACAGTTTACTTTCTGCAAATGAGTTGGATGACGACGTGGCACGATTTTATGGCGTACTATACGAAGCCCTGGTTTCTTGTGTACCTTATGAGCCTCAAAAATTACCCAGTTCATCTCTACCTTGGTTCAATAATGAGCTCAAGCATTTGAAAAATCAGAAGAACAGACTCTGGAAAACCTATTTAAAGAGAAAGGATACTCCGAGTCTTAATTTATTTATAAATTGCTACAACCGATTTCGCTCTCTCTCTTCTGCTCTGTATCGTGAATATCTTAGCTGTATGAGCGATAAAGTGTTCACTGACCCTAGAAATTTCTTTAAATTCGTCAACTCAAAGAAAAAGGTTGATAACTACCCTAACACCATGCAGCACACGGACTTGTCTAGTAGTGAGTCGCCTGCGATTTGCAACATGTTTGCCTCATTCTTTCGTCAATCTTTCTCACCTTCTGACTTTCAGCCTAATGACAATAATTTTCGTCATATAATTCCTAACCGAGAGGCTTATAGTGTATCCCTTTCAATTTCCAATGACGATATCGCGAAACATATTGATGAACTCCCATACGATTTCACCTCTGGCCCCGATGGTATTCCTCCTGCTGTCCTTAAGTCCTGTGCAGGGGTTCTCCAGTCTCCTCTGAAAACCCTGTTTCAAAAATCCCTTGACAAAGGGTACTTCCCTACTCTCTGGAAGAATTCGTTCATAATCCCTATTCACAAGAGTGGTAGCAAGAATGAAATATCGAATTATAGACCAGTTGCGAAGCTGTCTGTCATTCCGAAACTCTTTGAATCGATTATCTATTCTGCAATCGCGCCTATCTGCAGGAGGTTGGTATCAACGAACCAACATGGCTTTCTTGCAGCGCGTTCCACTACCACCAATCTTCTTGAGTTCACTTCTCATACTGTCGAGGGCTTCGTTTCCGGTTGCCAGACTGATTGTGTTTACACTGATTTTAGTAAGGCATTTGACAAGCTCTCTCACTCCATTATACTTCTCAAATTAAGGATGTTAGGCTTTCCGCGAGCCCTTCTAGTATGGTTCCAGTCTTACTTAGCTGACAGGACCTACCAAGTTCTTTTTCGTGGATCCAAATCAGTAACCATTGAAGCGTCATCTGGTGTTCCTCAAGGAAGTCATCTTGGTCCCTTGCTCTTTATTATATCAATTGATGATATTGTTCCCTTGCTAAGACACTGTAGAATCTTGATTTACGCTGATGACATCAAATTGTACCGTCACATAAAGAGTATCGAGGATTGCAAACTTTTGCAAGCTGACCTTGACACCTTTTACTCTTGGTGTGCGAACAACAACCTGGCCCTTAATATTAGTAAATGCGAAACCATGACTTTTGGGAGAAGTCGTAGTCCCTTAATTTTTAACTACACCTTTTCTAACGTGAGTGTCCCTCGTGTTCATTTTGTTAAAGATCTCGGGATAAGATTTGATAGTAAGCTTGATTTTTGCGCTCACATTAACTATATTGCTTCTAAAGGTAGTTTAGTCCTGGGTTTTATAAAAAGGTGGTCTAAAGAATTCAATAACCCCTTGATTACTAAACACCTTTATATCTCTCTTGTCAGACCATTACTCGAGTATGGGTCCCAGGTTTGGTCTCCTCACTACTCTTCGCACGCTGGAAAAATTGAGTCGGTTCAAAGAAGGTTCATTCGATTCGCACTGAATCATCTTCCTTGGGATAATCCATTAGTTCTTCCACCATATGAATCCCGACTTAAGTTACTCAATCTAAGCTCTCTTTCCAGGCGTCGTGAAGTGGCCGATGTTGTATTTGTTCATCAGCTCCTTAATGGAAAGGTCGACTCAGGTTTTCTAAGTCGCCGTGCGTCGTTTAGAGAGAGTGGTTACAATTTGAGAGGGCCACCTCTCTTACACACCAACTCCTCTAACACGAATTACGGCAGATTCGAGCCTGTTAATCGCATGTTAATTAATGTGAATAAAAATATCAATGTTTTTAGCGTGAGCATTAGTAAGGACGTCCTTAAAAGGAGTCTTTTTAATCCCACGTGACTCACTTTTCTTGCACGCTTCTTTGTGTATTGCATTTCTTACTGTTTTAAGTTATATGTTTTTAACATTTTTTTGTGTTGCATGTCTTAGCTGAGCCACTGTGCAGTGGTAAATGTGACCGCGTTTGTGTGCAGGGACCGGACCGGCTTGGTACCGGAGTGCCGGGGAGGGTCGAGAAGGAGCCTGCATTTTCGATCGCATGCTCGTTATGTGGTGTTTCTCTTCTTATACCTTTTTTGGTGCTTTCGGCTGGTTCGGTCCCTGCACATAGGCGTGGCCCGTTTCTCAGCCCAGCTGAGAAGTGTACCTTCTGAGCTAGAAGGATAAACTCTATTAATATGTTGTAGTTAACCACAGAGTTTTTGAACGACAAAACTTTACCATGGTTAACCATATAGTAAGGTTTTTGAACGCGCTCCGGTTGTCGAGATTCACACCGTTCAGGAGGAATAACACTCAGACGAGACGATTGTTGAATTTTTTGAATTGTCTTACTCACTATATATTATGACAATAATTTAATCTTCATTATCACTATGCATCCGTATTACTAAATTACTGCTACAGTAAAAGCGGCGCCATTAAGAAGGAATCACATTTATGCAATAAACTATGCCATCTTATAGAAACTTCGTTGGTTCTCGGAAAATTCTTAAAAGCCCATTATCGAGAACCAGGAACATATCACAAGATACACATCTACAAGACGTTATCTTCCCGCTACATGGAATAAGCAATTAGACCGCGAAGTAATTAAAATTTCATAAATATTTTTCATTCCACCGCGGACTCCTCTTACAGCTGCAGTCGTGCGAAATTTATTTATTTCGGCAACGTAGATTTATAAATAAAATGTGGACAAAATGCAAGTGGATCCTAAACGGTATTCGAGCGGAAAGTTTATAGTATCAGTCCCAGGAATATTAAAAATGTGCACAATCGTAAAGTTAATTCTGGATAATAGCCGGTATTTTAGTAACTAATGTGTTATTACGTTTTAGATTTTGTTCCTAGCCAGTTCTATAATATTTCTTGCAACTCCCATCTGCACTGGAACTGCACCATGGTATCCAAGGCTTTATCCAATTGCTGCAGCAACTAGCGGAGTTCTAACTGCCGTTTTGTATACCTGCTTCGCTATGGGACTGGTGAAGAAGGGGTTTCAAGTTTGGGGCTACGTGGATTTAATTTTCAACATGGTAGACTTTATTGCAATGCTAGCAATATCGATCCTTACTACCGCTGCATGCGATAACACTACGCACTCGGCGCAACAAGTACCAGGTGTAAGTTCATAGTTTACTAGTTAGTACATGGTCGAGCAGATCAAGATTACTTTTTTTTATTCAAGTTGGTTTTAAAATAGTGGAGTTTATTGCATATGTTTTGATGAGTTTGGAAAATGAATCGTTATTAAGTTCCTAAATATAAGCTTAATTGAATTCTTCAAGATAACTATTCCGTCCTATTTCCATCTTACTAACAAGAGCCTGCCTACCACAAATATTTTTGATAATAGTTTATATTTCACTCCACGCCATCTTGCATCGCAGATTGCAATAAATATGCTACTGTGGCATAGAATTCCGTCCACATGGCTTTGGTATCAATTACCTAGTTTATAGCTACTCCAAAAATAATTCGAATTGGCTTGAAAGAAACTCGTGTCTGCACATATTCAGCTTTTTTCTATCAATTTTTAAGTTTAGGTAAAAAATGAGCTCACCCTGCTATCCGTGTACACTCATATTCATACACGCACGCACACTCACAAAAAGTTGAATGAAAACACAAAACTTGAACGCAATTTTCCTTTCCATTCTGAGCTGCTTTAAATTCTACTTTCAAGTCTAGTCTCTTTCTAACTTTGAATTGGAGTGAAAGAGAAAGAAAACTTGAACATCAGAAAATGGAATGAAAAATTGAATGAGTAGAATCGGTCTAAAGGCGCGTTCTCACGATTCAAGTTTAGTTGAGCTATTATAGTTGCCCGTGAGAACGCTCCTTTAGCCAAAGTTATAAAAATGTCACGCGACGCGACGTTTCTTACGGTTTCTAAATGAGTTTCCCAATTAAAAAACTGATCCTACAAAAACTGGCAGCATTGTTAATTAATGTTGAAAAAAATTAGATCGTTAATTACTCAAAAAGTAATGAACCGATCTTGTCGAAATTTTTTGTACGTTGGCGGGACTACATATGTAGATACCAATTTTCAGCCGATTTTCAGATTTGATGTAAATTATTAACGTTGGCAAAGTGTTCGCCAGAAACACTGGTGCCATTTTAGCAAATTAGCGATTTTACATAATGAACGATGAAGTCACCCGCAACAATTAAAAGAAGACATTCAAAATGTAAAACAAGATTCATTAAATGGCACTAAACAGGCTGCTTCGAGATGGTTGTATAACGTGGTTTTTTACAGGTAGGGTCTGGGAACTGTGTACCTCTGCAGTGGTTAATTTCATTTTCCAATGATATTGTTGACTTTACACGACACTTTCCCGTTTCCCACATACGTTTTTTAACTTGACAGTTGACAAATAAAGTAAAATGTTTTGTTTGCTGAATGAAAAACGAGAAAAATTAATGGAGAGATAAATAAGACCGATCTTTATGCAATATTAGAAGAAATTAAAATGCCCAAAGCCGTAATTTATGTTAATAAAAATGAAAATTTCCCTTGCCGTTTTTTTAATGCTCCAGAACAGAACAGAATAGAACAGATTAAAAAAACACGACAAGTAAAATACAATTTACATAATTTAATAACTGTTTTGAGTCATTTATAAAATTCGAAGATCCGGAAAAGTCAAGCTAACACACAAGGAATTCACCGTTGCCCTGTGGGAATTGAAATCCGACTTTTCTGCTTCCCTTCCAGTACTTGAACCCACCGAAGAGTACCCAATCTAATATTAATTTGACATTTTTCAGTGTTTGTGCCTCGCCCCCACCTGCATGCTTCCAAGCGTTTCCTTTCCGGTGTTTATTTTACTAAACTATAAATTCAAGCGACCGGAAGTAAGACATGCTCGTACGAGTGCAATGTGCGCAGTTACTTCATTCCGAGGTACATGAATGTCATGATTTCAGTATTTATGGATTTGGTTTTCTAGAAGATTTTTACTCATTTAAAGATTGAATACTCATTGCGTAGTTACGCTGCAAGAAACCACCCTTGTTAACTCTCTTATTTCTGGAACTCTGTTTCTCATCCCATTGTTTTTCTCGGTTAATTCATGCTAAAACAATAGTGGAATCGCTCCAAAATATAATTTCTTCTAGAGTTAAATCTAAATCTTTGATGATGCCAGCATATAACCTTGTACCAATATTTGCTACTAATAATTCTAGCCTAGGGATTGTTCTTTTATTCTGTTTACTTAATGGCGACCTTCGTGATTTTACCTGAACTAATTGCACATTCATTACAGAGGCTGTTTCTGTTCTTTAAAATACAGCTGTTGCCATTTTACTAGCATCACAGAAAATATGAAGCGAATACTTAGCTGATTCCTCTGAATTCAAAAGCCATCTTGAAAGTTTTAGCTTCAGTAAACAAATAAGTTCTTATAGTATGGGAGCTGGCACTTGAAAAAATCGTGTCGTCCAAACTTCTGCCGCTTGGTATATAAGCTTTTCAAGTAATTGGAATTTTTTTATATTAGGACATTTTTGCGGATTTCGAGTTAGGGGGTTAGGGGGGTAAAAAGGGGTTAAAATTGAAAAAACGTTTTTGACCATTTGCACCCTCACCAAGCCACCCCTAGCTGAAGTTGTCATTTCACCCCCCACACCGAAGTATTTTTGCTAACGTTTTTTCGGAAGGATTGTCGATACCTAATAATGCTAAGGATACATATTTTTTGCTCATTTTCCAGCTCTCTTCTCAGAAAACTCCTCAATCGCTCTAGTTCGTTTTTTAAGAATATTCGCTGATTGGACCCTAATTACTTCTTTGTCACGTGCGCA
Organism: Thereva nobilitata; assembly: GCA_963855945.1. NCBI lineage: Eukaryota > Metazoa > Arthropoda > Insecta > Diptera > Therevidae > Thereva > Thereva nobilitata. The sequence continues at coordinate 106,467,674 of OY979698.1, read as the reverse complement.
AGATAGATATAACTCCACCAATTACAGCTATATCGACACACACTTCTCCGTAGTCACCTGCAACGCTTCTAATGCTCTTAGTTGACTCTCTATACTATTGTATACGGCCGACAAAAAAATTACTTCTGAGGCGATTGAATTTGTTAAAATGAGCGCTAATTATTCTCGCACATACACCTCAACTAAAAGATCTTCTCTATCACACCTGTCGAGTTAGTAGGACTAGTTGCTGGAAAGGTTTCAACTAAATTTCTCGTCCTTGATCCGATTTAACTTGCCAGTATTAAATATTGAAATTTATCTGCACTATCTATTAGCGGGTGCCTTCCATTTAGACGCAGGAACTGTGTCGTTCGGTGTAAGCCCAAATGGAACACATAAGTTCATGAAAAATCCGCCACGCGCACTTTCCTCGTTTTTATTTTTGTTTGACAAATAAATCGTAAATTTTATGTTGGTAATTTCTTTATGTTAATTACCCGACATCTTATAAATGCTGGGAATCTTAAAAATGAAACAATATTGTTGTAATTATAAATTAACGATCACATTTCAACTGGCGAAGGTTAGTAGCATTGTCTTAGTTGTGCCCGACTGTGTCTAGCTGTGTCGTTGATGGAACACTTCTGTGTCGGACACAGTGTAACACTGTGTCTCTCTGTGTCTAAATGGAAGGCACCCAGCATGTCTTCATGGATCTTTCGAAGCTGAGCCCAAAACGGTAGCCACTCCTTCACATCACCACTTTTAAATCGTTTACTCTCTTGTTGGGCAATACTTTGTGTAGACTTGGCTGACAGTCTCCACATGTATAATTTGGCGATTTAATGCTCTTAGTTCATCTCGTTCTCTCTCGATGATGTCCATTTCAGCTGAATCCTTTACTTTTTTTTGCAAAACTTGATCTAGCTTTTATACGGCTTTTGTAAACGTGGCTCTTAGTGCAGTGAGTGTCCTTTTATCCTGATCCATTTTCGTGATCCAAGTCCTGTCTTGGTCGAATTGTGGGAAAAAAAGAAAGACTACCCTAGTTCTTGTATGGATTAAGATTTATTTCTAACTAACAAATTACTCTCTTTCGTTCTCGAACAATATTACAATCGTAGTAGCCCTGACATAACAGTAATTCTCAATAACCCTGTTAAGGTTGATGAAATTAAATTAAAACACTTGACTTTCCTCACTTACAACACTTTATTCTGTACTATTTGTTAACGATTAACTTAAACTAAAACTTGAAGTTATCTCCCCTGGCTTTCAACGAATGGTGCTGCGACATCCTTATCAAAAACAACGCCCAATCCAATAACTTAATTCCAATTGCCACTTGAACTGGTTAAACTAGAAAAAAGTGACTTTGAAATTGCGCAGCTTCTATTAGCAATAACAAGAAATTATACGAGGCAATGCTAGTTTTTCATTATTAGACAAATAATTCTGCATGCAAATTTTATTAATCAATATTTTGAAATAATTTTCAGCCCTTGGGAATAATTGGGTCGCTTTTGCTTGCTACCAGTTCTGCTGTTTGGTTTGTAAAAACTCGCACAACGAAGGAAGTAATATTGTCGCAGGAGAGGGATATCCGGCCGATTCATATGCATCAGTATAGGAAATCTGTAATGGTTTAAGTATATTTGAGTTTAACTGGAATGTGGCCCCAAATTTATATTTATTGCTAAATTATAATTATGTTTATTGAATAAAAATATATTTTGTGACATTTCATTATAGAGCAAGAGCCCGTGAGCTTTAACTGAACTTTAAGCTTCAAATTCGATTGAATATCTATTGTCAAATTCCACTTTAATCTAGGGGTAGTTTTACCCCATTAAGGGTTAAAAATAATTAATAGACTTAATTAACAAAATTTCAAGCAAAAAGCACAAAAAAATGTTTTTACAAATTATTTGCAAAGTTTTTTTATATTAAGTTGATTTTTAAAATCGTAGGGTAGTTTTAACCCCTTAACGGTTGAAAATAATTTATTTTTGGCTGACAATACGCATTCAATCAAAATTGAAGTTTAAACTTGGAAAAACAATTTTTTACAAATGTTTTTATTTCCAGTCGATTTAGGACTACACCTTATCATAAAATTTGGCTTGATTTGCTAATCAACCACCTTCGCAAATAAATATTGAAAAAAAGTGTATTTCATTGGATTATTTTTGATTATTATTGAAATTATCGCGAAAACCCCTTAAAAAGGGGTATTTTTGCATTTTTAAGGGCGACGTCCATATTTCAGGACTTCGGGATCCTGATTTTCGTAATCAGCGACATAAAAAACATATGGGGAAGGACTTTAAAACTGGGGTCGGCATCAGTGCCCAAGCAATTTTTCTTGTTCTTTTATTTTCTTGTTTCAAAATGACATAGTGGTCATCAGCGGAAGATGTAGTATATTAAAACATGCACGTGCCGCAACTATTCCAGACTGATGGAAATGCGATCATAAGGCCCATTCAGAATTAGCAGCGGCATCAAACTGTTCCTATTGGCTAATGGTGGTAACATGACAACAAAAGCAGCAGAGGTTGCTAGTAAAACTAAACTTGCTGCCGTTGCTGCTGGTTCTGAATGGGCCTAAAACCTCCTGGCGGTGGCCATGGAGCTATCCTATGAGAGAGGGTAGGCTAATATGATCGGGCTAGTCCCTCTCGTCCGCCCAATCCTGGAATAACGCGTGCCCTGTTCGGGAACCCCTATTTCACGCCAGTAGCAACAGATCGAATCTGTTCAAAAACAATTTCCCTTGTTCGCACTAAGAAATCTATATAACCCGGCTGATTATCGAAGAATTCCACACTATACGGCCAGGCTCAAAGTTTTGGATCTTTCACCGCTGTCATGCAGGAGAAAAATGCCTATCTCATGCCTTACCTTGAACATTCTAAACGGTGATCTCAAGGTGAAGTTCTTGTCGGATAGGATCATGTTTAATGATGAAGTTCGACACACAAGGCATACGAAACTGCTTAAGGAATACTCTCAGAGCAACGAGTACGCAAGGAACAAACCCATTAATAGATGTTGCATGATATTCAATGATCATAGTACAATGCTTTACTCCTTCCACTAGCAAACTGTCCCACAAAAGAAAACTAATACTAATAATGAAACATTTAGGTCCAAGCAGATTGCTGTGGCGGCGGTGGCGGTGGCCGGGAAATCGTTTAGAATACACGGCATGCGGCTAGGAGAAATTAAATGAATTTGGAATTATGCCGCAAGCCTCCTCCGCCGTCGCAAGTGTTTGGACCTTTAAACTCCGTTCATATCGGTTTAAGCCGCCATGGTTAAAATACGTATAGTATACAGTTAACGTCAAAATTTGCTAAAGTCTTTTAATGGAGAAGAAATCGTCTACAAAATTCAGATAAAACCTTTAATAATTATCCGGTAGTTTTTAAATTCCCTAAATCACCGGGTCTTTCATACCATACCCTTACTCTGCGGAAGGGCACACCCGTAATACGCAATTTAAAATCACCGAAATTGTGTAATGGCATTTTTCGCACTTTTTTGGCAAAGTGCTCCGATTTAGACGAATGGGGCCTCGTTGGAAAGGGGTGAGGGCCTTTTTTGTGATTTCCCCAAGCAGCCCTTTTTTGGATGGGAAATTGTTAGGTACCTCCTAGGGAGGCTGTAAATTAAATTTCACACCGGTCTGACCAGTATTTCTCGAGATAAAGGGTGCTTAAGGGCCCCGCTTGGGGAAATCACAAAAAAGGCCCTCACACACGAACCCATTGGAATTTTTGGGAAAACTCAACTGATCTGGATTCAGGGAGCGAACCCTTTCCAACGAGGCCCCATTCGTCGAAATCGGAGCACTTTGCCAAAAAAGTGCAAAAATTTTTTTAGCGATTTTGGGCAAATTCTGGAGCAGCCCTTTTTTGGATGGGAAATTGTTAGGGACCTCTTAGGGAGGCTTTAAATTAAATTTCACACCGGTCTGACCAGTATTTCTCGAGGTAAAGGGTGCTTAAGGGCCCGCTTGGGGAAATCACAAAAAAGGCCCTCACACCCGAACCCATTGGAATTTTTGGGAAAACTCAACTGATCTGGATTCAGGGGAGCGAACCCTTTCCAACGAGGCCCCATTCGTCGAAATCGGAGCACTTTGCCAAAAAAGGGCGAAAAAATGCCAAGGGGTACCCCTTTGCATTTTTAGCGATTTTGGGCAAATTCTGGAGCAGCCCTTTTTTGGATGGGAAATTGTTAGGTACCTCCTAGGGAGGCTGTAAATTAAATTTCACACCGGTCTGACCAGTATTTCTCGAGATAAAGGGTGCTTAAGGGCCCCCCTTGGGGAAATCACAAAAAAGGCCCTCACACACGAACCCATTGGAATTTTTGGGAAAACTCAACTGATCTGGATTCAGGGAGCGAACCCTTTCCAACGAGGCCCCATTCGTCGAAATCGGAGCACTTTGCCAAAAAAGTGCAAAATTTTTTTTAGCGATTTTGGGCAAATTCTGGAGCAGCCCTTTTTTGGATGGGAAATTGTTAGGGACCTCTTAGGGAGGCTTTAAATTAAATTTCACACCGGTCTGACCAGTATTTCTCGAGGTAAAGGGTGCTTAAGGGCCCCGCTTGGGGAAATCACAAAAAAGGCCCTCACACCCGAACCCATTGGAATTTTTGGGAAAACTCAACTGATCTGGATTCAGGGGAGCGAACCCTTTCCAACGAGGCCCCATTCGTCGAAATCGGAGCACTTTGCCAAAAAAGTGCAAAAAAATGCCAAGGGGTACCCCTTTGCATTTTTAGCGATTTTGGGCCATTTTTGGAGGTGCCCTTTTTTTGATGGGAAATTGTTAGGGCCCTCCTAGGGAGGCTGTAAATTAAATTTGACACCGGTCTGACCGGTATTTCCTGAGATAATGGGTGTTGAAGGGCCCTCCTTGTGAAGCCACAAAAGAGCCCATAACTCCCGAACCCGTTGGAATATTCCGGAACAGACAACGGTTCTGGATTCGGGGGAGCGAACCCTTTCCAACGAGGCCCCATTCGTCGAAATCGGAGCACTTTGCCAAAAAAGTGCAAAAAAATGCCAAGGGGTACCCCTTTGCATTTTTAGCGATTTTGGGCCATTTTTGGAGGTGCCCTTTTTTTGATGGGAAATTGTTAGGGCCCTCCTAGGGAGGCTGTAAATAAAATTTGACACCGGTCTGACCGGTATTTCCTGAGATAATGGGTGTTGAAGGGCCCTCCTTGTGAAGCCACAAAAGAGCCCATAACTCCCGAACCCGTTGGAATTTTCCGGAACAGACAACGGTTCTGGATTCGGGGGAGCGAACCCTTTCCAACGAGGCCCCATTCGTCGAAATCGGAGCACTTTGCCAAAAAAGTGCAAAAAAATGCCAAGGGGTACCCCTTTGCATTTTTAGCGATTTTGGGCCATTTTTGGAGGTGCCCTTTTTTTGATGGGAAATTGTTAGGGCCCTCCTAGGGAGGCTGTAAATAAAATTTGACACCGGTCTGACCGGTATTTCCTGAGATAATGGGTGTTGAAGGGCCCTCCTTGTGAAGCCACAAAAGAGCCCATAACTCCCGAACCCGTTGGAATTTTCCGGAACAGACAACGGTTCTGGATTCGGGGGAGCGAACCCTTTCCAACGAGGCCCCATTCGTCGAAATCGGAGCACTTTGCCAAAAAAGTGCAAAAAAATGCCAAGGGGTACCCCTTTGCATTTTTAGCGATTTTGGGCTATTTTTGGAGGTGCCCTTTTTTTGATGGGAAATTGTTAGGGCCCTCCTAGGGAGGCTGTAAATTAAATTTGACACCGGTCTGACCGGTATTTCCTGAGATAATGGGTGTTGAAGGGCCCTCCTTGTGAAGCCACAAAAGAGCCCATAACTCCCGAACCCGTTGGAATTTTCCGGAACAGACAACGGTTCTGGATTCGGGGGAGCGAACCCTTTCCAACGAGGCCCCATTCGTCGAAATCGGAGCACTTTGCCAAAAAAGTGCAAAAAAATGCCAAGGGGTACCCCTTTGCATTTTTAGCGATTTTGGGCCATTTTTGGAGGTGCCCTTTTTTTGATGGGAAATTGTTAGGGCCCTCCTAGGGAGGCTGTAAATAAAATTTGACACCGGTCTGACCGGTATTTCCTGAGATAATGGGTGTTGAAGGGCCCTCCTTGTGAAGCCACAAAAGAGCCCATAACTCCCGAACCCGTTGGAATTTTCCGGAACAGACAACGGTTCTGGATTCGGGGGAGCGAACCCTTTCCAACGAGGCCCCATTCGTCGAAATCGGAGTACTTTGCCAAAAAAGTGCAAAAAAATGCCAAGGGGTACCCCTTTGCATTTTTAGCGATTTTGGGCCATTTTTGGAGGTGCCCTTTTTTTGATGGGAAATTGTTAGGGCCCTCCTAGGGAGGCTGTAAATAAAATTTGACACCGGTCTGACCGGTATTTCCTGAGATAATGGGTGTTGAAGGGCCCTCCTTGTGAAGCCACAAAAGAGCCCATAACTCCCGAACCCGTTGGAATTTTCCGGAACAGACAACGGTTCTGGATTCGGGGGAGCGAACCCTTTCCAACGAGGCCCCATTCGTCGAAATCGGAGCACTTTGCCAAAAAAGTGCAAAAAAATGCCAAGGGGTACCCCTTTGCATTTTTAGCGATTTTGGGCCATTTTTGGAGGTGCCCTTTTTTTGATGGGAAATTGTTAGGGCCCTCCTAGGGAGGCTGTAAATAAAATTTGACACCGGTCTGACCGGTATTTCCTGAGATAATGGGTGTTGAAGGGCCCTCCTTGTGAAGCCACAAAAGAGCCCATAACTCCCGAACCCGTTGGAATTTTCCGGAACAGACAACGGTTCTGGATTCGGGGGAGCGAACCCTTTCCAACGAGGCCCCATTCGTCGAAATCGGAGCACTTTGCCAAAAAAGTGCAAAAAAATGCCAAGGGGTACCCCTTTGCATTTTTAGCGATTTTGGGCCATTTTTGGAGGTGCCCTTTTTTTGATGGGAAATTGTTAGGGCCCTCCTAGGGAGGCTGTAAATAAAATTTGACACCGGTCTGACCGGTATTTCCTGAGATAATGGGTGTTGAAGGGCCCTCCTTGTGAAGCCACAAAAGAGCCCATAACTCCCGAACCCGTTGGAATTTTCCGGAACAGACAACGGTTCTGGATTCGGGGGAGCGAACCCTTTCCAACGAGGCCCCATTCGTCGAAATCGGAGTACTTTGCCAAAAAAGTGCAAAAAAATGCCAAGGGGTACCCCTTTGCATTTTTAGCGATTTTGGGCCATTTTTGGAGGTGCCCTTTTTTTGATGGGAAATTGTTAGGGCCCTCCTAGGGAGGCTGTAAATAAAATTTGACACCGGTCTGACCGGTATTTCCTGAGATAATGGGTGTTGAAGGGCCCTCCTTGTGAAGCCACAAAAGAGCCCATAACTCCCGAACCCGTTGGAATTTTCCGGAACAGACAACGGTTCTGGATTCGGGGGAGCGAACCCTTTCCAACGAGGCCCCATTCGTCGAAATCGGAGTACTTTGCCAAAAAAGTGCAAAAAAATGCCAAGGGGTACCCCTTTGCATTTTTAGCGATTTTGGGCCATTTTTGGAGGTGCCCTTTTTTTGATGGGAAATTGTTAGGGCCCTCCTAGGGAGGCTGTAAATAAAATTTGACACCGGTCTGACCGGTATTTCCTGCGATAATGGGTGTTGAAGGGCCCTCCTTGTGAAGCCACAAAAGAGCCCATAACTCCCGAACCCGTTGGAATTTTCCGGAACAGACAACGGTTCTGGATTCGGGGGAGCGAACCCTTTCCAACGAGGCCCCATTCGTCGAAATCGGAGCACTTTGCCAAAAAAGTGCAAAAAAATGCCAAGGGGTACCCCTTTGCATTTTTAGCGATTTTGGGCCATTTTTGGAGGTGCCCTTTTTTTGATGGGAAATTGTTAGGGCCCTCCTAGGGAGGCTGTAAATAAAATTTGACACCGGTCTGACCGGTATTTCCTGAGATAATGGGTGTTGAAGGGCCCTCCTTGTGAAGCCACAAAAGAGCCCATAACTCCCGAACCCGTTGGAATTTTCCGGAACAGACAACGGTTCTGGATTCGGGGGAGCGAACCCTTTCCAACGAGGCCCCATTCGTCGAAATCGGAGCACTTTGCCAAAAAAGTGCAAAAAAATGCCAAGGGGTACCCCTTTGCATTTTTAGCGATTTTGGGCCATTTTTGGAGGTGCCCTTTTTTTGATGGGAAATTGTTAGGGCCCTCCTAGGGAGGCTGTAAATTAAATTTGACACCGGTCTGACCGGTATTTCCTGAGATAATGGGTGTTGAAGGGCCCTCCTTGTGAAGCCACAAAAGAGCCCATAACTCCCGAACCCGTTGGAATTTTCCGGAACAGACAACGGTTCTGGATTCGGGGGAGCGAACCCTTTCCAACGAGGCCCCATTCGTCGAAATCGGAGTACTTTGCCAAAAAAGTGCAAAAAAATGCCAAGGGGTACCCCTTTGCATTTTTAGCGATTTTGGGCCATTTTTGGAGGTGCCCTTTTTTTGATGGGAAATTGTTAGGGCCCTCCTAGGGAGGCTGTAAATAAAATTTGACACCGGTCTGACCGGTATTTCCTGAGATAATGGGTGTTGAAGGGCCCTCCTTGTGAAGCCACAAAAGAGCCCATAACTCCCGAACCCGTTGGAATTTTCCGGAACAGACAACGGTTCTGGATTCGGGGGAGCGAACCCTTTCCAACGAGGCCCCATTCGTCGAAATCGGAGTACTTTGCCAAAAAAGTGCAAAAAAATGCCAAGGGGTACCCTTTGCATTTTTAGCGATTTTGGGCCATTTTTGGAGGTGCCCTTTTTTTAATGGGAAATTGTTAGGGCCCTCCTAGGGAGGCTGTAAATAAAATTTGACACCGGTCTGACCGGTATTTCCTGAGATAATGGGTGTTGAAGGGCCCTCCTTGTGAAGCCACAAAAGAGCCCATAACTCCCGAACCCGTTGGAATTTTCCGGAACAGACAACGGTTCTGGATTCGGGGGAGCGAACCCTTTCCATCGAGGCCCCATTCGTCGAAATCGGAGTACTTTGCCAAAAAAGTGCAAAAAAATGCCAAGGGGTACCCCTTTGCATTTTTAGCGATTTTGGGCCATTTTTGGAGGTGCCCTTTTTTTGATGGGAAATTGTTAGGGCCCTCCTAGGGAGGCTGTAAATAAAATTTGACACCGGTCTGACCGGTATTTCCTGAGATAATGGGTGTTGAAGGGCCCTCCTTGTGAAGCCACAAAAGAGCCCATAACTCCCGAACCCGTTGGAATTTTCCGGAACAGACAACGGTTCTGGATTCGGGGGAGCGAACCCTTTCCAACGAGGCCCCATTCGTCGAAATCGGAGTACTTTGCCAAAAAAGTGCAAAAAAATGCCAAGGGGTACCCTTTGCATTTTTAGCGATTTTGGGCCATTTTTGGAGGTGCCCTTTTTTTAATGGGAAATTGTTAGGGCCCTCCTAGGGAGGCTGTAAATAAAATTTGACACCGGTCTGACCGGTATTTCCTGAGATAATGGGTGTTGAAGGGCCCTCCTTGTGAAGCCACAAAAGAGCCCATAACTCCCGAACCCGTTGGAATTTTCCGGAACAGACAACGGTTCTGGATTCGGGGGAGCGAACCCTTTCCAACGAGGCCCCATTCGTCGAAATCGGAGTACTTTGCCAAAAAAGTGCAAAAAAATGCCAAGGGGTACCCCTTTGCATTTTTAGCGATTTTGGGCCATTTTTGGAGGTGCCCTTTTTTTGATGGGAAATTGTTAGGGCCCTCCTAGGGAGGCTGTAAATAAAATTTGACACCGGTCTGACCGGTATTTCCTGAGATAATGGGTGTTGAAGGGCCCTCCTTGTGAAGCCACAAAAGAGCCCATAACTCCCGAACCCGTTGGAATTTTCCGGAACAGACAACGGTTCTGGATTCGGGGGAGCGAACCCTTTCCAACGAGGCCCCATTCGTCGAAATCGGAGTACTTTGCCAAAAAAGTGCAAAAAATGCCCTTTGCATTTTTAGCGATTTTGGGCCATTTTTGGAGGTGCCCTTTTTTTGATGGGAAATTGTTAGGGCCCTCCTAGGGAGGCTGTAAATAAAATTTGACACCGGTCTGACCGGTATTTCCTGAGATAATGGGTGTTGAAGGGCCCTCCTTGTGAAGCCACAAAAGAGCCCATAACTCCCGAACCCGTTGGAATTTTCCGGAACAGACAACGGTTCTGGATTCGGGGGAGCGAACCCTTTCCAACGAGGCCCCATTCGTCGAAATCGGAGTACTTTGCCAAAAAAGTGCAAAAAAATGCCAAGGGGTACCCTTTGCATTTTTAGCGATTTTGGGCCATTTTTGGAGGTGCCCTTTTTTTAATGGGAAATTGTTAGGGCCCTCCTAGGGAGGCTGTAAATAAAATTTGACACCGGTCTGACCGGTATTTCCTGAGATAATGGGTGTTGAAGGGCCCTCCTTGTGAAGCCACAAAAGAGCCCATAACTCCCGAACCCGTTGGAATTTTCCGGAACAGACAACGGTTCTGGATTCGGGGGAGCGAACCCTTTCCAACGAGGCCCCATTCGTCGAAATCGGAGTACTTTGCCAAAAAAGTGCAAAAAATGCCCTTTGCATTTTTAGCGATTTTGGGCCATTTTTGGAGGTGCCCTTTTTTTGATGGGAAATTGTTAGGGCCCTCCTAGGGAGGCTGTAAATAAAATTTGACACCGGTCTGACCGGTATTTCCTGAGATAATGGGTGTTGAAGGGCCCTCCTTGTGAAGCCACAAAAGAGCCCATAACTCCCGAACCCGTTGGAATTTTCCGGAACAGACAACGGTTCTGGATTCGGGGGAGCGAACCCTTTCCAACGAGGCCCCATTCGTCGAAATCGGAGTACTTTGCCAAAAAAGTGCAAAAAAATGCCAAGGGGTACCCTTTGCATTTTTAGCGATTTTGGGCCATTTTTGGAGGTGCCCTTTTTTTAATGGGAAATTGTTAGGGCCCTCCTAGGGAGGCTGTAAATAAAATTTGACACCGGTCTGACCGGTATTTCCTGAGATAATGGGTGTTGAAGGGCCCTCCTTGTGAAGCCACAAAAGAGCCCATAACTCCCGAACCCGTTGGAATTTTCCGGAACAGACAACGGTTCTGGATTCGGGGGAGCGAACCCTTTCCAACGAGGCCCCATTCGTCGAAATCGGAGTACTTTGCCAAAAAAGTGCAAAAAAATGCCAAGGGGTACCCCTTTGCATTTTTAGCGATTTTGGGCCATTTTTGGAGGTGCCCTTTTTTTGATGGGAAATTGTTAGGGCCCTCCTAGGGAGGCTGTAAATAAAATTTGACACCGGTCTGACCGGTATTTCCTGAGATAATGGGTGTTGAAGGGCCCTCCTTGTGAAGCCACAAAAGAGCCCATAACTCCCGAACCCGTTGGAATTTTCCGGAACAGACAACGGTTCTGGATTCGGGGGAGCGAACCCTTTCCAACGAGGCCCCATTCGTCGAAATCGGAGTACTTTGCCAAAAAAGTGCAAAAAAATGCCAAGGGGTACCCCTTTGCATTTTTAGCGATTTTGGGCCATTTTTGGAGGTGCCCTTTTTTTAATGGGAAATTGTTAGGGCCCTCCTAGGGAGGCTGTAAATTAAATTTGACACCGGTCTGACCGGTATTTCCTGAGATAATGGGTGTTGAAGGGCCCTCCTTGTGAAGCCACAAAAGAGCCCATAACTCCCGAACCCGTTGGAATTTTCCGGAACAGACAACGGTTCTGGATTCGGGGGAGCGAACCCTTTCCAACGAGGCCCCATTCGTCGAAATCGGAGTACTTTGCCAAAAAAGTGCAAAAAAATGCCAAGGGGTACCCCTTTGCATTTTTAGCGATTTTGGGCCATTTTTGGAGGTGCCCTTTTTTTGATGGGAAATTGTTAGGGCCCTCCTAGGGAGGCTGTAAATAAAATTTGACACCGGTCTGACCGGTATTTCCTGAGATAATGGGTGTTGAAGGGCCCTCCTTGTGAAGCCACAAAAGAGCCCATAACTCCCGAACCCGTTGGAATTTTCCGGAACAGACAACGGTTCTGGATTCGGGGGAGCGAACCCTTTCCAACGAGGCCCCATTCGTCGAAATCGGAGTACTTTGCCAAAAAAGTGCAAAAAAATGCCAAGGGGTACCCCTTTGCATTTTTAGCGATTTTGGGCCATTTTTGGAGGTGCCCTTTTTTTGATGGGAAATTGTTAGGGCCCTCCTAGGGAGGCTGTAAATAAAATTTGACACCGGTCTGACCGGTATTTCCTGAGATAATGGGTGTTGAAGGGCCCTCCTTGTGAAGCCACAAAAGAGCCCATAACTCCCGAACCCGTTGGAATTTTCCGGAACAGACAACGGTTCTGGATTCGGGGGAGCGAACCCTTTCCAACGAGGCCCCATTCGTCGAAATCGGAGTACTTTGCCAAAAAAGTGCAAAAAAATGCCTTTGCATTTTTAGCGATTTTGGGCCATTTTTGGAGGTGCCCTTTTTTTGATGGGAAATTGTTAGGGCCCTCCTAGGGAGGCTGTAAATAAAATTTGACACCGGTCTGACCGGTATTTCCTGAGATAATGGGTGTTGAAGGGCCCTCCTTGTGAAGCCACAAAAGAGCCCATAACTCCCGAACCCGTTGGAATATTCCGGAACAGACAACGGTTCTGGATTCGGGGGAGCGAACCCTTTCCAACGAGGCCCCATTCGTCGAAATCGGAGTACTTTGCCAAAAAAGTGCAAAAAAATGCCAAGGGGTACCCTTTGCATTTTTAGCGATTTTGGGCCATTTTTGGAGGTGCCCTTTTTTTAATGGGAAATTGTTAGGGCCCTCCTAGGGAGGCTGTAAATAAAATTTGACACCGGTCTGACCGGTATTTCCTGAGATAATGGGTGTTGAAGGGCCCTCCTTGTGAAGCCACAAAAGAGCCCATAACTCCCGAACCCGTTGGAATTTTCCGGAACAGACAACGGTTCTGGATTCGGGGGAGCGAACCCTTTCCAACGAGGCCCCATTCGTCGAAATCGGAGTACTTTGCCAAAAAAGTGCAAAAAAATGCCAAGGGGTACCCTTTGCATTTTTAGCGATTTTGGGCCATTTTTGGAGGTGCCCTTTTTTTAATGGGAAATTGTTAGGGCCCTCCTAGGGAGGCTGTAAATAAAATTTGACACCGGTCTGACCGGTATTTCCTGAGATAATGGGTGTTGAAGGGCCCTCCTTGTGAAGCCACAAAAGAGCCCATAACTCCCGAACCCGTTGGAATTTTCCGGAACAGACAACGGTTCTGGATTCGGGGGAGCGAACCCTTTCCAACGAGGCCCCATTCGTCGAAATCGGAGTACTTTGCCAAAAAAGTGCAAAAAAATGCCAAGGGGTACCCCTTTGCATTTTTAGCGATTTTGGGCCATTTTTGGAGGTGCCCTTTTTTTGATGGGAAATTGTTAGGGCCCTCCTAGGGAGGCTGTAAATAAAATTTGACACCGGTCTGACCGGTATTTCCTGAGATAATGGGTGTTGAAGGGCCCTCCTTGTGAAGCCACAAAAGAGCCCATAACTCCCGAACCCGTTGGAATTTTCCGGAACAGACAACGGTTCTGGATTCGGGGGAGCGAACCCTTTCCAACGAGGCCCCATTCGTCGAAATCGGAGTACTTTGCCAAAAAAGTGCAAAAAAATGCCAAGGGGTACCCCTTTGCATTTTTAGCGATTTTGGGCCATTTTTGGAGGTGCCCTTTTTTTAATGGGAAATTGTTAGGGCCCTCCTAGGGAGGCTGTAAATTAAATTTGACACCGGTCTGACCGGTATTTCCTGAGATAATGGGTGTTGAAGGGCCCTCCTTGTGAAGCCACAAAAGAGCCCATAACTCCCGAACCCGTTGGAATTTTCCGGAACAGACAACGGTTCTGGATTCGGGGGAGCGAACCCTTTCCAACGAGGCCCCATTCGTCGAAATCGGAGTACTTTGCCAAAAAAGTGCAAAAAAATGCCAAGGGGTACCCCTTTGCATTTTTAGCGATTTTGGGCCATTTTTGGAGGTGCCCTTTTTTTGATGGGAAATTGTTAGGGCCCTCCTAGGGAGGCTGTAAATAAAATTTGACACCGGTCTGACCGGTATTTCCTGAGATAATGGGTGTTGAAGGGCCCTCCTTGTGAAGCCACAAAAGAGCCCATAACTCCCGAACCCGTTGGAATTTTCCGGAACAGACAACGGTTCTGGATTCGGGGGAGCGAACCCTTTCCAACGAGGCCCCATTCGTCGAAATCGGAGTACTTTGCCAAAAAAGTGCAAAAAAATGCCAAGGGGTACCCCTTTGCATTTTTAGCGATTTTGGGCCATTTTTGGAGGTGCCCTTTTTTTGATGGGAAATTGTTAGGGCCCTCCTAGGGAGGCTGTAAATAAAATTTGACACCGGTCTGACCGGTATTTCCTGAGATAATGGGTGTTGAAGGGCCCTCCTTGTGAAGCCACAAAAGAGCCCATAACTCCCGAACCCGTTGGAATTTTCCGGAACAGACAACGGTTCTGGATTCGGGGGAGCGAACCCTTTCCAACGAGGCCCCATTCGTCGAAATCGGAGTACTTTGCCAAAAAAGTGCAAAAAAATGCCAAGGGGTACCCCTTTGCATTTTTAGCGATTTTGGGCCATTTTTGGAGGTGCCCTTTTTTTGATGGGAAATTGTTAGGGCCCTCCTAGGGAGGCTGTAAATAAAATTTGACACCGGTCTGACCGGTATTTCCTGAGATAATGGGTGTTGAAGGGCCCTCCTTGTGAAGCCACAAAAGAGCCCATAACTCCCGAACCCGTTGGAATTTTCCGGAACAGACAACGGTTCTGGATTCGGGGGAGCGAACCCTTTCCAACGAGGCCCCATTCGTCGAAATCGGAGTACTTTGCCAAAAAAGTGCAAAAAAATGCCAAGGGGTACCCTTTGCATTTTTAGCGATTTTGGGCCATTTTTGGAGGTGCCCTTTTTTTAATGGGAAATTGTTAGGGCCCTCCTAGGGAGGCTGTAAATAAAATTTGACACCGGTCTGACCGGTATTTCCTGAGATAATGGGTGTTGAAGGGCCCTCCTTGTGAAGCCACAAAAGAGCCCATAACTCCCGAACCCGTTGGAATTTTCCTTTCCAACGAGGCCCCATTCGTCGAAATCGGAGCACTTTGCCAAAAAAGTGCAAAAAAATGCCAAGGGGTACCCCTTTGCATTTTTAGCGATTTTGGGCCATTTTTGGAGGTGCCCTTTTTTTGATGGGAAATTGTTAGGGCCCTCCTAGGGAGGCTGTAAATAAAATTTGACACCGGTCTGACCGGTATTTCCTGAGATAATGGGTGTTGAAGGGCCCTCCTTGTGAAGCCACAAAAGAGCCCATAACTCCCGAACCCGTTGGAATTTTCCGGAACAGACAACGGTTCTGGATTCGGGGGAGCGAACCCTTTCCAACGAGGCCCCATTCGTCGAAATCGGAGTACTTTGCCAAAAAAGTGCAAAAAAATGCCAAGGGGTACCCCTTTGCATTTTTAGCGATTTTGGGCCATTTTTGGAGGTGCCCTTTTTTTGATGGGAAATTGTTAGGGCCCTCCTAGGGAGGCTGTAAATAAAATTTGACACCGGTCTGACCGGTATTTCCTGAGATAATGGGTGTTGAAGGGCCCTCCTTGTGAAGCCACAAAAGAGCCCATAACTCCCGAACCCGTTGGAATTTTCCGGAACAGACAACGGTTCTGGATTCGGGGGAGCGAACCCTTTCCAACGAGGCCCCATTCGTCGAAATCGGAGTACTTTGCCAAAAAAGTGCAAAAAAATGCCAAGGGGTACCCCTTTGCATTTTTAGCGATTTTGGGCCATTTTTGGAGGTGCCCTTTTTTTGATGGGAAATTGTTAGGGCCCTCCTAGGGAGGCTGTAAATAAAATTTGACACCGGTCTGACCGGTATTTCCTGAGATAATGGGTGTTGAAGGGCCCTCCTTGTGAAGCCACAAAAGAGCCCATAACTCCCGAACCCGTTGGAATTTTCCGGAACAGACAACGGTTCTGGATTCGGGGGAGCGAACCCTTTCCAACGAGGCCCCATTCGTCGAAATCGGAGTACTTTGCCAAAAAAGTGCAAAAAAATGCCAAGGGGTACCCCTTTGCATTTTTAGCGATTTTGGGCCATTTTTGGAGGTGCCATTTTTTTGATGGGAAATTGTTAGGGCCCTCCTAGGGAGGCTGTAAATTAAATTTGACACCGGTCTGACCGGTATTTCCTGAGATAATGGGTGTTGAAGGGCCCTCCTTGTGAAGCCACAAAAGAGCCCATAACTCCCGAACCCGTTGGAATTTTCCGGAACAGACAACGGTTCTGGATTCGGGGGAGCGAACCCTTTCCAACGAGGCCCCATTCGTCGAAATCGGAGTACTTTGCCAAAAAAGTGCAAAAAAATGCCAAGGGGTACCCCTTTGCATTTTTAGCGATTTTGGGCCATTTTTGGAGGTGCCCTTTTTTTGATGGGAAATTGTTAGGGCCCTCCTAGGGAGGCTGTAAATAAAATTTGACACCGGTCTGACCGGTATTTCCTGAGATAATGGGTGTTGAAGGGCCCTCCTTGTGAAGCCACAAAAGAGCCCATAACTCCCGAACCCGTTGGAATTTTCCGGAACAGACAACGGTTCTGGATTCGGGGGAGCGAACCCTTTCCAACGAGGCCCCATTCGTCGAAATCGGAGCACTTTGCCAAAAAAGTGCAAAAAAATGCCAAGGGGTACCCCTTTGCATTTTTAGCGATTTTGGGCCATTTTTGGAGGTGCCCTTTTTTTGATGGGAAATTGTTAGGGCCCTCCTAGGGAGGCTGTAAATTAAATTTGACACCGGTCTGACCGGTATTTCCTGAGATAATGGGTGTTGAAGGGCCCTCCTTGTGAAGCCACAAAAGAGCCCATAACTCCCGAACCCGTTGGAATTTTCCGGAACAGACAACGGTTCTGGATTCGGGGGAGCGAACCCTTTCCAACGAGGCCCCATTCGTCGAAATCGGAGCACTTTGCCAAAAAAGTGCAAAAAAATGCCAAGGGGTACCCCTTTGCATTTTTAGCGATTTTGGGCCATTTTTGGAGGTGCCCTTTTTTTAATGGGAAATTGTTAGGGCCCTCCTAGGGAGGCTGTAAATAAAATTTGACACCGGTCTGACCGGTATTTCCTGAGATAATGGGTGTTGAAGGTCCCTCCTTGTGAAGCCACAAAAGAGCCCATAACTCCCGAACCCGTTGGAATTTTCCGGAACAGACAACGGTTCTGGATTCGGGGGAGCGAACCCTTTCCAACGAGGCCCCATTCGTCGAAATCGGAGCACTTTGCCAAAAAAGTGCAAAAAAATGCCAAGGGGTACCCCTTTGCATTTTTAGCGATTTTGGGCCATTTTTGGAGGTGCCCTTTTTTTGATGGGAAATTGTTAGGGCCCTCCTAGGGAGGCTGTAAATAAAATTTGACACCGGTCTGACCGGTATTTCCTGAGATAATGGGTGTTGAAGGGCCCTCCTTGTGAAGCCACAAAAGAGCCCATAACTCCCGAACCCGTTGGAATTTTCCGGAACAGACAACGGTTCTGGATTCGGGGGAGCGAACCCTTTCCAACGAGGCCCCATTCGTCGAAATCGGAGCACTTTGCCAAAAAAGTGCAAAAAAATGCCAAGGGGTACCCCTTTGCATTTTTAGCGATTTTGGGCCATTTTTGGAGGTGCCCTTTTTTTAATGGGAAATTGTTAGGGCCCTCCTAGGGAGGCTGTAAATAAAATTTGACACCGGTCTGACCGGTATTTCCTGAGATAATGGGTGTTGAAGGGCCCTCCTTGTGAAGCCACAAAAGAGCCCATAACTCCCGAACCCGTTGGAATTTTCCGGAACAGACAACGGTTCTGGATTCGGGGGAGCGAACCCTTTCCAACGAGGCCCCATTCGTCGAAATCGGAGTACTTTGCCAAAAAAGTGCAAAAAAATGCCAAGGGGTACCCTTTGCATTTTTAGCGATTTTGGGCCATTTTTGGAGGTGCCCTTTTTTTAATGGGAAATTGTTAGGGCCCTCCTAGGGAGGCTGTAAATAAAATTTGACACCGGTCTGACCGGTATTTCCTGAGATAATGGGTGTTGAAGGGCCCTCCTTGTGAAGCCACAAAAGAGCCCATAACTCCCGAACCCGTTGGAATTTTCCGGAACAGACAACGGTTCTGGATTCGGGGGAGCGAACCCTTTCCAACGAGGCCCCATTCGTCGAAATCGGAGTACTTTGCCAAAAAAGTGCAAAAAAATGCCAAGGGGTACCCCTTTGCATTTTTAGCGATTTTGGGCCATTTTTGGAGGTGCCCTTTTTTTAATGGGAAATTGTTAGGGCCCTCCTAGGGAGGCTGTAAATAAAATTTGACACCGGTCTGACCGGTATTTCCTGAGATAATGGGTGTTGAAGGTCCCTCCTTGTGAAGCCACAAAAGAGCCCATAACTCCCGAACCCGTTGGAATTTTCCGGAACAGACAACGGTTCTGGATTCGGGGGAGCGAACCCTTTCCAACGAGGCCCCATTCGTCGAAATCGGAGCACTTTGCCAAAAAAGTGCAAAAAAATGCCAAGGGGTACCCCTTTGCATTTTTAGCGATTTTGGGCCATTTTTGGAGGTGCCCTTTTTTTGATGGGAAATTGTTAGGGCCCTCCTAGGGAGGCTGTAAATAAAATTTGACACCGGTCTGACCGGTATTTCCTGAGATAATGGGTGTTGAAGGGCCCTCCTTGTGAAGCCACAAAAGAGCCCATAACTCCCGAACCCGTTGGAATTTTCCGGAACAGACAACGGTTCTGGATTCGGGGGAGCGAACCCTTTCCAACGAGGCCCCATTCGTCGAAATCGGAGCACTTTGCCAAAAAAGTGCAAAAAAATGCCAAGGGGTACCCCTTTGCATTTTTAGCGATTTTGGGCCATTTTTGGAGGTGCCCTTTTTTTAATGGGAAATTGTTAGGGCCCTCCTAGGGAGGCTGTAAATAAAATTTGACACCGGTCTGACCGGTATTTCCTGAGATAATGGGTGTTGAAGGGCCCTCCTTGTGAAGCCACAAAAGAGCCCATAACTCCCGAACCCGTTGGAATTTTCCGGAACAGACAACGGTTCTGGATTCGGGGGAGCGAACCCTTTCCAACGAGGCCCCATTCGTCGAAATCGGAGTACTTTGCCAAAAAAGTGCAAAAAAATGCCAAGGGGTACCCTTTGCATTTTTAGCGATTTTGGGCCATTTTTGGAGGTGCCCTTTTTTTAATGGGAAATTGTTAGGGCCCTCCTAGGGAGGCTGTAAATAAAATTTGACACCGGTCTGACCGGTATTTCCTGAGATAATGGGTGTTGAAGGGCCCTCCTTGTGAAGCCACAAAAGAGCCCATAACTCCCGAACCCGTTGGAATTTTCCGGAACAGACAACGGTTCTGGATTCGGGGGAGCGAACCCTTTCCAACGAGGCCCCATTCGTCGAAATCGGAGTACTTTGCCAAAAAAGTGCAAAAAAATGCCAAGGGGTACCCCTTTGCATTTTTAGCGATTTTGGGCCGGTCTGACCGGTATTTCCTGAGATAATGGGTGTTGAAGGGCCCTCCTTGTGAAGCCACAAAAGAGCCCATAACTCCCGAACCCGTTGGAATTTTCCGGAACAGACAACGGTTCTGGATTCGGGGGAGCGAACCCTTTCCAACGAGGCCCCATTCGTCGAAATCGGAGTACTTTGCCAAAAAAGTGCAAAAAAATGCCAAGGGGTACCCCTTTGCATTTTTAGCGATTTTGGGCCGGTCTGACCGGTATTTCCTGAGATAATGGGTGTTGAAGGGCCCTCCTTGTGAAGCCACAAAAGAGCCCATAACTCCCGAACCCGTTGGAATTTTCCGGAACAGACAACGGTTCTGGATTCGGGGGAGCGAACCCTTTCCAACGAGGCCCCATTCGTCGAAATCGGAGTACTTTGCCAAAAAAGTGCAAAAAAATGCCAAGGGGTACCCTTTGCATTTTTAGCGATTTTGGGCCATTTTTGGAGGTGCCCTTTTTTTAATGGGAAATTGTTAGGGCCCTCCTAGGGAGGCTGTAAATAAAATTTGACACCGGTCTGACCGGTATTTCCTGAGATAATGGGTGTTGAAGGGCCCTCCTTGTGAAGCCACAAAAGAGCCCATAACTCCCGAACCCGTTGGAATTTTCCGGAACAGACAACGGTTCTGGATTCGGGGGAGCGAACCCTTTCCAACGAGGCCCCATTCGTCGAAATCGGAGTACTTTGCCAAAAAAGTGCAAAAAAATGCCAAGGGGTACCCCTTTGCATTTTTAGCGATTTTGGGCCGGTCTGACCGGTATTTCCTGAGATAATGGGTGTTGAAGGGCCCTCCTTGTGAAGCCACAAAAGAGCCCATAACTCCCGAACCCGTTGGAATTTTCCGGAACAGACAACGGTTCTGGATTCGGGGGAGCGAACCCTTTCCAACGAGGCCCCATTCGTCGAAATCGGAGCCCTTTGCCAAAAAAGTGCAAAAAAATGCCAAGGGGTACCCCTTTGCATTTTTAGCGATTTTGGGCCATTTTTGGAGGTGCCCTTTTTTTGATGGGAAATTGTTAGGGCCCTCCTAGGGAGGCTGTAAATAAAATTTGACACCGGTCTGACCGGTATTTCCTGAGATAATGGGTGTTGAAGGGCCCTCCTTGTGAAGCCACAAAAGAGCCCATAACTCCCGAACCCGTTGGAATTTTCCGGAACAGACAACGGTTCTGGATTCGGGGGAGCGAACCCTTTCCAACGAGGCCCCATTCGTCGAAATCGGAGTACTTTGCCAAAAAAGTGCAAAAAAATGCCAAGGGGTACCCCTTTGCATTTTTAGCGATTTTGGGCCATTTTTGGAGGTGCCCTTTTTTTAATGGGAAATTGTTAGGGCCCTCCTAGGGAGGCTGTAAATAAAATTTGACACCGGTCTGACCGGTATTTCCTGAGATAATGGGTGTTGAAGGGCCCTCCTTGTGAAGCCACAAAAGAGCCCATAACTCCCGAACCCGTTGGAATTTTCCGGAACAGACAACGGTTCTGGATTCGGGGGAGCGAACCCTTTCCAACGAGGCCCCATTCGTCGAAATCGGAGTACTTTGCCAAAAAAGTGCAAAAAAATGCCAAGGGGTACCCCTTTGCATTTTTAGCGATTTTGGGCCATTTTTGGAGGTGCCCTTTTTTTGATGGGAAATTGTTAGGGCCCTCCTAGGGAGG
The DNA here is from genome assembly GCA_963855945.1 of Thereva nobilitata. NCBI lineage: Eukaryota > Metazoa > Arthropoda > Insecta > Diptera > Therevidae > Thereva > Thereva nobilitata. Next base: position 106,446,400 of record OY979698.1, on the reverse strand, counting down.
CTGTAAATAAAATTTGACACCGGTCTGACCGGTATTTCCTGAGATAATGGGTGTTGAAGGGCCCTCCTTGTGAAGCCACAAAAGAGCCCATAACTCCCGAACCCGTTGGAATTTTCCGGAACAGACAACGGTTCTGGATTCGGGGGAGCGAACCCTTTCCAACGAGGCCCCATTCGTCGAAATCGGAGCACTTTGCCAAAAAAGTGCAAAAAAATGCCAAGGGGTACCCCTTTGCATTTTTAGCGATTTTGGGCCATTTTTGGAGGTGCCCTTTTTTTGATGGGAAATTGTTAGGGCCCTCCTAGGGAGGCTGTAAATAAAATTTGACACCGGTCTGACCGGTATTTCCTGAGATAATGGGTGTTGAAGGGCCCTCCTTGTGAAGCCACAAAAGAGCCCATAACTCCCGAACCCGTTGGAATTTTCCGGAACAGACAACGGTTCTGGATTCGGGGGAGCGAACCCTTTCCAACGAGGCCCCATTCGTCGAAATCGGAGTACTTTGCCAAAAAAGTGCAAAAAAATGCCAAGGGGTACCCCTTTGCATTTTTAGCGATTTTGGGCCATTTTTGGAGGTGCCCTTTTTTTGATGGGAAATTGTTAGGGCCCTCCTAGGGAGGCTGTAAATAAAATTTGACACCGGTCTGACCGGTATTTCCTGAGATAATGGGTGTTGAAGGGCCCTCCTTGTGAAGCCACAAAAGAGCCCATAACTCCCGAACCCGTTGGAATTTTCCGGAACAGACAACGGTTCTGGATTCGGGGGAGCGAACCCTTTCCAACGAGGCCCCATTCGTCGAAATCGGAGCCCTTTGCCAAAAAAGTGCAAAAAAATGCCAAGGGGTACCCCTTTGCATTTTTAGCGATTTTGGGCCATTTTTGGAGGTGCCCTTTTTTTGATGGGAAATTGTTAGGGCCCTCCTAGGGAGGCTGTAAATAAAATTTGACACCGGTCTGACCGGTATTTCCTGAGATAATGGGTGTTGAAGGGCCCTCCTTGTGAAGCCACAAAAGAGCCCATAACTCCCGAACCCGTTGGAATTTTCCGGAACAGACAACGGTTCTGGATTCGGGGGAGCGAACCCTTTCCAACGAGGCCCCATTCGTCGAAATCGGAGTACTTTGCCAAAAAAGTGCAAAAAAATGCCAAGGGGTACCCCTTTGCATTTTTAGCGATTTTGGGCCATTTTTGGAGGTGCCCTTTTTTTAATGGGAAATTGTTAGGGCCCTCCTAGGGAGGCTGTAAATAAAATTTGACACCGGTCTGACCGGTATTTCCTGAGATAATGGGTGTTGAAGGGCCCTCCTTGTGAAGCCACAAAAGAGCCCATAACTCCCGAACCCGTTGGAATTTTCCGGAACAGACAACGGTTCTGGATTCGGGGGAGCGAACCCTTTCCAACGAGGCCCCATTCGTCGAAATCGGAGTACTTTGCCAAAAAAGTGCAAAAAAATGCCAAGGGGTACCCCTTTGCATTTTTAGCGATTTTGGGCCATTTTTGGAGGTGCCCTTTTTTTGATGGGAAATTGTTAGGGCCCTCCTAGGGAGGCTGTAAATAAAATTTGACACCGGTCTGACCGGTATTTCCTGAGATAATGGGTGTTGAAGGGCCCTCCTTGTGAAGCCACAAAAGAGCCCATAACTCCCGAACCCGTTGGAATTTTCCGGAACAGACAACGTTTCTGGATTCGGGGGAGCGAACCCTTTCCAACGAGGCCCCATTCGTCGAAATCGGAGCACTTTGCCAAAAAAGTGCAAAAAAATGCCAAGGGGTACCCCTTTGCATTTTTAGCGATTTTGGGCCATTTTTGGAGGTGCCCTTTTTTTGATGGGAAATTGTTAGGGCCCTCCTAGGGAGGCTGTAAATAAAATTTGACACCGGTCTGACCGGTATTTCCTGAGATAATGGGTGTTGAAGGGCCCTCCTTGTGAAGCCACAAAAGAGCCCATAACTCCCGAACCCGTTGGAATTTTCCGGAACAGACAACGGTTCTGGATTCGGGGGAGCGAACCCTTTCCAACGAGGCCCCATTCGTCGAAATCGGAGTACTTTGCCAAAAAAGTGCAAAAAAATGCCAAGGGGTACCCCTTTGCATTTTTAGCGATTTTGGGCCATTTTTGGAGGTGCCCTTTTTTTGATGGGAAATTGTTAGGGCCCTCCTAGGGAGGCTGTAAATAAAATTTGACACCGGTCTGACCGGTATTTCCTGAGATAATGGGTGTTGAAGGGCCCTCCTTGTGAAGCCACAAAAGAGCCCATAACTCCCGAACCCGTTGGAATTTTCCGGAACAGACAACGGTTCTGGATTCGGGGGAGCGAACCCTTTCCAACGAGGCCCCATTCGTCGAAATCGGAGCACTTTGCCAAAAAAGTGCAAAAAAATGCCAAGGGGTACCCCTTTGCATTTTTAGCGATTTTGGGCCATTTTTGGAGGTGCCCTTTTTTTGATGGGAAATTGTTAGGGCCCTCCTAGGGAGGCTGTAAATAAAATTTGACACCGGTCTGACCGGTATTTCCTGAGATAATGGGTGTTGAAGGGCCCTCCTTGTGAAGCCACAAAAGAGCCCATAACTCCCGAACCCGTTGGAATTTTCCGGAACAGACAACGGTTCTGGATTCGGGGGAGCGAACCCTTTCCAACGAGGCCCCATTCGTCGAAATCGGAGCAATTTGCCAAAAAAGTGCAAAAAAATGCCAAGGGGTACCCCTTTGCATTTTTAGCGATTTTGGGCCATTTTTGGAGGTGCCCTTTTTTTGATGGGAAATTGTTAGGGCCCTCCTAGGGAGGCTGTAAATAAAATTTGACACCGGTCTGACCGGTATTTCCTGAGATAATGGGTGTTGAAGGGCCCTCCTTGTGAAGCCACAAGAGCCCATAACTCCCGAACCCGTTTGAATTTTCCGGAACAGACAACGGTTCTGGATTCGGGGGAGCGAACCCTTTCCAACGAGGCCCCATTCGTCGAAATCGGAGCACTTTGCCAAAAAAGTGCAAAAAAATGCCAAGGGGTACCCCTTTGCATTTTTAGCGATTTTGGGCCATTTTTGGAGGTGCCCTTTTTTTGATGGGAAATTGTTAGGGCCCTCCTAGGGAGGCTGTAAATTAAATTTGACACCGGTCTCACCGGTATTTCCTGAGATAATGGGTGTTGAAGGGCCCTCCTTGTGAAGCCACAAAAGAGCCCATAACTCCCGAACCCGTTGGAATTTTCTGGAACAGACAACGGTTCTGGATTCGGGGGAGCGAACCCTTTCCAACGAGGCCCCATTCGTCGAAATCGGAGTACTTTGCCAAAAAAGTGCAAAAAAATGCCAAGGGGTACCCCTTTGCATTTTTAGCGATTTTGGGCCATTTTTGGAGGTGCCCTTTTTTTGATGGAAAATTGTTAGGGCCCTCCTAGGGAGGCTGTAAATAAAATTTGACACCGGTCTGACCGGTATTTCCTGAGATAATGGGTGTTGAAGGGCCCTCCTTGTGAAGCCACAAAAGAGCCCATAACTCCCGAACCCGTTGGAATTTTCCGGAACAGACAACGGTTCTGGATTCGGGGGAGCGAACCCTTTCCAACGAGGCCCCATTCGTCGAAATCGGAGCACTTTGCCAAAAAAGTGCAAAAAAATGCCAAGGGGTACCCCTTTGCATTTTTAGCGATTTTGGGCCATTTTTGGAGGTGCCCTTTTTTTGATGGGAAATTGTTAGGGCCCTCCTAGGGAGGCTGTAAATAAAATTTGACACCGGTCTGACCGGTATTTCCTGAGATAATGGGTGTTGAAGGGCCCTCCTTGTGAAGCCACAAAAGAGCCCATAACTCCCGAACCCGTTGGAATATTCCGGAACAGACAACGGTTCTGGATTCGGGGGAGCGAACCCTTTCCAACGAGGCCCCATTCGTCGAAATCGGAGTACTTTGCCAAAAAAGTGCAAAAAAATGCCAAGGAGTACCCCTTTGCATTTTTAGCGATTTTGGGCCATTTTTGGAGGTGCCCTTTTTTTGATGGGAAATTGTTAGGGCCCTCCTAGGGAGGCTGTAAATAAAATTTGACACCGGTCTGACCGGTATTTCCTGAGATAATGGGTGTTGAAGGGCCCTCCTTGTGAAGCCACAAAAGAGCCCATAACTCCCGAACCCGTTGGAATTTTCCGGAACAGACAACGGTTCTGGATTCGGGGGAGCGAACCCTTTCCAACGAGGCCCCATTCGTCGAAATCGGAGTACTTTGCCAAAAAAGTGCAAAAAAATGCCAAGGGGTACCCCTTTGCATTTTTAGCGATTTTGGGCCATTTTTGGAGGTGCCCTTTTTTTGATGGAAAATTGTTAGGGCCCTCCTAGGGAGGCTGTAAATAAAATTTGACACCGGTCTGACCGGTATTTCCTGAGATAATGGGTGTTGAAGGGCCCTCCTTGTGAAGCCACAAAAGAGCCCATAACTCCCGAACCCGTTGGAATATTCCGGAACAGACAACGGTTCTGGATTCGGGGGAGCGAACCCTTTCCAACGAGGCCCCATTCGTCGAAATCGGAGTACTTTGCCAAAAAAGTGCAAAAAAATGCCAAGGGGTACCCCTTTGCATTTTTAGCGATTTTGGGCCATTTTTGGAGGTGCCCTTTTTTTGATGGGAAATTGTTAGGGCCCTCCTAGGGAGGCTGTAAATAAAATTTGACACCGGTCTGACCGGTATTTCCTGAGATAATGGGTGTTGAAGGGCCCTCCTTGTGAAGCCACAAAAGAGCCCATAACTCCCGAACCCGTTGGAATTTTCCGGAACAGACAACGGTTCTGGATTCGGGGGAGCGAACCCTTTCCAACGAGGCCCCATTCGTCGAAATCGGAGTACTTTGCCAAAAAAGTGCAAAAAAATGCCAAGGGGTACCCCTTTGCATTTTTAGCGATTTTGGGCCATTTTTGGAGGTGCCCTTTTTTAATGGGAAATTGTTAGGGCCCTCCTAGGGAGGCTGTAAATAAAATTTGACACCGGTCTGACCGGTATTTCCTGAGATAATGGGTGTTGAAGGGCCCTCCTTGTGAAGCCACAAAAGAGCCCATAACTCCCGAACCCGTTGGAATTTTCCGGAACAGACAACGGTTCTGGATTCGGGGGAGCGAACCCTTTCCAACGAGGCCCCATTCGTCGAAATCGGAGTACTTTGCCAAAAAAGTGCAAAAAAATGCCAAGGGGTACCCCTTTGCATTTTTAGCGATTTTGGGCCATTTTTGGAGGTGCCCTTTTTTTGATGGGAAATTGTTAGGGCCCTCCTAGGGAGGCTGTAAATAAAATTTGACACCGGTCTGACCGGTATTTCCTGAGATAATGGGTGTTGAAGGGCCCTCCTTGTGAAGCCACAAAAGAGCCCATAACTCCCGAACCCGTTGGAATTTTCCGGAACAGACAACGGTTCTGGATTCGGGGGAGCGAACCCTTTCCAACGAGGCCCCATTCGTCGAAATCGGAGTACTTTGCCAAAAAAGTGCAAAAAAATGCCAAGGGGTACCCCTTTGCATTTTTAGCGATTTTGGGCCATTTTTGGAGGTGCCCTTTTTTTGATGGGAAATTGTTAGGGCCCTCCTAGGGAGGCTGTAAATAAAATTTGACACCGGTCTGACCGGTATTTCCTGAGATAATGGGTGTTGAAGGGCCCTCCTTGTGAAGCCACAAAAGAGCCCATAACTCCCGAACCCGTTGGAATTTTCCGGAACAGACAACGGTTCTGGATTCGGGGGAGCGAACCCTTTCCAACGAGGCCCCATTCGTCGAAATCGGAGCACTTTGCCAAAAAAGTGCAAAAAAATGCCAAGGGGTACACCTTTGCATTTTTAGCGATTTTGGGCCATTTTTGGAGGTGCCCTTTTTTTGATGGGAAATTGTTAGGGCCCTCCTAGGGAGGCTGTAAATTAAATTTGACACCGGTCTGACCGGTATTTCCTGAGATAATGGGTGTTGAAGGGCCCTCCTTGTGAAGCCACAAAAGAGCCCATAACTCCCGAACCCGTTGGAATATTCCGGAACAGACAACGGTTCTGGATTCGGGGGAGCGAACCCTTTCCAACGAGGCCCCATTCGTCGAAATCGGAGCACTTTGCCAAAAAAGTGCAAAAAAATGCCAAGGGGTACCCCTTTGCATTTTTAGCGATTTTGGGCCATTTTTGGAGGTGCCCTTTTTTTGATGGGAAATTGTTAGGGCCCTCCTAGGGAGGCTGTAAATAAAATTTGACACCGGTCTGACCGGTATTTCCTGAGATAATGGGTGTTGAAGGGCCCTCCTTGTGAAGCCACAAAAGGGCCCATAACTCCCGAACCCGTTGGAATTTTCCGGAACAGACAACGGTTCTGGATTCGGGGGAGCGAACCCTTTCCAACGAGGCCCCATTCGTCGAAATCGGAGCACTTTGCCAAAAAAGTGCAAAAAAATGCCAAGGGGTACCCCTTTGCATTTTTAGCGATTTTGGGCCATTTTTGGAGGTGCCCTTTTTTTGATGGGAAATTGTTAGGGCCCTCCTAGGGAGGCTGTAAATAAAATTTGACACCGGTCTGACCGGTATTTCCTGAGATAATGGGTGTTGAAGGGCCCTCCTTGTGAAGCCACAAAAGAGCCCATAACTCCCGAACCCGTTGGAATTTTCCGGAACAGACAACGGTTCTGGATTCGGGGGAGCGAACCCTTTCCAACGAGGCCCCATTCGTCGAAATCGGAGCACTTTGCCAAAAAAGTGCAAAAAAATGCCAAGGGGTACCCCTTTGCATTTTTAGCGATTTTGGGCCATTTTTGGAGGTGCCCTTTTTTTGATGGGAAATTGTTAGGGCCCTCCTAGGGAGGCTGTAAATTAAATTTGACACCGGTCTGACCGGTATTTCCTGAGATAATGGGTGTTGAAGGGCCCTCCTTGTGAAGCCACAAAAGAGCCCATAACTCCCGAACCCGTTGGAATATTCCGGAACAGACAACGGTTCTGGATTCGGGGGAGCGAACCCTTTCCAACGAGGCCCCATTCGTCGAGCACTTTGCCAAAAAAGTGCAAAAAAATGCCAAGGGGTACCACTTTGCATTTTTAGCGATTTTGGGCCATTTTTGGAGGTGCCCTTTTTTGATGGGAAATTGTTAGGGCCCTCCTAGGGAGGCTGTAAATTAAATTTGACACCGGTCTGACCGGTATTTCCTGAGATAATGGGTGTTGAAGGGCCCTCCTTGTGAAGCCACAAAAGAGCCCATAACTCCCGAACCCGTTGGAATATTCCGGAACAGACAACGGTTCTGGATTCGGGGGAGCGAACCCTTTCCAACGAGGCCCCATTCGTCGAAATCGGAGCACTTTGCCAAAAAAGTGCAAAAAAATGCCAAGGGGTACCCCTTTGCATTTTTAGCGATTTTGGGCCATTTTTGGAGGTGCCCTTTTTTTGATGGGAAATTGTTAGGGCCCTCCTAGGGAGGCTGTAAATTAAATTTGACACCGGTCTGACCGGTATTTCCTGAGATAATGGGTGTTGAAGGGCCCTCCTTGTGAAGCCACAAAAGAGCCCATAACTCCCGAACCCGTTGGAATTTTCCGGAACAGACAACGGTTCTGGATTCGGGGGAGCGAACCCTTTCCAACGAGGCCCCATTCGTCGAAATCGGAGTACTTTGCCAAAAAAGTGCAAAAAAATGCCAAGGGGTACCCCTTTGCATTTTTAGCGATTTTGGGCCATTTTTGGAGGTGCCCTTTTTTTGATGGGAAATTGTTAGGGCCCTCCTAGGGAGGCTGTAAATAAAATTTGACACCGGTCTGACCGGTATTTCCTGAGATAATGGGTGTTGAAGGGCCCTCCTTGTGAAGCCACAAAAGAGCCCATAACTCCCGAACCCGTTGGAATTTTCCGGAACAGACAACGGTTCTGGATTCGGGGGAGCGAACCCTTTCCAACGAGGCCCCATTCGTCGAAATCGGAGCACTTTGCCAAAAAAGTGCAAAAAAATGCCAAGGGGTACCCCTTTGCATTTTTAGCGATTTTGGGCCATTTTTGGAGGTGCCCTTTTTTTGATGGGAAATTGTTAGGGCCCTCCTAGGGAGGCTGTAAATTAAATTTGACACCGGTCTGACCGGTATTTCCTGAGATAATGGGTGTTGAAGGGCCCTCCTTGTGAAGCCACAAAAGAGCCCATAACTCCCGAACCCGTTGGAATTTTCCGGAACAGACAACGGTTCTGGATTCGGGGGAGCGAACCCTTTCCAACGAGGCCCCATTCGTCGAAATCGGAGTACTTTGCCAAAAAAGTGCAAAAAAATGCCAAGGGGTACCCCTTTGCATTTTTAGCGATTTTGGGCCATTTTTGGAGGTGCCCTTTTTTTGATGGGAAATTGTTAGGGCCCTCCTAGGGAGGCTGTAAATAAAATTTGACACCGGTCTGACCGGTATTTCCTGAGATAATGGGTGTTGAAGGGCCCTCCTTGTGAAGCCACAAAAGAGCCCATAACTCCCGAACCCGTTGGAATTTTCCGGAACAGACAACGGTTCTGGATTCGGGGGAGCGAACCCTTTCCAACGAGGCCCCATTCGTCGAAATCGGAGCACTTTGCCAAAAAAGTGCAAAAAAATGCCAAGGGGTACCCCTTTGCATTTTTAGCGATTTTGGGCCATTTTTGGAGGTGCCCTTTTTTTGATGGGAAATTGTTAGGGCCCTCCTAGGGAGGCTGTAAATAAAATTTGACACCGGTCTGACCGGTATTTCCTGAGATAATGGGTGTTGAAGGGCCCTCCTTGTGAAGCCACAAAAGAGCCCATAACTCCCGAACCCGTTGGAATTTTCCGGAACAGACAACGGTTCTGGATTCGGGGGAGCGAACCCTTTCCAACGAGGCCCCATTCGTCGAAATCGGAGCACTTTGCCAAAAAAGTGCAAAAAAATGCCAAGGGGTACCCCTTTGCATTTTTAGCGATTTTGGGCCATTTTTGGAGGTGCCCTTTTTTTGATGGGAAATTGTTAGGGCCCTCCTAGGGAGGCTGTAAATAAAATTTGACACCGGTCTGACCGGTATTTCCTGAGATAATGGGTGTTGAAGGGCCCTCCTTGTGAAGCCACAAAAGAGCCCATAACTCCCGAACCCGTTGGAATTTTCCGGAACAGACAACGGTTCTGGATTCGGGGGAGCGAACCCTTTCCAACGAGGCCCCATTCGTCGAAATCGGAGCACTTTGCCAAAAAAGTGCAAAAAAATGCCAAGGGGTACCCCTTTGCATTTTTAGCGATTTTGGGCCATTTTTGGAGGTGCCCTTTTTTTGATGGGAAATTGTTAGGGCCCTCCTAGGGAGGCTGTAAATAAAATTTGACACCGGTCTGACCGGTATTTCCTGAGATAATGGGTGTTGAAGGGCCCTCCTTGTGAAGCCACAAAAGAGCCCATAACTCCCGAACCCGTTGGAATTTTCCGGAACAGACAACGGTTCTGGATTCGGGGGAGCGAACCCTTTCCAACGAGGCCCCATTCGTCGAAATCGGAGCACTTTGCCAAAAAAGTGCAAAAAAATGCCAAGGGGTACCCCTTTGCATTTTTAGCGATTTTGGGCCATTTTTGGAGGTGCCCTTTTTTTGATGGGAAATTGTTAGGGCCCTCCTAGGGAGGCTGTAAATTAAATTTGACACCGGTCTGACCGGTATTTCCTGAGATAATGGGTGTTGAAGGGCCCTCCTTGTGAAGCCACAAAAGAGCCCATAACTCCCGAACCCGTTGGAATTTTCCGGAACAGACAACGGTTCTGGATTCGGGGGAGCGAACCCTTTCCAACGAGGCCCCATTCGTCGAAATCGGAGTACTTTGCCAAAAAAGTGCAAAAAAATGCCAAGGGGTACCCCTTTGCATTTTTAGCGATTTTGGGCCATTTTTGGAGGTGCCCTTTTTTTGATGGGAAATTGTTAGGGCCCTCCTAGGGAGGCTGTAAATAAAATTTGACACCGGTCTGACCGGTATTTCCTGAGATAATGGGTGTTGAAGGGCCCTCCTTGTGAAGCCACAAAAGAGCCCATAACTCCCGAACCCGTTGGAATTTTCCGGAACAGACAACGGTTCTGGATTCGGGGGAGCGAACCCTTTCCAACGAGGCCCCATTCGTCGAAATCGGAGCACTTTGCCAAAAAAGTGCAAAAAAATGCCAAGGGGTACCCCTTTGCATTTTTAGCGATTTTGGGCCATTTTTGGAGGTGCCCTTTTTTTGATGGGAAATTGTTAGGGCCCTCCTAGGGAGGCTGTAAATAAAATTTGACACCGGTCTGACCGGTATTTCCTGAGATAATGGGTGTTGAAGGGCCCTCCTTGTGAAGCCACAAAAGAGCCCATAACTCCCGAACCCGTTGGAATTTTCCGGAACAGACAACGGTTCTGGATTCGGGGGAGCGAACCCTTTCCAAGGAGGCCCCATTCGTCGAAATCGGAGCACTTTGCCAAAAAAGTGCAAAAAAATGCCAAGGGGTACCCCTTTGCATTTTTAGCGATTTTGGGCCATTTTTGGAGGTGCCCTTTTGTTGATGGGAAATTGTTAGGGCCCTCCTAGGGAGGCTGTAAATAAAATTTGACACCGGTCTGACCGGTATTTCCTGAGATAATGGGTGTTGAAGGGCCCTCCTTGTGAAGCCACAAAAGAGCCCATAACTCCCGAACCCGTTGGAATATTCCGGAACAGACAACGGTTCTGGATTCGGGGGAGCGAACCCTTTCCAACGAGGCCCCATTCGTCGAAATCGGAGCACTTTGCCAAAAAAGTGCAAAAAAATGCCAAGGGGTACCCCTTTGCATTTTTAGCGATTTTGGGCCATTTTTGGAGGTGCCCTTTTTTTGATGGGAAATTGTTAGGGCCCTCCTAGGGAGGCTGTAAATAAAATTTGACACCGGTCTGACCGGTATTTCCTGAGATAATGGGTGTTGAAGGGCCCTCCTTGTGAAGCCACAAAAGAGCCCATAACTCCCGAACCCGTTGGAATTTTCCGGAACAGACAACGGTTCTGGATTCGGGGGAGCGAACCCTTTCCAACGAGGCCCCATTCGTCGAAATCGGAGCACTTTGCCAAAAAAGTGCAAAAAAATGCCAAGGGGTACCCCTTTGCATTTTTAGCGATTTTGGGCCATTTTTGGAGGTGCCCTTTTTTTAATGGGAAATTGTTAGGGCCCTCCTAGGGAGGCTGTAAATAAAATTTGACACCGGTCTGACCGGTATTTCCTGAGATAATGGGTGTTGAAGGGCCCTCCTTGTGAAGCCACAAAAGAGCCCATAACTCCCGAACCCGTTGGAATTTTCCGGAACAGACAACGGTTCTGGATTCGGGGGAGCGAACCCTTTCCAACGAGGCCCCATTCGTCGAAATCGGAGCACTTTGCCAAAAAAGTGCAAAAAAATGCCAAGGGGTACCCCTTTGCATTTTTAGCGATTTTGGGCCATTTTTGGAGGTGCCCTTTTTTTAATGGGAAATTGTTAGGGCCCTCCTAGGGAGGCTGTAAATAAAATTTGACACCGGTCTGACCGGTATTTCCTGAGATAATGGGTGTTGAAGGGCCCTCCTTGTGAAGCCACAAAAGAGCCCATAACTCCCGAACCCGTTGGAATAATTTTCCGGAACAGACAACGGTTCTGGATTCGGGGGAGCGAACCCTTTCCAACGAGGCCCCATTCGTCGAAATCGGAGTACTTTGCCAAAAAAGTGCAAAAAAATGCCAAGGGGTACCCCTTTGCATTTTTAGCGATTTTGGGCCATTTTTGGAGGTGCCCTTTTTTTGATGGGAAATTGTTAGGGCCCTCCTAGGGAGGCTGTAAATAAAATTTGACACCGGTCTGACCGGTATTTCCTGAGATAATGGGTGTTGAAGGGCCCTCCTTGTGAAGCCACAAAAGAGCCCATAACTCCCGAACCCGTTGGAATTTTCCGGAACAGACAACGGTTCTGGATTCGGGGGAGCGAACCCTTTCCAACGAGGCCCCATTCGTCGAAATCGGAGCACTTTGCCAAAAAAGTGCAAAAAAATGCCAAGGGGTACCCCTTTGCATTTTTAGCGATTTTGGGCCAGTTTTGGAGGTGCCCTTTTTTTGATGGGAAATTGTTAGGGCCCTTCTAGGGAGGCTGTAAATTAAATTTGACACCGGTCTGACCGGTATTTCCTGAGATAATGGGTGTTGAAGGGCCCTCCTTGTGAAGCCACAAAAGAGCCCATAACTCCCGAACCCGTTGGAATATTCCGGAACAGACAACGGTTCTGGATTCGGGGGAGCGAACCCTTTCCAACGAGGCCCCATTCGTCGAAATCGGAGCACTTTGCCAAAAAAGTGCAAAAAAATGCCAAGGGGTACCCCTTTGCATTTTTAGCGATTTTGGGCCATTTTTGGAGGTGCCCTTTTTTTGATGGGAAATTGTTAGGGCCCTCCTAGGGAGGCTGTAAATTAAATTTGACACCGGTCTGACCGGTATTTCCTGAGATAATGGGTGTTGAAGGGCCCTCCTTGTGAAGCCACAAAAGAGCCCATAACTCCCGAACCCGTTGGAATTTTCCGGAACAGACAACGGTTCTGGATTCGGGGGAGCGAACCCTTTCCAACGAGGCCCCATTCGTCGAAATCGGAGCACTTTGCCAAAAAAGTGCAAAAAAATGCCAAGGGGTACCCCTTTGCATTTTTAGCGATTTTGGGCCATTTTTGGAGGTGCCCTTTTTTTGATGGGAAATTGTTAGGGCCCTCCTAGGGAGGCTGTAAATTAAATTTGACACCGGTCTGACCGGTATTTCCTGAGATAATGGGTGTTGAAGGGCCCTCCTTGTGAAGCCACAAAAGAGCCCATAACTCCCGAACCCGTTGGAATTTTCCGGAACAGACAACGGTTCTGGATTCGGGGGAGCGAACCCTTTCCAACGAGGCCCCATTCGTCGAAATCGGAGTACTTTGCCAAAAAAGTGCAAAAAAATGCCAAGGGGTACCCCTTTGCATTTTTAGCGATTTTGGGCCATTTTTGGAGGTGCCCTTTTTTTGATGGGAAATTGTTAGGGCCCTCCTAGGGAGGCTGTAAATAAAATTTGACACCGGTCTGACCGGTATTTCCTGAGATAATGGGTGTTGAAGGGCCCTCCTTGTGAAGCCACAAAAGAGCCCATAACTCCCGAACCCGTTGGAATTTTCCGGAACAGACAACGGTTCTGGATTCGGGGGAGCGAACCCTTTCCAACGAGGCCCCATTCGTCGAAATCGGAGCACTTTGCCAAAAAAGTGCAAAAAAATGCCAAGGGGTACCCCTTTGCATTTTTAGCGATTTTGGGCCATTTTTGGAGGTGCCCTTTTTTTGATGGGAAATTGTTAGGGCCCTCCTAGGGAGGCTGTAAATTAAATTTGACACCGGTCTGACCGGTATTTCCTGAGATAATGGGTGTTGAAGGGCCCTCCTTGTGAAGCCACAAAAGAGCCCATAACTCCCGAACCCGTTGGAATATTCCGGAACAGACAACGGTTCTGGATTCGGGGGAGCGAACCCTTTCCAACGAGGCCCCATTCGTCGAAATCGGAGCACTTTGCCAAAAAAGTGCAAAAAAATGCCAAGGGGTACCCCTTTGCATTTTTAGCGATTTTGGGCCATTTTTGGAGGTGCCCTTTTTTTGATGGGAAATTGTTAGGGCCCTCCTAGGGAGGCTGTAAATTAAATTTGACACCGGTCTGACCGGTATTTCCTGAGATAATGGGTGTTGAAGGGCCCTCCTTGTGAAGCCACAAAAGAGCCCATAACTCCCGAACCCGTTGGAATTTTCCGGAACAGACAACGGTTCTGGATTCGGGGGAGCGAACCCTTTCCAACGAGGCCCCATTCGTCGAAATCGGAGCACTTTGCCAAAAAAGTGCAAAAAAATGCCAAGGGGTACCCCTTTGCATTTTTAGCGATTTTGGGCCATTTTTGGAGGTGCCCTTTTTTTAATGGGAAATTGTTAGGGCCCTCCTAGGGAGGCTGTAAATAAAATTTGACACCGGTCTGACCGGTATTTCCTGAGATAATGGGTGTTGAAGGGCCCTCCTTGTGAAGCCACAAAAGAGCCCATAACTCCCGAACCCGTTGGAATTTTCCGGAACAGACAACGGTTCTGGATTCGGGGGAGCGAACCCTTTCCAACGAGGCCCCATTCGTCGAAATCGGAGCACTTTGCCAAAAAAGTGCAAAAAAATGCCAAGGGGTACCCCTTTGCATTTTTAGCGATTTTGGGCCATTTTTGGAGGTGCCCTTTTTTGATGGGAAATTGTTAGGGCCCTCCTAGGGAGGCTGTAAATAAAATTTGACACCGGTCTGACCGGTATTTCCTGAGATAATGGGTGTTGAAGGGCCCTCCTTGTGAAGCCACAAAAGAGCCCATAACTCCCGAACCCGTTGGAATTTTCCGGAACAGACAACGGTTCTGGATTCGGGGGAGCGAACCCTTTCCAACGAGGCCCCATTCGTCGAAATCGGAGCACTTTGCCAAAAAAGTGCAAAAAAATGCCAAGGGGTACCCCTTTGCATTTTTAGCGATTTTGGGCCATTTTTGGAGGTGCCCTTTTTTTGATGGGAAATTGTTAGGGCCCTCCTAGGGAGGCTGTAAATAAAATTTGACACCGGTCTGACCGGTATTTCCTGAGATAATGGGTGTTGAAGGGCCCTCCTTGTGAAGCCACAAAAGAGCCCATAACTCCCGAACCCGTTGGAATTTTCCGGAACAGACAACGGTTCTGGATTCGGGGGAGCGAACCCTTTCCAACGAGGCCCCATTCGTCGAAATCGGAGCACTTTGCCAAAAAAGTGCAAAAAATGCCAAGGGGTACCCCTTTGCATTTTTAGCGATTTTGGGCCATTTTTGGAGGTGCCCTTTTTTTAATGGGAAATTGTTAGGGCCCTCCTAGGGAGGCTGTAAATAAAATTTGACACCGGTCTGACCGGTATTTCCTGAGATAATGGGTGTTGAAGGGCCCTCCTTGTGAAGCCACAAAAGAGCCCATAACTCCCGAACCCGTTGGAATTTTCCGGAACAGACAACGGTTCTGGATTCGGGGGAGCGAACCCTTTCCAACGAGGCCCCATTCGTCGAAATCGGAGTACTTTGCCAAAAAAGTGCAAAAAAATGCCAAGGGGTACCCCTTTGCATTTTTAGCGATTTTGGGCCATTTTTGGAGGTGCCCTTTTTTTAATGGGAAATTGTTAGGGCCCTCCTAGGGAGGCTGTAAATAAAATTTGACACCGGTCTGACCGGTATTTCCTGAGATAATGGGTGTTGAAGGGCCCTCCTTGTGAAGCCACAAAAGAGCCCATAACTCCCGAACCCGTTGGAATTTTCCGGAACAGACAACGGTTCTGGATTCGGGGGAGCGAACCCTTTCCAACGAGGCCCCATTCGTCGAAATCGGAGTACTTTGCCAAAAAAGTGCAAAAAAATGCCAAGGGGTACCCCTTTGCATTTTTAGCGATTTTGGGCCATTTTTGGAGGTGCCCTTTTTTTGATGGGAAATTGTTAGGGCCCTCCTAGGGAGGCTGTAAATAAAATTTGACACCGGTCTGACCGGTATTTCCTGAGATAATGGGTGTTGAAGGGCCCTCCTTGTGAAGACACAAAAGAGCCCATAACTCCCGAACCCGTTGGAATTTTCCGGAACAGACAACGGTTCTGGATTCGGGGGAGCGAACCCTTTCCAACGAGGCCCCATTCGTCGAAATCGGAGCACTTTGCCAAAAAAGTGCAAAAAAATGCCAAGGGGTACCCCTTTGCATTTTTAGCGATTTTGGGCCATTTTTGGAGGTGCCCTTTTTTTGATGGGAAATTGTTAGGGCCCTCCTAGGGAGGCTGTAAATAAAATTTGACACCGGTCTGACCGGTATTTCCTGAGATAATGGGTGTTGAAGGGCCCTCCTTGTGAAGACACAAAAGAGCCCATAACTCCCGAACCCGTTGGAATTTTCCGGAACAGACAACGGTTCTGGATTCGGGGGAGCGAACCCTTTCCAACGAGGCCCCATTCGTCGAAATCGGAGCACTTTGCCAAAAAAGTGCAAAAAAATGCCAAGGGGTACCCCTTTGCATTTTTAGCGATTTTGGGCCATTTTTGGAGGTGCCCTTTTTTTGATGGGAAATTGTTAGGGCCCTCCTAGGGAGGCTGTAAATAAAATTTGACACCGGTCTGACCGGTATTTCCTGAGATAATGGGTGTTGAAGGGCCCTCCTTGTGAAGACACAAAAGAGCCCATAACTCCCGAACCCGTTGGAATTTTCCGGAACAGACAACGGTTCTGGATTCGGGGGAGCGAACCCTTTCCAACGAGGCCCCATTCGTCGAAATCGGAGCACTTTGCCAAAAAAGTGCAAAAAAATGCCAAGGGGTACCCCTTTGCATTTTTAGCGATTTTGGGCCATTTTTGGAGGTGCCCTTTTTTTGATGGGAAATTGTTAGGGCCCTCCTAGGGAGGCTGTAAATAAAATTTGACACCGGTCTGACCGGTATTTCCTGAGATAATGGGTGTTGAAGGGCCCTCCTTGTGAAGCCACAAAAGAGCCCATAACTCCCGAACCCGTTGGAATTTTCCGGAACAGACAACGGTTCTGGATTCGGGGGAGCGAACCCTTTCCAACGAGGCCCCATTCGTCGAAATCGGAGCACTTTGCCAAAAAAGTGCAAAAAAATGCCAAGGGGTACCCCTTTGCATTTTTAGCGATTTTGGGCCATTTTTGGAGGTGCCCTTTTTTTGATGGGAAATTGTTAGGGCCCTCCTAGGGAGGCTGTAAATTAAATTTGACACCGGTCTGACCGGTATTTCCTGAGATAATGGGTGTTGAAGGGCCCTCCTTGTGAAGCCACAAAAGAGCCCATAACTCCCGAACCCGTTGGAATATTCCGGAACAGACAACGGTTCTGGATTCGGGGGAGCGAACCCTTTCCAACGAGGCCCCATTCGTCGAAATCGGAGCACTTTGCCAAAAAAGTGCAAAAAAATGCCAAGGGGTACCCCTTTGCATTTTTAGCGATTTTGGGCCATTTTTGGAGGTGCCCTTTTTTTGATGGGAAATTGTTAGGGCCCTCCTAGGGAGGCTGTAAATTAAATTTGACACCGGTCTGACCGGTATTTCCTGAGATAATGGGTGTTGAAGGGTCCTCCTTGTGAAGCCACAAAAGAGCCCATAACTCCCGAACCCGTTGGAATTTTCCGGAACAGACAACGGTTCTGGATTCGGGGGAGCGAACCCTTTCCAACGAGGCCCCATTCGTCGAAATCGGAGCACTTTGCCAAAAAAGTGCAAAAAAATGCCAAGGGGTACCCCTTTGCATTTTTAGCGATTTTGGGCCATTTTTGGAGGTGCCCTTTTTTTGATGGGAAATTGTTAGGGCCCTCCTAGGGAGGCTGTAAATAAAATTTGACACCGGTCTGACCGGTATTTCCTGAGATAATGGGTGTTGAAGGGCCCTCCTTGTGAAGCCACAAAAGAGCCCATAACTCCCGAACCCGTTGGAATTTTCCGGAACAGACAACGGTTCTGGATTCGGGGGAGCGAACCCTTTCCAACGAGGCCCCATTCGTCGAAATCGGAGCACTTTGCCAAAAAAGTGCAAAAAAATGCCAAGGGGTACCCCTTTGCATTTTTAGCGATTTTGGGCCATTTTTGGAGGTGCCCTTTTTTTGATGGGAAATTGTTAGGGCCCTCCTAGGGAGGCTGTAAATTAAATTTGACACCGGTCTGACCGGTATTTCCTGAGATAATGGGTGTTGAAGGGCCCTCCTTGTGAAGCCACAAAAGAGCCCATAACTCCCGAACCCGTTGGAATTTTCCGGAACAGACAACGGTTCTGGATTCGGGGGAGCGAACCCTTTCCAACGAGGCCCCATTCGTCGAAATCGGAGCACTTTGCCAAAAAAGTGCAAAAAAATGCCAAGGGGTACCCCTTTGCATTTTTAGCGATTTTGGGCCATTTTTGGAGGTGCCCTTTTTTTGATGGGAAATTGTTAGGGCCCTCCTAGGGAGGCTGTAAATAAAATTTGACACCGGTCTGACCGGTATTTCCTGAGATAATGGGTGTTGAAGGGCCCTCCTTGTGAAGCCACAAAAGAGCCCATAACTCCCGAACCCGTTGGAATTTTCCGGAACAGACAACGGTTCTGGATTCGGGGGAGCGAACCCTTTCCAACGAGGCCCCATTCGTCGAAATCGGAGCACTTTGCCAAAAAAGTGCAAAAAAATGCCAAGGGGTACCCCTTTGCATTTTTAGCGATTTTGGGCCATTTTTGGAGGTGCCCTTTTTTTAATGGGAAATTGTTAGGGCCCTCCTAGGGAGGCTGTAAATAAAATTTGACACCGGTCTGACCGGTATTTCCTGAGATAATGGGTGTTGAAGGGCCCTCCTTGTGAAGCCACAAAAGAGCCCATAACTCCCGAACCCGTTGGAATTTTCCGGAACAGACAACGGTTCTGGATTCGGGGGAGCGAACCCTTTCCAACGAGGCCCCATTCGTCGAAATCGGAGCACTTTGCCAAAAAAGTGCAAAAAAATGCCAAGGGGTACCCCTTTGCATTTTTAGCGATTTTGGGCCATTTTTGGAGGTGCCCTTTTTTAATGGGAAATTGTTAGGGCCCTCCTAGGGAGGCTGTAAATAAAATTTGACACCGGTCTGACCGGTATTTCCTGAGATAATGGGTGTTGAAGGGCCCTCCTTGTGAAGCCACAAAAGAGCCCATAACTCCCGAACCCGTTGGAATTTTCCGGAACAGACAACGGTTCTGGATTCGGGGGAGCGAACCCTTTCCAACGAGGCCCCATTCGTCGAAATCGGAGCACTTTGCCAAAAAAGTGCAAAAAAATGCCAAGGGGTACCCCTTTGCATTTTTAGCGATTTTGGGCCATTTTTGGAGGTGCCCTTTTTTTAATGGGAAATTGTTAGGGCCCTCCTAGGGAGGCTGTAAATAAAATTTGACACCGGTCTGACCGGTATTTCCTGAGATAATGGGTGTTGAAGGGCCCTCCTTGTGAAGCCACAAAAGAGCCCATAACTCCCGAACCCGTTGGAATTTTCCGGAACAGACAACGGTTCTGGATTCGGGGGAGCGAACCCTTTCCAACGAGGCCCCATTCGTCGAAATCGGAGTACTTTGCCAAAAAAGTGCAAAAAAATGCCAAGGGGTACCCCTTTGCATTTTTAGCGATTTTGGGCCATTTTTGGAGGTGCCCTTTTTTTAATGGGAAATTGTTAGGGCCCTCCTAGGGAGGCTGTAAATAAAATTTGACACCGGTCTGACCGGTATTTCCTGAGATAATGGGTGTTGAAGGGCCCTCCTTGTGAAGCCACAAAAGAGCCCATAACTCCCGAACCCGTTGGAATTTTCCGGAACAGACAACGGTTCTGGATTCGGGGGAGCGAACCCTTTCCAACGAGGCCCCATTCGTCGAAATCGGAGTACTTTGCCAAAAAAGTGCAAAAAAATGCCAAGGGGTACCCCTTTGCATTTTTAGCGATTTTGGGCCATTTTTGGAGGTGCCCTTTTTTTGATGGGAAATTGTTAGGGCCCTCCTAGGGAGGCTGTAAATAAAATTTGACACCGGTCTGACCGGTATTTCCTGAGATAATGGGTGTTGAAGGGCCCTCCTTGTGAAGACACAAAAGAGCCCATAACTCCCGAACCCGTTGGAATTTTCCGGAACAGACAACGGTTCTGGATTCGGGGGAGCGAACCCTTTCCAACGAGGCCCCATTCGTCGAAATCGGAGCACTTTGCCAAAAAAGTGCAAAAAAATGCCAAGGGGTACCCCTTTGCATTTTTAGCGATTTTGGGCCATTTTTGGAGGTGCCCTTTTTTTGATGGGAAATTGTTAGGGCCCTCCTAGGGAGGCTGTAAATTAAATTTGACACCGGTCTGACCGGTATTTCCTGAGATAATGGGTGTTGAAGGGCCCTCCTTGTGAAGCCACAAAAGAGCCCATAACTCCCGAACCCGTTGGAATATTCCGGAACAGACAACGGTTCTGGATTCGGGGGAGCGAACCCTTTCCAACGAGGCCCCATTCGTCGAAATCGGAGCACTTTGCCAAAAAAGTGCAAAAAAATGCCAAGGGGTACCCCTTTGCATTTTTAGCGATTTTGGGCCATTTTTGGAGGTGCCCTTTTTTTGATGGGAAATTGTTAGGGCCCTCCTAGGGAGGCTGTAAATTAAATTTGACACCGGTCTGACCGGTATTTCCTGAGATAATGGGTGTTGAAGGGCCCTCCTTGTGAAGCCACAAAAGAGCCCATAACTCCCGAACCCGTTGGAATTTTCCGGAACAGACAACGGTTCTGGATTCGGGGGAGCGAACCCTTTCCAACGAGGCCCCATTCGTCGAAATCGGAGCACTTTGCCAAAAAAGTGCAAAAAAATGCCAAGGGGTACCCCTTTGCATTTTTAGCGATTTTGGGCCATTTTTGGAGGTGCCCTTTTTTTAATGGGAAATTGTTAGGGCCCTCCTAGGGAGGCTGTAAATAAAATTTGACACCGGTCTGACCGGTATTTCCTGAGATAATGGGTGTTGAAGGGCCCTCCTTGTGAAGCCACAAAAGAGCCCATAACTCCCGAACCCGTTGGAATTTTCCGGAACAGACAACGGTTCTGGATTCGGGGGAGCGAACCCTTTCCAACGAGGCCCCATTCGTCGAAATCGGAGCACTTTGCCAAAAAAGTGCAAAAAAATGCCAAGGGGTACCCCTTTGCATTTTTAGCGATTTTGGGCCATTTTTGGAGGTGCCCTTTTTTTAATGGGAAATTGTTAGGGCCCTCCTAGGGAGGCTGTAAATAAAATTTGACACCGGTCTGACCGGTATTTCCTGAGATAATGGGTGTTGAAGGGCCCTCCTTGTGAAGCCACAAAAGAGCCCATAACTCCCGAACCCGTTGGAATTTTCCGGAACAGACAACGGTTCTGGATTCGGGGGAGCGAACCCTTTCCAACGAGGCCCCATTCGTCGAAATCGGAGTACTTTGCCAAAAAAGTGCAAAAAAATGCCAAGGGGTACCCCTTTGCATTTTTAGCGATTTTGGGCCATTTTTGGAGGTGCCCTTTTTTTAATGGGAAATTGTTAGGGCCCTCCTAGGGAGGCTGTAAATAAAATTTGACACCGGTCTGACCGGTATTTCCTGAGATAATGGGTGTTGAAGGGCCCTCCTTGTGAAGCCACAAAAGAGCCCATAACTCCCGAACCCGTTGGAATTTTCCGGAACAGACAACGGTTCTGGATTCGGGGGAGCGAACCCTTTCCAACGAGGCCCCATTCGTCGAAATCGGAGCACTTTGCCAAAAAAGTGCAAAAAAATGCCAAGGGGTACCCCTTTGCATTTTTAGCGATTTTGGGCCATTTTTGGAGGTGCCCTTTTTTTGATGGGAAATTGTTAGGGCCCTCCTAGGGAGGCTGTAAATTAAATTTGACACCGGTCTGACCGGTATTTCCTGAGATAATGGGTGTTGAAGGGCCCTCCTTGTGAAGCCACAAAAGAGCCCATAACTCCCGAACCCGTTGGAATATTCCGGAACAGACAACGGTTCTGGATTCGGGGGAGCGAACCCTTTCCAACGAGGCCCCATTCGTCGAAATCGGAGCACTTTGCCAAAAAAGTGCAAAAAAATGCCAAGGGGTACCCCTTTGCATTTTTGGCGATTTTGGGCCATTTTTGGAGGTGCCCTTTTTTTGATGGGAAATTGTTAGGGCCCTCCTAGGGAGGCTGTAAATTAAATTTGACACCGGTCTGACCGGTATTTCCTGAGATAATGGGTGTTGAAGGGCCCTCCTTGTGAAGCCACAAAAGAGCCCATAACTCCCGAACCCGTTGGAATTTTCCGGAACAGACAACGGTTCTGGATTCGGGGGAGCGAACCCTTTCCAACGAGGCCCCATTCGTCGAAATCGGAGCACTTTGCCAAAAAAGTGCAAAAAAATGCCAAGGGGTACCCCTTTGCATTTTTAGCGATTTTGGGCCATTTTTGGAGGTGCCCTTTTTTTGATGGGAAATTGTTAGGGCCCTCCTAGGGAGGCTGTAAATAAAATTTGACACCGGTCTGACCGGTATTTCCTGAGATAATGGGTGTTGAAGGGCCCTCCTTGTGAAGCCACAAAAGAGCCCATAACTCCCGAACCCGTTGGAATTTTCCGGAACAGACAACGGTTCTGGATTCGGGGGAGCGAACCCTTTCCAACGAGGCCCCATTCGTCGAAATCGGAGCACTTTGCCAAAAAAGTGCAAAAAAATGCCAAGGGGTACCCCTTTGCATTTTTAGCGATTTTGGGCCATTTTTGGAGGTGCCCTTTTTTTGATGGGAAATTGTTAGGGCCCTCCTAGGGAGGCTGTAAATTAAATTTGACACCGGTCTGACCGGTATTTCCTGAGATAATGGGTGTTGAAGGGCCCTCCTTGTGAAGCCACAAAAGAGCCCATAACTCCCGAACCCGTTGGAATATTCCGGAACAGACAACGGTTCTGGATTCGGGGGAGCGAACCCTTTCCAACGAGGCCCCATTCGTCGAAATCGGAGCACTTTGCCAAAAAAGTGCAAAAAAATGCCAAGGGGTACCCCTTTGCATTTTTAGCGATTTTGGGCCATTTTTGGAGGTGCCCTTTTTTTGATGGGAAATTGTTAGGGCCCTCCTAGGGAGGCTGTAAATTAAATTTGACACCGGTCTGACCGGTATTTCCTGAGATAATGGGTGTTGAAGGGCCCTCCTTGTGAAGCCACAAAAGAGCCCATAACTCCCGAACCCGTTGGAATTTTCCGGAACAGACAACGGTTCTGGATTCGGGGGAGCGAACCCTTTCCAACGAGGCCCCATTCGTCGAAATCGGAGCACTTTGCCAAAAAAGTGCAAAAAAATGCCAAGGGGTACCCCTTTGCATTTTTAGCGATTTTGGGCCATTTTTGGAGGTGCCCTTTTTTTGATGGGAAATTGTTAGGGCCCTCCTAGGGAGGCTGTAAATAAAATTTGACACCGGTCTGACCGGTATTTCCTGAGATAATGGGTGTTGAAGGGCCCTCCTTGTGAAGCCACAAAAGAGCCCATAACTCCCGAACCCGTTGGAATTTTCCGGAACAGACAACGGTTCTGGATTCGGGGGAGCGAACCCTTTCCAACGAGGCCCCATTCGTCGAAATCGGAGCACTTTGCCAAAAAAGTGCAAAAAAATGCCAAGGGGTACCCCTTTGCATTTTTAGCGATTTTGGGCCATTTTTGGAGGTGCCCTTTTTTTGATGGGAAATTGTTAGGGCCCTCCTAGGGAGGCTGTAAATTAAATTTGACACCGGTCTGACCGGTATTTCCTGAGATAATGGGTGTTGAAGGGCCCTCCTTGTGAAGCCACAAAAGAGCCCATAACTCCCGAACCCGTTGGAATATTCCGGAACAGACAACGGTTCTGGATTCGGGGGAGCGAACCCTTTCCAACGAGGCCCCATTCGTCGAAATCGGAGCACTTTGCCAAAAAAGTGCAAAAAAATGCCAAGGGGTACCCCTTTGCATTTTTAGCGATTTTGGGCCATTTTTGGAGGTGCCCTTTTTTTGATGGGAAATTGTTAGGGCCCTCCTAGGGAGGCTGTAAATTAAATTTGACACCGGTCTGACCGGTATTTCCTGAGATAATGGGTGTTGAAGGGCCCTCCTTGTGAAGCCACAAAAGAGCCCATAACTCCCGAACCCGTTGGAATTTTCCGGAACAGACAACGGTTCTGGATTCGGGGGAGCGAACCCTTTCCAACGAGGCCCCACTCGTCGAAATCGGAGCACTTTGCCAAAAAAGTGCAAAAAAATGCCAAGGGGTACCCCTTTGCATTTTTAGCGATTTTGGGCCATTTTTGGAGGTGCCCTTTTTTTGATGGGAAATTGTTAGGGCCCTCCTAGGGAGGCTGTAAATAAAATTTGACACCGGTCTGACCGGTATTTCCTGAGATAATGGGTGTTGAAGGGCCCTCCTTGTGAAGCCACAAAAGAGCCCATAACTCCCGAACCCGTTGGAATTTTCCGGAACAGACAACGGTTCTGGATTCGGGGGAGCGAACCCTTTCCAACGAGGCCCCATTCGTCGAAATCGGAGCACTTTGCCAAAAAAGTGCAAAAAAATGCCAAGGGGTACCCCTTTGCATTTTTAGCGATTTTGGGCCATTTTTGGAGGTGCCCTTTTTTTAATGGGAAATTGTTAGGGCCCTCCTAGGGAGGCTGTAAATAAAATTTGACACCGGTCTGACCGGTATTTCCTGAGATAATGGGTGTTGAAGGGCCCTCCTTGTGAAGCCACAAAAGAGCCCATAACTCCCGAACCCGTTGGAATTTTCCGGAACAGACAACGGTTCTGGATTCGGGGGAGCGAACCCTTTCCAACGAGGCCCCATTCGTCGAAATCGGAGCACTTTGCCAAAAAAGTGCAAAAAAATGCCAAGGGGTACCCCTTTGCATTTTTAGCGATTTTGGGCCATTTTTGGAGGTGCCCTTTTTTTAATGGGAAATTGTTAGGGCCCTCCTAGGGAGGCTGTAAATAAAATTTGACACCGGTCTGACCGGTATTTCCTGAGATAATGGGTGTTGAAGGGCCCTCCTTGTGAAGCCACAAAAGAGCCCATAACTCCCGAACCCGTTGGAATTTTCCGGAACAGACAACGGTTCTGGATTCGGGGGAGCGAACCCTTTCCAACGAGGCCCCATTCGTCGAAATCGGAGCACTTTGCCAAAAAAGTGCAAAAAAATGCCAAGGGGTACCCCTTTGCATTTTTAGCGATTTTGGGCCATTTTTGGAGGTGCCCTTTTTTTGATGGGAAATTGTTAGGGCCCTCCTAGGGAGGCTGTAAATAAAATTTGACACCGGTCTGACCGGTATTTCCTGAGATAATGGGTGTTGAAGGGCCCTCCTTGTGAAGCCACAAAAGAGCCCATAACTCCCGAACCCGTTGGAATTTTCCGGAACAGACAACGGTTCTGGATTCGGGGGAGCGAACCCTTTCCAACGAGGCCCCATTCGTCGAAATCGGAGCACTTTGCCAAAAAAGTGCAAAAAAATGCCAAGGGGTACCCCTTTGCATTTTTAGCGATTTTGGGCCATTTTTGGAGGTGCCCTTTTTTTGATGGGAAATTGTTAGGGCCCTCCTAGGGAGGCTGTAAATAAAATTTGACACCGGTCTGACCGGTATTTCCTGAGATAATGGGTGTTGAAGGGCCCTCCTTGTGAAGCCACAAAAGAGCCCATAACTCCCGAACCCGTTGGAATTTTCCGGAACAGACAACGGTTCTGGATTCGGGGGAGCGAACCCTTTCCAACGAGGCCCCATTCGTCGAAATCGGAGCACTTTGCCAAAAAAGTGCAAAAAAATGCCAAGGGGTACCCCTTTGCATTTTTAGCGATTTTGGGCCATTTTTGGAGGTGCCCTTTTTTTGATGGGAAATTGTTAGGGCCCTCCTAGGGAGGCTGTAAATTAAATTTGACACCGGTCTGACCGGTATTTCCTGAGATAATGGGTGTTGAAGGGCCCTCCTTGTGAAGCCACAAAAGAGCCCATAACTCCCGAACCCGTTGGAATATTCCGGAACAGACAACGGTTCTGGATTCGGGGGAGCGAACCCTTTCCAACGAGGCCCCATTCGTCGAAATCGGAGCACTTTGCCAAAAAAGTGCAAAAAAATGCCAAGGGGTACCCCTTTGCATTTTTAGCGATTTTGGGCCATTTTTGGAGGTGCCCTTTTTTTGATGGGAAATTGTTAGGGCCCTCCTAGGGAGGCTGTAAATTAAATTTGACACCGGTCTGACCGGTATTTCCTGAGATAATGGGTGTTGAAGGGCCCTCCTTGTGAAGCCACAAAAGAGCCCATAACTCCCGAACCCGTTGGAATTTTCCGGAACAGACAACGGTTCTGGATTCGGGGGAGCGAACCCTTTCCAACGAGGCCCCACTCGTCGAAATCGGAGCACTTTGCCAAAAAAGTGCAAAAAAATGCCAAGGGGTACCCCTTTGCATTTTTAGCGATTTTGGGCCATTTTTGGAGGTGCCCTTTTTTTGATGGGAAATTGTTAGGGCCCTCCTAGGGAGGCTGTAAATAAAATTTGACACCGGTCTGACCGGTATTTCCTGAGATAATGGGTGTTGAAGGGCCCTCCTTGTGAAGCCACAAAAGAGCCCATAACTCCCGAACCCGTTGGAATTTTCCGGAACAGACAACGGTTCTGGATTCGGGGGAGCGAACCCTTTCCAACGAGGCCCCATTCGTCGAAATCGGAGCACTTTGCCAAAAAAGTGCAAAAAAATGCCAAGGGGTACCCCTTTGCATTTTTAGCGATTTTGGGCCATTTTTGGAGGTGCCCTTTTTTTAATGGGAAATTGTTAGGGCCCTCCTAGGGAGGCTGTAAATAAAATTTGACACCGGTCTGACCGGTATTTCCTGAGATAATGGGTGTTGAAGGGCCCTCCTTGTGAAGCCACAAAAGAGCCCATAACTCCCGAACCCGTTGGAATTTTCCGGAACAGACAACGGTTCTGGATTCGGGGGAGCGAACCCTTTCCAACGAGGCCCCATTCGTCGAAATCGGAGCACTTTGCCAAAAAAGTGCAAAAAAATGCCAAGGGGTACCCCTTTGCATTTTTAGCGATTTTGGGCCATTTTTGGAGGTGCCCTTTTTTAATGGGAAATTGTTAGGGCCCTCCTAGGGAGGCTGTAAATAAAATTTGACACCGGTCTGACCGGTATTTCCTGAGATAATGGGTGTTGAAGGGCCCTCCTTGTGAAGCCACAAAAGAGCCCATAACTCCCGAACCCGTTGGAATTTTCCGGAACAGACAACGGTTCTAGATTCGGGGGAGCGAACCCTTTCCAACGAGGCCCCATTCGTCGAAATCGGAGTACTTTGCCAAAAAAGTGCAAAAAAATGCCAAGGGGTACCCCTTTGCATTTTTAGCGATTTTGGGCCATTTTTGGAGGTGCCCTTTTTTTGATGGGAAATTGTTAGGGCCCTCCTAGGGAGGCTGTAAATAAAATTTGACACCGGTCTGACCGGTATTTCCTGAGATAATGGGTGTTGAAGGGCCCTCCTTGTGAAGCCACAAAAGAGCCCATAACTCCCGAACCCGTTGGAATTTTCCGGAACAGACAACGGTTCTGGATTCGGGGGAGCGAACCCTTTCCAACGAGGCCCCATTCGTCGAAATCGGAGCACTTTGCCAAAAAAGTGCAAAAAAATGCCAAGGGGTACCCCTTTGCATTTTTAGCGATTTTGGGCCATTTTTGGAGGTGCCCTTTTTTTGATGGGAAATTGTTAGGGCCCTCCTAGGGAGGCTGTAAATAAAATTTGACACCGGTCTGACCGGTATTTCCTGAGATAATGGGTGTTGAAGGGCCCTCCTTGTGAAGCCACAAAAGAGCCCATAACTCCCGAACCCGTTGGAATTTTCCGGAACAGACAACGGTTCTGGATTCCGGGGAGCGAACCCTTTCCAACGAGGCCCCATTCGTCGAAATCGGAGTACTTTGCCAAAAAAGTGCAAAAAAATGCCAAGGGGTACCCCTTTGCATTTTTAGCGATTTTGGGCCATTTTTGGAGGTGCCCTTTTTTTGATGGGAAATTGTTAGGGCCCTCCTAGGGAGGCTGTAAATTAAATTTGACACCGGTCTGACCGGTATTTCCTGAGATAATGGGTGTTGAAGGGCCCTCCTTGTGAAGCCACAAAAGAGCCCATAACTCCCGAACCCGTTGGAATTTTCCGGAACAGACAACGGTTCTGGATTCGGGGGAGCGAACCCTTTCCAACGAGGCCCCATTCGTCGAAATCGGAGCACTTTGCCAAAAAAGTGCAAAAAAATGCCAAGGGGTACCCCTTTGCATTTTTAGCGATTTTGGGCCATTTTTGGAGGTGCCCTTTTTTTGATGGGAAATTGTTAGGGCCCTCCTAGGGAGGCTGTAAATAAAATTTGACACCGGTCTGACCGGTATTTCCTGAGATAATGGGTGTTGAAGGGCCCTCCTTGTGAAGCCACAAAAGAGCCCATAACTCCCGAACCCGTTGGAATTTTCCGGAACAGACAACGGTTCTGGATTCGGGGGAGCGAACCCTTTCCAACGAGGCCCCATTCGTCGAAATCGGAGCACTTTGCCAAAAAAGTGCAAAAAAATGCCAAGGGGTACCCCTTTGCATTTTTAGCGATTTTGGGCCATTTTTGGAGGTGCCCTTTTTTTGATGGGAAATTGTTAGGGCCCTCCTAGGGAGGCTGTAAATAAAATTTGACACCGGTCTGACCGGTATTTCCTGAGATAATGGGTGTTGAAGGGCCCTCCTTGTGAAGCCACAAAAGAGCCCATAACTCCCGAACCCGTTGGAATTTTCCGGAACAGACAACGGTTCTGGATTCGGGGGAGCGAACCCTTTCCAACGAGGCCCCATTCGTCGAAATCGGAGCACTTTGCCAAAAAAATGCAAAAAAATGCTAAGGGGTACCTCTTTGCATTTTTAGCGATTTTGGGCCATTTTTGGAGGTGCCCTTTTTTTGATGGGAAATTGTTAAGGCCCTCCTAGGGAGGCTGTAAATAAAATTTCACACCGGTCTGACCGGTATTTCCTGAGATAATGGGTGTTGAAGGGCCCTCCTTGTGAAGCCACAAAAGAGCCCATAACTCCCGAACCCGTTGGAATTTTCCGGAACAGACAACGGTTCTGGATTCGTGGGGGCGAACCCTTTCCAACGAGGCCCCATTCGTCGAAATCGGAGCACTTTGCCAAAAAAATGCAAAAAAATGCCAAGGGGTACCCCTTTGCATTTTTAGCGATTTTGGGCCATTTTTGGAGGTGCCCTTTTTTGATGGGAAATTGTTAGGGCCCTCCTAGGGAGGCTGTAAATTAAATTTGACACCGGTCTGACCGGTATTTCCTGAGATAATGGGTGTTGAAGGGCCCTCCTTGTGAAGCCACAAAAGAGCCCATAACTCCCGAACCCGTTGGAATTTTCCGGAACAGACAACGGTTCTGGATTCGGGGGAGCGAACCCTTTCCAACGAGGCCCCATTCGTCGAAATCGGAGCACTTTGCCAAAAAAGTGCAAAAAAATGCCAAGGGGTACCCCTTTGCATTTTTAGCGATTTTGGGCCATTTTTGGAGGTGCCCTTTTTTTAATGGGAAATTGTTAGGGCCCTCCTAGGGAGGCTGTAAATAAAATTTGACACCGGTCTGACCGGTATTTCCTGAGATAATGGGTGTTGAAGGGCCCTCCTTGTGAAGCCACAAAAGAGCCCATAACTCCCGAACCCGTTGGAATTTTCCGGAACAGACAACGGTTCTGGATTCGGGGGAGCGAACCCTTTCCAACGAGGCCCCATTCGTCGAAATCGGAGCACTTTGCCAAAAAAGTGCAAAAAAATGCCAAGGGGTACCCCTTTGCATTTTTAGCGATTTTGGGCCATTTTTGGAGGTGCCCTTTTTTAATGGGAAATTGTTAGGGCCCTCCTAGGGAGGCTGTAAATAAAATTTGACACCGGTCTGACCGGTATTTCCTGAGATAATGGGTGTTGAAGGGCCCTCCTTGTGAAGCCACAAAAGAGCCCATAACTCCCGAACCCGTTGGAATTTTCCGGAACAGACAACGGTTCTGGATTCGGGGGAGCGAACCCTTTCCAACGAGGCCCCATTCGTCGAAATCGGAGTACTTTGCCAAAAAAGTGCAAAAAAATGCCAAGGGGTACCCCTTTGCATTTTTAGCGATTTTGGGCCATTTTTGGAGGTGCCCTTTTTTTGATGGGAAATTGTTAGGGCCCTCCTAGGGAGGCTGTAAATAAAATTTGACACCGGTCTGACCGGTATTTCCTGAGATAATGGGTGTTGAAGGGCCCTCCTTGTGAAGCCACAAAAGAGCCCATAACTCCCGAACCCGTTGGAATTTTCCGGAACAGACAACGGTTCTGGATTCGGGGGAGCGAACCCTTTCCAACGAGGCCCCATTCGTCGAAATCGGAGCACTTTGCCAAAAAAGTGCAAAAAAATGCCAAGGGGTACCCCTTTGCATTTTTAGCGATTTTGGGCCATTTTTGGAGGTGCCCTTTTTTTAATGGGAAATTGTTAGGGCCCTCCTAGGGAGGCTGTAAATAAAATTTGACACCGGTCTGACCGGTATTTCCTGAGATAATGGGTGTTGAAGGGCCCTCCTTGTGAAGCCACAAAAGAGCCCATAACTCCCGAACCCGTTGGAATTTTCCGGAACAGACAACGGTTCTGGATTCGGGGGAGCGAACCCTTTCCAACGAGGCCCCATTCGTCGAAATCGGAGCACTTTGCCAAAAAAGTGCAAAAAAATGCCAAGGGGTACCCCTTTGCATTTTTAGCGATTTTGGGCCATTTTTGGAGGTGCCCTTTTTTTGATGGGAAATTGTTAGGGCCCTCCTAGGGAGGCTGTAAATAAAATTTGACACCGGTCTGACCGGTATTTCCTGAGATAATGGGTGTTGAAGGGCCCTCCTTGTGAAGCCACAAAAGAGCCCATAACTCCCGAACCCGTTGGAATTTTCCGGAACAGACAACGGTTCTGGATTCGGGGGAGCGAACCCTTTCCAACGAGGCCCCATTCGTCGAAATCGGAGCACTTTGCCAAAAAAGTGCAAAAAAATGCCAAGGGGTACCCCTTTGCATTTTTAGCGATTTTGGGCCATTTTTGGAGGTGCCCTTTTTTTGATGGGAAATTGTTAGGGCCCTCCTAGGGAGGCTGTAAATTAAATTTGACACCGGTCTGACCGGTATTTCCTGAGATAATGGGTGTTGAAGGGCCCTCCTTGTGAAGCCACAAAAGAGCCCATAACTCCCGAACCCGTTGGAATTTTCCGGAACAGACAACGGTTCTGGATTCGGGGGAGCGAACCCTTTCCAACGAGGCCCCATTCGTCGAAATCGGAGCACTTTGCCAAAAAAGTGCAAAAAAATGCCAAGGGGTACCCCTTTGCATTTTTAGCGATTTTGGGCCATTTTTGGAGGTGCCCTTTTTTTGATGGGAAA
The DNA here is from genome assembly GCA_963855945.1 of Thereva nobilitata. NCBI lineage: Eukaryota > Metazoa > Arthropoda > Insecta > Diptera > Therevidae > Thereva > Thereva nobilitata. Next base: position 106,415,437 of record OY979698.1, on the reverse strand, counting down.
TTGTTAGGGCCCTCCTAGGGAGGCTGTAAATAAAATTTGACACCGGTCTGACCGGTATTTCCTGAGATAATGGGTGTTGAAGGGCCCTCCTTGTGAAGCCACAAAAGAGCCCATAACTCCCGAACCCGTTGGAATTTTCCGGAACAGACAACGGTTCTGGATTCGGGGGAGCGAACCCTTTCCAACGAGGCCCCATTCGTCGAAATCGGAGCACTTTGCCAAAAAAGTGCAAAAAAATGCCAAGGGGTACCCCTTTGCATTTTTAGCGATTTTGGGCCATTTTTGGAGGTGCCCTTTTTTTGATGGGAAATTGTTAGGGCCCTCCTAGGGAGGCTGTAAATAAAATTTGACACCGGTCTGACCGGTATTTCCTGAGATAATGGGTGTTGAAGGGCCCTCCTTGTGAAGCCACAAAAGAGCCCATAACTCCCGAACCCGTTGGAATTTTCCGGAACAGACAACGGTTCTGGATTCGGGGGAGCGAACCCTTTCCAACGAGGCCCCATTCGTCGAAATCGGAGCACTTTGCCAAAAAAATGCAAAAAAATGCCAAGGGGTACCCCTTTGCATTTTTAGCGATTTTGGGCCATTTTTGGAGGTGCCCTTTTTTTGATGGGAAATTGTTAGGGCCCTCCTAGGGAGGCTGTAAATTAAATTTGACACCGGTCTGACCGGTATTTCCTGAGATAATGGGTGTTGAAGGGCCCTCCTTGTGAAGCCACAAAAGAGCCCATAACTCCCGAACCCGTTGGAATTTTCCGGAACAGACAACGGTTCTGGATTCGGGGGAGCGAACCCTTTCCAACGAGGCCCCATTCGTCGAAATCGGAGCACTTTGCCAAAAAAGTGCAAAAAAATGCCAAGGGGTACCCCTTTGCATTTTTAGCGATTTTGGGCCATTTTTGGAGGTGCCCTTTTTTAATGGGAAATTGTTAGGGCCCTCCTAGGGAGGCTGTAAATAAAATTTGACACCGGTCTGACCGGTATTTCCTGAGATAATGGGTGTTGAAGGGCCCTCCTTGTGAAGCCACAAAAGAGCCCATAACTCCCGAACCCGTTGGAATTTTCCGGAACAGACAACGGTTCTGGATTCGGGGGAGCGAACCCTTTCCAACGAGGCCCCATTCGTCGAAATCGGAGCACTTTGCCAAAAAAGTGCAAAAAAATGCCAAGGGGTACCCCTTTGCATTTTTAGCGATTTTGGGCCATTTTTGGAGGTGCCCTTTTTTTGATGGGAAATTGTTAGGGCCCTCCTAGGGAGGCTGTAAATAAAATTTGACACCGGTCTGACCGGTATTTCCTGAGATAATGGGTGTTGAAGGGCCCTCCTTGTGAAGCCACAAAAGAGCCCATAACTCCCGAACCCGTTGGAATTTTCCGGAACAGACAACGGTTCTGGATTCGGGGGAGCGAACCCTTTCCAACGAGGCCCCATTCGTCGAAATCGGAGCACTTTGCCAAAAAAGTGCAAAAAAATGCCAAGGGGTACCCCTTTGCATTTTTAGCGATTTTGGGCCATTTTTGGAGGTGCCCTTTTTTTGATGGGAAATTGTTAGGGCCCTCCTAGGGAGGCTGTAAATAAAATTTGACACCGGTCTGACCGGTATTTCCTGAGATAATGGGTGTTGAAGGGCCCTCCTTGTGAAGCCACAAAAGAGCCCATAACTCCCGAACCCGTTGGAATTTTCCGGAACAGACAACGGTTCTGGATTCGGGGGAGCGAACCCTTTCCAACGAGGCCCCATTCGTCGAAATCGGAGCACTTTGCCAAAAAAGTGCAAAAAAATGCCAAGGGGTACCCCTTTGCATTTTTAGCGATTTTGGGCCATTTTTGGAGGTGCCCTTTTTTAATGGGAAATTGTTAGGGCCCTCCTAGGGAGGCTGTAAATAAAATTTGACACCGGTCTGACCGGTATTTCCTGAGATAATGGGTGTTGAAGGGCCCTCCTTGTGAAGCCACAAAAGAGCCCATAACTCCCGAACCCGTTGGAATTTTCCGGAACAGACAACGGTTCTGGATTCCGGGGAGCGAACCCTTTCCAACGAGGCCCCATTCGTCGAAATCGGAGTACTTTGCCAAAAAAGTGCAAAAAAATGCCAAGGGGTACCCCTTTGCATTTTTAGCGATTTTGGGCCATTTTTGGAGGTGCCCTTTTTTTGATGGGAAATTGTTAGGGCCCTCCTAGGGAGGCTGTAAATTAAATTTGACACCGGTCTGACCGGTATTTCCTGAGATAATGGGTGTTGAAGGGCCCTCCTTGTGAAGCCACAAAAGAGCCCATAACTCCCGAACCCGTTGGAATATTCCGGAACAGACAACGGTTCTGGATTCGGGGGAGCGAACCCTTTCCAACGAGGCCCCACTCGTCGAAATCGGAGCACTTTGCCAAAAAAGTGCAAAAAAATGCCAAGGGGTACCCCTTTGCATTTTTAGCGATTTTGGGCCATTTTTGGAGGTGCCCTTTTTTTGATGGGAAATTGTTAGGGCCCTCCTAGGGAGGCTGTAAATAAAATTTGACACCGGTCTGACCGGTATTTCCTGAGATAATGGGTGTTGAAGGGCCCTCCTTGTGAAGCCACAAAAGAGCCCATAACTCCCGAACCCGTTGGAATTTTCCGGAACAGACAACGGTTCTGGATTCGGGGGAGCGAACCCTTTCCAACGAGGCCCCATTCGTCGAAATCGGAGCACTTTGCCAAAAAAATGCAAAAAAATGCCAAGGGGTACCCCTTTGCATTTTTAGCGATTTTGGGCCATTTTTGGAGGTGCCCTTTTTTTGATGGGAAATTGTTAGGGCCCTCCTAGGGAGGCTGTAAATTAAATTTGACACCGGTCTGACCGGTATTTCCTGAGATAATGGGTGTTGAAGGGCCCTCCTTGTGAAGCCACAAAAGAGCCCATAACTCCCGAACCCGTTGGAATTTTCCGGAACAGACAACGGTTCTGGATTCGGGGGAGCGAACCCTTTCCAACGAGGCCCCATTCGTCGAAATCGGAGCACTTTGCCAAAAAAGTGCAAAAAAATGCCAAGGGGTACCCCTTTGCATTTTTAGCGATTTTGGGCCATTTTTGGAGGTGCCCTTTTTTAATGGGAAATTGTTAGGGCCCTCCTAGGGAGGCTGTAAATAAAATTTGACACCGGTCTGACCGGTATTTCCTGAGATAATGGGTGTTGAAGGGCCCTCCTTGTGAAGCCACAAAAGAGCCCATAACTCCCGAACCCGTTGGAATTTTCCGGAACAGACAACGGTTCTGGATTCGGGGGAGCGAACCCTTTCCAACGAGGTCCCATTCGTCGAAATCGGAGTACTTTGCCAAAAAAGTGCAAAAAATGCCAAGGGGTACCCCTTTGCATTTTTAGCGATTTTGGGCCATTTTTGGAGGTGCCCTTTTTTTGATGGGAAATTGTTAGGGCCCTCCTAGGGAGGCTGTAAATAAAATTTGACACCGGTCTGACCGGTATTTCCTGAGATAATGGGTGTTGAAGGGCCCTCCTTGTGAAGCCACAAAAGAGCCCATAACTCCCGAACCCGTTGGAATTTTCCGGAACAGACAACGGTTCTGGATTCGGGGGAGCGAACCCTTTCCAACGAGGCCCCATTCGTCGAAATCGGAGCACTTTGCCAAAAAAGTGCAAAAAAATGCCAAGGGGTACCCCTTTGCATTTTTAGCGATTTTGGGCCATTTTTGGAGGTGCCCTTTTTTTGATGGGAAATTGTTAGGGCCCTCCTAGGGAGGCTGTAAATAAAATTTGACACCGGTCTGACCGGTATTTCCTGAGATAATGGGTGTTGAAGGGCCCTCCTTGTGAAGCCACAAAAGAGCCCATAACTCCCGAACCCGTTGGAATTTTCCGGAACAGACAACGGTTCTGGATTCGGGGGAGCGAACCCTTTCCAACGAGGCCCCATTCGTCGAAATCGGAGCACTTTGCCAAAAAAGTGCAAAAAAATGCCAAGGGGTACCCCTTTGCATTTTTAGCGATTTTGGGCCATTTTTGGAGGTGCCCTTTTTTTGATGGGAAATTGTTAGGGCCCTCCTAGGGAGGCTGTAAATAAAATTTCACACCGGTCTGACCGGTATTTCCTGAGATAATGGGTGTTGAAGGGCCCTCCTTGTGAAGCCACAAAAGAGCCCATAACTCCCGAACCCGTTGGAATTTTCCGGAACAGACAACGGTTCTGGATTCGGGGGAGCGAACCCTTTCCAACGAGGCCCCATTCGTCGAAATCGGAGCACTTTGCCAAAAAAATGCAAAAAAATGCCAAGGGGTACCCCTTTGCATTTTTAGCGATTTTGGGCCATTTTTGGAGGTGCCCTTTTTTTGATGGGAAATTGTTAGGGCCCTCCTAGGGAGGCTGTAAATTAAATTTGACACCGGTCTGACCGGTATTTCCTGAGATAATGGGTGTTGAAGGGCCCTCCTTGTGAAGCCACAAAAGAGCCCATAACTCCCGAACCCGTTGGAATTTTCCGGAACAGACAACGGTTCTGGATTCGGGGGAGCGAACCCTTTCCAACGAGGCCCCATTCGTCGAAATCGGAGCACTTTGCCAAAAAAATGCAAAAAAATGCTAAGGGGTACCCCTTTGCATTTTTAGCGATTTTGGGCCATTTTTGGAGGTGCCCTTTTTTTGATGGGAAATTGTTAAGGCCCTCCTAGGGAGGCTGTAAATAAAATTTGACACCGGTCTGACCGGTATTTCCTGAGATAATGGGTGTTGAAGGGCCCTCCTTGTGAAGCCACAAAAGAGCCCATAACTCCCGAACCCGTTGGAATTTTCCGGAACAGACAACGGTTCTGGATTCGGGGGAGCGAACCCTTTCCAACGAGGCCCCATTCGTCGAAATCGGAGCACTTTGCCAAAAAAGTGCAAAAAAATGCCAAGGGGTACCCCTTTGCATTTTTAGCGATTTTGGGCCATTTTTGGAGGTGCCCTTTTTTTGATGGGAAATTGTTAGGGCCCTCCTAGGGAGGCTGTAAATTAAATTTGACACCGGTCTGACCGGTATTTCCTGAGATAATGGGTGTTGAAGGGCCCTCCTTGTGAAGCCACAAAAGAGCCCATAACTCCCGAACCCGTTGGAATTTTCCGGAACAGACAACGGTTCTGGATTCGGGGGAGCGAACCCTTTCCAACGAGGCCCCATTCGTCGAAATCGGAGTACTTTGCCAAAAAAGTGCAAAAAAATGCCAAGGGGTACCCCTTTGCATTTTTAGCGATTTTGGGCCATTTTTGGAGGTGCCCTTTTTTTGATGGGAAATTGTTAGGGCCCTCCTAGGGAGGCTGTAAATAAAATTTCACACCGGTCTGACCGGTATTTCCTGAGATAATGGGTGTTGAAGGGCCCTCCTTGTGAAGCCACAAAAGAGCCCATAACTCCCGAACCCGTTGGAATTTTCCGGAACAGACAACGGTTCTGGATTCGGGGGAGCGAACCCTTTCCAACGAGGCCCCATTCGTCGAAATCGGAGCTCTTTGCCAAAAAAATGCAAAAAAATGCCAAGGGGTTCCCCTTTGCATTTTTAGCGATTTTGGGCCATTTTTGGAGGTGCCCTTTTTTTGATGGGAAATTGTTACCTTTCCAACGAGGCCCCATTCGTCGAAATCGGAGCACTTTGCCAAAAAAGTGCAAAAAAATGCCAAGGGGTACCCCTTTGCATTTTTAGCGATTTTGGGCCATTTTTGGAGGTGCCCTTTTTTTGATGGGAAATTGTTAGGGCCCTCCTAGGGAGGCTGTAAATTAAATTTGACACCGGTCTGACCGGTATTTCCTGAGATAATGGGTGTTGAAGGGCCCTCCTTGTGAAGCCACAAAAGAGCCCATAACTCCCGAACCCGTTGGAATTTTCCGGAACAGACAACGGTTCTGGATTCGGGGGAGCGAACCCTTTCCAACGAGGCCCCATTCGTCGAAATCGGAGCACTTTGCCAAAAAAGTGCAAAAAAATGCCAAGGGGTACCCCTTTGCATTTTTAGCGATTTTGGGCCATTTTTGGAGGTGCCCTTTTTTTGATGGGAAATTGTTAGGGCCCTCCTAGGGAGGCTGTAAATTAAATTTGACACCGGTCTGACCGGTATTTCCTGAGATAATGGGTGTTGAAGGGCCCTCCTTGTGAAGCCACAAAAGAGCCCATAACTCCCGAACCCGTTGGAATTTTCCGGAACAGACAACGGTTCTGGATTCGGGGGAGCGAACCCTTTCCAACGAGGCCCCATTCGTCGAAATCGGAGTACTTTGCCAAAAAAGTGCAAAAAAATGCCAAGGGGTACCCCTTTGCATTTTTAGCGATTTTGGGCCATTTTTGGAGGTGCCCTTTTTTTGATGGGAAATTGTTAGGGCCCTCCTAGGGAGGCTGTAAATAAAATTTCACACCGGTCTGACCGGTATTTCCTGAGATAATGGGTGTTGAAGGGCCCTCCTTGTGAAGCCACAAAAGAGCCCATAACTCCCGAACCCGTTGGAATTTTCCGGAACAGACAACGGTTCTGGATTCGGGGGAGCGAACCCTTTCCAACGAGGCCCCATTCGTCGAAATCGGAGCTCTTTGCCAAAAAAATGCAAAAAAATGCCAAGGGGTTCCCCTTTGCATTTTTAGCGATTTTGGGCCATTTTTGGAGGTGCCCTTTTTTTGATGGGAAATTGTTACCTTTCCAACGAGGCCCCATTCGTCGAAATCGGAGCACTTTGCCAAAAAAGTGCAAAAAAATGCCAAGGGGTACCCCTTTGCATTTTTAGCGATTTTGGGCCATTTTTGGAGGTGCCCTTTTTTTGATGGGAAATTGTTAGGGCCCTCCTAGGGAGGCTGTAAATAAAATTTGACACCGGTCTGACCGGTATTTCCTGAGATAATGGGTGTTGAAGGGCCCTCCTTGTGAAGCCACAAAAGAGCCCATAACTCCCGAACCCGTTGGAATTTTCCGGAACAGACAACGGTTCTGGATTCGGGGGAGCGAACCCTTTCCAACGAGGCCCCATTCGTCGAAATCGGAGCACTTTGCCAAAAAAATGCAAAAAAATGCCAAGGGGTACCCCTTTGCATTTTTAGCGATTTTGGGCCATTTTTGGAGGTGCCCTTTTTTTGATGGGAAATTGTTAGGGCCCTCCTAGGGAGGCTGTAAATTAAATTTGACACCGGTCTGACCGGTATTTCCTGAGATAATGGGTGTTGAAGGGCCCTCCTTGTGAAGCCACAAAAGAGCCCATAACTCCCGAACCCGTTGGAATTTTCCGGAACAGACAACGGTTCTGGATTCGGGGGAGCGAACCCTTTCCAACGAGGCCCCATTCGTCGAAATCGGAGTACTTTGCCAAAAAAGTGCAAAAAAATGCCAAGGGGTACCCTTTGCATTTTTAGCGATTTTGGGCCATTTTTGGAGGTGCCCTTTTTTTGATGGGAAATTGTTAGGGCCCTCCTAGGGAGGCTGTAAATAAAATTTGACACCGGTCTGACCGGTATTTCCTGAGATAATGGGTGTTGAAGGGCCCTCCTTGTGAAGCCACAAAAGAGCCCATAACTCCCGAACCCGTTGGAATTTTCCGGAACAGACAACGGTTCTGGATTCGGGGGAGCGAACCCTTTCCAACGAGGCCCCATTCGTCGAAATCGGAGCACTTTGCCAAAAAAGTGCAAAAAAATGCCAAGGGGTACCCCTTTGCATTTTTAGCGATTTTGGGCCATTTTTGGAGGTGCCCTTTTTTTGATGGGAAATTGTTACCTTTCCAACGAGGCCCCATTCGTCGAAATCGGAGCACTTTGCCAAAAAAGTGCAAAAAAATGCCAAGGGGTACCCCTTTGCATTTTTAGCGATTTTGGGCCATTTTTGGAGGTGCCCTTTTTTTGATGGGAAATTGTTACCTTTCCAACGAGGCCCCATTCGTCGAAATCGGAGCACTTTGCCAAAAAAGTGCAAAAAAATGCCAAGGGGTACCCCTTTGCATTTTTAGCGATTTTGGGCCATTTTTGGAGGTGCCCTTTTTTTGATGGGAAATTGTTACCTTTCCAACGAGGCCCCATTCGTCGAAATCGGAGCACTTTGCCAAAAAAGTGCAAAAAAATGCCAAGGGGTACCCCTTTGCATTTTTAGCGATTTTGGGCCATTTTTGGAGGTGCCCTTTTTTAATGGGAAATTGTTAGGGCCCTCCTAGGGAGGCTGTAAATAAAATTTGACACCGGTCTGACCGGTATTTCCTGAGATAATGGGTGTTGAAGGGCCCTCCTTGTGAAGCCACAAAAGAGCCCATAACTCCCGAACCCGTTGGAATTTTCCGGAACAGACAACGGTTCTGGATTCGGGGGAGCGAACCCTTTCCAACGAGGCCCCATTCGTCGAAATCGGAGCACTTTGCCAAAAAAGTGCAAAAAAATGCCAAGGGGTACCCTTTGCATTTTTAGCGATTTTGGGCCATTTTTGGAGGTGCCCTTTTTTTGATGGGAAATTGTTAGGGCCCTCCTAGGGAGGCTGTAAATTAAATTTGACACCGGTCTGACCGGTATTTCCTGAGATAATGGGTGTTGAAGGGCCCTCCTTGTGAAGCCACAAAAGAGCCCATAACTCCCGAACCCGTTGGAATTTTCCGGAACAGACAACGGTTCTGGATTCGGGGGAGCGAACCCTTTCCAACGAGGCCCCATTCGTCGAAATCGGAGCACTTTGCCAAAAAAGTGCAAAAAAATGCCAAGGGGTACCCCTTTGCATTTTTAGCGATTTTGGGCCATTTTTGGAGGTGCCCTTTTTTTGATGGGAAATTGTTAGGGCCCTCCTAGGGAGGCTGTAAATAAAATTTGACACCGGTCTGACCGGTATTTCCTGAGATAATGGGTGTTGAAGGGCCCTCCTTGTGAAGCCACAAAAGAGCCCATAACTCCCGAACCCGTTGGAATTTTCCGGAACAGACAACGGTTCTGGATTCCGGGGAGCGAACCCTTTCCAACGAGGCCCCATTCGTCGAAATCGGAGTACTTTGCCAAAAAAGTGCAAAAAAATGCCAAGGGGTACCCCTTTGCATTTTTAGCGATTTTGGGCCATTTTTGGAGGTGCCCTTTTTTTGATGGGAAATTGTTAGGGCCCTCCTAGGGAGGCTGTAAATAAAATTTCACACCGGTCTGACCGGTATTTCCTGAGATAATGGGTGTTGAAGGGCCCTCCTTGTGAAGCCACAAAAGAGCCCATAACTCCCGAACCCGTTGGAATTTTCCGGAACAGACAACGGTTCTGGATTCGGGGGAGCGAACCCTTTCCAACGAGGCCCCATTCGTCGAAATCGGAGCACTTTGCCAAAAAAATGCAAAAAAATGCCAAGGGTACCCCTTTGCATTTTTAGCGATTTTGGGCCATTTTTGGAGGTGCCCTTTTTTTGATGGGAAATTGTTAGGGCCCTCCTAGGGAGGCTGTAAATTAAATTTGACACCGGTCTGACCGGTATTTCCTGAGATAATGGGTGTTGAAGGGCCCTCCTTGTGAAGCCACAAAAGAGCCCATAACTCCCGAACCCGTTGGAATTTTCCGGAACAGACAACGGTTCTGGATTCGGGGGAGCGAACCCTTTCCAACGAGGCCCCATTCGTCGAAATCGGAGCACTTTGCCAAAAAAGTGCAAAAAAATGCCAAGGTACCCCTTTGCATTTTTAGCGATTTTGGGCCATTTTTGGAGGTGCCCTTTTTTTGATGGGAAATTGTTAGGGCCCTCCTAGGGAGGCTGTAAATAAAATTTGACACCGGTCTGACCGGTATTTCCTGAGATAATGGGTGTTGAAGGGCCCTCCTTGTGAAGCCACAAAAGAGCCCATAACTCCCGAACCCGTTGGAATTTTCCGGAACAGACAACGGTTCTGGATTCCGGGGAGCGAACCCTTTCCAACGAGGCCCCATTCGTCGAAATCGGAGTACTTTGCCAAAAAAGTGCAAAAAAATGCCAAGGGGTACCCCTTTGCATTTTTAGCGATTTTGGGCCATTTTTGGAGGTGCCCTTTTTTTGATGGGAAATTGTTAGGGCCCTCCTAGGGAGGCTGTAAATAAAATTTCACACCGGTCTGACCGGTATTTCCTGAGATAATGGGTGTTGAAGGGCCCTCCTTGTGAAGCCACAAAAGAGCCCATAACTCCCGAACCCGTTGGAATTTTCCGGAACAGACAACGGTTCTGGATTCGGGGGAGCGAACCCTTTCCAACGAGGCCCCATTCGTCGAAATCGGAGCACTTTGCCAAAAAAAGTGCAAAAAAATGCCAAGGGGTACCCCTTTGCATTTTTAGCGATTTTGGGCCATTTTTGGAGGTGCCCTTTTTTTGATGGGAAATTGTTAGGGCCCTCCTAGGGAGGCTGTAAATTAAATTTGACACCGGTCTGACCGGTATTTCCTGAGATAATGGGTGTTGAAGGGCCCTCCTTGTGAAGCCACAAAAGAGCCCATAACTCCCGAACCCGTCGGAATATTCCGGAACAGACAACGGTTCTGGATTCGGGGGAGCGAACCCTTTCCAACGAGGCCCCATTCGTCGAAATCGGAGCACTTTGCCAAAAAAGTGCAAAAAAATGCCAAGGGGTACCCCTTTGCATTTTTAGCGATTTTGGGCCATTCTTGGAGGTGCCCTTTTTTTGATGGGAAATTGTTAGGGCCCTCCTAGGGAGGCTGTAAATAAAATTTGACACCGGTCTGACCGGTATTTCCTGAGATAATGGGTGTTGAAGGGCCCTCCTTGTGAAGCCACAAAAGAGCCCATAACTCCCGAACCCGTTGGAATTTTCCGTAACAGACAACGGTTCTGGATTCGGGGGAGCGAACCCTTTCCAACGAGGCCCCATTCGTCGAAATCGGAGCACTTTGCCAAAAAAGTGCAAAAAATGCCAAGGGGTACCCCTTTGCATTTTTAGCGATTTTGGGCTATTTTTGGAGGTGCCCTTTTTTTGATGGGAAATTGTTAGGGCCCTCCTAGGGAGGCTGTAAATTAAATTTGACACCGGCCTGACCGGTATTTCCTGAGATAATGGGTGTTGAAGGGCCCTCCTTGTGAAGCCACAAAAGAGCCCATAACTCCCGAACCCGTTGGAATTTTCCGGAACAGACAACGGTTATGGATTCGGGGGAGCGAACCCTTTCCAACGAGGCCCCATTCGTCGAAATCGGAGCACTTTGCCAAAAAAGTGCAAAAAAATGCCAAGGGGTACCCCTTTGCATTTTTAGCGATTTTGAGCCATTTTTGGAGGTGCCCTTTTTTTGATGGGAAATTGTTAGGGCCCTCCTAGGGAGGCTGTAAATAAAATTTGACACCGGTCTGACCGGTATTTCCTGAGATAATGGGTGTTGAAGGGCCCTCCTTGTGAAGCCACAAAAGAGCCCATAACTCCCGAACCCGTTGGAATTTTCCGGAACAGACAACGGTTCTGGATTCGGGGGAGCGAACCCTTTCTAACGAGGGCCCATTCGTCGAAATCGGAGCACTTTGCCAAAAAAGTGCAAAAAAAAATGCCAAGGGGTACCCCTTTGCATTTTTAGCGATTTTGGGCCATTTTTGGAGGTGCCCTTTTTTTGATGGGAAATTGTTAGGGCCCTCCTAGGGAGGCTGTAAATAAAATTTGACACCGGTCTGACCGGTATTTCCTGAGATAATGGGTGTTGAAGGGCCCTCCTTGTGAAGCCACAAAAGAGCCCATAACTCCCGAACCCGTTGGAATTTTCCGGAACAGACAACGGTTCTGGATTCGGGGGAGCGAACCCTTTCCAACGAGGCCCCATTCGTCGAAATCGGAGCACTTTGCCAAAAAAGTGCAAAAAAATGCCAAGGGGTACCCCTTTGCATTTTTAGCGATTTTGGGCCATTTTTGGAGGTGCCCTTTTTTTGATGGGAAATTGTTAGGGCCCTCCTAGGGAGGCTGTAAATAAAATTTGACACCGGTCTGACCGGTATTTCCTGAGATAATGGGTGTTGAAGGGCCCTCCTTGTGAAGCCACAAAAGAGCCCATAACTCCCGAACCCGTTGGAATATTCCGGAACAGACAACGGTTCTGGATTCGGGGGAGCGAACCCTTTCCAACGAGGCCCCATTCGTCGAAATCGGAGCACTTTGCCAAAAAAGTGCAAAAAAATGCCAAGGGGTACCCCTTTGCATTTTTAGCGATTTTGGGCCATTTTTGGAGGTGCCCTTTTTTTGATGGGAAATTGTTAGGGCCCTCCTAGGGAGGCTGTAAATAAAATTTGACACCGGTCTGACCGGTATTTCCTGAGATAATGGGTGTTGAAGGGCCCTCCTTGTGAAGCCACAAAAGAGCCCATAACTCCCGAACCCGTTGGAATTTTCCGGAACAGACAACGGTTCTGGATTCGGGGGAGCGAACCCTTTCCAACGAGGCCCCATTCGTCGAAATCGGAGCACTTTGCCAAAAAAGTGCAAAAAAAATGCCAAGGGGTACCCCTTTGCATTTTTAGCGATTTTGGGCCATTTTTGGAGGTGCCCTTTTTTTGATGGGAAATTGTTAGGGCCCTCCTAGGGAGGCTGTAAATTAAATTTGACACCGGTCTGACCGGTATTTCCTGAGATAATGGGTGTTGAAGGGCCCTCCTTGTGAAGCCACAAAAGAGCCCATAACTCCCGAACCCGTTGGAATTTTCCGGAACAGACAACGGTTCTGGATTCGGGGGAGCGAACCCTTTCCAACGAGGCCCCATTCGTCGAAATCGGAGCACTTTGCCAAAAAAGTGCAAAAAAATGCCAAGGGGTACCCCTTTGCATTTTTAGCGATTTTGGGCCATTTTTGGAGGTGCCCTTTTTTTGATGGGAAATTGTTAGGGCCCTCCTAGGGAGGCTGTAAATTAAATTTGACACCGGTCTGACCGGTATTTCCTGAGATAATGGGTGTTGAAGGGCCCTCCTTGTGAAGCCACAAAAGAGCCCATAACTCCCGAACCCGTTGGAATATTCCGGAACAGACAACGGTTCTGGATTCGGGGGAGCGAACCCTTTCCAACGAGGCCCCATTCGTCGAAATCGGAGCACTTTGCCAAAAAAGTGCAAAAAAATGCCAAGGGGTCCCTTTGCATTTTTAGCGATTTTGGGCCATTTTTGGAGGTGCCCTTTTTTTGATGGGAAATTGTTAGGGCCCTCCTAGGGAGGCTGTAAATAAAATTTGACACCGGTCTGACCGGTATTTCCTGAGATAATGGGTGTTGAAGGGCCCTCCTTGTGAAGCCACAAAAGAGCCCATAACTCCCGAACCCGTTGGAATATTCCGGAACAGACAACGGTTCTGGATTCGGGGGAGCGAACCCTTTCCAACGAGGCCCCATTCGTCGAAATCGGAGCACTTTGCCAAAAAAGTGCAAAAAAATGCCAAGGGGTACCCCTTTGCATTTTTAGCGATTTTGGGCCATTTTTGGAGGTGCCCTTTTTTTGATGGGAAATTGTTAGGGCCCTCCTAGGGAGGCTGTAAATAAAATTTGACACCGGTCTGACCGGTATTTCCTGAGATAATGGGTGTTGAAGGGCCCTCCTTGTGAAGCCACAAAAGAGCCCATAACTCCCGAACCCGTTGGAATTTTCCGGAACAGACAACGGTTCTGGATTCGGGGGAGCGAACCCTTTCCAACGAGGCCCCATTCGTCGAAATCGGAGCACTTTGCCAAAAAAGTGCAAAAAAAATGCCAAGGGGTACCCCTTTGCATTTTTAGCGATTTTGGGCCATTTTTGGAGGTGCCCTTTTTTTGATGGGAAATTGTTAGGGCCCTCCTAGGGAGGCTGTAAATAAAATTTGACACCGGTCTGACCGGTATTTCCTGAGATAATGGGTGTTGAAGGGCCCTCCTTGTGAAGCCACAAAAGAGCCCATAACTCCCGAACCCGTTGGAATTTTCCGGAACAGACAACGGTTCTAGATTCGGGGGAGCGAACCCTTTCCAACGAGGCCCCATTCGTCGAAATCGGAGCACTTTGCCAAAAAAGTGCAAAAAAATGCCAAGGGGTACCCCTTTGCATTTTTAGCGATTTTGGGCCATTTTTGGAGGTGCCCTTTTTTTGATGGGAAATTGTTAGGGCCCTCCTAGGGAGGCTGTAAATTAAATTTGACACCGGTCTGACCGGTATTTCCTGAGATAATGGGTGTTGAAGGGCCCTCCTTGTGAAGCCACAAAAGAGCCCATAACTCCCGAACCCGTTGGAATTTTCCGGAACAGACAACGGTTCTGGATTCGGGGGAGCGAACCCTTTCCAACGAGGCCCCATTCGTCGAAATCGGAGCACTTTGCCAAAAAAGTGCAAAAAAATGCCAAGGGGTACCCCTTTGCATTTTTAGCGATTTTGGGCCATTTTTGGAGGTGCCCTTTTTTTGATGGGAAATTGTTAGGGCCCTCCTAGGGAGGCTGTAAATAAAATTTGACACCGGTCTGACCGGTATTTCCTGAGATAATGGGTGTTGAAGGGCCCTCCTTGTGAAGCCACAAAAGAGCCCATAACTCCCGAACCCGTTGGAATTTTCCGGAACAGACAACGGTTCTGGATTCGGGGGAGCGAACCCTTTCCAACGAGGCCCCATTCGTCGAAATCGGAGCACTTTGCCAAAAAAGTGCAAAAAAATGCCAAGGGGTACCCCTTTGCATTTTTAGCGATTTTGGGCCATTTTTGGAGGTGCCCTTTTTTTGATGGGAAATTGTTAGGGCCCTCCTAGGGAGGCTGTAAATTAAATTTGACACCGGTCTGACCGGTATTTCCTGAGATAATGGGTGTTGAAGGGCCCTCCTTGTGAAGCCACAAAAGAGCCCATAACTCCCGAACCCGTTGGAATTTTCCGGAACAGACAACGGTTCTGGATTCGGGGGAGCGAACCCTTTCCAACGAGGCCCCATTCGTCGAAATCGGAGCACTTTGCCAAAAAAGTGCAAAAAAATGCCAAGGGGTACCCCTTTGCATTTTTAGCGATTTTGGGCCATTTTTGGAGGTGCCCTTTTTTTGATGGGAAATTGTTAGGGCCCTCCTAGGGAGGCTGTAAATTAAATTTGACACCGGTCTGACCGGTATTTCCTGAGATAATGGGTGTTGAAGGGCCCTCCTTGTGAAGCCACAAAAGAGCCCATAACTCCCGAACCCGTTGGAATTTTCCGGAACAGACAACGGTTCTGGATTCGGGGGAGCGAACCCTTTCCAACGAGGCCCCATTCGTCGAAATCGGAGCACTTTGCCAAAAAAGTGCAAAAAAATGCCAAGGGGTACCCCTTTGCATTTTTAGCGATTTTGGGCCATTTTTGGAGGTGCCCTTTTTTTGATGGGAAATTGTTAGGGCCCTCCTAGGGAGGCTGTAAATTAAATTTGACACCGGTCTGACCGGTATTTCCTGAGATAATGGGTGTTGAAGGGCCCTCCTTGTGAAGCCACAAAAGAGCCCATAACTCCCGAACCCGTTGGAATTTTCCGGAACAGACAACGGTTCTGGATTCGGGGGAGCGAACCCTTTCCAACGAGGCCCCATTCGTCGAAATCGGAGCACTTTGCCAAAAAAGTGCAAAAAAATGCCAAGGGGTACCCCTTTGCATTTTTAGCGATTTTGGGCCATTTTTGGAGGTGCCCTTTTTTTGATGGGAAATTGTTAGGGCCCTCCTAGGGAGGCTGTAAATTAAATTTGACACCGGTCTGACCGGTATTTCCTGAGATAATGGGTGTTGAAGGGCCCTCCTTGTGAAGCCACAAAAGAGCCCATAACTCCCGAACCCGTTGGAATTTTCCGGAACAGACAACGGTTCTGGATTCGGGGGAGCGAACCCTTTCCAACGAGGCCCCATTCGTCGAAATCGGAGCACTTTGCCAAAAAAGTGCAAAAAAATGCCAAGGGGTACCCCTTTGCATTTTTAGCGATTTTGGGCCATTTTTGGAGGTGCCCTTTTTTTGATGGGAAATTGTTAGGGCCCTCCTAGGGAGGCTGTAAATTAAATTTGACACCGGTCTGACCGGTATTTCCTGAGATAATGGGTGTTGAAGGGCCCTCCTTGTGAAGCCACAAAAGAGCCCATAACTCCCGAACCCGTTGGAATTTTCCGGAACAGACAACGGTTCTGGATTCGGGGGAGCGAACCCTTTCCAACGAGGCCCCATTCGTCGAAATCGGAGCACTTTGCCAAAAAAGTGCAAAAAAATGCCAAGGGGTACCCCTTTGCATTTTTAGCGATTTTGGGCCATTTTTGGAGGTGCCCTTTTTTTGATGGGAAATTGTTAGGGCCCTCCTAGGGAGGCTGTAAATTAAATTTGACACCGGTCTGACCGGTATTTCCTGAGATAATGGGTGTTGAAGGGCCCTCCTTGTGAAGCCACAAAAGAGCCCATAACTCCCGAACCCGTTGGAATTTTCCGGAACAGACAACGGTTCTGGATTCGGGGGAGCGAACCCTTTCCAACGAGGCCCCATTCGTCGAAAATCGGAGCACTTTGCCAAAAAAGTGCAAAAAAATGCCAAGGGGTACCCCTTTGCATTTTTAGCGATTTTGGGCCATTTTTGGAGGTGCCCTTTTTTTGATGGGAAATTGTTAGGGCCCTCCTAGGGAGGCTGTAAATAAAATTTGACACCGGTCTGACCGGTATTTCCTGAGATAATGGGTGTTGAAGGGCCCTCCTTGTGAAGCCACAAAAGAGCCCATAACTCCCGAACCCGTTGGAATATTCCGGAACAGACAACGGTTCTGGATTCGGGGGAGCGAACCCTTTCCAACGAGGCCCCATTCGTCGAAATCGGAGCACTTTGCCAAAAAAGTGCAAAAAAATGCCAAGGGGTACCCCTTTGCATTTTTAGCGATTTTGGGCCATTTTTGGAGGTGCCCTTTTTTTGATGGGAAATTGTTAGGGCCCTCCTAGGGAGGCTGTAAATAAAATTTGACACCGGTCTGACCGGTATTTCCTGAGATAATGGGTGTTGAAGGGCCCTCCTTGTGAAGCCACAAAAGAGCCCATAACTCCCGAACCCGTTGGAATATTCCGGAACAGACAACGGTTCTGGATTCGGGGGAGCGAACCCTTTCCAACGAGGCCCCATTCGTCGAAATCGGAGCACTTTGCCAAAAAAGTGCAAAAAAATGCCAAGGGGTACCCCTTTGCATTTTTAGCGATTTTGGGCCATTTTTGGAGGTGCCCTTTTTTTGATGGGAAATTGTTAGGGCCCTCCTAGGGAGGCTGTAAATTAAATTTGACACCGGTCTGACCGGTATTTCCTGAGATAATGGGTGTTGAAGGGCCCTCCTTGTGAAGCCACAAAAGAGCCCATAACTCCCGAACCCGTTGGAATTTTCCGGAACAGACAACGGTTCTGGATTCGGGGGAGCGAACCCTTTCCAACGAGGCCCCATTCGTCGAAATCGGAGCACTTTGCCAAAAAAGTGCAAAAAAATGCCAAGGGGTACCCCTTTGCATTTTTAGCGATTTTGGGCCATTTTTGGAGGTGCCCTTTTTTTGATGGGAAATTGTTAGGGCCCTCCTAGGGAGGCTGTAAATTAAATTTGACACCGGTCTGACCGGTATTTCCTGAGATAATGGGTGTTGAAGGGCCCTCCTTGTGAAGCCACAAAAGAGCCCATAACTCCCGAACCCGTTGGAATTTTCCGGAACAGACAACGGTTCTGGATTCGGGGGAGCGAACCCTTTCCAACGAGGCCCCATTCGTCGAAATCGGAGCACTTTGCCAAAAAAGTGCAAAAAAATGCCAAGGGGTACCCCTTTGCATTTTTAGCGATTTTGGGCAAATTCTGGAGCAGCCCTTTTTTGGATGGGAAATTGTTAGGTACCTCCTAGGGAGGCTGTAAATTAAATTTCACACCGGTCTGACCAGTATTTCTCGAGGTAAAGGGTGCTTAAGGGCCCCCCTTGGGGAAAACACAAAAAAGGCCCTCACACCCGAACCCATTGGAATTTTTGGGAAAACTCAACTGATCTGGATTCAGGGGAGCGAACCCTTTCCAACGAGGCCCCATTCGTCTAAATCGGAGCACTTTGCCAAAAAAGTGCAAAAAAATGCCAAGGGGTACCCCTTTTCATTTTTAGCGATTTTGGGCCATTTTTGGAGGTGCCCTTTTTTGATGGGAAATTGTTAGGGCCCTCCTAGGGAGGCTGTAAATTAAATTTGACACCGGTCTGACCGGTATTTCCTGAGATAATGGGTGTTGAAGGGTCCTCCTTGTGAAGCCACAAATCGGAGCACTTTGCCAAAAAAGTGCAAAAAAATGCCCCCTTTTCATTTTTAGCGATTTTGGGCCATTTTTGGAGGTGCCCTTTTTTGATGGGAAATTGTTAGGGCCCTCCTAGGGAGGCTGTAAATAAAATTTCACAACGGTCTGACCGGTATTTCCTGAGATAATGGGTGTTGAAGGGCCCTCCTTGTGAAGCCACAAAAGAGCCCATAACTCCCGAACCCGTTGGAATTTTCCGGAACAGACAACGGTTCTGGATTCGGGGGAGCGAACCCTTTCCAACGAGGCCCCATTCGTCGAAATCGGAGCACTTTTCCAAAAAAGTGCAAAAAAATGCCAAGGGGTACCCCTTTGCATTTTTAGCGATTTTGGGCCATTCTTGGAGGTGCCCTTTTTTTGATGGGAAATTGTTAGGGCCCTCCTAGGGAGGCTGTAAATAAAATTTGACACCGGTCTGACCGGTATTTCCTGAGATAATGGGTGTTGAAGGGCCCTCCTTGTGAAGCCACAAAAGAGCCCATAACTCCCGAACCCGTTGGAATTTTCCGTAACAGACAACGGTTCTGGATTCGGGGGAGCGAACCCTTTCCAACGAGGCCCCATTCGTCGAAATCGGAGCACTTTGCCAAAAAAGTGCAAAAAAATGCCAAGGGGTACCCCTTTGCATTTTTAGCGATTTTGGGGCATTTTTGGAGGTGCCCTTTTTTTGATGGGAAATTGTTAGGGCCCTCCTAGGTAGGCTGTAAATAAAATTTGACACCGGTCTGACCGGTATTTCCTGAGATAATGGGTGTTGAAGGGCCCTCCTTGTGAAGCCACAAAAGAGCCCATAACTCCCGAACCCGTTGGAATATTCCGGAACAGACAACGGTTCTGGATTCGGGGGAGCGAACCCTTTCCAACGAGGCCCCATTCGTCGAAATCGGAGCACTTTGCCAAAAAGTGCAAAAAAATGCCCCCTTTTCATTTTTAGCGATTTTGGGCCATTTTTGGAGGTGCCCTTTTTTGATGGGAAATTGTTAGGGCCCTCCTAGGGAGGCTGTAAATAAAATTTGACACCGGTCTGACCGGTATTTCCTGAGATAATGGGTGTTGAAGGGCCCTCCTTGTGAAGCCACAAAAGAGCCCATAACTCCCGTACCCGTTGAAATTTTCCGGAACAGACAACGGTTCTGAATTCGGTGGAGCGAACCCTTTCCAACGAGGCCCCATTCGTCGAAATCGGAGCACTTTGTCAAAAAAGTGCAAAAAAATGCCAAGGGGTACCCCTTTTCATTTTTAGCGATTTTGGGCCATTTTTGGAGGTGCCCTTTTTTGATGGGAAATTGTTAGGGCCCTCCTAGGGAGGCTGTAAATAAAATTTCACACCGGTCTGACCGGTATTTCCTGAGATAATGGGTGTTGAAGGGCCCTCCTTGTGAAGCCACAAAAGAGCCCATAACTCCCGAACCCGTTGGAATTTTCCGGAACAGACAACGGTTCTGGATTCGGGGGAGCGAACCCTTTCCAACGAGGCCCCATTCGTCGAAATCGGAGCACTTTGCCAAAAAAGTGCAAAAAAATGCCAAGGGGTACCCCTTTGCATTTTTAGCGATTTTGGGCCATTCTTGGAGGTGCCCTTTTTTTGATGGGAAATTGTTAGGGCCCTCCTAGGGAGGCTGTAAATAAAATTTGACACCGGTCTGACCGGTATTTCCTGAGATAATGGGTGTTGAAGGGCCCTCCTTGTGAAGCCACAAAAGAGCCCATAACTCCCGAACCCGTTGGAATTTTCCGTAACAGACAACGGTTCTGGATTCGGGGGAGCGAACCCTTTCCAACGAGGCCCCATTCGTCGAAATCGGAGCACTTTGCCAAAAAAGTGCAAAAAAATGCCAAGGGGTACCCCTTTGCATTTTTAGCGATTTTGGGCCATTCTTGGAGGTGCCCTTTTTTTGATGGGAAATTGTTAGGGCCCTCCTAGGGAGGCTGTAAATAAAGTTTGACACCGGTCTGACCGGTATTTCCTGAGATAATGGGTGTTGAAGGGCCCTCCTTGTGAAGCCACAAAAGAGCCCATAACTCCCGAACCCGTTGGAATATTCCGGAACAGACAACGGTTCTGGATTCGGGGGAGCGAACCCTTTCCAAAGAGGCCCCATTCGTCGAAATCGGAGCACTTTGCCAAAAAAGTGCAAAAAAATGCCAAGGGGTACCCCTTTGCATTTTTAGCGATTTTGGGCCATTTTTGGAGGTGCCCTTTTTTTGATGGGAAATTGTTAGGGCCCTCCTAGGGAGGCTGTAAATTAAATTTGACACCGGTCTGACCGGTATTTCCTGAGATAATGGGTGTTGAAGGGCCCTCCTTGTGAAGCCACAAAAGAGCCCATAACTCCCGAACCCGTTGGAATTTTCCGGAACAGACAACGGTTCTGGATTCGGGGGAGCGAACCCTTTCCAACGAGGCCCCATTCGTCGAAATCGGAGCACTTTGCCAAAAAAGTGCAAAAAAATGCCAAGGGCCCTTTGCATTTTTAGCGATTTTGGGCCATTTTTGGAGGTGCCCTTTTTTTAATGGGAAATTGTTAGGGCCCTCCTAGGGAGGCTGTAAATAAAATTTGACACCGGTCTGACCGGTATTTCCTGAGATAATGGGTGTTGAAGGGCCCTCCTTGTGAAGCCACAAAAGAGCCCATAACTCCCGAACCCGTTGGAATTTTCCGGAACAGACAACGGTTCTGGATTCGGGGGAGCGAACCCTTTCCAACGAGGCCCCATTCGTCGAAATCGGAGCACTTTGCCAAAAAAGTGCAAAAAAATGCCAAGGGGTACCCCTTTGCATTTTTAGCGATTTTGGGCAATTTTTGGAGGTGCCCTTTTTTTGATGGGAAATTGTTAGGGCCCTCCTAGGGAGGCTGTAAATTAAATTTGACACCGGTCTGACCGGTATTTCCTGAGATAATGGGTGTTGAAGGGCCCTCCTTGTGAAGCCACAAAAGAGCCCATAACTCCCGAACCCGTTGGAATTTTCCGGAACAGACAACGGTTCTGGATTCGGGGGAGCGAACCATTTCCAACGAGGCCCCATTCGTCGAAATCGGAGCACTTTGCCAAAAAAGTGCAAAAAAATGCCAAGGGGTACCCCTTTGCATTTTTAGCGATTTTGGGCCATTTTTGGAGGTGCCCTTTTTTGATGGGAAATTGTTAGGGCCCTCCTAGGGAGGCTGTAAATAAAATTTGACACCGGTCTGACCGGTATTTCCTGAGATAATGGGTGTTGAAGGGCCCTCCTTGTGAAGCCACAAAAGAGCCCATAACTCCCGAACCCGTTGGAATTTTCCGGAACAGACAACGGTTCTGGATTCGGGGGAGCGAACCCTTTCCAACGAGGCCCCATTCGTCGAAATCGGAGCACTTTGCCAAAAAAGTGCAAAAAAAATGCCAAGGGGTACCCCTTTGCATTTTTAGCGATTTTGGGCCATTTTTGGAGGTGCCCTTTTTTTGATGGGAAATTGTTAGGGCCCTCCTAGGGAGGCTGTAAATAAAATTTGACACCGGTCTGACCAGTATTTCCTGAGATAATGGGTGTTGAAGGGCCCTCCTTGTGAAGCCACAAAAGAGCCCATAACTCCCGAACCCGTTGGAATATTCCGGAACAGACAACGGTTCTGGATTCGGGGGAGCGAACCCTTTCCAACGAGGCCCCATTCGTCGAAATCGGAGCACTTTGCCAAAAAAGTGCAAAAAAATGCCAAGGGGTACCCCTTTGCATTTTTAGCGATTTTGGGCCATTTTTGGAGGTGCCCTTTTTTTGATGGGAAATTGTTAGGGCCCTCCTAGGGAGGCTGTAAATTAAATTTGACACCGGTCTGACCGGTATTTCCTGAGATAATGGGTGTTGAAGGGCCCTCCTTGTGAAGCCACAAAAGAGCCCATAACTCCCGAACCCGTTGGAATTTTCCGGAACAGACAACGGTTCTGGATTCGGGGGAGCGAACCCTTTCCAACGAGGCCCCATTCGTCGAAATCGGAGCACTTTGCCAAAAAAGTGCAAAAAAATGCCAAGGGGTACCCCTTTGCATTTTTAGCGATTTTGGGCCATTTTTGGAGGTGCCCTTTTTTTGATGGGAAATTGTTAGGGCCCTCCTAGGGAGGCTGTAAATTAAATTTGACACCGGTCTGACCGGTATTTCCTGAGATAATGGGTGTTGAAGGGCCCTCCTTGTGAAGCCACAAAAGAGCCCATAACTCCCGAACCCGTTGGAATTTTCCGGAACAGACAACGGTTCTGGATTCGGGGGAGTGAACCCTTTCCAACGAGGCCCCATTCGTCGAAATCGGAGCACTTTGCCAAAAAAGTGCAAAAAAATGCCAAGGGGTACCCCTTTGCATTTTTAGCGATTTTGGGCCATTTTTGGAGGTGCCCTTTTTTTGATGGGAAATTGTTAGGGCCCTCCTAGGGAGGCTGTAAATTAAATTTGACACCGGTCTGACCGGTATTTCCTGAGATAATGGGTGTTGAAGGGCCCTCCTTGTGAAGCCACAAAAGAGCCCATAACTCCCGAACCCGTTGGAATTTTCCGGAACAGACAACGGTTCTGGATTCGGGGGAGCGAACCCTTTCCAACGAGGCCCCATTCGTCGAAATCGGAGCACTTTGCCAAAAAAGTGCAAAAAAATGCCAAGGGGTACCCCTTTGCATTTTTAGCGATTTTGGGCCATTTTTGGAGGTGCCCTTTTTTTGATGGGAAATTGTTAGGGCCCTCCTAGGGAGGCTGTAAATTAAATTTGACAGCGGTCTGACCGGTATTTCCTGAGATAATGGGTGTTGAAGGGCCCTCCTTGTGAAGCCACAAAAGAGCCCATAACTCCCGAACCCGTTGGAATTTTCCGGAACAGACAACGGTTCTGGATTCGGGGGAGCGAACCCTTTCCAACGAGGCCCCATTCGTCGAAATCGGAGCACTTTGCCAAAAAAGTGCAAAAAAATGCCAAGGGGTACCCCTTTGCATTTTTAGCGATTTTGGGCCATTTTTGGAGGTGCCCTTTTTTTGATGGGAAATTGTTAGGGCCCTCCTAGGGAGGCTGTAAATTAAATTTGACACCGGTCTGACCGGTATTTCCTGAGATAATGGGTGTTGAAGGGCCCTCCTTGTGAAGCCACAAAAGAGCCCATAACTCCCGAACCCGTTGGAATTTTCCGGAACAGACAACGGTTCTGGATTCGGGGGAGCGAACCCTTTCCAACGAGGCCCCATTCGTCGAAATCGGACCACTTTGCCAAAAAAGTGCAAAAAAATGCCAAGGGGTACCCCTTTGCATTTTTAGCGATTTTGGGCCATTTTTGGAGGTGCCCTTTTTTTGATGGGAAATTGTTAGGGCCCTCCTAGGGAGGCTGTAAATTAAATTTGACACCGGTCTGACCGGTATTTCCTGAGATAATGGGTGTTGAAGGGCCCTCCTTGTGAAGCCACAAAAGAGCCCATAACTCCCGAACCCGTTGGAATTTTCCGGAACAGACAACGGTTCTGGATTCGGGGGAGCGAACCCTTTCCAACGAGGCCCCATTCGTCGAAATCGGAGCACTTTGCCAAAAAAGTGCAAAAAAATGCCAAGGGGTACCCCTTTGCATTTTTAGCGATTTTGGGCCATTTTTGGAGGTGCCCTTTTTTTGATGGGAAATTGTTAGGGCCCTCCTAGGGAGGCTGTAAATTAAATTTGACACCGGTCTGACCGGTATTTCCTGAGATAATGGGTGTTGAAGGGCCCTCCTTGTGAAGCCACAAAAGAGCCCATAACTCCCGAACCCGTTGGAATTTTCCGGAACAGACAACGGTTCTGGATTCGGGGGAGCGAACCCTTTCCAACGAGGCCCCATTCGTCGAAATCGGAGCACTTTGCCAAAAAAGTGCAAAAAAATGCCAAGGGGTACCCCTTTGCATTTTTAGCGATTTTGGGCCATTTTTGGAGGTGCCCTTTTTTTGATGGGAAATTGTTAGGGCCCTCCTAGGGAGGCTGTAAATTAAATTTGACACCGGTCTGACCGGTATTTCCTGAGATAATGGGTGTTGAAGGGCCCTCCTTGTGAAGCCACAAAAGAGCCCATAACTCCCGAACCCGTTGGAATTTTCCGGAACAGACAACGGTTCTGGATTCGGGGGAGCGAACCCTTTCCAACGAGGCCCCATTCGTCGAAATCGGAGCACTTTGCCAAAAAAGTGCAAAAAAAATGCCAAGGGGTACCCCTTTGCATTTTTAGCGATTTTGGGCCATTTTTGGAGGTGCCCTTTTTTTGATGGGAAATTGTTAGGGCCCTCCTAGGGAGGCTGTAAATAAAATTTGACACCGGTCTGACCGGTATTTCCTGAGATAATGGGTGTTGAAGGGCCCTCCTTGTGAAGCCACAAAAGAGCCCATAACTCCCGAACCCGTTGGAATATTCCGGAACAGACAACGGTTCTGGATTCGGGGGAGCGAACCCTTTCCAACGAGGCCCCATTCGTCGAAATCGGAGCACTTTGCCAAAAAAGTGCAAAAAAATGCCAAGGGGTACCCCTTTGCATTTTTAGCGATTTTGGGCCATTTTTGGAGCAGCCCTTTTTTGGATGGGAAATTGTTAGGGACCTCCTAGGGAGGCTGTAAATTAAATTTCACACCGGTCTGACCAGTATTTCTCGAGGTAAAGGGTGCTTAAGGGCCCCCCTTGGGGAAATCACAAAAAAGGCCCTCACACCCGAACCCATTGGAATTTTTGGGAAAACTCAACTGATCTGGATTCAGGGGAGCGAACCCTTTCCAACGAGGCCCCACTCGTCGAAATCGGAGCACTTTGCCAAAAAAGTGCACAAAAATGCCAAGGGGTACCCCTTTGCATTTTTAGCGATTTTGGGCAAATTCTGGAGCAGCCCTTTTTTGGATGGGAAATTGTTGGGGACCTCCTAGGGAGGCTGTAAATTAAATTTCACACCGGTCTGACCAGTATTTCTCGAGGTAAAGGGTGCTTAAGGGCCCCCCTTGGGGAAATTACAAAAAAGGCCCTCACACCCGAACCCATTGGAATTTTTGGGAAAACTCAACTGATCTGGATTCAGGGGAGCGAACCCTTTCCAACGAGGCCCCATTCGTCTAAATCGGAGCACTTTGCCAAAAAAGTGCGAAAAAATGCCGGGTCCCTTTGCATTTTTAGCGATTTTGGGCAAATTCTGGAGCAGCCCTTTTTTGGATGGGAAATTGTTAGGGACCTCCTAGGGAGGCTTTAAATTAAATTTCACACCGGTCTGACCAGTATTTCTCGAGGTAAAGGGTGCTTAAGGGCCCCCTTGGGGAATTCACAAAAAAGGCCCTCGCACACGAACCCATTGGAATTTTTGGGAAAACTCAACTGATCTGGATTCAGGGGAGCGAACCCTTTCCAACGAGGCCCCATTCGTCGAAATCGGAGCACTTTGCCAAAAAAGTGCAAAAAAATGCCAAGGGGTACCCCTTTGCATTTTTAGCGATTTTGGGCAAATTCTGGAGAAGCCCTTTTTTGGATGGTAAATTGTTAGGGACCTCCTAGGGAGGCTGTAAATTAAATTTCACACCGGTCTGACCAGTATTTCTCGAGGTAAAGGGTGCTTAGGGCCCCCCTTGGGGAAATCACAAAAAAGGCCCTCACACCCGAACCCATTGGAATTTTTGGAAAAACTCAACTGATCTGGATTCAGGGGAGCGAACCCTTTCCAACGAGGCCCCATTCGTCTAAATCGGAGCACTTTGCCAAAAAAGTGCAAAAAAATGCCAAGGGGTACCCCTTTGCATTTTTAGCGATTTTGGGCAAATTCTGGAGCAGCCCTTTTTTGGATGGGAAATTGTTAGGTACCTCCTAGGGAGGCTGTAAATTAAATTTCACCCTTTCCAACGAGGTCCCATTCGTCTAAATCGGAGCACTTTGCCAAAAAAGTGCGAAAAAATGCCAAGGGGTACCCCTTTGCATTTTTAGCGATTTTGGGCAAATTCTGGAGCAGCCCTTTTTTGGATGGGAAATTGTTAGGGACCTCCTAGGGAGGCTTTAAATTAAATTTCACACCGGTCTGACCAGTATTTCTCGAGGTAAAGGGTGCTTAAGGGCCCCCTTGGGGAATTCACAAAAAAGGCCCTCGCACACGAACCCATTGGAATTTTTGGAAAAACTCAACTGATCTGGATTCAGGGGAGCGAACCCTTTCCAACGAGGCCCCATTCGTCGAAATCGGAGCACTTTGCCAAAAAAGTGCAAAAAAATGCCAAGGGGTACCCCTTTGCATTTTTAGCGATTTTGGGCAAATTCTGGAGCAGCCCTTTTTTGGATGGGAAATTGTTAGGTACCTCCTAGGCAGGCTGTAAATTAAATTTCACACCGGTCTGACCAGTATTTCTCGAGGTAAAGGGTGCTTAAGGGCCCCCCTTGGGGAAATCACAAAAAAGGCCCTCACACCCAAACCCATTGGAATTTTTGGAAAAACTAAACTGATCTGTATTCAGGGGAGCGAACCCTTTCCAACGAGGCCCCATTCGTCGAAATCGGAGCACTTTGCCAAAAAAGTGCGAAAAAATGCCAAGGGGCACCCCTTTGCATTTTTAGCGATTTTGGGCAAATTCTGGAGCAGCCCTTTTTTGGATGGGAAATTGTTAGGGACCTCCTAGGGAGGCTTTAAATTAAATTTCACACCGGTCTGACCAGTATTTCTCGAGGTAAAGGGTGCTTAAGGGCCCCCTTGGGGAATTCACAAAAAAGGCCCTCGCACACGAACCCATTGGAATTTTTGGGAAAACTCAACTGATCTGGATTCAGGGGAGCGAACCCTTTCCAACGAGGCCCCATTCGTCGAAATCGGAGCACTTTGCCAAAAAAGTGCAAAAAAATGCCAAGGGGTACCCCTTTGCATTTTTAGCGATTTTGGGCAAATTCTGGAGCAGCCCTTTTTTGGATGGGAAATTGTTAGGGACCTCCTAGGGAGGCTTTAAATTAAATTTCACACCGGTCTGACCAGTATTTCTCGAGGTAAAGGGTGCTTAAGGGCCCCCCTTGGGGAAATCACAAAAAAGGCCCTCACACCCAAACCCATTGGAATTTTTGGAAAAACTAAACTGATCTGTATTCAGGGGAGCGAACCCTTTCCAACGAGGCCCCATTCGTCTAAATCGGAGCACTTTGCCAAAAAAGTGCAAAAAAATGCCAAGGGGTACCCCTTTGCATTTTTAGCGATT
The DNA here is from genome assembly GCA_963855945.1 of Thereva nobilitata. Taxonomy (NCBI): domain Eukaryota; kingdom Metazoa; phylum Arthropoda; class Insecta; order Diptera; family Therevidae; genus Thereva; species Thereva nobilitata. The sequence continues at coordinate 106,388,074 of OY979698.1, read as the reverse complement.
TTGGGCAAATTCTGGAGCAGCCCTTTTTTGGATGGGAAATTGTTAGGTACCTCCTAGGGAGGCTGTAAATTAAATTTCACACCGGTCTGACCAGTATTTCTCGAGGTAAAGGGTGCTTAAGGGCCCCCCTTGGGGAAAACACAAAAAAGGCCCTCACACCCGAACCCATTGGAATTTTTGGGAAAACTCAACTGATCTGGATTCAGGGGAGCGAACCCTTTCCAACGAGGCCCCATTCGTCTAAATCGGAGCACTTTGCCAAAAAAGTGCAAAAAAATGCCAAGGGGTACCCCTTTTCATTTTTAGCGATTTTGGGCCATTTTTGGAGGTGCCCTTTTTTGATGGGAAATTGTTAGGGCCCTCCTAGGGAGGCTGTAAATTAAATTTGACACCGGTCTGACCGGTATTTCCTGAGATAATGGGTGTTGAAGGGTCCTCCTTGTGAAGCCACAAAAGAGCCTATAACTCCCGAACCCGTTGGAATATTCCGGAACAGACAACGGTTCTGGATTCGGGGGAGCGAACCCTTTCCAACGAGGCCCCATTCGTCGAGCACGGAGCACTTTGCCAAAAAAGTGCAAAAAATGCCAAGGGGTACCCCTTTGCATTTTTAGCGATTTTGGGCCATTTTTGGAGGTGCCCTTTTTTTGATGGGAAATTGTTAGGGCCCTCCTAGGGAGGCTGTAAATTAAATTTGACACCGGTCTGACCGGTATTTCCTGAGATAATGGGTGTTGAAGGGCCCTCCTTGTGAAGCCACAAAAGAGCCCATAACTCCCGAACCCGTTGGAATATTCCGGAACAGACAACGGTTCTGGATTCGGGGGAGCGAACCCTTTCCAACGAGGCCCCATTCGTCGAAATCGGAGCACTTTGCCAAAAAAGTGCAAAAAAATGCCAAGGGGTACCCCTTTGCATTTTTAGCGATTTTGGGCCATTTTTGGAGGTGCCCTTTTTTTGATGGGAAATTGTTAGGGCCCTCCTAGGGAGGCTGTAAATTAAATTTGACACCGGTCTGACCGGTATTTCCTGAGATAATGGGTGTTGAAGGGCCCTCCTTGTGAAGCCACAAAAGAGCCCATAACTCCCGAACCCGTTGGAATATTCCGGAACAGACAACGGTTCTGGATTCGGGGGAGCGAACCCTTTCCAACGAGGCCCCATTCGTCGAAATCGGAGCACTTTGCCAAAAAAGTGCAAAAAAATGCCAAGGGGTACCCCTTTGCATTTTTAGCGATTTTGGGCCATTTTTGGAGGTGCCCTTTTTTTGATGGGAAATTGTTAGGGCCCTCCTAGGGAGGCTGTAAATTAAATTTGACACCGGTCTGACCGGTATTTCCTGAGATAATGGGTGTTGAAGGGCCCTCCTTGTGAAGCCACAAAAGAGCCCATAACTCCCGAACCCGTTGGAATATTCCGGAACAGACAACGGTTCTGGATTCGGGGGAGCGAACCCTTTCCAACGAGGCCCCATTCGTCGAAATCGGAGCACTTTGCCAAAAAAGTGCAAAAAAATGCCAAGGGGTACCCCTTTGCATTTTTAGCGATTTTGGGCCATTTTTGGAGGTGCCCTTTTTTTGATGGGAAATTGTTAGGGCCCTCCTAGGGAGGCTGTAAATTAAATTTGACACCGGTCTGACCGGTATTTCCTGAGATAATGGGTGTTGAAGGGCCCTCCTTGTGAAGCCACAAAAGAGCCCATAACTCCCGAACCCGTTGGAATATTCCGGAGCAGACAACGGTTCTGGATTCGGGGGAGCGAACCCTTTCCAACGAGGCCCCATTCGTCGAAATCGGAGCACTTTGCCAAAAAAGTGCAAAAAAATGCCAAGGGGTACCCCTTTGCATTTTTAGCGATTTTGGGCCATTTTTGGAGGTGCCCTTTTTTGATGGGAAATTGTTAGGGCCCTCCTAGGGAGGCTGTAAATTAAATTTGACACCGGTCTGACCGGTATTTCCTGAGATAATGGGTGTTGAAGGGCCCTCCTTGTGAAGCCACAAAAGAGCCCATAACTCCCGAACCCGTTGGAATATTCCGGAACAGACAACGGTTCTGGATTCGGGGGAGCGAACCCTTTCCAACGAGGCCCCATTCGTCGAAATCGGAGCACTTTGCCAAAAAAGTGCAAAAAAATGCCAAGGGGTACCCCTTTGCATTTTTAGCGATTTTGGGCCAATTCTGGAGCAGCCCTTTTTTGGATGGGAAATTGTTAGGTACCTCCTAGGGAGGCTGTAAATTAAATTTCACACCGGTCTGACCAGTATTTCTCGAGGCAAAGGGTGCTTAAGGGCCCCCCTTGGGGAAATCACAAAAAAGGCCCTCACACCCGAACCCATTGGAATTTTTGGGAAAACTCAACTGATCTGGATTCAGGGGAGCGAACCCTTTCCAACGAGGCCCCATTCGTCGAAATCGGAGCACTTTGCCAAAAAAGTGCAAAAAAATGCAGGGCCCTTTGCATTTTTAGCGATTTTGGGCCATTTTTGGAGGTCCCCTTTTTTTGATGGGAAATTGTTAGGGCCCTCCTAGGGAGGCTGTAAATTAAATTTGACACCGGTCTGACCGGTATTTCCTGAGATAATGGGTGTTGAAGGGCCCTCCTTGTGAAGCCACAAAAGAGCCCATAACTCCCGAACCCGTTGAAATTTTCCGGAACAGACAACGGTTCTGGATTCGGGGGAGCGAACCCTTTCCAACGAGGCCCCATTCGTCGATATCGGAGCACTTTGCCAAAAAAGTGCGAAAAAATGCCAAGGGGTACCCCTTTGCATTTTTAGCGATTTTGGGCCAATTCTGGAGCAGCCCTTTTTTGGATGGGAAATTGTTAGGTACCTCCTAGGGAGGCTGTAAATTAAATTTCACACCGGTCTGACCAGTATTTCTCGAGGCAAAGGGTGCTTAAGGGCCCCCCTTGGGGAAATCACAAAAAAGGCCCTCACACCCGAACCCATTGGAATTTTTGGGAAAACTCAACTGATCTGGATTCAGGGGAGCGAACCCTTTCCAACGAGGCCCCATTCGTCGAAATCGGAGCACTTTGCCAAAAAAGTGCAAAAAAATGCCAAGGGGTACCCCTTTGCATTTTTAGCGATTTTGGGCAAATTCTGGAGCAGCCCTTTTTTGGATGGGAAATTGTTAGGTACCTCCTAGGGAGTCTGTAAATTAAATTTCACACCGGTCTGACCAGTATTTCTCGAGGCAAAGGGTGCTTAAGGGCCCCCCTTGGGGAAATCACAAAAAGGCCCTCACACCCGAACCCATTGGAATTTTTGGGAAAACTCAACTGATCTGGATTCAGGGGAGCGAACCCTTTCCAACGAGGCCCCATTCGTCGAAATCGGAGCACTTTGCCAAAAAAGTGGAAAAAAATGCCAAGGGGTACCCCTTTGCATTTTTAGCGATTTTGGGCAAATTCTGGAGCAGCCCTTTTTTGGATGGGAAATTGTTAGGTACCTCCTAGGGAGGCTGTAAATTAAATTTCACACCGGTCTGACCAGTATTTCTCGTGGTAAAGGGTGCTTAAGGGCCCCCCTTGGGGAAATCACAAAAAAGGCCCTCACACCCGAACCCATTGGAATTTTTGGGAAAACTCAACTGATCTGGATTCAGGGGAGCGAACCCTTTCCAACGAGGCCCCATTCGTCGAAATCGGAGCACTTTGCCAAAAAAGTGCAAAAAATGCCAAGGGGTGGGTACCCCTTTGCATTCTTAGCGATTTTGGGCAAATTCTGGAGCAGCCCTTTTTTGGATGGGAAATTGTTAGGACCTCCTAGGGAGGCTGTAAATTAAATTTCACACCGGTCTGACCAGTATTTCTCGAGGCAAAGGGTGCTTAAGGGCCCCCCTTGGGGAAATCACAAAAAAGGCCCTCACACCCGAACCCATTGGAAAATTTAATTTACAGCCTCCCTAGGAGGTACCTAACATCGCTAAAAATGCAAAAATGCAACAACAATATGCAATACAAACCCAAAATCGCTAAAAATGCAAAGGGGTACCCCTTGGCATTTTTTGCACTTTTTTGGCAAAGTGCTTCGATTTCGACGAATGGGGCCTCGTTGGAAAGGGTTCGCCTTTTTTGTGATTTCCCCAAGGGGGGCCCTTAAGCACCCTTTGCCTCGAGAAATACTGGTCAGACCGGTGTGAAATTTAGTTTACAGCCTCCCTAGGAGGTCCCTAACAAGTTCCCATCGAAAAAAGGGCTGCTCCAGAATTTACCCAAAATCGCTAAAAATGCAAAGGGGTACCCCTTGGCATTTTTTTTGCACTTTTTTGGCAAAGTGCTCCGATTTCGACGAATGGGGCCTCGTTGGAAAGGGTTCGCTCCCCTGAATCCAGATCAGTTGAGTTTTCCCAAAAATTACAATGCGTTCGGGTGTGAGGGCCTTTGTGTGATTTCCCCAAGGGTGAGGGGGCCTTAAGCACCCTTTACCTCGGGAAATACTGGTCAGACCGGGGCTGCTCCAGATTTTGAATGGCGTGACATTACACTTTACTCTGATTTGCATTTGGCATATCAAGTGACGATATAAACCTGCGTGTTTTTTGCATTAATTTTAAGTTGTTTCAATTTGGAATTTTTAAAATAATATTTTTTAAGGTAGTAAAGAAAACATCCTTGCAAATTGTTCCTTAATTAACGTCAAGCCAAATTATTTTATTTTAAAATGTAGTTTACAATTTTCCAACAGATGTCACTTAACCGAAATTACAGTTCAAATGAAAGTAAAATACTTTCATTTTGAACTTTTATTATGGTGGGATTTTGCCACGATAATGAAGGTTACTTTCACCCATTGTGTTGCATCAACACGTTGACTCGTGTATCATCTCACTAAACAAGTCCCAATAATTGAACAAAAAGCTATCACTCTTCTCTTTTACATATTGTCGAAGGCACTAGTGTGACATTTACATAGTAAGAAGAAGATTGAGAAATGCGCAATTGTCAAAAAATTAGTGCATCGCGCGTTTTCCGTTGAAATAAAACCTCAATAGCATTAAAAACGTTAAAAACCTCAATAGCATTTCAATAAAAAATGGGTAGAATAACTAGAAATACAGCAGCCACTCAAAAAAGCAGGCAACAAGAATCTCATTCCGCAAGCATTGAAACGAAGAGCAAAATTCTTTTTCTTAAAGGTACTTAGGCGGTATTTTTTATGCTTCAGTGAGGAGCCAAATAAATCATTTCATTATTTATACCTGGGATATTTTTCTAGGCCGGGTCATGTTTAGTTATGTGAATAGAAAAGAATTCGTTTGGTTTTATTTTTGTACTAATTATCGCAAAATCGTTTCGTTATATTTTAGATCAAATTATACAAGAAGCAAAAGAAGATGTTAAAATCCAAAAGATCGAACATCCCGGCACAGGAAAAGATGCTTTTTTCATTTTGTCACAAGATCAGAAGCAGTTATATGAAGTTTTTCAATACGATGAGCCTCAAAGAAGTTGGTTTGTAGATCAAAGTGTTTGTTCTGATGGTCGAATTTACATCACCATGCCGGTCGACATGTTATTTGTAGCTCTTCATTTTGTTAAAAAGAATTGTCTGGACAGAGCGGTCCCTTTTAGTAATTGGAATGAAAGCAAAAACCCTTTTATCAGTGCCATTTTTGCCGAAGTCAGTAAAAACAACGCCGTTTCAGCGGTAAACATGATTTCAGTTTTATTTCGCATTTTTTAATTTTTTTACTAGATTTTAGATGTCCAAAGAGCGGGGGATCTGACTGCATTTAAGTACAACAAAAAGAAAACCATGGCATGGCTTTCTCTTAAAGCAAACAAATTAGCATTAACATTAAAGCAAAAAGATGTTTTAAAGCATTCTTCACAAAATGCCAATCTAGAAGGAGAGAACACAGCAGCTGAGCGTGAAAGTAAGTCGAGTCTGGCACTAGTTTGCGTTCAGTATTCAATGGTTTTTCCACAGGTGAATACTTAAATCTCGCATCTCGAATAATAGGAAACTATGTTGATTTGAAAACGTTAGAAGATCTTTTAAAACTATATCCTTTGGTGGAAAATAATGCCAACAAACGGAAGTCTTTAACCCTTCTAGAAGAAAATCTGTCGAAGAAAGTCAAACTGGAAGCAGGGTCTGCAAAGACGCTGAAAAATGCCAAAACTTCTATGAAAGCGAAAGCTTTAACAAAGGCAGCAGCCGGATCCAAAAGTATTACGTCGTTTTTTAAAAAATAAGACTGGTTATATATATCAAAATAAGAAATATAATAAATTTATAATTTTTGTATTGAATTTAATAGCCCTAAACCGTTAGCAAGTTTTAATGTAATTCGCTTAATGTTGCTGTTATAGTAGCAGTAAAGGTAATTAGCGCAAGAAGGATGTTCCTCTGCCAAAAGAGGTAGCGAAAAAATTGCAAAATGGGCAGAAGCCATCTTAAAATCGTTAACAGATAAACAAAATCAGTTGTTGAGGATCAAGATATACAAAAACCATCCAGAAAAATTCTCTGAAATCAAGTTTTCCTTTGATTTTTGTTTAATAGCTCGTCGTGTGGTACAAATGCCAGGGTGCAACAAGTTAAACATAACTGAATGCTGGGTAAGGTTTTAAAGGCGAAAAAAGGCATCTTTTCATGATTTTTGTTTGGAGATATAAATAATGTTGGTTTATTTATTTCATATACACGTTATGGTATAACACCTGAAGTATCTTTGAAAAAATTTCGATTAAAAATATCAATAAATAAGTCCGTGACAACAAATCTCCGGAGGCGCTCGAAAAAAAGTTGTTTTGCAGTGTACACCATTACTCGTTACCGGATCATCAGAAACAAAAAAATCGAAATGCATTTAAAAGGTGATATATTTCCCTAGGTAATCAGGGAGTGATTTCTCGTTTTTTTATTTGTGGCAGCATTTGGAAGTGAAAAACGCGATTTTCGCTAAAAAAAATTTCAGCGAATTTGTTAAAAAAATGGTAAAAAAACTTCCTGATTACCTGTTGATTTATGTGTAGAAATAGTGTTTAAAAATTCAAAAGGATCGGTCAAGTAGATTTTGAGTTCTAATGTTCACGAACTTCAAAAATGACAAAATCGAATTAAAGTTTTTTTACTCGAACATCCAAGCATGAGCGCCGGTCGCTTGAAACGCTTTATCTTCGTTAGTTACCCTTACCCCCCTTAAGCAAGGAAACTGGTATTTTGGCCCTTCGAATACCCGTGCTAATTTCTTGATGTCCTGTGTAAGAAAGAAGCCTCCATGGCAATCTTATTCAAGGACGCACTCTACAAACCAGGAATTCGTTTCTAAATAGAACAACTCGAGTGTGGAATACTCTTTCGCTGTCAATATTTCTCCTACAACTTTCAAGAGTTCAAACGCAGGGTTAATCGGCATCTCCTTCAACGTCCTCCGTGCTCCTCATAACCCCAAACCTATTCCGTCCCCCGTACTAAGCTTACTACTAAACCTTGCACCATGACGTGATCAACGACATGATGGACTGGTAGTACAAAGGGTGAACCCTGAGCTTAGAACTGCCACATAAAAAATTACCGAAGGTCTCGAACACCAAATTGCGGCTGTTCAACTCCAGCGTTAAGGCAGTGTATGATTGCGAAACATGGAAGTCACCCAATTCATCAAAATGCGCCTACAAGTTTTCATCAACAGATGCCTACGTATCCTAAAAATCGGCTGGCAAGATAAAATTACAAATGAAGAACTATGGCGTCGTGCCGGCTAAGAAAGGATAGACGGCGAAGGAAATGGAATTGTATTGGCCATGAGGGATTAAAGGAGCATAGGAGTATTTTAATTTTCTAACTAAACAATTGAGCGACAAACACTGCGGTCGGCACAGAAAGAAACTTAGGAGTTAATTAGGCGCGGATCTCCAGCGTTCGGTGTGTTTCATCCAAGCCCGGTCAGTAAGGGCCCACTTCACCAAACTGCTGGCTACCACAATAGCAGGTACCGGACCGATGAATACGATGTGGTTGGTCCATAAAAGTTCCATGGGTATCGTAGGGAAGGAAAGGTCTATCCTGACAGCCACCTTATCAGGATAAGGCATTGGCCCGTATTCTCATAGTAACGTCACCCATTGAAGAATGTGGCAAACCAATTTTCGTATTCTCGTAGTCACCTGTTGTAGAAAAAGTGACGGTATTTCTACATACATATGATATGTTTCTATTTGCATATCCTGTTCGCTATTTTAATTCTAATTAATAATGTTAAATCATCAAAAATAAAACATATTTCTTATCCTTTGTCACTATCTATTTTAAGAAAATCGTAGCGTCACCTACAAATTCCAAAAATGATTAAAAATGACAATTTTCAGTGACATTTGCTACAAATAATGACTTCGAGAATATCACACCTAGTTTTGCCTCATTTTATCTCATTAACTTTTTCCTTGTCACTCGAGTATGAGAATACCTTAGAATAGAGAGCTACAGGAAAGACCCTCGCGTATAAAATCCGTGTATTCGTTCTCCTCTTTTCCGCTGGGGGTTGTAGAGTTAACGGTAAATTTCATCGACCTACAAACAAGAGATACACAAGCTGCTGGTCACTCGGTTGCGTGCTTGCTCAAATGTGACGAGTGGTGTCCACTTATTTTTTTGTTTTTTTTTCATTTAGAAAAGTATTTTTAATTTGCCTATACTTGACAGCACTTTCTGCGCGCCCAATTTGCACAACCATGTTTGTGCAACCCTGTTTGTTTTAAATAGCTTCTAAAGTAGTCACATCCCTCTAAATTATGATTGTAGCTGATTCACGGCTTGAACATTACGCGACACACGTTAAGGCGCGATTCCATTGAGGCAACACTGAACGACATATAGCGGGATACTTGTTTCCTACTGTTGTCTGATTACAGGTGTGCAGTCAATGCAGCATGCTACATGTTGGGCCTTATCATGGTTGGCGCGGCGAAAAAATGACAGCGCCGTTTGTCGTTGGCATTTTTCGTATCATAGTTGGCGAATGCAGCGACATGACAATTTTCGATAAAAATCTTATGGTTGTCGCTTGAAAATGTTTGAACATTTCTTATAATTAAAAAAAATTAAAAGCAGTCGTGAAAAACGTAACTTTGTCTCTTAAAAAGGCCAACTGTGATACACCTGAAGGCTTTTCCCGACAAATGTCAGTTTTTTCGAGAACTATGATTCCGTTTTACAGTCGCCGCGCCATTTCTCACTTCAAGCGCCAACCATGATCAGGCCCGTTGCCTCAGTGGAATGGCGCCTTTACAGAGTAACCGAGAGACAATTAATTTAGAATATCGTGCAATGCAAGAGATTAGAAATATATGAATGTGGTGAATTCCCGGATTTAGTAATTTTAAAGTAACAGCGATTAGATTTGATTGGAATCTTAAAAAGAAGCACGATTTAGATTAAAGCACATTTTACCAACTCTTAAAATAGAAACTACATTGACAAAAACTTTTAGTTTAAACGGAAGCCGGACAATTATAGGACCCAAAAAAATTGTAGACAGCGAAGAAATCGTAAACATTTTAAAGCACAAAAAGACAAGGTATAGGCGCTTGCTCTTAATTACAATTCGAAGAAGTAATAAATTAGAATAGAGCTATGATTATGAAAGAAAGAAGCCAAAATTCATCCCGGGCTGCAGAACTTGATGGTGATGATGGAAAAGAAAAATATTTAAACCGCTTCGTTCGTTTTAAAACAGGTAGCTTTAAAATTTCTATGTATATATTTATTTTATAAAATTCATAACAGTTTAATTTATTTTGTTAGTTACGATATACAAAATAAAATTTTATTTTTTAATATTGTATATTGCCGATAGAGATATTAATGATTATTAGCGTAAATTATAATGTGCATGTAAATTACTTCACTGCACTAGTAAATAATAATGAACTTAAAGTACATTTTCGAATCGAACTCCAATTACCATTAATTGTGCTCGCCTGTCAATTGCTGCTATTAAGTTATGTTTCATTTTTGATCACAAGGGATTTTCTTACTCTGGTTTATTTAAACCCAAATCCTTTTCTATTGCATACCTGCAAACAGCCATCATTTGATTCTTGACTTTATTGAAATTCTCTATGGCAATAGGTTTTGCTTCTGGCCATCCAGCTAAATCTCTATAAATAGGGCGTACGTATTTCATTCTAAAATTACTGTTAGCAAAGGCAATAATTTCGTCCATACGTCCCATAAGACGCGCTCTAATGCAAAGCCGCATAAACCTAAAACGCACTTCGGCATTCTTTACTTTGCTTAAGTTATAGACACTTTCCAACAGTAAAATTTTTGGTTCATGAAGATCAGCAATATTTTCATTTTCGATTAGTTTACTTAGAAAATCGATTAATTGATGTGAAGTAATCGTTTGATTTATTTCTGGAAGATTTTGCAGCTCTTCATAAACTTTAGAACCCCAAAGTTGTGACAAGTGTGTTGATACTTTCGCGAGGGTGTCATCGAACCTGAAATATTATCATTATAAAAACATATTAAATAAAAATAAATCTTACTGTGGAATTAATAACGGCATTCCTTCGGAGTAAAGCCACTTATCCCAGTCAATTATCTTCAAGTTCTCGCTTAGACTGCTTTGGGAATAATAATCGTACAGAGTTGATTTAAAATCATCAGTTAAAACGGATTTATTTTGATATTTGTTTAAATAAAATCGAAGGAAAGGCTCAAAAACTGTTGGACCGCCAAGAGTATCTTCTAAATATCGCAAGAATGTGGATCCTTTGATGTATGGAACACTTGAAAAGGCATCATCCGGACTGAGATCACTCAAATCAACAATTAATTTAGTCAATTCAGGAGTTCCAGCAAGTTGAGTTTTGATCTGTAGTGAAATAAAATAAAATCTAAGTTTATAAAATTTCAAATATTAGCATTTTTTTATCTTACATTTTCTTGTAAATCGGTGAGATGCATTATTGCATGGAAATCTCGTTCCTTATCACCTTTAAGCCTTCCGACTATCTTCCCTTCCACAAACACTGTAAAACCTTCGTTCATCCAAAAGTGTTCGAAATTTTTATTTGTAACTAAATTCCCAGTCCAACTATGAGCAATTTCGTGAGCAACAACATCAACCAAGGACTTATCTCCTGCCTTTAAAAAAATAGTACCAATGAGTATTTTTATAAGCAAATATATTCCATGTATTCACAAAGCCTAGGACGCGTAGACTTAAATATAGGAAACAATGTAGTTAACAAATCAGGAAATACTCAAAATTATAAAAAAAAATAGTTCCTTATATGAATTGGAAGATGTAGTAACGAAAATAAAAAATAATTTGCTTTAATTCAGTTTGTCTCGCAATGAACGAAATCAAGCTAAATATTTGTAGGATAAATGAGATAAGAGATATTGAATACTATAAGTGCTGTAAGAAGAAGACATAGTCGCATTCATATACTTCAACTAGAGTTTTTGGCCAATTCTGATTATTAATACTGCCAGTGAAAGTGGTGTAGATTTTCATAGAGATACGATAGTTATTTACGTTGAATTTCAAACTATTCCTATATGCGTTATTAAGAATTAGACCTCTCCGGTGATTAGACTGGACTTAAGTTGACGGGAATAAAAAGTGTGGCACGTGCTTAATTTACATTATCGAAAGCGTAGAAACAATGTAGAGAACAGACATCCGCAAACTTATCTTCTTCTATATACTTAAATTGGTGTGTCTGTCTGTGATTTCAAAATAATTGTCGTTTTCTAAGTGCATATGGTTATTTACGTGATATTAAAACAAAATCGAGTATTTTTAAATTTTTTGTCTGTCTGTATATTGTCGGTCTGTTTGTCCGGGCTAAACTCCGAAACGGCTAATTCGATTTCGATGGGACTTTCACTGAAAGATTCAGTATTTTCGTGGGCATGTATGTATGTATGTATGTATATGTATGTATGGATATTAGAGTGGCCCTTACTTATATGGGCGATTTTTTTTACATTTTTGGTGGTGCCAACCCCTAAAATGGTTTCTCTGTACCGAAAAAAAGTTCTATAAAAATTTCAGGTGAATTGATAGTCTTACCGGTGGCGAAAACACGGAGAAAACGTTTTTTTGTTTTGTGTTTGTATTGTTAATAACAAATACTAAATTGAAAAAAAAAATTACAACTATTAATATATAAATAAAGATCTCGTCATTACCTTTAAAATGATACCTCATTTAACTCGATACGATCAATAGAACCGGAGTAATAGCGATTTGAAAAAGGGCATAATCGGCGAGTGACGTAAACTTTACCCCCTCACCCCTTTTTTTTGAAAACATTGACCGAAAAAAAATATACGTGTTCGCTTATTTTGTATAGGGACCGCGTAAAAAAATTGAAGCAAATCAAAAAAGTTTTCTCATAAAATAAACTTTACCGCGTTTTCGGCACGGGCAGCTTCAAACAATTGAGATGAAATTTTTTGGAGAATTATTTTTTCATAGTAGAGAACCATTTCAGAGGTTAGCATGTAGAAGTTTCCGACTTTTAAAAATAAGGATCACCCTAATGTATATGTATGTATGTAAACAAAACTTGCAACTTGATTTTGACCCACTTCCATATAACCGATCAACTTCAAATTTTGCACATATGTATAGTTCGCGTGAAAATACAATCTTACCATATTGTAAAAAATCAAGATGGCGGTTCCAAGATGGCGGCCGAATTTTCCTATTGTGTTCCCCGACCCCCGACATAAATATCAAATGAAAGGGTATGACAAGTAGAATACAATTAGCTATGTGGCGTCATTCAAAATGGCGGCCCACACAAAACGGCGGATTACCTTTTTCTTTACAACGCCTTCGGTATGGGTATCAAATGAAAGCGTATAACAAATATAATACAGCAAGCGGTGTGCCCTCATTTTAAATCTAATATGGCGGTAACTACAAAATGGCGGAAGACATATAATAGACTAAAAAGTAAAAAACTAAAAAATACGTTTTTATTTTAAAATGAACTAAAAAGGAAAAAATAATTTTGAATGTAAAGTTTTTATTGCTCTAGCCAGTATATAACAACAACCTATCTTTCGAAATGTAAAAAAGCGTGTTTGTTCGAGCTAATCTTGGAAACGGCTTATTCGATTACGATGGGACTTGCACGGGAAGATTCAGTAGTTTTTTGGGCATGTTTTAGGCTTCACTCGGTTCCGACGGAAAACTTGATCCGATAGTCGGAGAAAAGCGAGTGGAAACTTTTTTATCATTCCAATTGTAAACCTCAAATCTCGGAACGGTTAATCCGATTTTAGGACTTCACGTTATGATTCAGTATCTTCTTAGGCGTTTAGCGTACTTTTCACTCTGATTCGACTATCGGGCCAGACCGAAAACATGACCCGATAATCGAGGGAACGCGGATGAAATGCTGTCAACAATTTATACAAGATTTCACTGTCTGCATTACAACCATAAAATTTTGGGCTATTAAAACTTACGAGCATTTTCCCAACTTTCAGGAATAAAGTGACTAACAATTGAAAAGTGGCGCATTTCTCCTATTCTGGCCAAAAAAATGAGATCTAGATCCAAAGAAGAAAATGCGAACAATAGCTTCGTCCGCAAGCTGACATTTATAATAGTGATGAATTTACAAAAAACATGAAAAGGCATGCGCTGTTCTTACATTTACTTTTAGAATCCTAACACACTTATTGGATTACTTCTTTTTTTCCTTCAAGATGCTCCTGTATGAGAACTAGGTAAATTTCCATTTTAGGTGTTTCTCTAGCAAAATCGACATTTTTTTATTGTTTATAATTAAAGCAGGGTGTTGTTAGTAAACCAGGTGTTATTGCCAGTTACGAGAATGAACTTACAAAGGACTCACTTGGTTACTCGAAATCAAACTACTAGATACTTGGAGTACCAAAAATAATATCGTTATTCTTCATGAACGAACCTAATATAAATAGTGAATAAACTCAATCGCTTCTACTTGTCATAGTTATATCTTAAATATTACCTTATTTTAATAATTCAATTTTACAACAGTATATTTTTTCCAAAATTACTTACCAATAAAGTGGGTGTTACAAATGTTAAACATGGATTTTCCATTCCTCCGTAAGGAAAGCTTGGTGGCATTACTAACAAGTCATACTGACCCCACACGTAGGGTCCGCAAATTTCAGCAGCAGTCTCCAACATTTTGGGTGTGTCGGTGAATTCTGCAGCGCATTCTTCAATTATTCCTTCTTCAGCCCAAACTCGTGAGCTAATATAGTATATTATGCGTTAAATAATATTTGATAATATTTTTCAGCTTACTTGGGTCCTAAACGTCGAGAAGCTAGTTTCCCAACAGCAATTGCAAGAAGGTAACTCGGAATAGGGACCTTTTGCTCGAACATAGATGTTAAATCACCATTTGAAACGCGGATGGCACTCATTAGAGCTGTAAGCTGTTGCGGGTAGGTAACTTTAGCGGTGTACGTGAACTTCACAGAAGGCGTATCTTGACAAGGCAGCAATGATCTTGCATGAATGGCTTGACACTGACTAAACAAGTACGGGTGTTGTTTTCCCAATGTTTGCTCTGGGGTTAACCATTGCAGAGCGCTAGCATTAGGCGACGTCTCATAGGTGATTTTAACACTTATTCTGAAATTAAACAAATTATTACAAGACTGGAAGAAAGCAAAATTATGCTGCTGTAAATCTCAATACATATACATTTATAATACTTACGACTCACATGTGCCTTGTGGCAATTCTAATGTGAGCTTCGCCCCAATATTTTCTACACAATCAGTAATAAAGAAATTGATTGGGATCTCGCTCTTGTTAGCTAGAACTACCGCATCATGTATTTTAATATCACGAACGTCGAGCAACTAAATAAAGCAAATCATTTCCATTTAAGAATAGTTAATTAAACATTTAAAAATAAATCCTCTTACAATATTTTGCACACAATATTCAATCAGTTTGAAGTTATAAGTTGCAGTCCCTTTTATAATATGTTTTTCGAAATCTAAATTCCATTCTAACGATATGTGGGTTGTTGTGATCTTTTCTGCAAGGTTAGTTAAATTAAGAAAAATAGTTAAGAAGTATTTAACACTAATCTTACCAGACTCAGCATAAGAATTAGGATCAACTTTACCAAGCCTCATGTTTGTTGCTAGCTGGTCGGATACCTAGTGATAGATAAGGTTTTGGTGGGAATGTTGAAATTCCAAAGCTTGTAAATATCTCAAATGTAGCAACCACAAGTACTTGATAAAAATATGATATGAATCCACTTTATCTTTCTTAGTGGCGGGAATATATTTTATTGTATTTTTATATAACCCTATACGTATTTGTGTATATTCTACCGTCGGATTAAATTAAGTGAAGGTCCCTTTTATATATGACACTTTTGCGGAAAATCTTTTATTTTCAAGATATTTTTGACAGTTCCAGTTCCGTAGTCACTGCGATGACGATGCACAATCTAGTACAAAATTCTACTTAAGCCTATGCCTATAGAAATATAAACTAGTTTATATTTCTATGGCCTATGCACGTTTTTGTTTTGCGGTCGTTTATGGGTCGTTTGGTGGAAAGTTCACCGGGAAAGAGTTGTACGAGTTGTCAACGTCTAACGATAAAATACGTTAATTATTGGAGAGTTTGCAGGGAATTGTAAAATGGGAAATCTTCCAGCCTAACAAGAGATATGTCGTGGTTCTATAAAATACATAGATGGCTCCGTATGAAATTAATTGAATGCAATTGACCTATTTTCGTATGCGCGAAGAAATCTTATCTTTTTTGGCAAGAACCAGACGGGAATCGTCCAACTTATAAATCAGAATCCCAAATAAATTAATATTATAATAAATATAAAGTCAAGACGAACTGTAGAAAAAGTATTTTTTTGTTGTATGTTCATTAACCACTTTCTCCAATTTTACTGTTCTACATCTAGATTATTTAAAACGTTACTGTCTTGAACAACATAATGAAATTAAATTGAAAAAAGCTGCAAATTATGATTAAGCGTCTGTCAAGTTAAACCATCATTATCGAACTTCAAAGAACTTTGGACCATGGTTTGCTAATTCTGTTTTTGAGAAATAGTGTAACAACAAATTCGTTGTTCAGATACAATAATGAAATCTGGCACCTGTTCCTTCCCAGTTATAGGTGAGGGATGCTTATTTAAATAAGTTAGCTCAATTGAACAATTGCTATTGTTCTTCAGGTACTTTAATTTGTTATCAAACATTTTCAATGTGCTGAATTTCTTTATTGCATTCACTGACAACCTCATCAACATGGCTTTGCAATAAGTCCCTGGCAGTAGAAACTATTTACAAGCATTTTCTAAATAAACATTATAAATTCTTACCACGGCTTGTGATTTTACATTCCGCGAGAAACTTCTAAAAGTATTCTTGGTGTTCTGTAATAATCCTGTAATAGTTTTTCTCGTACTTGTTAAACTTTCCTCATACAATAGTCTGTTCACTAATGTCCCATTTTCTCTTGAAGCTAAATAAAGTTAAATAATTATATTGTGTGTACCCATAATATTTAATTAAATACATATTGAATGGACAGTCCGTTTATCCGTCGGGTTTACATATTTTCTTGCTGCTTTAACTTTAGCAAAATTTCCTGTTGTGCTCACATAATTCGTACGAGTAAAAATGGCCTCAAACAAATATAAAATAACATTTCTTATCAAACTGTTTTTCTTCTAATATAAAATCTTACCTGAATTCTCCGAAAGGCCAACATTATAGTTGTGTTTATTGAGCTGCTCTAGGTTGAGCTAGGTTGAGATATCTCAGGAAAAGGTGTTTCATGAGCAATTCGCTTGCTCTAACTCGCCTGAAGTTGCTCTGATTTGTGTTTCATGAGCCTGCTCTAAGTTGAGCTAGCTCACGGTTTTCTGCTCTACCTTTTTTGGTAGAGCAACTTCGGGCAAGCAATCAACTGTTTGTCAACTGTCACAAAACGGCAACAGTTAATCGAAAACTGTTAAAAATAAATTACAGATACACGCCAGACCTCAATAAGAGTTTAAATTTAATATTTTAAATAGATTAAAAACTAAAATTAAAATTTCCACTTTAAAAACTGACAGATTGAACTTATGACAATTCACTTTGAGAATTGTTGCCCGAAAAGTGTTTCATGAGATTTCTTTCTCTGAATTGCTCCAACTTGCCTGATTGTTTTTTGACAGCTGCTCTACTGTGAGCTGCCTTGAGCTGCTCTGCTTTTTTTCGGTCTCAATAAACACAACTATTAATACATAATAAAATTAAGTAAGCACTGCACCATGCACTTGCAAATACAATTTTGAAACTTGTGTATCCTCAATGTCCGAATTACCAGTAACTATTAAAATGAGATGAACAACCTCGTTACTATGTTTCAAGTGTCCATCAGTTATCGGAAGGTTACATAACGATTGTTTTCAAATTAAATCCCAAAACATGCACAGAGATGTTTCGCTCAATCTGGCGACTCCTAACCCAGCACCTTAAGCCTACTTTGGTAAATATATAGCAAAGTGTTACCCACCTCCGATTTTTTTGAAATTTTTTTTTTATATGTATTTTGGCCTGTAGAATCCATTTTTCGAAAAATAAATTGGCGCTCATTTACCGTTTTCAAGTTATTAATTTTTAAAGTTGGGAAAATTCGGTTAGCAGAAAAGTGATAACCGCCATATTGAAAACACTTATTTAACTGGCGGAGGGGGTATGGGTAGTAAAACCCTCCAAAATTATAATGGGTACTTGTAAGAGGAGGGGGTATGGGGGGCGGCAGCCCCCCAAAATCCAAAAATTTAACCTTAAAACGGGGGGTATGGGGGGCGGTAGCCCCCCAAAATCGAAAACTTATACCCTAAAACGGGGGGTATGGGGGGCGGTAGCCCCCCAAAAACGGGGGGATGGGGGGCAGAGCCCCCATTCCATAAAAAGAGTACTTAATTTTTCTATTGCACCTTTTCTTTTAGCAGAACATACAATATGATTTGCAGTTTTACTTGCAACATTAGTGTTACTTTCACGATTTTGTTGGATCCTTGCGCAGGTAGACCAATGCTAAGATTCAACTGAGGAGCTCCTAATTTTAGAAGAGCCAAAAGGAGGTTTAGTTGTTTTACTTCCAACATTACATGCGCAAGGATCCACCAAAATCGTGAAATGAACACTAATGTTGGAAGTAAAACAACTAAACCTCCTTTTGGCTCTTCTAAAATTAGGAGCTCCTCAGGCGAATCTTAGCATTGGTCTACCTGCGCAAGGATCCAGCAAAATCGTGAAATTAGCACTGGTGTCGAACGTTCAACAAATCATCCTATATGTTCTTCTAAAACAAAAGGTGCAATTGGAAAATTAAGTACACTTTTTATGGAATGGGGGCTCTGCCCCCCATCCCCCCGTTTGGGGGGCTCCGCCCCCCATACCCCCCTTTTAAGATTTCCTCTTTCGATTTTGGGGGGCTCCGCCCCCCATACCCCCCTTTTTGAATTTAGCTTTTCGATTTTGGGGGGCTCCGCCCCCCATACCCCCCTTTTTGAATTTAGCTTTTCGATTTTGGGGGGCTCCGCCCCCCATACCCCCCGTTCTAAGGTTAACGTATCAATAATCACCCGATGAACCCCCTTCGGGTTCTAAATAAGTGTTTTCAATATGGCGGTTATCACTTTTCTGCAAACCGATTTTACACAACTATAAAAATTTATTACTCGAAAACGGTAAGCGAGCGACAATTTATTTTTCGAAAAATGGATTCTACAGGCCAAAATACATATAAAAAAAAAATTTGAAAAAAATCGGAGGTGGGTAACACTTTGCTATATATTTACCCCTACTTTTACATATCGTAAATAATTTCCACTATACCGTGGATCGCTGTCGATTTCACTTCTTAAGGTATTATGTTGTCAAACGGACTGAACAGGACTGTATTACCACTCGAATGAAAATGATATGCTTATATTCTCATTATTTATTTCCTCCTAACTAATACTATAAAATTAATTAGTGAAATATTCACCGTAAAATGTAATCTTTTGGAAAATCCATAATTGCAGGGAAGTTCTCCAGTGTTTCCTTACCAATATGATCTAATCGTTGAGGTACAACTCTTAGTTGCTTTATTTGGTTTGTAACATTCGCAAGAATCTCCTCAGGAACTTGGTTATCCTTGAAAAGGTGCAACCTTTCCATTGTATACCTTCTTTGTAGGTTACCTTTCATCGCATTATAGACAGCTTTTTTCATAACCATTGTTGGATCCTTTTCATGAAGTTGCCAAGCTAATGTCCAGCTCGCACCACCTGGATAACCGGTATGATGGAAATACACTCGTTTCGTCCATTCGTCTCCAGGAAGGGCTATTTCATTTGTATTGATGGCAATAACGTGATCACCACAGTCATCTGAAAAAAATTACTATGGAATCCTGCGTTGTACTAAGATGCATTTAGATACTCATTGGATGATAAATTGGTTTATGCATTCCCATTAAGTACTTCCTAATCTCTTTAGCCGAGTCGAAAGGGTTTTGCCATTTACAATCATAAATGTGCCAAATTCGAGCGAATGTGGCCCATTGCTAAAAAATTTAAGATGTGACATGTAAAAAGGTAACTTCTGCAATTTTCGATACCTGAACTCTTTTTGCTGCAGACATTGTTTTTATTTGAGGCTTGAATAATATAATCTACAATTTAAAAAGCATATTGTACGAAATTATTAACAATTTTCCAAAGAGGCACCGTGAACCTCAGTAGGCGAGAAATTTTTTTCGATCTGTCAGAAACTTAGAATATAGAACTACGGGAAAGACCATCGCGTATAAAATCCGTGTTTTGTGAAATCTGCTATCAGTCGACTGTCAAATTGGGTTAATTGCTTGTTAGTTGACTGTCAAATTTTCCCGCGTTCGGTCGTGCACTTGCACGAGTTTTTCTATAAAATTTACTTACAGTTTGTTGTTAAAAACTAATATCAAAAAAGAAAGAAATTTTAAACAATTCCTTTCTAGTGTAATTAAAGTTGTTACGAGTGAATTTTCAGTGAAAAAAAGAACAATAAAGTGTGCAGTTTGTAGATGTAGGAATAGTACGAAATTTCCGTGGGGTAAATCCTTTTTTGGGGATGTGGGCTAATTAAAATACTTCCTAAACACATATATTACATATTTTCATTCATAATTATATAAATCACTGCGTTAAATACACCACATAATATTAATTTTGTGTGCTCGATTGTTTTGTTTTCACTGTCTAACAAAACGCAAAATTCAAGGGATCAGCTGATTAGAATACGTAGTGACGGCGTGTAAAAAGTTCATTTGTAGGGGCAAGATTTTGCTTTAGATAACTGATTATTTCAACTCGCTCTTGCCCCTCCTCTATTCCACTCGTTTCTTCCGCTTGTAGTGGAAAAACAACACCCAAAACGTGAGCACTCACTCAAAAAGAATTTCACTACGCTAAATAAAATTCGGCGACGGCCTTTCCTGTAGTTTATATTCTAAGGTCAGAAATAGTTGTCATTTTTCTTGTAACGTACTAGAGTAGGTGCGAGTTCGTAAACGCAGGCCTGCAGTCATTCTGCAGATTCAGCTACAGACGTCCAATTGCTGAATTCTGCAGCATGACTGCAGTCCGGCGTTTACGAACTCGCACTAGAGGTTTGTTCGGCCCAGCTCCAGACTAATTACTAGACCGGTTCTACACATACAAAGATATAGCAGGAACGAAAACGAAAAGAATGAAATAATTCGTATGACAAATCTATGAACTCGGTTATATAAACGATCAGAACCCAAACGGAACGAAAGATATGAATTTATTTCATTTCGGTATTCTTTTCAGCTATTCAGCTCATTACTTTGACAGTTCGACAGACGGTTTGTTTTCAAATTTAAAGTAGTTGAAAGAACGAAAGAACGACTTATTTTGAAAGAATGCAGTCAATAAAAGGTGAAAAATTGAAATTTTGATTTATCTTGTGATTTCTCGATATCCGCCATAAGTTTTATAAACTTTATAATATATGTATGTATTTATCGAAAATAAAAAACCGAATATTCACATTTCGACTACTTGAATAGTGCTTTTAAGGGCACTTCCGCTTATATATTTACAAATCTATGTGTTTAATTAGCTTTATCGACCCCTATTTACTTTATATACATTACTTATATACTTCAGGTATATAAGGTAGTGCTTTTGTACATAGATATGTAAAAAAATTCATATTTCGACTACTCGAAGTGATTTTAAGGGCACTTCCGCTTATATATTTACAAATCTATGTGTTTAATTAGCTTTATCGACCCCTATTTACTTTATATACATTATTTATATACTTCAGGTATATAAGGTAGTGCTTTTGTACATAGATATGTAAAAAAATTCATATTTCGACTATTTGAAAAGTGATTTTAAGGGCACTTCCGCTTATATATTTACAAATCTATGTGTTTAATTAGCTTTATCGACCCCTATTTACTTTATATACATTATTTATATACTTCAGGTATATAAGGTAGTGCTTTTGTACATAGATATGTAAAAAAATTCATATTTCGACTACTCGAAGTGATTTTAAGGGCACTTCCGCTTATATATTTACAAATCTATGTGTTTAATTAGCTTTATCGACCCCTATTTACTTTATATACATTACTTATATACTTCAGGTATATAAGGTAGTGCTTTTGTACATAGATATGTAAAAAAATTCATATTTCGACTACTCGAAGTGATTTTAAGGGCACTTCCGCTTATATATTTACAAATCTATGTGTTTAATTAGCTTTATCGACCCCTATTTACTTTATATACATTACTTATATACTTCAGGTATATAAGGTAGTGCTTTTGTACATAGATATGTAAAAAAATTCATATTTCGACTACTCGAAGTGATTTTAAGGGCACTTCCGCTTATATATTTACAAATCTATGTGTTTAATTAGCTTTATCGACCCCTATTTACTTTATATACATTACTTATATACTTCAGGTATATAAGGTAGTGCTTTTGTACATAGATATGTAAAAAAAATCACATTTCGACTACTCGAAGTGATTTTAAGGGCACTTCCGCTTATATATTTACAAATCTATGTCTTTAATTAGCTTTATCGACCCCTATTTACTTTATATACATTACTTATAAACTTCAGGTATATAAGGTAGTGCTTTTGTACATAGATATGTAAAAAAATTCATATTTCGACTATTTGAAAAGTGATTTTAAGGGCACTTCCGCTTATATATTTACAAATCTATGTGTTTAATTAGCTTTATCGACCCCTATTTACTTTATATACATTATTTATATACTTCAGGTATATAAGGTAGTGCTTTTGTACATAGATATGTAAAAAAATTCATATTTCGACTACTCGAAGTGATTTTAAGGGCACTTCCGCTTATATATTTACAAATCTATGTGTTTAATTAGCTTTATCGACCCCTATTTACTTTATATACATTACTTATATACTTCAGGTATATAAGGTAGTGCTTTTGTACATAGATATGTAAAAAAATTCATATTTCGACTACTCGAAGTGATTTTAAGGGCACTTCCGCTTATATATTTACAAATCTATGTCTTTAATTAGCTTTATAGACCCCTATTTACTTTATATACATTACTTATATACTTCAGGTATATAAGGTAGTGCTTTTGTACATAGATATGTAAAAAAATTCATATTTCGACTACTCGAAGTGATTTTAAGGGCACTTCCGCTTATATATTTACAAATCTATGTCTTTAATTAGCTTTATCGACCCCTATTTACTTTATATACATTACTTATATACTTCAGGTATATAAGGTAGTGCTTTTGTACATAGATATGTAAAAAAATTCATATTTCGACTATTTGAAAAGTGATTTTAAGGGCACTTCCGCTTATATATTTACAAATCTATGTGTTTAATTAGCTTTATCGACCCCTATTTACTTTATATACATTATTTATATACTTCAGGTATATAAGGTAGTGCTTTTGTATATAGATATGTAAAAAAATTCATATTTCTACTACTCGAAAAGTGATTTTAAGGGCACTTCCGCTTATATATTTACAAATCTATGTGTTTAATTAGCTTTATCGACCCCTATTTACTTTATATACATTACTTATATATTTCAGGTATATAAGGTGCTTTTGTACATATATATATGTAAAAAAATTCATATTTCGACTACTCGAAAAGTGATTTTAAGAGCACTTCCGCTTATATAATTACAAATCTATGTGTTTAATTAGCTTTATCGACCCCTATTTACTTTATATACATTACTTATATACTTCAGGTATATAAGGTAGTGCTTTTGTACATAGATATGTAAAAAAATTCATATTTCGACTACTCGAAGTGATTTTAAGGGCACTTCCGCTTATATATTTACAAATCAATGTCTTTAATTAGCTTTATCGACCCCTATTTACTTTATATACATTACTTATATACTTCAGGTATATAAAGTAGTGCTTTTGTACATAGATATGTAAAAAAATTCATATTTCGACTATTTGAAAAGTGATTTTAAGGGCACTTCCGCTTATATATTTACAAATATATGTGTTTAATTAGCTTTATCGACCCCTATTTACTTTATATACATTACTTATATATTTCAGGTATATAAGGTAGTGCTTTTGTACATAGATATGTAAAAAAATTCATATTTCGACTATTTGAAAAGTGATTTTAAGGGCACTTCCGCTTATATATTTACAAATCTATGTGTTTAATTAGCTTTATCGACCCCTATTTACTTTATATACATTACTTATATACTTCAGGTATATAAGGTAGTGCTTTTGTACATAGATATGTAAAAAAATTCACATTTCGACTATTTGAAAAGTGATTTTAAGGGCACTTCCGCTTATATATTTACAAATCTATGTGTTTAATTAGCTTTATCGACCCCTATTTACTTTATATACATTATTTATATACTTCAGGTATATAAGGTAGTGCTTTTGTATATAGATATGTAAAAAAAATCATTTCGACTACTCGAAAAGTGATTTTAAGGGTACTTCTGCTTATATATTTACAAATCTATGTCTTTAATTAGCTTTACCGACCCCTATTTACTTTATATACATTACTTATATACTTCAGGTATATAAGATAGTGCTTTTGTACATAGATATGTAAAAAAATTCATGTTTCGACTTTTCGAAAAGTGATGTTAAGGGCACTTCTGCTTATATATTTACAAATCTATGTGTTTAATTAGCTTTATTGACCCCTATTTACTTTATATACATTGCTTATATACTTCTAGGTATATAGGGTAGTGCTTTTTATATAGAAATGTACAAGAGTCGGAAAACCGATTCGCCCAGGCACCTATACAATCTATTCTAGCCATAATTTTCAAGTTCATTTCGTTTTCGTTTCTGCTATATGTTTGGGGCTTTAAACTCCGTGTTGTCAATTTTGGTTTCATAATGAAGGCGCTCCAGTCAAATGTACCCCAAAAAACGAATTTTCGCTATTTTATAGAGCAACTTAAAGCACGGTTTTCTGCTCTTCCTGTTTTGGTAGAGCAACTTTGGGTAAGATTTCTTGCTCTACTTTTTTAGACAGCTGCTCTGCTTTTACGGTCTTCCACCTAATCTTTCTCCGAGGAAGCTAAAGGCCTCATTGTAATTTTCTCAGGAAAATGCAGTATGTTTTTGCATTATATGTAAATCGTTGCTTTTGCTCTGTATGTACGATCCACGAATCCTCCATTTTGATAAGTGCTGGAAAAATAATCTTCATGCAAATATAAAACTCTCCATTCTAAAATTTCATTACGCTTATATATTGAAAATCATTACTTTTGTATTTTGCTGTTTTTTTCATATACAATCATACATTCACTTTATATTACACAATTTTAACTCTTTTATTCTATAACTTTTAAATATTTATAATTTAATTACAACTTGTAAATTTTATTAGTTTTTCTTTATGTTTTATTAATTAATCTTTGAATGTTCATCTGTTCTGAGAACACTATCGTGTTTTCCCTATTTTTTGTAAAACATTTCTACATTTTCTCTTTAATGCTTTTGTGCTTCGCTTGAAATTTTTTTCTTAAATAAAAATAATTCTATCGACATAAATTATTAACAACAAAATAAAACTGAACAAAATTCCTTTTTACTAATTTCTTTTTAATTATTTACAAATTTATGATAAAATAATTTCGTGAATTTATAAATTTCGTTTAATAAATTAAAGTTTTTATTGCTCTTTTCATCATTTTTAATTATTCAAGGAAAATTATTACATAAATTAAAAATAAAATATAGTTTTAAAATTCTAAAATGTTTTCGAGCATATCTTTTATCCTAGACATTTTGTTTTGGTGATATTTGGAGGGAATTTGAAAAAATTAAAGAATACTTTTTTTAAATACTTCAAGGAAAATTAAGAATGTTGAAAATTCGAAATATAAATTTTAGATATATTTCCAGGAAATTCTTGAGCTTTACGTTTTGTTAAAATTTGATTTTTTTGTTGGAGTTGTCCACGTAAATTTACTTTGCTAGCACTGCTAGTTATTACTCATTCGTCTTAAGTAACTGTTAATAAAAACCGAATAGTAATTAAACAAAGGTATCATCCGATTCTACGGACTGCCTTGCATACTGTCATCGCTTTCGAGGTAGGTAACATATGAATCTGTGCTATCTGGATGATGTGCACCAGTATCCATTTGTGGTCCATTCATTTGTGGCGTCGGGCCTTGAGGCACAGGTGGCATTCCACCTATATCATAACCGTGCATCTGAAAGAAATTAAAATAAATATTACTAAACTATGAGTACAAACTAATTGAATTTACTCGAACAATTTCAGATTGAAAAGGTCGAAATTAAATTTTTCTCAAGAATTTGATTATCCATATTGGAAAAGTTATTGGACGTATCTTCAGGGATGGATAGGACCAGAAAAAACTACGAGCAAATCCTGCAATTTTTAAAATTACCACAAGACGACTACACTCGTATATGTAGTAGACCGGGAGCTCGCGACAAAATCATTGTATGATTTTATTCACCGCCATATCGGTGTAAAGCCCGAATTAAACTATTGTGTTGTGGTGAATTGTGGCGCTCTGTGTCCAATCAGAAACGCCAGATCGGTACGCGCCACACCACAACACACCATAATAATTCTAATCAGCCCCATATAAAATATATGAATTAGATCACGACACAGAGCGCCACGACACAATAGTGTAGTTCCGGCTTAAAAAAGGTGTATAATAATGCCGAAGTTGGTCAGCGGGACAACAGAAAACGATTACGAGTATGAAACTTTTAAAAGGGTCATTGTTACATCTTATTGTGGAGTGCTACACGGAGACTCAAGAAGTACGAAAAACCCGGTTTTATAGGAAAGAAACGAAGGAGTGGAGAGAAAGAAGCACGCACACGACGAAACTTTAACGAAAGAATTTTCACCCAAAAATTTCCGGGGTGAAAACTAACTCATACGCACATTTCTTTCTCTTCTCCCTTCTCAGATGTAAACGATGACCGCGGTATACACACACAATCAAAGCTTTCATGTAGGGTAAAGAATTATTCTAAGCCGAAGACAGATTCGTGTAGCATTAAATAACGAGACTCAAATCTGATTTCGGACGACTTCTCGAGTCTCGGTGTAGCACCACCTATTGGGGCTACGTAGACTAGTCATGATTACTATGTAGTAAAACCGAGTTTTACGAAGAGAGACGTGAAGGGGCGGGGTGAGCATGCCGCCCCTTCACCTCTCTCTTCTTAAAAATCGGTTTTACTACATAGTAATCATGACTAGTCTACGTTGCCCCATTGGGTGACTCCTATCCTATTTCTGAGTTTAAAGAAAAATGTTTCAATGAGAACAATTAAAACTCATACCATTCAAAAATAAGTCTTGGAGTGTTCCACGAATTTTTTAAGAAACTTTTGAAGACGTTAAAAATATTCAGAAAAAAGGACCTTAACGATCTAATTTTTAAGTTACAGTGAAATATGTGGGAAAAAAATTGTTTTTTTTTCATATTTTTTTTACAAATAAACCCCCTTATTTCTGTTTTTTCCATCGTACACTATTGTTTTTATTAATGAAATAAAACTCGCATTCCTTACAATTACAAAGATACCGTATTTGTGGAAATCGACTGTTGCTTCATTACCTTTTTATTCTAAATCATTAAACTATATTTTTTCCCCAAAACGCCCTATCTCGAAAACGGCCAGAGATAGCCCCTCTTCTTGTGTTTTTTACACGACTGCCCCAAAAAAAGGAATGTAATGTGTTTAGGTTTCGTGTGTGTATGTACATTGCTTTGTACCACCACAACTTCTAAACGCCTGAACGGATTTAGATGGATGGCTGGGGTACCGTTAGAGTCGTTTAATGAGTCTGAGCAACATAGGCTAGGTTAATTTGAAAAAATGGCGGCCGTCAGACGCAATTTACGTTCAACTAAAATTTTATTTTTTTTTCTGATTGGGTCAATATGGGTATCAAACGAAAGGAGACGATTTCAAATATATATAACATTTAATAGATATGTGTTAAATAAATGCCAATTTTATGCTTAAATAAAATTAAATTACTCGAAACGTTTTATGTTACCCGATCACCATGAATGAACATTTAATAGTTAAGCCTAATATGCTGTTGAAGCAAAATGAAAGTTCCCTATACAAGCTCTATGTAACACCACTGCCCCAAAAAGGAGTGTAATGTTTTCAAGGTTCATGTATGTATGTTTGGATGTTTCTTTTTTCCACCATAACTTCTAAAAGCCTGAACGGATTTAGGGGGTAGGGGTAACGCTAGAATCGTTTAATGAGTCCGAGCAACATAGGCAAGATTAATTTTTAAAATAACAATATGGCGGCCGTCAGACTCAATTTACGTCACATTCGATTTTTTTCTGATTGGGCTAGAAAGAGCTGTAATCTAGGCTCTAAAATTTTTGTTAAGGGGCAGGCTTATGTCGCACTTAGTCGCTTAAGGCAGTTAGAAGGTCTAGCTATTATCTATTTGGATCCTTGTAAAGTTATTCACGAGCCTCATGATAAAAAACCACTCAAAGAGTTAGATCGGCTCAGAAAGCTCGACCAATGAGAGCCAATGGAATTTTCGCTGTATTTTTGCAGTCGGGGTATCGTTTTAATTAGTTATTCTGTAACATTTGTACCGCGACTGCAAAAATACAGATTATACATATACGATAGTGGTCTGGTGCTTAACAAAATTACTATTTAAAGTTAATATATGCTACAGTAGTTAGACAATATCTTATATATTTATTATACACATTGACTATACTAAGAGAACAATGTCTTCTATATCTTGTTTCTGTCTTACATTAGTACTTAAGACTTGTTTTTGACTTTTTAGTTCATATTTTGTCATTGGGGCGTCGTATTTTTTAATTAATTTGTTTTTTGTCGATCATTTTTTGTCTACTATGGCTGGATTTACACAACCGGACACCGAGTAGAGAAAACTTAGCTGTAGTCGTTAATTTTCTTTTGAAGTCCGATGGAGTGTCGTATGGGATTTCACACGGGCCAACACCAACGAACGAACGAAATATTCAAAGCCTATTAGCTTTTTGTTGTTGTTTTTTGAAATTTTCTTCTGCATTCTTGTCCTTGCAACAACAACAACGCAGGAACTGTCAAAATGTGCGTTGAAAAGTCCGCTGGGAGTGTCCATTCAAATTGTCTGTCCTCCCCATCGTCCTCTCTCACGCTCTTCCCAATAAACCCAGTTCGCTCGTTCGTTTTGCCTGTTCGGTGTCCGGTCATGTAAAAGGGCCCTTTACTTTATTAGTTCGTGATTAGCGTGTTTTTTTGTCTTTTTTAGACTATATTTTTTTAACCTGCCCACTCCCTCACTGTGCCATCTTAGCGCCCCCTAATTTTCTCTGGGTCTTCTTCTGCCCCTCAGAAAGCCTCAAACGCCCACAAGGGGGCATTATCGCTCACGTTGAGAATCTATACTCTAAAAAATGTAATATTTCACAAGGGTATTGCCAAATATTCAAGGTGAATAAAATTTGACAAAATCTCTGATTTACTTTGTCCCATCATCCAGGTGTAAGAAATTACTTTTTAATATCGTAAGGACGTACTCTACCGAATATACAAGGTTTTCTGATGAATAAAATGTGACACAAATTTTTGTCGTGAGCTCCCGGTCTTTAGAGTTGGGTGGCCCTTATTTTGAACTTTTTCGATTTTTTTGCCAGTCGCCCCTCAAAATATTCGAATGGATGGAAAACGAGGAAATGTGAAGTTTGAGGCAAATACGAAGATATTTAGAGGTCGCTCAGCTTAGTTTAGAAAAATATGATGTTTTTGCATTTTTTCCATTTTACCCACCACTGAAATATATTACCAAACCCTGACCTTCCAAATATCAAAACCATTTTATAGACCATGCCAACAAGCTAAATTTAAAAAAAACGGTTGACAAACAAGGAAGTTATGGCCATTTATATTATAGAAAACTATCGAAAAAAATTCAAATCACATACTAAAACATCGTTGTACTCATGACTGGTTCGGTTTGAGTTTTAGTTGAATTTTCGACGTCTATGATTAATTTAAACTCAACACAGGTAGCAGAGCTGAGTCGAGTTCAGCCGGCCCTAACTCAACTCGACTCGGGTCTATATGTAGTTGGAGTCGGGTTCAACCTGATTTCAACTCATCATGTATACGTAGTAAGGAGTGCAGGAATATCAATGCTGTTTTAGTAAAGTAGTAAATTACGAGTATTTGTGCCTCCTAGGAGAGAAAATGCCTCTAATACGAGGATTACAGGAAAAATCAGGGGAGCTTAGTTGTTGCGACATTGAAGAATATAAACGCACCATTTATAATACAGTAAAAGTTCTTAAAACGAAAATCTTTAGAGCTAAACTGTACCCATATGCTATACGTTATTTAAGAGGAAGGAATTTATGTCTCAGGATTAGACAGGTTAGACAGATATTTTCGGCACTCTATTGGCGTTATTCATTCCACCCAAATCCATTGAGGCACGGTCAAAATATACCAGCCTTGGCGAAACTTCATTGTGTCAGTGACATAAGGAAAAGGAAGTGAATTAAAAAAAATAAGAAGAAGAAGAGTGGAAAATAAGAAGAAAAGAGGGGACAGCACGTAACCTTAGAACTGAGCGACATTTAGATTTTGTTTAAAAAATATAATTAATCTTTATTTTTTTTTGAAGTGTCTTGTTGCAAATTACCCGAAAAGCCTATCTTAACAATAAGCGACTGGTCAAAAGATGTGCCTTCATTAGCATGCTATTCTCGAAGCACCAGATCACCACCACTGCCTACAGCTCCGTAGTCGAGTAATTTGTTCAAACATAGAACAAACCTTCCATAGACAGTGCTTCCGAAATCTTAAAATATCGACGAAGCAATCTATAGCAATCTGCTTCAACACCCTCAGATTGGTCAACCTATTCTGCCTTTAGAGCTTAACTTGTTACTAGATATTGCGCCATAATGCGACTAAAGACATGTCGGACTGACAGCAAACTACCAGTTAACTCCTTAATGCAACCGCTGGCAACGTCTAGTCCTTAATAGGTTCTAGCAAGGACAATTTTACTATATCCATAATCCCTTCCTTCGTCCACAAGAGGAGTTGATAACAGAAAATTCTCCTTTTCCATACACTTATGTGACAAACCATGCACCCAAGTGTTCCGCATCCTAAATGGAAAGGGCCTTCTTCAGGATTCGCGAGATATATCGGTGCTTCAACACGGTCCATGCCAACAAATCCACTGGACCCAAACAATATACCCCCTATCGTCTTAAACAAATGCGTATCACCTTTGGCCAAACCTCTGCGCAACCATTTGCCCTATGATACTTCCTCGGGGTTAGTCCAGATTGTTGGAACCCACACCGAAAAAATGTGGCTCCAACAATCCCCTGCTTTTGACTAAAAAGGTCCACTTTTATTGTGTCTGTCAGAATACCTCAACCAAAGTTTGCATCGGTTTGGGGAGTCAGGTCTGGTTGCTTTATATCTCAAAAGCTTTCGATCGAGTATGGCTTGTTAGCTAAACTCGAAGCCATTGGTGTTGACTCAGTTCTGCAGAAATGGATGGGGAGTTTCTTTTCCGGCAAACATTGTCAAAAGGACAAGAGTGAATCTGCTATTGAGTTTTAAAATTACAAATTTCGGCTAATAAAGTGAATCAAAAGAAACAGTGGCGTCGCCATAAGGCATGTGCAAGAAAAGCAGTAGCAGTTAAAATTTTGATTGGAATTAGGTGGGCAAAACCTTCGGCAGATACAATGTTCTCAAAAATGAATAATCGTAAGGAGCGAAATATACTATTTCTAAGTAGCTAAAATCAAATTACAATACATACCTGATTAACTAATTGTTGAAATGCAGGTGTATGTGTATTCACGGAACCATTGTTATCTAAGTCGGCGTGAAGTGCGAAATCTGATAACGCTTTCCAGGGCGGTTGATATGTTGTTACCTCAAGACCATGTAGATTCAGTGGTGAGTCATGACGAACTGGGGAGCTAGCGACCATCGGAATTCCCTGCATTGCTCCATATCCAAGTTTACGACCTTCCTGTACAAAAGTCTTTCAGTAAGTATAACCTAGTCTGCATGGTAAATCTGTGAAAATACCTTTTCCTGCTGCATTTGCAGTTTCATTTGTATCGTTTTCTTCTTGTCTTTACATCTCTTATTTTGAAACCATACTCGAATAACACGCGGCGAGAGTCCTGTCATTTCCACAAGCTGCTCCTTCATGAGCGCATCAGGTCGCGGATTAGCATTGTAGCACGTTCTGAAATTAATACAGCACCAATGCATGTTAACTGATACAGTAATTATCGCAAAATTTCCATCCTACCTTAACGTATGCAGTTGTTTTTCATTCAAAACTGTCCGCACTCTTGTTGGTTTCCCATCGCCAGATGGTCCAGAAGGCCTCTTCTCCCGCAAACTTTTATGCGACCCAGACTCACTGCCAGAATCTGAAATGGAAAAAAGTATACACTATTAGCAACAAAGGCATAGATTTGTAGTTGGATTTACATAAATATGCATAATATCAACGCGGATACCGAACGAAGATCCAAATTAAACAATTTCAGAAACAAAAACCCCGAGGAAAAAATCCCGACATGCACAACGGATCTCCAGACTCAAGCTCACATGGCAGGGCTCCAGTCAAGAGCAAAGCAAACAGACAAAGACGATAGCCACAATTCTCAAGACGGAAAAAACTTGTCGTGGTGCTTCGCGGCTTTTTTGAGTTTTGCCGCCGCACGTTGACATTAACCCTTTCCGCACTTGTTTGGATTTTTATTTGTTGTGTCCACTTTTTTCTAATATCAATCGATGAGTGTCGATTTTTTAAAGTGACGGCCAATATGTTGGATACTGTGATTTTCGGAGATGAAATTAATTTTCTATGGAGCCGTGATTGATTGTCTTCTTTGCTACCTCTGTAATATGGAATGTCGCCAGTCTTTTAGAAATTTCCGTGATGATTCGCTCTAGACGTTTTGGTGGCACAAGTTACGATAAAATTGTTTCTCGAATTATTGAATAATTTTTTCGTTTCAAATGATTTATCTTTATAATCGCGCGCAAATATTATTGTTGTTTGGCATGTGGGAGTGGCGATCGGCTGTTTTAGCTAAATTTTTCTACTATAAATCTTGGTTCCATGTGGGGTAGGATGAGTTATAAACCTTAATATATAAGATACATACATATTCCCGGGGAGCCTGGATTACTTTCAAGGACGGTACTGTTGCAATCCTACTATCAGCGTAACCATCATCCATTATAGGGCATATTCACACGCTGCCATAATTGTGGTGAGTAAAACCGGCGTTTTGTAAAACTTAATATGATTTATAAGATTTGTTTATAATTGGATAAGACAAAAAATTAAAACTTCTCTTCAAGCCATTTACCTATGCCGTGGTAGCGATCGTAGACCCCTCTCTGACATACGAAGTCAACTTTTCTACGAGGCGATTTCCTCTCGAACACGGCTAAGAACGAAGAGAACATTTTGCTAAGCATTCAAATCTCGGATCGATATGTGAGTATTTACTGGTAAGATCATCATGCACGGTCAAATTGGATGTACATCCATGCTGTACCATGATTTTCATCAAACTTATGCGCGCAACGAGTTTCGATCGACCGACCGGCTCACAATCGATAATTTTGGTTGTACATCGACACTTCGATGTACATCCAATTTGACCGCATATGGGGCCCTTTAGAAACCAGCAGTTTGGAGTTCATAGTTAGGTTATTGGAAATGAAGACTGAACTGCTCGTAATTCTGGTTGTTATCGGCTGTTATTATTGTCCAAAGGTAAGCAAAGAGTGGGACTGCTTCCAAATGATGCTCTTCTACAGCGGGTGATGTTCTTCCAATGATATGTTTCGTTTGTCTAGAAGACGAGTATTTGGGTAGATTTGTGGAGGATTGTGCCTCTTGTTATCGCACCCGGATTTTTGGATTACATTCTCGCCAGGTTCAAGAAAAAGCATATGATTGGTCTGGTCAGCGATCTGAATATCCTTAGTTCGAGTGTCATATTGGCCATGGCCGAACTAGATAACAATATCAGTTTATTAGCGATGCTGGATTCATTAATGGCTTTGTAGATTTCCCACTTTGACTATGGTATTATAGGCGGTCTTTGAAGAGGTTCTGGATTAAGTTTTGAAACTTTCGATATTTTTCCATCCAGTGTTGTAATTCTCGGCCAGCTACAGTATTGGCATAGCGAGCGTAAGGGGCTATCCGATGGTGTAGGCCACGCAGTACTCAAAAGTCATCATTGCAGGCTGCCATACTTGTATAATTACTTCAGAAATCGCTTGGGTGGTGTAGGCCCAGACCGGATCCCCCAGGATGTCGTCTGCATTTAAGGCCTTGTTCTTTTTAAGCAGTTACATATATGGCAGCGGCACCGTAGAACCATCAATCAAATACACAGTTAGCTCAGTTAACATATTGCTCCAAGATATCTTTGGGGTCGGTGGTCAGATTACCCCTTTTGTGTGGTATGATTGCGTCACACCACAGACCCTTCTGTGGAATTCCCGCGACTGTGATGACCTTGGCTCTCTGTACTCAGCCTTATTGCGGTTGTCACTTTTGATGACAAATGGCGAAGTGAGAAGAAAATGTTATTATGGTTGTCGAAAAAGTGATATTTGTCGATTTAAGTGAGTTTTTGTCGAATTGCGGCTGTCACTTTAGTTCGACAAACCGCGAATTCAATGACAATTTTTCTCACTTGATTTTTATAGGTGACAGAGAACGTCACTAAAATACTTATTTGCAATGGAAATGTTTGTAGAATTTCCTAGTCACATTTTCCTCTTTTTAACGTAGGATATTTGTTTTGCAATTCCCTGTTTACGTGCATTTACGCTGGCGCATTTTGTTCTGAAAAGAAATAGGTTAGGCTTTGAGTTGTTAGATAACTCAAATCCTGCGAGTACCGTTTGGGTTCCTTGAACCATTGGATGGAGTTTTTTTTCCGTTTCGGATCGATGTACGTTCGATACAATTTCTTGGAAATATTGAAAAGGTCAGCTCCTGATTAAGTTGTTAATTATTGTGAATTGTCACTGGAACTTTCATACCTTAGAATATAGAACTACAGGAAAGGCCCTCGCGTATAAAATCCGTGTATGAGAGCGTAGTGAAATCGCTATCAGTCAACTGTCAAATTGGTATAATTTCTTGTTAGTTAACTGTCAAATTTTCCCGCGGCACTTTCTTTAAAACAAGTTTTTCTATAAAATTTATTTACAGTTTTTCGCAAAACTGATTAAAAAGAAGAAAGAAAGTTTAAAGAATTTGTTTTTAGTGTAATTGAAGTTGTTAAGAGTGAATTTTCAGTGAAAAAAAGAGCAATGAAGTGTGCAGTTTGAATTTCACCACGCTAAAAATCTCCGAGGGCCCTTCCTGTAGTTTTATATTCTAAGTTTCATACAAAACGTATTTCTCTCACGCCGCAGTTTGCTTGGATGCGGTTTACGAGTCAATTTTTAACTAAAATTTGTTTGAATTGCTTATCATTCAATTAATCAGGTTTCACCGGACATAAAAAGAGCCCGGGTTTTATCCGGGCACTTTTTAAAACCTCGCAATTTTTTTCGTTGTGGCTAAACTAGTCCAGAAAATATAAAAACTAAACTAGCTTTTAGATAAAGTCAAACGATGTTCCATTTCCATCGTTTCAACCCTGAAGTGCTATTACCTTACAAAGAAGTAAATTCTGCACTTTTATTTGTATTTCAATTTAAACGTGGCAAGTTTAAAACTCAAGTATTCGACTCTTGTCCATAATCGATAAACAATTATTTGCCCAAGATTTTCACTTTTCAGATAAATTTATGTTAAGATCTCTCACAATTTGTTGTTGTACAGCGAATATAGCACGAACTTTTTCAGATTACATAAGACCATTCGCATTTGATCAACAGTTCAATATAAATTACTGACCTGTTCGGCATCTTTAGAGCAATAAAACTTGAAACACCTTCAATTTCCAACATTCGTATACGTACATGCGCAACGATAATAGCATTCTTGAAAACGAAACGCAATTTCTGATGCGCTTGGCGGAGCATTCGATACTCGTACATCACATGCGCACCTTGTAGTTTACTGTACATAGAAACATCGTTCACCTTATTATTTATGCAAATATTAAGATACATCAGTTCCAAATAGGTGCACTCTGTTTCGTGTTGTACCTTCAGCAGGTATCTAAAGAAGAAGAATTCTTGCGAACGAAAAAACCGCCGCGCCGTAGGTATGTCGGCATTTAAAAGTTTTGTCAAATTATACATTAAGAACGTTAAAGAGAAACTGATAAAAATTGCAGGCAATGTGTGTAAGCACTTGAAATTTGATTCAAGAACATCGAAAGTGTCGCACTGAAAGATGCCGACTATTAAGGAACTTGGTGTGTTCTTCAGACGTGAACATTATCTGAAATCTACAGCGGCGAAAGTTCAAAAGACTCAAAAATCACTTAGATATCAGCATGTAATGATGGTGTGAACACGTTTTAATTACCCATGTTTAAGATATATCGACACCGATGCTATTGTTAAAGCGGAGCTGATTTAAATATTGTAATAAATTTGAGGCGGACTCACCAGACATTGATCCTAGTTCACTGGAATGATTGTTATTGCTTAAATTTGTATTATTGTTATTATTATTGTTATTTTCTAAAGTTGATGCTAAACTACTTTGTGATGTTTTTTCGAGCACATCGTGATCCTCTTTACAGTATAATGAACCTCCGTCCCTAAGCGCAAATTCATCTCCTACAAAGATTAGGGTTGAGTTCATGGTTATTATGGACAGACTATTTTATATTGAAATGTTTACCTGGTATCAACTGCCTCGCACATGCTGAACATCGAAAACAGTCTATATGGTAGATTTTCGTTTTCGCTCTCATCACAAAATCATTTTTGCTAAACGAACTTCCACATTTATCACATTTTGTACCAAATAATCTAGAAAATAAGAGATTTTTTATTTTTAGAGTTGAAATTTTTTTTATTTAAAAATAAGTGATATCATAGCACAAAAATCGTTTGGGTTTAAAATATTGAGTGTTCAGCAATGCCGCGTTTAGTATAACTATAAAACAAACAACGACTAAGCGTGGCGCAATTTTATGACAGCTTTACACTGCTACAAAGATTGGTGAAATTTAAACTTTGTCGCGCGACAGCCAATTCCAATTTTCATTTTGATTTGTTCCTATGAACACTACCAATGGTTGAGCTTTCGGGAGAACCAGAACAGAGCTTTTGTGAGAGAGGAGCTTATTCGTAATACAAACACATGAAAAACTCTTCAAGGCTCAGTTAAAGGACAACCTTCTATATTTTTTCTTATGGCATTTATAAGCTCAGGGATTACACTTTGTACTACCAAACCTTCATGTCATTGGTCGTGTCATGGTCAAATATCTAGTAGTTAGGTTCGTTGGAGGAATAGAATAGGTATGATATGAGGAGTCAGGACGGTGTTGAAGGAAATAGTGATGCACCCTGCTTTTGAACTCTTGGATGTTATCGGAGTTCGGAAATACAGAATGTGTAAGATTGTTCCACGGTCGGGTTGTTTTTTTTATGTGGAAGACTTCTCCCGCCCCAATTTTAAATGTGACCAGTCATAAGCCACAAGCTTTTGAGATTCGCGCTTGTCGTTGAGAGTTTGAGAGTATTTTTGTGACTATCAGCTGTTTTGGTATTCTAAGCACACAGTCACTTGGAAAATCTTAAATACGTCACCTCTATTGCTGAGTTTGTGTTCGTGTAATGATATAAAGCAGTAAGGCAGAGTGTATGTGAATGTCCGAGCACCTCTCAACGGAGCTGGTGTTGTGATTGGTTTCCGCAGACACTTACCAGAAATTATACAAAGCGTCTGGTCGCTAATTACTAGGCAATGGTTGCCAAAATAGAGTTTCCTGTTTATTTGACTAAGCAGTCAGGAACTGCAGATTGCAAGGCAAGAATGCCGGATTAGAAGAAAAAGAATTAGTGCTGAATCAACAGAGGCTAAGAGCCGAACTAGTTTAATTGAAGACAATATTCTTAATTCTTGATTCTTAATACACGCTGCCATATTTATACGATTTCTTAAAGGAGTAGGGGTATTTTTCAAACGTAATATCAATACATGAGGGACTTTGATTTTCCAATATCCAGCTCTCATGTATAGAGAAATTCAACCTCAGCAACAACCCAACATTTCCCAGTTCAATAAATTATGACGACTATGGGCAAGAAAATGTTGAACCAAAAATATATCAAATCATCATTGACATGGAAATGAGTCAAAGACTCGAAGGTTTAATAAAGTGTACGCATGGGTCAAGTTACATACTGCCACACTGGCTGTGTGTTGCATTGTGCTGGGAACCTATAGATTCCCTGTTCAATGAAACGTTTCGGCGATAACTGAAGTAAACTAGTTGGGTTGTAATCCACACGATCAACTTCCCAGTATGATTAATGAGTATTATACATGGATATTTTAATAATAACTGAACAATAACAACAACAAAATAGAGTACTAAAGTTCCCCTTAGGTCGGGTCTTCACCTAGCGGACGGTGCACCTTTTTGTTCACATGGTAGCCTGGTACTGCCTGCGGCATAGCCTTTCTCGGCTGGTTAGCGCGATTCTTTTGTTTCAGGAGGCATAACACTCCGACGAGGCTGTCTCCTGCTATCCCTGACTGTTGTGGCTCAGCCGACTGCTTAAAAAAATGAACTCAGACAACATCCAAGAGTTCAAAGGCGTGGTTCACTGCCTCCTCCTCATGCATTCTCCAGACTATACCCTTAACACAGTGTTTTTCAACCGTGGTGCCAGGATTGGGGTGGCGCAAAGCTCAGGCATTTTCTTGGAAATTTACTTGAGTGTAGTTCAAGATAACGCATATTGTCAGTTCTATTTTGATAAGAGTTATGTAGTAAGCAAAGAAACGATGGCTAATCGCGTTCGCCCAAGGCCATTGCTTGGCCTTCACTTTCCCAGTACCAGTAACAGGCCAACCAGCAGAAAAGAACAACGTGGGCACTTGTGTCTTGTATACTCTTTAAGAAGCGATGCACTGTGCTTTGAAAAGGTTGTGGTTTCAATCACAAAACAGGTGACCCCTCGCCGGACCCCACCATAGCGTTGCGCGTGATATTGCTCTTCGCAAAAAATTCATCTGGCCCATAGCCACAACCCCCCCCTTTTTTTATTCACGTTCTAGATTCGCCGCTGGGGCTAAAAAATACCATCCGAAAGAGTAAAACAGAGCACTTTAAGAGCTTGTGCAAGGAAGCGGATAGTAACCCATGGGGGTTGCTTACAGTTACATGGTAGTGATGTCGTCGAATATAGACAAGGGTTCCCCAACGATTCTTCTTCTTCTTTAACGGCTCTACAACCGGGATCCGGTCCTGGCCTCTCGCAACTGTTCTCTCCACCGGTCCCGATTCTGAGCCGATGTCATCCAGTTTGGCATCCCTATGCTCTGAGCGTCCTGGTCTACGCCATCCTTCCAGCGGAGGTTGGGTCTCCCTCGCTGTCGCACCCCATAAGTCTTACCGCAGAGAACTTTCCGAGCAGGCTCATCTTCACTCATACGAGCTAGATGTCCTGCCCACCGGAGTCTACCGAGCTTTATTTTCTTCACAACATCTATGTCGCGATAGCGCTCGTAGATCTCGTCATTGTAGAGTCTCCGGAATCGTCCTTCCTCACATACGGGGCCAACAATCCTCCGAAGTATTTTCCTCTCGAACACCGCCAAGAGGTTAGAGTGCTTTTTGCTGAGCACCCACGTTTCGGATGCATATGTGAGGACCGGCAAGACCATCGTCTTATATAGTAAAAGTTTAGACGTTATGGTTAGATGCTTGGATTTGAAGAGCCTTGACAGGCTATAGTAGGCTTTGTTGGCTTTTAGCAGTCGTGCGCGTATTTCAGGTTCCATGCTATTGTCGGCTGCTACTATTGACCCAAGGTAGGTAAATGATTTTACCACATCAAACTCGTGTTCCTCTACCTTGATTGTGGGACCAATGTTAGGTGTTCTTGCAGACGAGGCCACCATGTACTTTGTTTTGCTTTCGTTGATGTGCAGTCCCAGATTTCCTGCCGCGCGCTCAATCTGGATGAAAGCTTCTTGTACAGCTGTTGATGTTCTTCCAATGATGTCAATGTCGTCTGCATAAGCCAGTAATTGGGTGGACTTGTGAAGGATTGTGCCCCTTGATGTCACGCCCGAATCTCGGATGACTTTCTCCAACGCCAGGTTGAAAAGGAGGCAGGCCAGACCGTCCCCTTGTCGGAGTCCATTATAGATGTTGATTGGTCTGGACAGTGTTCCGGATGCCTTTACTTGGCTTGTCACATTGGTCATGGTCAACCTACATAGTCTTGTCAGCTTATTGGGAATGCCGAATTCTATCATGGCTTTGTAGAGTTCTACTCTGGCTATGCTATCATAGGCGGCTTTAAAGTCTATGAAGAGGTGTTGGATTGAGTTTTGAAACTCTAGACATTTTTCCATAGCCTGCCTCAAAGTGAAAATCTGATCGGTTGTTGATTTGCCTGGGCTGAAGCCACACTGGTATTGGCCTACGATATTTCTAGCGTATGGGGCCATCCTGTTTTGTAGGATGGCGGAGAATATCTTATACGCGGTACTCAACAACGTTATACCACGATAATTGCTGCACGTTGTGATATCTCCTTTTTTATGTACCGGGCAGAGGATGCCTTTTCTCCAGTCTTCTGGCATCGCTTCCTGCTCCCATACTTGCACAATTAATTCATGAATCGCTTGGTGTAATGTAGGCCCTCCATATTTAACCAGCTCCGCAGGGATGCCGTCTGCACCCGAGGCCTTGTTGTTTTTGAGCCGGGTGATGGCACTGCTAACTTCTGCTAAGCTTGGTGGTGACAGCGTAGCATTATCGTCAGATATTGGTGGAGCCTCCAAATCCTCAGTTAGCTCGCCATTTAGCAATTCATGAAAGTGCTCTTCCCATCGCTCCAAGATGCCTTGAGGATCGGTGATCAGATTCCCTTCTTTGTCCTTGCAGTATGTGCAACGAGGTGTGAATTGCGTCATACCGCGTACTCTTCGGTAGAACTCCCGCGCCTGGTGCGGCCGTCGCTCTCTGTACTGTTCTAGTTCACAAACGAGATTTTTCTCCCAGGCTTCCTTTTTTCGTTTGTGAATTCTCTTTTCTTCTTTTCTGAGCTCTTTATATTTCTCTTCGCGTGCTCGTGTTCTCCCCAACGATTACCTGCCATGTAATGCTGCAAGACATAGTATGGACCCTGTTCTCACAGAACGCTGGCATGGACAGCCTGCCTGCAGTAAAACAGACATCGCAGGCCATAGATAAGGGAGGAAGAAATTGTGGAAGCCCGAAGATGATTGCCGTTGGACCAGCCCTGGGCCAGACGCATACCGAACAGAGAGCGGTGAAGCTGGCAGCCAGTGTGGCACAAGATGAG
This sequence comes from Thereva nobilitata, assembly GCA_963855945.1. Taxonomy (NCBI): domain Eukaryota; kingdom Metazoa; phylum Arthropoda; class Insecta; order Diptera; family Therevidae; genus Thereva; species Thereva nobilitata. The sequence continues at coordinate 106,346,943 of OY979698.1, read as the reverse complement.
TTCACCCTGGTATTCACAGCGTGCTTGAGGGAAGAACCGTTCTCTGATCAATGAAAGCGCCAAAAGCTAGTGCTCATCCCGAAGCGAGGTAATACCCTTGACACACTGCAAACCCGAATCAGCATTATTCCAACTTCATTGGCTTTCAATGATCATTCGTTTTAGTAGTGACACACTGTATTTCTCAATGTTCATTGGAACTGTCAAAATACAAACTATAAATAAACTGCCAAATACATGAACTGAAATAGTGATTTATACTTTAACTTTAATAAAAATTATTAATTGAGGCCCAGCAACGTAGAGCAACGTAATTAAGTTCATCTTTCAGGTAAATGTGCATTCTTTTATTAACTTCCCAGTAGGAAGTTATTGTAATCGGTCCGAAAATCGGAATCGAAATTTTCAATGTATTTACACGTTTCAAGGTCCCAATAGCATTTTAAGCAAAAATTTGAGAAGAAATATGTGTGTGTGTGTGTGTGTGTGCGTACGTATGTGGTCATTTTTTCCTGCACGATTTCGCGCGAACCGAAAAAGATCTCGACTTCGTTCAGGTGCCGTTCGAAGCGTGTTCAAGGAAATATGATCTGAAAAGATTTTCATAAAAATTGGTCGAGCCGTTTTTTTGTTTGAACGACTTAAGTGATTTTTGTACCAGCACGATTTCGCGCGAACCAAAAAAGATACCGACTTCGTTAAGGTGCCGTTCGAAGCGTATTAAAGGACATATGAATTTCAAAGATTTTCATAAAAATCGGTCGAGCCGTTTTTTTGTTTGAACGACTTAAGTGATTTTTGTACCGGCACGATTTCGCGAGAACCAAAAAAGATTTCGACTTCGTTAAGGTGCCGTTCGAAGCATGTTAAAGGACATATGATCTGAAAAGATTTTCATAAAAATCGGTCGAACCGTTTTTTTTGTTTGAACGACTTAAGTGATTTTTGTACCGGCACGATTTCGCGCCAACCAAAAAAGATACCGACTTCGTTAAGATGCCGTTCAAAGCGTGTTAAAGGAAGTATGATCTGAAAAGATTTTCGTAAAAATCGTTCGAGTCGTTTTTTTGTTTGAACGAATACTGGGAAGTTAATCTTGTGGACCGAAAGGGTCAAAAGCCACATCCCAACTAGTTTGATATAAGGGCCAGAAACTTGAGTGACTCCGTTTAGAAGATATGTAGGTAAAAAGTGTGAGCAAAATCCCAATATTCTTCTTTTTCGCATTTGAAATTTGCACAAAGCCCAGTGTAACAAGAATTTAAACAACAAATTTTTATAACCGGGCTTCGATTTTGCCAAGTCGATATTCTCAATAGCAAGTGGCTAAGCCAGACACAACCGTAGAGCTGCTGACAGAAACAGGCGCAAACGCCGTGCGGGCAATGACAGAGAGAATAGAAGTAGTGTATTCAAATGCGCACTAACGAAATGCTGATTTACGCTACGCACACACCGCGCAAGTTGCTTTACTTTCTACTCTCTGCGCGTTGCCGCCGCGTAGTGTCAAGAGATGTTTGTGTTTTGAGTCGGGTTTTGATGGTGGTGGGCATATGTTTGGAGTCGTGTGTTGGTGTTGGGTGGTATAGCAAATTTGTTGGATTTTATATTTAATGAAAATCTTTATTTTTCCAAATTGGGGTAATTAAATTAGCACCTAAAACAAAGACAAGTCCTGTAGGATAGAAAAATTATATGTAAATCATTCAGGTTTTTCAATTTTTTTCCTATCACGTCCACTTGTCACTTTGATTTCGTTGTTGTGTTCAAAGTCTGAGCGCGCCGCCGACACCGCAACATCATGTCAGTGAAAAGTCGCCACACACCGCGAAGCCAATGTCCGCACGGCGTTTGCGCCTGATTCTGTCAGTAGCTTAGGGATTAGCGAGAGAGAGCCTCGTCGGAGTGTTAGGTCTCCTGAAATAAGTGAATCCCACTAACCAGCCGACACCAGACTACCAGATGAATAAGAAAGAGGACCGTCCGCTAGGTGAAGGCACGATTTAATCCGACCTTTGGTCCCCTATTAACCGGTTAAACCGGCGCGATGTCTTATTAGGAGTACTCCTGGTTCTATGCTCTGATGCCTTACTTGAAGGTCAATTGTTTTTAATCACTATTATTAACTCCTACCCATAACTGAATTTTTTGAAGCGGCGTGCCACAAGGAAGTGTAAATATGGAGTATGTTCTATTGAAGGAGCGATTAGAAAATTACAGCTGGCTTTAAATAACGTCACCATCCGCACAAAAATACGAATTCAATAACGAACTTACGAGTAAATTGTATACGTGAGCTTGGTAGGTTTAGGAATCTGTCTGTCATCCCACAGCCCAGGGTTCGCGTTTTCCTTCGGCGATATTCGTCTTACCACTGGCCCCCTTCATTGGGAAGAGCATATATCATTGGGAAGAGCTTAATATCAAGTTCAGAAAATGTATTGACAAGTAATAAGTCAATCTTGTGTAAGAAAGGTCTAAGTCTAATACAGGTATGTAGTTATGGTCTCCAGCTTTCGGAATGAATTCAGTTTCCAGCTGTTTCAAAGTTTCTGGAATAAAATGCCAAGATATATTGCACATTAAATATCTCGCGATTAGTGACTCCCATGCTGACCTTGAGAGTGAATATGTTTGCAGACATGATCGCTAAACTAGCCAACTGCCATCACAAGAGACTTTAACAGCAGCACTGAAGCGTCCAGATTTCTAAACGTGCGTAATATCACCAAACGAAAGAAACTGTTCACACTTCTGAGATGTTGAGTGATTGAACATACTTTCCACTTCAGTGATTTTAAGCTGTACATTACATTTTAACCTTAGTTTTGTGAATTAATTTCATTTGTACTTAAGCTCCGACTGAATAAGTTTTTTTTAATAAATAAGAAAAGTTATTCTTGTTGTTTTCACCCGAGCAGGTGTTGACCAATTCTTAATTGAACCACGACTTTAGAAATTCCTCATCAGACGGAACGCGTTGGGCACACTTCATGCGTTACTCATTAAATCACGCAATTTTTGCAACTTATTATAATGGATGACTGATTTGGATACAACATTTTAACTAATTATTATTAATACGCTGTGCGATAGTGAGTTCTTCCATAATGAATATCTCATGGATGCTGAAGCTATACGTCAAAGTGACAGTCTGCAACTATGAGAAGCTGCCGCAAATGAAAGTTAATATCATAGCGGTGTTTGACTGCATTAGAACAATGCGTACATGCTGCTTGATCACAAGGTGCGTGCGTTATACTTTTCAAATTTCACTTGTTTTTTAGTTTCTAAACTACATATTTTCCAATCTTTATAATTATTCTACAAATTAATACAAGCACAGTTTAATTAGGAAAATTGAAACCAGCGCAGTATTATGAAAGTGCAGCTTTGCAGTAACGCGCACGGGAAGACCTAAAAATGTTTTTAACGAATCAGAGATTCTTAGCTCAATTTTATTCGCCGGTAACAAAATTATAAGCAACTCGATGAATCCCCATAATATGAATAGAGCGTTACTCTATTGGTTAAAAGAAATACGAAAATTCTTCCGCTTTCACTAAATTTGTATAAATTCTACTAGATGTCAGCAGTTACAGAGCCAGACCACGTCCTTAATAATTCACTGCTTTCTTCATGTTTTATGTGTCAAGAAAATTTATTCACAAATTCTCACCTGATAATGAGGTTTTAATACATATTTAAGTTCCGAGATTAAATTAACCGACCGTAATTTACTTGCATGATGGTCCCAGCCCGCCATGAAGAGCACAGAACAAAGACAAACTTGAGGTCGAACCCCGCTCTAGTCATAAAATATAATTTATGATCGCCGTGCATTGAACATCGACGAGACACAATAAAAGGTAAAGTGTTGTTGTAAAATAAAATGGTGAAAATTTGCACAATAAATTTTATTAATAAACATTATGATTTTAAGGCGATCTGTGAGTGATTTGATATTGCACTAGTTTCATGATTTGAATGAATTATAGCTTATAAATTCTATTGTAGTAATCATGTGATTTTAAGATGTTAGTTTGAAAGAAAAGAAAGTCTTTTTTGATAACCTTTGCAAAAGTTTCTGTTTGGAAACGTATACTAAGCCTGTTTTGTGAAGACCTGCAGTTTTGGTAGATTTCACAGTACGAGCCTTAGGGCCGAAACACATCCAGGCTGGTTTTAAAGCTAATCTCTCAAAGCCTTCCTTGAAGCGAGCTACAGAGCCGTCCGCGGAATACTCAAACACAATTAGCCCAGCTGATGACAGTTGTCAAATTTGCTAGCGATTCGTAAAAAGTGTAAAATTTGCAAATCATTTAAATAAAATAAAATTAGTGGGCCTGGTTTCATTGTTATTTTTATCAATACAAACTCGCAAACAAAATCCCAACCTCAAAGTTCAACTGTTAAAAGCAAACAAGAGCCTCGGTCGAATTCAAATTCCAACATTGCCGGAATTCCGACAGAGGCGAGCCTTGCGGCCATCTTTGCCGAGGCCTGAATTTGCGAGGCAAATTTTAATGTGTTCAATCCCATTTAAACGTATAGGTTGGATATTCTTGCAGCCAGCTTCAGGCTTGGATGTGTTCAAACCACGCCTGGATGTGTTTCGGCCCTTAGTAATTTAAGCCCTAAGGTTCTGGGCTCACTAAATGCCAAGGCAGGGAGGACCGGAGTGGAATTGGGGAGCCCACGAAGCGTACCTGAGTGAGCCCGCTTTCGTGAACTCCTTCCGAACAGACCGAAGGCGGTCGGGAGCCCGGGAAGCTTGAACGGTCAAGTGTAAGCGACAAAGCACTAGGCAGGCTGCGGAACTATGTGGTATAGGGGTGTAGTACAATAGGCCAACCGAATGGTCCCGGTACTTTTGGGCCCAATATCTCACCACAAAAAAAAGTTAAATTCGTTCAGTTTTCTTACGGCACGGTATATTAGGATCCGGCTTTTGCGTACAAAATGTTTCGTAAGTTCTTCCGCTTTCTTCCCCATTTTCCATGCCACGGTGAACGATGTAAATTTTCCGTGTCTTTTCTTGATTGTTAATTTCACATATTGCATTTCTTTGAATTTAATTAAGTAACAACATTGCCCCGTTATTTTCTAAAAATCTTACAATTTCTGAATCTAAAAATGATACATTTTAAGCTGAGTCCAAACTTTATTAAACGTGATGATTTTGGTTTGTGTTCAGCTTCATTGATTTTCTTTAGGTCAACAATGCTTTCAAACTCTTCCAGTTTTGTGCAGTTTTGTGTTGTTTATAACTCGAAGATTTTACTATCAAGTTTCAAATAACCAAAAATAGAGTAAACTTATCACTGTCGCATCACTGACCACTAACTTTCATTTTTTAATAATCTTCAAGCTCAAAAGTCTGAAAATGATCCACGGAAATTCCCGTGTATCTGGATTTTGTCGTATTCCTTTGGTGTTAATAAAACTTTGCTTAGATGGGACCCGTGAATTGTTAGTTCAAACATTAGTATTCAGCACGTCTTATGTTTACTCGCTTTATAGGTTATGAAATGTGATTATTAGACTGTTGTTGAGCTCATTAGACTGCGGTGTATCCGCATCTTCCTTTGAAGGTCAGGCCAACTTATGCGGATTTTTCCGTTCGCAGTTGCGCCAATGTGTATACTTCGACACGAATGCGACTCTGTGCCCGTTGTGTGGACGGCTGTTTACAATCTCACTAAAAAAATTTATGGGAAAAAAATAGTAGTCAAAGGTATAAAGTGGAATTTCAATTTATGACCCGATGGGACAACGGGTTGTGTTTATTACGCTTGTGTGACAAGGTGCGAAATTCATTAGGAGGAATATTGGAATTTTTATATTTCCACGACAAATTCCACTTGAGTTGACGTTAAGGCGAACCTATAAGGCTCAATATTTTTTGCTTATTTTATTAATTGTGATTATCGTGGGCAAAATTTTATGTTCTGGATTAATCTACGTTAAAATGATAATGATAAGCACGGAATACAAAAACATTCTTCGGGCATTGCCGACTTATTACAGCAAACCATGTCTTAACAGTGGAGTAATTAAAATATACCTAACTATCGTCAATATCACCACATTTGGCGTTTGTCATTAACTATAAAAACGAATCAAGGAATTGTAGCTTATTAAATATTTAAGTTTCTAGTTGTACATATATGTTTTGTTTATTTGTAGTTCCACTCCTTTCAGCGCAGCCAAAGTATTTATGCCGTGATTTTTCAGCAGTGCCACATCAACCACTTCCAATGGTTATGCTAAAATTGCTTGGCGCTTATTTTTTTACGTGGCAGTTCTAGGATCAGGGTTCAACCTTTGCTCTATCCACGGTATACAGAAACAAGGTAATGTAACAGACTGTATATCGTAAGACGGTATTTTAGTGCTGACGTCACTTGGTGACCGCTTCCCATATAAAATCGAAGTTGTTGTTGTTGTTTCTGCATTAGTGCTGACGTCACTTGGTTCTCTCTTTCTACGGTATTCGAAGCTGCCAGTCTCTTTTACATTACCTTGTTTCTGTATACCGTGGTTCTATCGTCATGTCGTTGGTCGCGTAATGGTGCAATGACTAGCAGAAAAAGCTTATTTCTCTTTATTTCTTAGCTAGTAAGCTTATTTCGGAAGTATTGGCCCCTGTGCTGAAAGTCGAGTCGTGTTTAGTGACAAGTCGTTTGAGTTGAAGAAAGTGACTTTTGAGTCGAATTACGACTTTCAGCACAGGGGCCTAGACTGGGAATGCTAAGTTAAGTTTAGGCCCCTGTACTAAAAGTCGTGATTCGACTGAAAAGTCACTTTCTTCAACTCAAACGACTTGTCGTTTCGTGACGACTCGACTTTCAGCACAGGGGCCATTACGTTAACAAAGAGTCAGGAGAAATGTTCCCGTACTGGAATGTGGGATCCCGCGGGCGCAGGAATTTGTATTCCCGTAGGTATTTTCTTGGTGTCAATCTACAATAATTTGAACAATTTCATGAGAAATTTAATAATTTTTTAAATATTATTAATATTAATAAATACGTGCAAAAAACGATAAAAAACTTGAGGTCGATGAGCTTTAATTGCTTTATTTTAGATCTTACAAAAAATGCTTCGAGCATTTTCTTACAAGTAATAAAACATAGTCATTGTTTACATAAATCTTCTTGTTATTGATTTTTCGGCGGTCCAAAAATGAAAGGCACTGCATTTTAGGTTACTTCGAGCAGCTACGATTTTAAGCAATTTCAATGCTCTTAAAATGCATTGACGATTCTCTGAAAGTAACACTAAAGCATAAATTGCGTTCAGTATGTTAGTAGCGTTTCACACTATCTCGACTAATCATTTTACAGGTCAGATTTACAACTTAAGCAATTTTTAACACTTTCCATGGGAACCGCATCACAAAACAAATTTCCATGAATTTTTTTTTGATAAAATACCCAAAGCCCCAAAAGTGCGAAAGTTTACCATGTAAGAAAAACGAAGAAAACGTTACCTAACCTTCACCAATTAGCAACAAAACTACCGCACGTGGGTACAATCTCCCGCAATATGTTGAATGAATGTTCTGTGCAAAAAGACGACCGACCGCTGTTGGCACAGCAAATTACCACGCAAATGTTAACTGATTGAGACAACGGTCAAGCTGAAAACTTCAATTTAGATTTCTTTTAATTTTTGGTAATTTAAATTAACTGTGAGAATCTGTGATTTTCAGTGGGAATTAATGTTGACTTTTGACCTACCGAACATAATCTCGCTTACAGTAAGTTTTTCCGTCTCGAACGAAGCATGTACAGCTTTCGTCTAAAAACTGCCGGCACTCTTGACATTTTAGACATGCTGCATGCCATTCGAGATCTGGTGCTACTCTTAAAATATATTGGTCATGAATTTGTCCACCACATCCCACACATAACGACAACCGCTGTTTTTCTGAAAGAAAAGAAAAATAATATTAGCTTTACTTTTGGCAGCAACTAGAATGGAAAAATATGATTTTAATTTATGCCGATTAAACGTTACCAATCGGTGATTTTGTAATTGTCTAGCTCTGGTGTTATGTGTCCGTCACGTCGGTGTATTTTCAGTGAATTGCAAAATCAAATTTGAAGGGGAAAATCCCTACGAAATTTTGGGAATTTGTTTGATTACGAGGTTTGTACAACATCAGTTCTGGGTGGAAACTTACATATTCCAATTCTCCAATAAAATGTTCTAAGTGCTAATAGTTCTCTTAATTCGCGAAGATATTTTTAAGGAAACCAGAAATTATAGGCACCAAATGACAAAACGACTTCATTTTTATTAAGAGGATGCATAAGAATAATGTGAAGTAAATTGCCAAGGCTATTATATAGTCTAGTGTGGTTAGGTTTGTACCGCTGAACTCGTTTCCGATGATTAACTTTCCTGCGTCCCAAAGAAGAAATTACTCCGGGTTGGCCAAGCCAAACGCGGACCTCCAGAGTTCGGTATGTTTCATTAGAGCCCGACGGACCGAGACTCAAAGGTGGATTGAGATTGACCATGTTTACGAGAAGCATCTAAAATTTTTAGAACCACCTTAACACTGGCTTATATACATATGCGTAAACGGGCCTTAACATTACTATCTTTAGTGTTGTCAAGGCTTAAGGGGGTTCTACACGATACAACGGTTGGTGCGATATCGGCGTAATATGATGGTCGTATTCATTACATTTGGATCACTTAGGATCTTTACATTGAACAGCCTTCAATCAAAAGAATATGCTAAAAGTAGCGGCCTTGGCGAAATTTATTAGGATAAAAATCTACCACAACTGATGAAGTCATAAAAAATTGGATATTCAAAGAAACATTTTCTGTGATCCGATCAGTCATAATAGACCGAAGATCGGCATTTACGACGTATTGGTTTCAGGAGATATCCAACATGTAAGAGGAATCCCACATGGAAATAGCCAGGCAGGAAAGATCAACAAGATAATAATAGAAGCAAAAGCTAAATTCAGTAGATGATCCTCTGAGGTGGTTCAAAGACACAAGGCAAACTTGAGAAATCATTAAATTCAATTAATAGTAGAGCAACGAACGGAACCCCATTTGAATTGATGTTCAGGTAAAAATGAGGAGCAATGTAACTCCCTCCCTAATTTAAGTAATAGAAGAAGTTATGTAAAATTCGAGAGAGAGAAAAAAAAATCTTATAACCGTAAGCCGAAGGCAGCAAGAAAATATTAGGCTGTCGGCTTGGTAGCTATTAGACCGGTAGCATTTTGGTACCGGTATAAAATTATGCACAAAGTTTTTCAGACTTGACCAGATTGAAAAGGTCAAATAAAACAATAGATATGAGGTGAAAAGGGTTGATACCTAATAAAAGACCAAAAACAACGCACACATTAGCCGATTTTATGAAACGCTGGATAAGTGAAGAAACGGGTTAAAAATTGTCAGACAATTCGGAGGATGGCCGAATATAGGGCAAATAGGGACACTACTCCCACACGTTGACTGAAGTTCGGGTGATCAACGGCAGCCCGGGGTAGTAATTTCTGGAGAAGTCATGGACAAGTCAAGGCTACCTTTACGGACAATCTCTAGTTTAAATTTGTTTGTTATTTATATTTCTTGTAATCGTTTTTCTATTAAATTATATCCTATTGAGTAATCTGTAAGTTTTCTTTACTTGGCACCCGCAACTAGCTCACACAGATTTTAACAAATCACCGACTAAGTAATAAATATTTTCACCAAATTCAGCTATAATTCAGATATTTTGATGATCCTACAATTTAATCTACATAATCTTTGTTCCTTACGTCCTCAAGAGAGTATAAAACTTGTTTTTGTTATATATTGTTTAATAGACTAGCTTTACTGACACAACCGAACATAAACAAAGAAATCCACAAATACGTATAGCTGAAGTGAAAAACCAGCAAATTTGAAAGTTAGTGCAGAGTTTGCTAAATCAAGTCCAAAGCAACATCAACTATCTTAAAGTATTACCCTAACTTTAAGTCGGTTGTCACCTCCGTGATAAATGTATGTATGTATGTATGATGAAAAATGGCGACCTAGACATTTTTCAGACAAATATTTTTTTAAATTGACTTTTTCAGGAGATTTCTTATTTTAATTTGCAATTAGATAATTAATCGGTAGTCCCACATGCACTAAACTATAATTTAAGATATTTATAAAATATTATTTTAACATTAGCCGAAGTGATATTGATATTAATTATTGCATGTCCTTGTTGCTGACTGTGCAACACGTATTTATTGTAAAGAAGGGCAAGCATAGTTAATAAATCTAGGTAAAACCTACTGCGGAGCTTCCATTTTGCAATTTCATCAGTCAAAAATTATCATACTAAAACATTGTGTGCTTCCTGCGGACCAATTAATTTCTGGTTAAACAACTTCATATTTCACATGCACGAAGAACACCCCCGAAGTATTCGCCGCCAATGCGGGTCATCGGACTGTTTATAGCTTCCATATTTACTTTGCAAATTTCCTTCTTAAACCCATCTGTGCTTCAGGGTAGCCATAAAAACAATTTTTCTATTTTTGCTGACAGAATTCTTAAAACAAAAATTGAACATTTTCAGCAGCAGAAAGCAGCGGTTCCATTTTGAGCCTTAAATCACGCTTCATTTTCCACTTGCAGACTGCACACCCTAAACACCTGTTTGAGAAGCCCTGGCGGTGAGTATCGATCCATCCTGGTTATGACACGCCATGAAAACTTCTCCTGAAATCCTGGCCCTGGCATCGAGCGAGCGGGATGTAGTACATGCACACGCACACCGACGGCACAGAGGCCCCTCGCCGCCCGGCTCACCTTCTGACGCAGCAGCCAGTATTTCGTAATGTGTCATCAATCCTCATGAATAATTTATAAAGGCGGGGCGGGTGCTCATAACTCGTTTCTGCGGGTTCTTTTTGGTGTATTTTTTCGTTTATTTTCTTGGGGCATTCTGAGGTTCTGGTACAGGTCTATATACTCGCGTTTTCCTTTTCTTGCCAATACCACCACACACAGCCGTAATCCTGCGCAGTCCCGCCCTAAAGAAATTAGCTGCCGACTTTTCCTTCTTTTTGCATTATTTACGGGCTTTTTGCTCCTTTTGTGTTTTCTTGGCTTTTGAAGATTTGTTGCGTGCTTTTGTAGGGAGGTTTCTTTTCTTTTTCTTTTCCGTTTGCTGAATTCTGAATTCGATTTATTTTAGGAATTTTATTCTGAAATGTGGTTATAATTACATGCCGTGGAGGGAATGGTTCTTTTTTAATATGTGACGTTTGTTTGTATAATTTCGCAGATCTGGTAATGCTGCAGATTGGCTCATAGATATTAAATAAACGTTGGTCTAATTACGGTGCACATGAAAATATGTAGTTCTTTGGGCTATGGCGGGTTTTTTGAGAAAAGGGGATTTGTCGTTTTATTTTGTCAGAAATCTGTTACAAAGTTTGACCTCTGATGAGGATGAGTTTTAGAATTTTCGTTATTGTTGTGTGAAAATGGCCAAAGTTTGACAAACGATTTCGAGTATTGAAATTTAAATAAAATTAAAAAACTGATTTTAACTTTAGTTACATCTTACCTACAAATGTATACATAGATATATATAAAAAATGATAAATATGTAGATACTACATGTACACATATGTACAGTGAGTCACTTGGTTATTCGTACACATGTAGATTCAAACTTTAGGTTGGCTATTTTTTAAGATTGAATTAATAAAAGTACAAGTTTTGTTAACAAATATTTTATTTCATAATCATAACGTATAAAAATAACAAAAAAGGAGGCATTCTCCCAAACAATTTTAATAAAATAAAAAAAAATAAAAATTTCTTAGTAAATTCAGGTCACTTAGGTATTCGTACAGCGCTGAATGCATAGCGAACAAAAAGCGTAAGTAATAAAATAGTACTTGGTATGAAGCCCTTTGTTCTTTATAACACTTTTGGAGTTAGCCACTGCAGTTTTCTGCGTTTAATGAAAGAGTTCATTTGTCGATTGAGCATTTTAAAGTAATCATGGGCCGTAAATCAAAAAACACTTCGGTAGACCTTCGGGAATTGGCATTATCGCATCATAAGGCTGGCAAATCTTTACGAGAAATTGCGAAAATACTTAATAAAAGTCATTCGACAATACGATACATAATTAAACGTTTTGAAAATGAAAATCGTGTTATAGATAAGCCAAAAAAAGGACCCTCGTTCTTGTTGAATGAGCACGACAGTCGTTGGGTAGTTCGGCAAATTCGCGCTGACCCTAAATTAAGTGCGCCTAAGTTAGCTGCTGCGTTCGAGGAACATTCAGGAAGGCGAGTATGTGCGGAGACTATACGGCGAGTACTGCGGAGAGCTGGTTATAACGGACGAGTAGCCAAAAAGAAACCCTACCTATCCCAGAAGAATATAAAGCGTCGTCTAATGTTCGCGAAAGACCACATAACTAAGGATACAGAGTTTTGGGACAACGTTATTTTTGCAGACGAGTCCAAATTCAATATATTTGGCTCAGACGGACGGACGATGGTTTGGCGAAAGCCAAATCAGGAACTCCAGAAGCAAAACCTTCGTGCCACCGTAAAACATGGCGGTGGGTCTGTTTTAGTTTGGGGTTGTATGTCGGCACATGGAGTAGGGAATCTTCATATTATAAATGGCATAATGGACAAGGTAGTCTACCTCAACATTTTGAAAAACCACTTAAAACAAAGTGCGGTAAAAATGGGTTTAAATGGTAGTATTAAGTTTTACCAAGACAATGACCCAAAGCATAAATCGTACCTTGTCCGAGAATGGCTACTTTATAAATGTGCTAAGGTAATAGAAACTCCAGCACAATCTCCCGATATCAATCCCATAGAGAATCTGTGGCACGAACTTGATATACGCATCCGCAAACATAATATTACCAATAAGGAAGTGCTAATAAATAAATTACAGGTGGAATGGTTGAAAATATCACCTGATTACACAAAAAAATTAGTTGATTCCATCCCTAAGAGACTCCAAAGTGTAATAATGAACAAAGGACTACATACTAAGTATTAGTTATTACTTACGCTTTTTGTTTCGCTGTGCATTAAGTACTGTACGAATACCTAAGTGACCTGAATTTTCTAAGAAATTTTTATTTTTTTTTATTTTATTAAAAAATTTTGGGAGAATGCCTACTTTTTTGTTATTTTTATACGTTATGATTATGAAATAAAATATTTGTTAACAAAACTTGTACTTTTATTAATTCAATCTTAAAAAATAGCCAACCTAAAGTTTGAATCTACATGTGTATGAATAACCAAGTGACTCACTGTATGTATCTATCTACATAAAATTAAGAATTTGAAATTTAATAAAATAAATTGAGTTAAAGATATTAAAGCAAATTTCAAATTCAGCAATTTGATAAAAAGAGCAGCTTTTGTTGCTTATTCAATTTTCAGGAATATAAAATCAATTTCAAATCTTAGTTTTCGATTAAATGCTGGTTTTTGTAATGTGTTTTGTTACATAAAAACTGATTCTTACGGAAAATTATCAGATTATCTTACATAACTTATGTAAGATAATCTGATAATTTTCCATAAGAATCAGCATTTTGATGTCTTTCAATTTTATTACATATATACATATATACAGGTTACCGGAAAATTGTAGAATTTCCCTACTTTAAAAATGTGGCAAAATTCACGGCAGTAGGACAAATGTCATACTCCGACTGCTGACATGATGGAGAGCTTTGGCTAATATTATTGTAAGTGGTTTAAACAAGAATGGAATAGACTGCCGCTGTAGTTGGGTAGCCGAAGAATGTCCCTTACTTTCTATGTGCCGTGCAGTCCACCCTCACTGAATTTGGCGATATCAGATTCTTGCTCTCAAGCTGAAAATTGAGTTTGTGTAGTGCAGTCCATCGGTAGTTTCTTTCATACGCCAGCTCAAAGTACAGATATCCTGAAAAGACAAGTACGAGAACAACGCTACTATTGTGCCAGCGTTGGAAGAGTTGCAAGAAAGTCGCAACATTGATACAGCGCAGAAGGCTTGTTAAATGTTGAGGACATTGCGATCGACCAACTTTATAACAGCCTTGTTTATCTAGGAGAAGGTCATGAGCTATACGATAATTTTTTTGCAAACAACTATATTAAGCTATATTGATGTTGGATTAGCTACTTTGAAACGTATTAGAAATAATGCCTAATATGAGTTCAAGACTGCTTTCGAAGCAGTTTGTGACTCTTTGTTACCAAATAGATGTATATACCTACCTATCATACAAATGCCTCGCATAGTAAGAAGGCAAGTGAATCGCGTGAATGCTCCAGCCTACAATGCTCAGAGCCACTGCAAAATCAACTGTTTTATCCCATTTGTTAATCATGTAATCCGCCAGCCATCTAACTGCTTGTGTTTCCAGTCATCGGAAAAATATTAGTGCTTTATGCAGCATTTTGCCCCTAAAGGGTGTGACTTGGGCTAAAGCAGAGATTGACGAGTGTATTGCAAATTATGCAATAGTTTTGCCAGAAACAAATACAGCAATTGCTAAAGTTGACTTTAAAATATGCCGTGAAGTGGGCCGCTCTGACAAGAGCGCTAAGAGTGCTGTGGAAGCACTGGACCGACGCGGGCTTATACCCTAACATCAGCAGTTTTTTGCTTCTCCTGAAAATTTTGAATTTTTCTCGTACGGGGATGAGGGTATAGAGGTATGGGCTTCGCCACTTCAACCAACCACAGGGACCGAGAATTACAACCCGTTTCATTTTAGTTTTCGTTACCAGTGCCTCATCGACGACTTTATTTATTAAAAATCATAAAAGAATTCTATCCCCAAAATGTCCTTTCAAACTTCCTTAAAGCGGGTAAATCAGAGAGAAAACTTTTGTCATCTTCAACTGGATATGTTCCACGTGGGAATCCAACCTTTAAAAAACCATGCACCACGGACAACTTTTCCACGAACTTTCTCAGGATATTCGTGAAAGTTTTTTTCAACGGAATTGTTCCCTTGGCGCCGAACTTCTCAAAAGTATAAAACGCGTGTTAACCGCACAAAAAGGATTCCATCTGGATGGAGGGTACACGACCCACAGCAAATTCACCCCTTATTGACTAGAGATGAATAAATCCTTAACCATTAAAAATTAATTCAAGTTGCCCGAGACCATTATTTGCTAAATTCCCAACTCCCAGTCCATACAGGAGACACTCGTAAATAAAGTTTTACTAATAAAAGGCACGTGCTGGACCAATCGCACCGCCCCCATTGAAAGATGCCGGAACCCCCGGGAGGCGACACTACTATCATGCCACTATCCATGTTCTCCCTTTTCGTTTATTCCTTCGCAGCACAGGCATCACATGGAAGCTGTTAATGATGCCATAATGTCCCGAGAGGCACCAGGAATCCTTCCAGGAATTCTGACGGTTTTTCTAAAAATTTTAAATTCGATTTTTTCGTTGTTGTCGGGCATCAGTTATCGCTGGACCAATCTGACGGGGTCTGTGTTGGTGGACAGGTCAATTTATGGACCCGTTGAAGGACATTGTAAAAGTTTACAGCTTTTGTCATTTTATTGATTTGCGGTTTTTGCTGAATTCCTCGCGGCGTCTTTTATGGCGGAATTCTAACTCGCGAAGAATATCGCGCTTTCGGAATTTTTATTGAAATCTCATCAGTGGAATCGGTATTTCCTGACGTGTCTTCGCAAATTGTTTTAAACTAGATTTTATTGAGTCTTTATCTTGTTTATCGTTTGCATAATTAATTGTGAAACTCGGCGTGGAAATTGTGAAATAATTATCGGATTTAAACTCGGAGAAGTTTAATGATAGATAGATTTTATTAGTAAGTCAGCACTTCGATCAAAAGGGCCAGTGTTAGCACAACACATTAATTGTTACAGTTTATGGCCCGTCCACACGACATAAAAATTTTGGCGCAAAACGGAATTTTATGTAATTTTTCAGGTGCGCAAGTATAATGACGCCACCAAAAAGCAGCAGTCGTAAAAAAGATTTTTTTCACAAAAAAGCCATAAAAAAGCAAGTTTTGCGCAAAAATTTGTGTGTCGTGTGGACGGACGTACCAAAACTTTATGCACTTTCCTAGAATTGTCTCATAGTAGTTTATATTTCTGAATCTCTTAACTCATATTCCGCAAGCCGTTGATGATCAAGACATCATTAACATAACATAACCGAACCCAAACGAATCCGAAACGAATCCCAATACGATTATACAGCAATCGGCCCCAATCGGGTTTTGACATTTCTTGACAGTTTTCGTTTTAAGTGAAGGAACAGCTGAACAGAACAAACTAATTATTATAAAATAATAATGCCGGATTTGCTATTAATTGAAAATCTACAAAAGCAAAACAAAATCTGACGTTGCAATCTGCCAATCAGCTGATCAATCCAAGCTAAGCTCCAAAAACTAGGGTACGCTCGCTCAAAAAGTGTGTTGGATTAAGGGTTTCAATTCGAAAAGATCTTCACTTAGGTACATGTTGGGTATGGGTAGTTCACTTACGGTCAGTAGGTATAGTGTGACATGCTGCTGGGTCGGACAAGCACCCCCCGCAACTGTTATGATGAACGACCGGAAGCTTAATTTTAAACCACACTTGGAGGGCATGGCGGATAAAGCTTCCGCTATTTGTGCACAATTTCCAAGAATGCTACCCTAGACCGAGCCGTCGCGTCCTTATGGCGAGGGTGGTTAGTTCAGTTATACTTTACGCAGCGTGGGAATCAGCGGACGGCTAACAGCAGAAAATGAAGGGCCGCATCCAGACTAAACGCACTCCGCGCGTTCCGCGCGTACAGGGCTATTTCAACGAAAATAAAATGGAATAATCCCCTTTGACTTACTAGCGAGAGTAGGTGGACCTACAGACTTCTCCCAAACGTCGAGAGATGGGTTACGGGGAGCGTTGGAAAGTGATCAGAGTTACGACCTCACGTAGTTCTTGAGTGGCCATCGAGGATATAGGAAATACCTTCATCATTTGGAGCCCATGACTTACCGTTGTGCCCGGCATGCCCAGTATCCAGGATAACGCAGAGTATGTCTCCTTTTATTGTGTGCGATTTGGTGAATATATAGGGGGGGAACTGGGGCCACTGGAAAACATGATGAGGAACGAGGATGGGTGGGGGAAAGTGAAAGCGACGCTGAAGGCCACACAAGAAATTTAGGTTAGAAGAAACCGAAGGAAAAAAGGGAGCAAAGAAACCCCAGGAGCTGATCCATCACCGCGTAGCTATGCTAAAAAAGCCAGCCATGCGGGAAGAGTGGAAGACCAGGGGTGTTTTTAGTTGGTTTTAGTTAAAAAAAGATGGCTGAACTGGTTTTAACAGAATAACAATGAATAAAAACGAATGTGCGAAGTTGCCTCGGCGTATCTTTACAAATAGCAATCACGGCGATTATTTACAAATTCTTAATATTCACGCGCAAACCAAGTACAGACGTACTTATATTTTTAGAAGCAAATATGCGCCCGTAACTAGCACGCATAGTGAACAATGTGGAAAATATGAAAACATGTCTGGGCACGCTATGCACGCTACCGCTACAGGCACAAACTTCTAAAAATGGTTCCGCTATAGCGGTATATACGCCTCTGTTACAGATATGAGTGTATTCGTAATCGACCATTCGAAACGCGAGTGTCGTTTTACCAAACGGTCCCCCAACAAAGTACTAACCACGTTCAATGCTGCTTGATTTACGCAATCGAACGATAAGCGGCCTACTGAGTATGCTAATGGCATGCCAAGATAATTGCCAGTTTTCTTCGACTTAACAATAGCTTAAAGCTTCAATTTTCTCCCTTAAGTCTAGAAAAATAAAATAAAGCTTGAATGATCATGAGCTGATTCATTTATGAAAAATCAAACTGGAACTGGGGAAAATTCCTTCAACTATCCATGAACTTTCCATTAACTCTCATAAAATTTAAAAAAAATCAAAGCTGTCAAAAACAACAGAACTTATATAATTTATTTTAATTAAATTATGAATATCGTTGAATCGTTTTTTGTATCCCAACCGCTTTAATTTTGTTGATTTTCGTCATAATACAACAATATTGATCAAAAACGCTCCATTTTGACATTTAATTAATTTAAGCGAAAACGAAGTACGGCGCATCACCACGAATTCGTACGATCATTCAACCAACGCCAATGAAACTGGAAGAATCATTATTCGATGAAGCCCGTGTATCAAGGGTATTACACTACTTTCTACATAATGAACTAACTGAAGGAGTTAAATAACGAAACAGATCTACAAAGGTGTTTCTAATGCTGTCTATAACACAGGGAAACGTTTATTCGTATTTCTTAGTAAACATCCAGGATTGGGGTTGAAATAACGGTTTTACAAAGGTTTGCGACGTATAAAATTTTGAAATTCAAGAAATTGCGGTTTGAGATTGAGCTTAACATTGAAGTAGAAGAAGGAACAAGAGATTTATGGGCGCAAAATATGATAAAAGTGACGATAAAAAATTCGTCAATTTTCAACAGCTTTCAACTCAACAGAATTTCCAAAATATTCAAAAACCATTGTCACACCTAAAAATTCTCATACTTTATAGGTACTAGTTGATGTTTAACCATTTTAAAAATATCTCGGATTGCGGATATGGAAGGATTTAAGGATATTGCACATCTTGGTTGCTGTTTATGAGCATTATTGTTGGCCAAGCCTAACCAAGCACAATTTCGAGAAAGTGTCTTCCCAAATCATACATTATATTGCTGAGTTCGAGAAATTTCATCTGAACTCCTAATTCACGATTAAACTAAACTAACACTAGTAGCATTGAAGAAATCTTATAATATCGTTTACACAGATTTATCCTGAAGATAAAATTTCTCTACAGCGTGATGAATCACACAAAAAGCAAATGAGAAATGAGATTTCAACAGATTCACACGCTACCAATCCACGGCGTCTCTAGTCAGCTCTAGTTGTGCACAGAAAGACGAACAACGCTTCCCAAAAACAGGTGTAATGGGGCCAAAGGCATCTAATAAATCGCTTCCGATAAAAACATCTGAAAAATCTCCCATGAAATCCACGACAGCGGAGCCATATCTTATCTAAAAAATGCAAAGAAAGCAAAATGCCGAGTAATTGACTAATTTATTAATTTGTTGATAAAATTCTCGGCCGTTTACCGATGAAAATCGAAAATCTTTCGGCTCTATTAACTCCATTTGCATATAATAGACCGGGAAATTACCCAGATGCGGGCTCTATCGCCCGATCGGACAAACGACGACACGGGCATGCTTTCTGTGTTAATAAAATACAAAAGTTATGAAAATTATCAATTAAACAAGTCGTGAATAATTTGGAAACCACCAAAAACCAAACTTTGTAAATGGGTACCAAGGAACAGATCGCGGGCAGCCATACTTGCGTCTTGCGCTGTGATAACAGAAACTGGCAAGCCTTGGTCCGGGGACGCAGCCAGGAAAGAGACAACTCAGGTCTTGACAGTGGACATTAATATAAAAAAAGGTAAAAATAAGAGAACATCGCCGGTTCGTCGTTCGAGGCAGCAACAAGCCACGAGCTGGCGCAACATGAGTCCATCCGATTTGAATCTTAACAAACTGCGCAGTCGCAGCCGCCGCCTTATCAAGTCGGAAATCTCACAAAGAGGCAAGGCCTGCGGCTCCCTTCCCAGCTTCACGGCATTCCTTCTTGCCTCGGATGCAGCATCAGCCCCACGGCCTCGGGCTCAGTTATCCTTGGCTGTGGCTTCTCCAGGGTCCAGTGGGGCTCTTTTGGTTCCTTTTTGCAAATGGTGGACGCGATAAGATTCATTTAGCCACAGTCATGTGCGATTTTTTCATAACTACTGTGTGGATTGTATGATGTACCTGTAGATATAGCCGCGTCCAGGTCCCGCTGGCTCCAAGTCGGGTATGCGCAGCCACAGTTTTGCGTCCTGCGCTGCTTGATTATGGCCTCTAAAGTTTTATTACAAGGCCCCAGAGAGCATGATTCTGCCTTTTTGTTGAGATTTAAGCTGGTGACATATCCAAGCGTACATGCGTTGCATTCGTTGACAGATAATATAGAAGTGTGTGTATTCAAATGCGACCTGACGAAATATTCCGTGAATATTCCGCATGCCACGCAAATGTCGGGCTACTTTCAACTTTTTCTGCATTGCCGCATTCGACATAGGACACACAAGCATACACAACAAACACATGCGACTCGCTACTCAGATTTTTGTGCTATCTGTGAGAGCCGGGACGGAACGCAACCATGCAATTATGTGTCAGTGGAAAATCTCCGCATATCAGGGAGCCACTGAATGCAATGCATGTACGCTGGTATATGTCACCAGCTTCAAGATGTGTTGCTGTTTCGACGATATTTGTTCGGGATTTTAAACGGTGTCTTTTGTGCGTTATTATGCTGGGCAGGGAGAGTACCTAGAGTAGAATGGTCAGAACTTGGTCTCTGGTAAACTTTCCGTTCTTACTACAACTAGTTTCAAAATAGTTTAGTCGTTGTGATTGTGATTAAAACCGGTTGTGGGCACACTGATGGATGTTTGCTAACATTCTTATATCAAATGCGTCATATGTCCCCAAGAAGCTAAGTATAGGTTTGGCAGAAACCCAGTTGGGAACAGAATGCATTCAGAATTGATTCCAGTACATTGGAAGTGATTTTTCAACTTCAGATTCAAAGCCATGTAGAGAACCGATTCTTTTTGCATTGGGATGCCATAGGACGGAACCAATTCATTCCTCTCTGCATTCCCTAGAATCGGTTCGGAATTGATTCCTTAGAATTGATTGGAATTTTTTTACGCTTAGCGACGAACTGGGAATACATTCGTTTCGCTTCTGCATTCCCCAGAATCAGAAAAGGAATCAATTGGTTCCTTCGGAATGCATTCTGAATCAATTCTTCTGGAATGGGTTCTTCTTTTCCCAACTGGGAAGTTTGACAATCTTTATAGTAAAATGTGTGCGAATTAAAAAGTAGCGGACTGATACTTCTCTTGCTGTGGTGTTTTCTTTTTAACCGAACAAGTGTGACTATTTGCGCCCAGCACTTGCCGTGATGATTTTTTTGGAATTACTTATTCCAATGCCGATACCTAGATCGCAAACATGATATCTAGAAAAGATACTTTTGTCGATAAATCGTTAGTTTAGAAAACAAGAAAAGCAAGTTGTCGATCGCTTATCAAGAATTGTTGTCTACATTGAATATTCTTGGGAAATTTGGGTTGCACTCGGAATGATAACACCTGAGCTGGCATGAGGCTTTATTTAGACGGAACTAGATCACTAGATTAGTCTTGATGACCAGTGTTGAACAGGATCAATCATTTTATAAAGTTAGGAAGGATCTAGAGGACGGCAAAAATTGGAGCAACACTAGTCATGAGAACATGTCCCAAGAAGGTTCCCGATGAGCTCTTGCACATGCTCCTAGCTTCACCCCAAACACCAAACCTGGGGATATGGGGTCTGGGCCACAATTAATGACTAACTTTCCCTGCAGTTTGACCTTCAGCAGAGACTTCACCGGCGAAATACCCTCAAAAAGAGAGTGAAGAAACAGAAACGTTCTGAAGAAGTTTGATCTACGGATATTCACTGGCAACCCCAAAACATCAGAGGGCGTCGCGTCGGGGCTGGGGTCTATCTAGAGACCACCAACAATTCATTGCCCTTGAAACCTTCCTTATTATAGTGATATCTCTTGGAAAAAAATGTGCGAGAATATTGAATTGCTTGATGTATTGTAAAAACAACAATTTCCATAAGTGTCGTTAAATCAGATGAAAATAAAACAAAATGGTGATACATGCTCTACTGATAAAAATATTGGCGATAGCAGCGGTGAGAACACGTGTAAGGATAAAAAAAATCCAAGCCTTGCCTTGCCTTGCCAAGAATTGCTTTTTTTTTGTTTTAATAGTTAGGTACGGTTAACATTATGATTTCTACAGTAGCTTTTCCTACGATTTCCATCGAAATTCAGTTTATAGCGTTTTTCCTTGCGATAACTGACGTTCACGGCTTTTACAAAAAGATTAAGAAAAGAAAGAAACGAAATGGAAGTGAGATCTGAAGTTGAAGTCTGCGCTATTTTGTAGTTGATTTGGATGCGAAAATTGCGATTGATTTGATACCCTATTGTTCCGCCAAAATGCTCTCTCATACCCAAGGAATCTGCTTACAATATGAACGGCAGAAATATGCGCAAAAACTGTCCAACGTAAATCCTAACTGTTTCCGCTTGTGAAGAGAACAGGTAGAGAAGTAATTTAAGACAGAATTTTTTTCTTCCCGAGAAAGTACATTTCTTCCTTTTGGCTTCTTTTCTGCTGTAAGACTTTCGAGCGTACTTTGAAGAAGACTTCCGAGAAATTTTTAATTGAATTGAAGCATTCATTTCGTTTCGGGTACTAGCCCGTGTCATATAAATTCTAAAATAACCGTTATCATTTCAAATGAGTTATTTTACTAAAAAAGACAAAATTCCTAGATCAACATTTCCTTAACGGCTCGAGGCCAATTATCGCCTTTATCGCACTGACTTAACACCTCATTTCGTCTCTTAATTGCACACAAGAAGCCAATGATGGTCGTCTACTGCACTGTACACCAGCTGAGTAGCGGCCGCTCATATATCTTCCAAAATGCCAGCTTAACTCGCAGCATTCGCCATTACAGCACTCTGTGAAATGTTTCAATTTGACATAATGGAAGTCTTTAAACTACAAAACGAAGCAGCTTCCTATTAATTACCGAACGCCTCCTCTTATTTCGCGAGGTTGACTGCGACCATATCTTTCGGACTTCAGGAGTCCAATGGAGCAGTTACTATAAGTCGATCAAGTCGCCAGGTAGGAAGTTCAGGCCTAAGTGAGATCACCTGTAAATAACGACATCAAGTCTCATGAACGCGTCCCTCTGCGTCCGCGTCCCACAGATCATGACATGTCCGGACTTTTGTGGGTTTTCATGCGGTTATAAAAGTCCACACATTCACACACACACACACACTTGTTCCGACGAGGCGAACGAAATAAAATTCCTTAATTAATTACTCGCGCTCGTTTCAAAGAAGCCGATTTCATTTTTGTTTAATGATTTTCGTGTGACCATCCCAAAGTTTGATCAGTGCGATGCCGATGTCATCCGCGGCGTGGCCCCGTAGGATCACACCGACGCAGCATATAGCGATACCACAGCGGCGCCTTCGAATTCCCTTTATGATTCCCCAAGATTACAACAATCTTCGGGTCCGATTGTCCCCAGTCAGCCGTTACCAAAAGGCGATATTTGCCCAGCATTCACGCTATCTTCCTCCGAAATGAGAAGCACCTCGACTGGTCCCCAGGCAGAACCTGTTGACGGTCCGCTTTTCGGCTATGTTCAAGGGTTGATCGCGCCTTTGACAAAAAACATGTTCGACAGAAAATGGACGTGAGGAAGATCGGTATCTCCCAGTGTCCGATCTTGTGACAATCTGACATTTTCCCTGAGGCGACTGATCAATCAGTCTGCGACGTCGCTGCGCCAAGAACGAGCTGCGAGGCTCGGCTCGAGTCCGTTTTTCATCGACTAATGACGGCAGTAAAACTCCTGTCGATGATCGCAAGGAAATTGAGTGACTTTTATACAAATTACTCGATCTTCTCGGGCATTCGATTTATTTTAATTGATTCTAAATGCAAATGAATCGCAGCGAACCTGGTGTTGAGGCTTGACATTTTCGAAATGCCGTCGGCTTTTACTCTGGAAGGGACGGACTTGTTTTTGTTCTTCCGAATAAACGCTCTGAGTTTTTCTAGTTTGAGTGACTGTGAAATTCTGTGCAGGAGTAATAATATTAAATTTTATGCAAACCCCAAATACTAGGAGCAAAGTTCTCTGAATTGTAATGATTCCCTAATTTTGCGGAAATATTCTTTACAGTTTTATTCCAAATCAGTATTTTTTCAAGTTAATGCAAAAGCAATGCTGCAATACTATTGATAACACTGAAGTCTGCTACTTGATTTTTGGAATTGTGGAGTGCTAAATCCTGCAAAATGTATCTTCTTCTTATGCTCATTTAATCCCTCGTCTCGGGACATCTGTACGTCATAGGTGGGAAATGTATTACAATTAGATAAAATTATTTGGATATTCAACTAATTTCATTTTCAATTTCAGAAATACAGGGAAGGATTTTCAGAAAAAGTTTATAGGAAGGCTTTGTCCGTCCAGTCGTCCGTCTGTGACCCACTTCCACCTCCGATACTATTGCAGCCACAGGCACGTGCTATATCCTATCTTGGTTAGGATACCTGAAACTGAGCAAATGGACCGCCGCAACTCAATCGCACGCAGAAACTGGAATGACGTACTTGTAATGCCTTTTTCCAAAATTTATAGTCAATACAATTTGTATGTTTGATGGTAAGAACTACTTATTTTCTATTATCTAGAAAAACGAACATCTCGGTTTCACAAGTATTCGCTCTAGATACGTTGACGTCATGTCGTTTTTAGGATTGTTTTGGGACTTTGCCCTGTTAGTCTATTGTACGCTGACATCTAGTATACGTTTTACATATTATATACTTAATTCGTGTTAAATGAAATAAAAAACAACAACTAAAGTATGTAAGATAAAATAGTTATTTATTTATCTAATATTAGTATTCGTAATTAAAAAGTCTTCTATTGTACACTAAGGGTGAGTGCAGTACGCAGCGTAGATGGTAGAGTAGAGCATAGCTGCGCATACTCGCTTATAGAACTCTCAATGGGTTTTAAATGGGTGTGTGCATAACGCAGCTCGCTTTCCGCTCGCAGAAAAAGCGAGCTGCGTTATGCACACACCCATTTAAAACCCATTGAGAGTTTTATAAGCGAGTATGCGCAGCTATGCTCTACTCTACCATCTACGCTGCGTACTGCACTCACCCTAAAGCTGGCTTCCCACGGTGCGCGATATAGCGGACAGACGCGGACGGCACACTAATGTCGTCCGTGGAGGTCGACCGTGCGTGATAATCCGCAAAATCGCGCACCGTGGGAAGCCAGCTTAATAAAAGCAATTTTCCTACGTTTTCACCAAGCAGGTTACTTCGAAGATCTGTGTATATTTGTCAGACAGCACTAAACAGCACGAACTCACCCGAACGAAGCGCGACAATTCACGAACACTGAGTTTCGGCGCGGACGAAGTTTCGGCTAATTTTTGGCCGAAACTGAAACTATGGCCGAAACTAGATTTTTTGTCCGAAACTGGCCGAAACCGAATCTTCCGGGTCGCTTGTAGAGTTCACCCTATTTTTTAGGGGCCTTTCTGCGTTCTATTTTTTGCCAGGTTGTGTCCGAGATCCAGTGTAGGTTTCTTTGGACATAACCGATGCCCGTTTCCGCTGCTGTTATTATAGCTTTTGTTGTGCTTCACCGCTCTTCAATATTTGTGTCGTCAGAAACGGTTTGCAGGTTTAAGATTTGTTGCAGTTTCTCGCCTTTTAATGCTCTCCCGCAGAAGGTCAACGTTAAACCGTCTACGGTTTATGGCATCGCATTGGACGTTTCTGATTGCGGCGATTTGTAGGCGGATAATTGATGCTACCAAGTGGTGGTCACTTCCAGTGTCTGCTCCCCTAAAGCTCTTGACATCCTCAAGAATAGTTCTCCATCTGCGACTGACGGGAAGGGAAGACTATGGTGCCGCGTGGAATCGAATCACGGACCACAGTTCATTTACACTGCAAATCTCAGCTTTTGAAAGTGTTTTATTTCAAAACACTTAAAACGTTTTATTTTGACGTCACCCATTTGATTAACATTGTCGACACTTTTAAAACACTTAAGCTAGGTTTCCACTTGCACACTTAAATGGAGCAAAAGAAAAATGGAAGTCCACAAAAGTGTAGAAAACGTTTACATTTGTAAACTTGTTTAGCATTACACTCGAATAAAAGTGTAGAAAAACACTTTGTTCCTTCCACTTTTTTCAGTGTAAATACAAAAATGGAAGTACTGTTTACACATAACAAAAATATTCCAGCGCCACTTTTATATTTTTTCATTTTATTTTTCTCATTAGATTACTGGGTTCTTAACTTCGTGATTTTTCATTTTATTTTCCGGGTGGCATATTTAATTTTTCTCCAATTAATAATCTTAATGCTTCATCTCTTTTTATTTTATTTTTGTATTCTTTACATGTAACATCCCAAAGGACAGTGGATTCTTCTAATGATTCTATTAGAGACAACGTCATATCTCTTCACTGCAAACCCAAGTGTGTGATTTTAAAACGCATTTCGCGTGTAAAGTCATGTAGTCACTTTTTACGCGTTTAAAATGCGTTAATTTTTAATACACGAAAAGTGTTTAAATTTAACACACTGTGTTTGAAACACGCCAAATATGTAATGGTTTGAAGTTTTTGAGTGAAGCTTTTTGAGCGTCGCTTTGCGGGGAGTAAACTTAGAAAAATCGTCACAGTTAACTTAAAATGTTTGATGTAAAGCTGCAACGACTTGTCTCGATGCCCTTCTGTTACCGACTGACTGTAAAGAGAGGTCGTGGAGCTCTCTGGTCATTGAGTATTTAAATAAAGAAACTGTCTAACTTTCCTTTAATTTATCCTATCATGCGTGTTAATTTAGTGAAATGTGTGAAATGACACATAATGTGTGATTTTCACACATTTAAGACGTAAAACGATAAAACGTTACAATTTCTTTAGCGTGTAATCCGCATTATTTTAACACAGTTTATTCCTAAAACGCTTTATTTTAACACGATTAGCCGAATTTACACGCTTATGAAGTGTGTAGTGTGTTAAATTCACACGGAAAAAATATTCTGGGGTTTGCAGTGTTGTCCACACAATTTTACTCATTTCGCTTATTCTGTTGAACAAATTATCAAGAAGAAATTTATTAATGAATAAATTACGCAGCACAAACCCTTTTCTTCACTCGCTTTACAATATACTTTCATATATAAATACTTCATGGAAAGAACTAAACAGTTGTCAAAAAGTGTACAGGTCCACTCAGAAATTATCAAAATAGGTTTGTTAACTTTTAAGTGGAGACAACTTTGAATACACTCGCTTCCATTAAGTGGTATGCCTTGTTTACATATATACACTTATGAGTGGAAGTGGAGTATAAAAATGTAACGTTACACTAAATGTAAACCTACATTTTGGTGTTTACACTCATAAACTTGCCTACACTTAGTGGAATGTTACATTTCCACTCGAAAAGTGTACAAGTGGAAACCTAGCTTTAGCGTTTAAAAAATGTCTACAATGTAAATCAAATGGGTGACGTCAAAATAAAACGTTTTAAGCGTTTCGAAATAAAACATTTTGAAAAGCTGAAATTTGCAGTGTATTTACTCGTATTTCTTGTTCGTTCTTTTTGCTCACATTCCCCGTGTTCTTTTAATGAACTGGGTTTTGAGAGCTTTTGAGGAGCTTTTGAGTTCCCATACAAAATCGAAGAACCAGAAGACCCAGATAAAACCTGGGTTTTCGATTTTGTATGGGAACTCAAAAGCTCTCAAAACCCAGTTCATTAAAAGAACACGGGGATTTACAGTCAGTATTTGGCTTAGATTTGATATACTACGTAAATCTTGTTGCTATTTTATAAATAAAATAGAAATCATATATAACCGTAAATCCAGAAACAAAATAAAAGGGATTTAATGACATTTGTGATTGGGCAGTAGTGGTCTGAATAAAGATGAACAATTGTAGCAAAATCGAAATCAGCAACGAAACAATTTCTTTTGTTCGTTCTTATCTTCTTATAAAAGCCTTTAATTTGTTCAGCCTTGTTCCTACCTCTGCTTTTATTACCTTTAACCGCTATAAAATTGCTTCTTGCTTTTTTATATGTCTAGTTTTAAATCAATAAAATTTAAATATTAATAAAAATCCCAAAAATATGTCAACTTAAAAAATTCTATTTCTTGATATTTTGAGTGATGATGAATTGAATGAAAAAAATATCTTCAGTACTTTTTTATATTGGTATCTATGCTGGTCATTAAACAACACCAAAAAACAATTACTTAAGCGACTGGATTCCCAACTTTAACTTGTTGGAACGATAAAGCCACACGATTTTCATGCAATCGATTATCTTCAATCTACAAAACGCAAGCGAACTCGCATTTCTCTGAAGAGCACGAAAAACCCAATGTGACAAAAGTCCAAATAATACGAAATGTGTCAATCACCGAAAAGACTCAGGTATTTTCTTGGAGCAATAAATCAAGTCTACTTCCGGCCATGACAATCACGGCCTTTCCGCCATTTTACCTGAACCTTACCTGAATTGAAACCAACCACCACCATCCGGAGGTTCGGCTCTAATCAATCATTACGAAAAGTTCAAGGCTGTGCTCAGAGCCTTCCTTTCGCTGTCGATTGCTGTGGCAAAGACGTTTCAAAAGATTTTGACAAGTTTATGACGACTCGGTGCTGTGCAATGCCCAAAAAACCTAAGTCGGGCTCATTTTACAGCAGCGTCATTAGGGGCCAGGAGGCGAATTGTTTACAAATTTCTGCCTCCAGTCTGACATCTAGACGCCTCCGCCTAATTAGGGCCGCGCTGCGCTGGTGGTGTCTCGAACCACTGGCGACAGCATAATAAATGGAAGGATAATAAGGATTTCCCGAAGGTTCATGAATGAAATTCCCCGCTGGGTTTTTGAGTGGAATTTTCAGTCAAGATAAATGGATTTTTTCGGGTGAAGATTTTTGGTCAGAGCGGAAAAAATGTGTGCTACTGGTGTTCAGGAGCGCTGCTCATGTCCTTGTGTCTCGTCTAGCATAACGGTAGTTAGGTGTTTGCGGAGGGATTAGTGTTTTATTCCCAAAAAGAAATTTTAATGGAGCTCGCCGAAATGAGCTTGAAGATGGCTAAGTGAGAACCATGCTTACATTTTGAACACGCACCAAATTTCCTTGTGCTCAACTCACCGGTCAACAACGCGTGGAATTCACAGATCCCAGATCTAATTAGATAAGAATGCGTTTGTTTGCCCTTATAACGGAAATTTCTACAAAAATTGGTTATGAGGTCGCCCGTTAGTCGATTTTTTTCATTTTAGTAAATCGAGCCGTGGTGGTGAAAACATTTATAGATGTGATATATCTGCCTGCGTTTATTTTTCTCGTATGTGCTCGTAGGTAAGGCATAGGTAATAAAAGGAGTTATAAAAGTTAAAAGGAGGTAAAGGGGTGCATTTATGTAATAGGCGTTTTGTGTACCTTCAACTATAGGCGTTTATTCAAGAGCTGGATTACGATACTAAGTAGCCTTAATTGATTCTTGGAATTGTACTCTCTACACTAGGTACAGCCGTAGTCGCGGAACTTTCTGTAGCGTTACTATTGGATGGGAGCTGGTGGAAAAAACCACGTGTTGGCAATGCAATTCTTTTACTACCTTTTTTGCGCTTCCTTTCCAATTAGAGCTTACTGTCCGAAATTGCTCTCAATGGTCAGAATTCCTTGAACTGTTGCCGAAGTCAGTGCCGGCGGATCGTGCTGGGCCCGGGGGGGGGGGGGGCGTCAGACAAACACACCCCGCTTCCTGCTGAAACTGTTATCTGGTAGCAACTTTCCCTAAAAACGAAAGAAGGTAGGTTACTTCATTGTGAACCGGAAGATGGGCCGATGTTGTGCAGAATAACATGTGGAGTTCCGCAGAGATCTGTCCTGGACCCTCTACTGTGGGTCGCAATCTGTATTGATGTGTTGAGGCTACACCTCGCAAAAGGAGCAGTTCCGGTCGGGGTCGCGGATGACATTGGGTATGCAACTGTGCGCGAATGAAGCTATCTGAGAGATTAAAGCGTGACCTGAAAGCGCTGGTCTGACTCTTGCTGAACAAAAAACTGAAGCTGTGCTGACCAGTAAACTGAGAAAACAAACCTCTGGGATGGTAATCGCGCGCCTTAAATCCGTATTAATTTTACCCATGGTCGTCAAGTGATATCTGGCAGAAGTATGCATTACATGAGTTCGAGAGTGTAACATGGAAAAATTCAATGGAAAACTAGAAACAGAAGACTTGAAACGACTTTTGTGCTGCCACCCCAGGACAACTCTATTAGTGAATGCGAGTGTATTTAAGGAATCGGTGCGCCCTTTGATTTCACCATATATAAGCTAATGGCTCTTACGGCTTTATTATATAGTTAGCTGTGCTTTTTCTTTCGCTTTAAAAATTCTCTATTGGCGCATACAACACCAAACAACATAAGATTTCGGTAATTTCTCGAAACTGCATAAAATGTAGAGAGCAAAATCCAAGCCACAATATGCACACTATCAATCTCAATTTGGACACAATATAAATGTCGATTGTATAGCCCCCCTCGCTAGAGTCTAATTTTGCCGTATTCTGAAAGCAGTCACAAGTCACAACTCAATCACAAGTGTGTAGTGAGCCTCAATTTGAGACAATTTGGAAATATTTTGAGATTGCCTTGTTTAATGCAGTCACAATTTTGACAGTCACAATTTTGACAGTCACAATTTTGACAGTCACAATTTTTACAACGGCTATGGAAATTGTGACTGTATAAATAGCAGGTCACGAAGAGCAAATTTCCAGCATACTTTTCATAATTTCTCACAGATTCGACGCACAACACAGCCAGCTTTGATGAGAGGTGCCCGGACTATCACATACACTCTGCCCCACTAGATATTTTCTGGCGTTCGTTGGCTACGTTGTCGCCAAGACTTTGCTTTATCTCATTACACGAATACAAATTCACCATTAGATGTGAATTATTTAAGATTTTTCTTGTGACTAGGAGCTGAGAATGTCAAAACAGCTGATAGTCACAAGAATAGCCACAAACTCTCTCAAATCAGGGTATCTACACTGGTATTCCTTCAACTGTTACCGAACTTGTTTTTTTAGGAGAGAGAGGTACCTATTGAAAAGAGGAAAGTGTAGTAACATCTTCACCAGAAAATTTTGACGTTAAAACTTAACACATATACACACATTATCGGCATACATACAAATATCTCGGTGTAAAGCCAAGAAAGTTACTCGTTATGAAGGAATATCCGTCTAGTCTAAACCCAGCTTATATTGTAGAACTGGTTCGGTAACAGTTGAAGGAATACCAGTGTAGATACCCACAAGCACGAGTCACAAAAGCTTGCGACTTATGACTGGTCACAATTTATAATGGAGGTAATTTTCCATCGCAAGTTCAGTTTCAATGGTTTAAATAAACCGTGGGTTACTATATAAGGGTTTAGCTTATAGGAGTTTGCCAACTCTGAACTGATTTAATTATTTAAAATAACAAATTACAAGGGCTGACTTGCGAGACTGCGTGGAGTTTAAAAACTCGCCACTCTTTTACTTTTGCCTACAGAGAAGTTAGTTTGTGTGAGACACGTTTACTTACTTATTTTTTGTAGCGTCCTTTAAATTTTTCTTTCTAATATTTAAACCTTGTTACCGCGTTATTAGGTTTTGGAGTGCTTGGGGAGGAAACTGCTCCCATCGCCCTCCCCTAAATCCACCCTTGAGCTAGGGTTGTCCAGTTGAGTTTTTATAGGTATTTCATCTCAATCGTTTGGACTTAAAAAAATTAGAAATTCCTGTAATACCATTCAGCGAAATACAAGCATCATTTGTTGGGGAGTTCCATCAAGAAAAATTTCACTTCATCCACGACCTTTGCTTTTATTTACAACGTGGGGAATAGTCTTCCGAAGACTGCTTGCAGCCTCTGTTATTTTTTCAATCAAAAGTTTCCGTTGGACATTGCATGACGAATTGTACGACGTGACGTACTAGTAGAACATAGGGTGGTTCCAATTCTTAGATTTAACACATTAAAAATAGTTAGTTAGGGCTAAAAAATAATTTTAAACCTATATTTTACCTGCAGCCTGGCACTTTCCCAAAATCAAATAAAGAAAGCGTAAAACTGTCCTCGTTTCTGCAGTGTGACAGCTTAACCCGCCGAACACAGCACCACAAGTAAGAAACCATTTTTTATGGCTGCGTCCTAGAGAACGACGATAAAATTTAGACCAGTTCCTCCGCTGATGGACGCGCAAAAATACACGAGCGAGCGAAACTCCCGTGGACACATCTCAGTCACTTTTAATAAACTCCTTTGTTAATGGCAAGGCTCAGTCTGTCATTCCTCGACTCAATTAAATGAATCGAAGCTAAACTAAGCTACCGTTATCTTGGCCGTGCATCAGATGTTTGAACTCAATTGCGACTTGTTTGCATTGTGTCATCCGGTTTTGTGGTTACAGTGCGAAACTCTCAGTAGTGTGTTAGTGAAATTACTGTGTCTAGTGCGCCAGGGGTGAGTGCAGGTGCATCGCTTTGAAAATTCCGGTGCATAAAATGCAATTATTATAAAGTTGGTAATCGTATTTTTGGGAATGGCTAAAGGAAAAATACTGAGCCTAACGGGAAAAGAAATCAAATTAAACTTTTTCTCTACAAAAAGGATAAAAGAGTTGGAAAATAATGAGTGTCTAAGACTAAAGGCCCAAACATATAACAGAAACGGAAACGAACCGAAACGAAAACGAACCGAAACGAAAACAAAATGAGCTTGAAAATGATAGCAATTTTATAGGTGCCTGAGCGAATCGGTTTTTGACATTTGTTGACAAGTTTTGCATTGAGTAGAAGAGTTTTTTATTTTCGATAAATACATACTTATATTATACAATTTATACTATAATTTATGGCGGATGTCGAGAAAGCACAAGAGAAATCAAAATTTCAATTTTTTCTCCTTGGATTGACTACATTCTTTTAAAACAACTTCTTTTTCGTTCTTTCGTAAGTAAGTAAATCCTTACCAGTCAGTCCCCACTTTTCCGCGCCTCCGTGTCCGCACTGCGTCAAATTTAACTTGTTTAATTTCTCTCCGTGTGTTGTCCAACACACGGCCGTCATGCGGGGCGGACGCGGTGCGGATATGTGTGTCCTGGGCTTAAGTCGTTGAAAACGTCCTCAGAGAATCCCCAGAGGCATTGGATATCGGGCGTTGCATTCAACTTCACAGTCTGAACAGAAGTCGCCCCGAGTCCATACCATGTGGACCCACCAATAAATTTGAGCGGCCAAGCCATTCTGTTAAATATATATTCTGAAAATGTTTTATTAGAAAGAAATCTAAATGTCCGGAGGACATAAAAAAAGATTAAAGAAAAAGTACACAGTTCCTTAAACTATTATTACTGTAATCGGGAACGTTTAAAACCTCACCGACACGACACGGGTGTTTCATGCGAACCTCGTTGAGATTTCCAAAAACGCCTTTGGTACAACCAACCGCAAAAATTACTTAAATAACCTAAATTCGGCGAAAATTACTGGCCATAATTGTCAAAAAGTTTACAATAGCGAAATTGCACAATTTACATGAAAAAGTCAAGTTTTATTTCGCTTGTTTACATCCATCTTGTCTCCTAAATCGATGCCAACAATAAAGAAGGTGAATTGAAAGCAAAATTTAAATGAAATATGAAAAATTAACTGCCAAGTCCAGCTTGTAGTTGCACGCAGGTGGAAATAAAACCATCAACATAAACTACGAAAATACCCTAAAAATTTCACCAGAAACAATTTTGTGAATAGGTAATGGCAACCAGAATCAACAACTCCTGGTCAGTGCCCAGGCATCCTTGCCGGAGTTTGAAGTCTAATTCAGATTTCGGATTCAGATTCAGAGACGGAATTCCTAATAAGGCCTCCAGGTGCGAGGGGATATTCACACCTACTGGATATGCCACAAAAGACCAGAAAGTGCCTCTTAAGTCCCATTTAGCAGCGGGTTGCGATCGTTTGCGTTTCGGTAATTTCTGTTAATAAATGAAGCAAAAACCGGACGTCAAAGAGGTTTCATCTGGACCGACGACAAGCAGGCCCAGAGAAGAGCGCTGTATGCCAGTCACATTTTATGGCCACCTCATTTATAAATGATATGACAGCAGACAAGGTGCGATCTTTCAGGTATTTTATCCAGGTTGACACACTCTTCCCCGTGCGCCTTCGCAGACACCGACCAGGCGGATGAATCTTATGCGGTTGTAAATATTGCAAGTAAGCTGTGCGGGCTCCGCGGCGAACCGATTTAGCCAGGTTATGTCAGATTGATCCGCTAGCTGGACGTAAATAAGGAGCTGGACATAATGCTCGTCGCCTTATCTAGCTGAAGATCTTCGCGCCCAAGTGCCATTCCGAGTGACACTATCTGACAAATAATTTTGTCACGTCCATGCGCGTTAGCAGTTTACGATTGCCCGCTGAGACAATGTGAGCGGGAATTGTTTACATTTC
Organism: Thereva nobilitata; assembly: GCA_963855945.1. Classification (NCBI taxonomy): domain Eukaryota; kingdom Metazoa; phylum Arthropoda; class Insecta; order Diptera; family Therevidae; genus Thereva; species Thereva nobilitata. The sequence goes on along the minus strand of OY979698.1, from coordinate 106,312,519 downwards.
CCTTATCGCGGCTCATTGCCGGACTGTAATTTATCAAACGCTCGGCCATTGCCTACGAGCTTTTTCGGCAGTTGGAGGAAAATGATGTCCGCGCTCGGGCTGTCGTCGGTCGATCGAGAGCGGGCAATTAAAGGGGTGCGCAGCCCATTCGAGGTATGTGCTAAACGCGCTCGGCCCTAGTACGGTGCCCTGAGGAATTCCTTTGGGCTTGAACCTGCAATTAACCAGATTCTGCGGGGCCTAACAACGGCTCGAAGGTAATCCCTGGATTTGTTTATGGAGCATGTTCTCGACTCGAATAAAACCACAAGATCGGGAGCATGTCGGCCGGGGCTCTGGGTACCTCTTGCGGGCTAAGTCGGCGGATTCCTGGCACTTCCCAGATGTATTCCCTTAGCTTACGACCGGCCGACTATTCCAAAACAACACGAAGGAGCCTCGGGTACGGTTTCGCCTTTCAACTGGTTCACATCTTGCCGCACCTCGGTCCGTGTTGTTGGTTTTCCCTCTTGTGGTCATTCTGTTTGCTGAGCAGTCACCTCCTTAATTATATCACCGCTGGCCCTAGTCCTCCGGCCTCGGATTTTTGTTAATTAATTTATTTTTGTGCCTTATTCGTTCTCTTAGGACAAATTTATATTAATGAGACCAATAAAAACGAGCCTCTAACCGAGAGGGTTTATTGCGCGGCGGAGTCTTTTACCTTTCTTAAATTGCTTCTCATTATAAACGCGGCACCGCGGCTATCCCGCTCGGCAAGTTTTATTGAGACGTTCTTGATGTGATTGCCATCTTCATGGGTGTTCAGGAATTGTTTATATTTGGTAATTCGTAAATTTTATAATGAGGGAAAATATCAATCAATTTGTGAATTTTATTTTATTATTTTGGTGTTTTCGTAAATTTAATGGATTCCTTTTTTTACTCTTCTGCAATGATGAATTGTTGAAATATTTACATACAAATTTGATGCGTTATGGCAGTTTTTATCGTAGTAAATTTTTTTTGGTAACAGTTTTCTTGAATATATTTAATCGAAGAAAAACTGATTAACATTTTATGATTTTTCAACGCGGAAATTTGTTGTTATATTCCGACATTTATTTGCAGTTTGACAGATGACATTTTAAACGTCAATTAAAAAAGATTTTTTCTGTGCGCATATGTATGTCAGAATTACTTGGGAAGAATTTTCGTTCTGGTAATAACTAACAGTCAAATAAAGGAACTGGTTGATATATAACTCGTTCTTCCATCACGCAACCGATATTCTCCACATATTAAAATCGACCTTCTTACTTATAAAACTTCAGATTTTCATACTGTCATGTCATTTTTAAGGCTAGATTTGTTAAGAAATCACTTTGACAGAACCGAGTTCACTTTTTATTAATTTTCTTCAAGAAAATGTTTGCAGCTTTTAATTAGTTTTTAATCACGTTAATAAGACGAATTCACGGACTAGAAATTAGATCTTTTTTGCCGCTCTGCGTTATGGGTTCGTCTTCACGTGTGTATGCAATATACTTACATTAATCAAAGAAGACATTTTAACAATTCGAAATAATTTCATTGCATCCGGCAGTACATCGATAACGAAAGTGATGGTGAAAACGAACATGTTTTCAATTTACTAACGAGAACTACCTTCAAATTCCGATGCGTGTTAATGGGGCAATACACACATGCTACGATTTGTTGGACAATTTGGTCGAATCGTATATATAGAAAATCGCAATGTGCGTGGTGATGTCTGCAGGCAATTTTCAAGTTGAATAAATATAGTTGGATGGTCTTAAAACACTTTAATTTCTTTGTCGGCATTGCATGTCGCTTACCCTACACGAACTAAATCTTAAATGAAGTTTGTACGGCAGATCGTATAAACTGCTTGAGTTTATGTGGCTTAACAATATGATCCAATGATCGACCAGCTGTGCAACAAATCGGAGCGTGTGTGCGCCCCATTTCAATCAAAACAAAATTAGTGATTCCGGAATTGGACGGAAAAAAGGAGAAAGATCTTTATCAGAAAGATCAGATTATAGATGGTTAAGATATGTTTCCGCTTAATTTCCTCAACTAAGTATCAACAGTTTGGATCGATTTTTATCAAAGGTAACTTCGGGATTAAATTGTTGGCTAACATCAAATGCAGCTAACAAGAGTGTATCATAAGAATCAATTTACTTAGGCGAAAATGAAGTAAATCTGCCATCGTTGATTTCGATGATTCTTGTTGATTTCTTGTTTTTAAGTTTTCACAGTGCAAATGTGCACTAACAATATCATATTAAATTCATTTCTTAAAAACTAAATAGAAAATTACGGGAACTGAATTGAAAAATTTGTTGCAAAATTAATAAGTTGTAATCATTGATATCAAAAAACTCACACTGGTGAGTGGCCAATAAAAAATTGCACTAATAGCGAAATATGTTACCATTTCTTTCACATTCACAATGTTTTGCATTTTGTATCGTTTTCTACAAAAATGAATAGAAAATGCTTCAACTCCAATCAAATTCACACATTTTGATAACGGATTGAAGAAAATTAAAAAAAAATGGAGCTATGTACATTAAATGGAATAATTTGTATCTACTGTTCAGTATCGTCGTTTATTAGTTGCATTTGCATAATGACTTAATTGACAATGGAATTTAGTGGACATTATTGAAATTTTTATGCAAGTTTTATGATAATTTATTAATGCCAATGAAGCTAACACACCCAAATGACAATTTTGAATATTTACACTGCTAATTTGGATACCGACAAATATTTGATTTTGTTAAACAATAAATGCTTTAGTTTTATTTTAGACCAGTTTTTGATTTAGTTGTCGGTTAGTATATGCCAATTTTAAGGCAAAATACAAAATAAGATTTGAGAAAATGGAAGTTTGTGAAATGTTTTAATAAGAAGAAGATCCATTATAACCGGCATCGGGTTAACAACTACATACTCGTGGCATGTCAAAAATAGTGAGAGTGATTTATTAACTTCAAGAGACAATTGTATGAGTCGTTTTAAATGAAAATTTATTATTGCCCAGAATGGAAAATTACCCAAAAAATATAAAAAAAGTGTGAAAAAGTTGTCTATTTATAACAACAATATATTTGCTAACAGGTTTCGAAGATGAGGTATAATACCAATATTTAGATGATAATTGTTCGAAAAATAAAAGTAAGTTCTTAACCAAAAACTATTTATATTTCAAATCATAATTTGTCAGCTTAATAAAACAATTTAGAAATAATCAATTCACAACATTCTAGGCTTCACACGAGTCTAACTCGTGATAAACTGTTTTTGTCAATTTTATTCAGGTGATTAACAACTCTGATCTCACCAACAATAAAGTTTGAAAGTATGAATTATAAGGTCGCAGGATGTGTGGAGAATAATGGACGTGGCGCTGAAGCCCATCCACCAGAATCTTAAGCAACACTAAGCCCAAAGATACGGAGAAAGGCAAAGAAATTCTAGGAGAGATAGCAGATAAATAGCTGATTCAGCCACGTGGCGCAAAGGCATATGCTGAGTTGTAGAAGCAGAAGCGAGTGGCAGGAACTTTTCGGTAGCATGCTGTCCACCTTCCGACGCGCCCCACCGCCACTAATGTAGCCAGTGAATTGGGTAGCGAGACTCACCACTACTTCATAAAAAAAGATCAGGACGACATTACTAGAACCTATTTCGAACTAGCCCGGATTCTAAAGAACCAAAATCTAAAGAAACAAGACAATGCAAAGTGAGAATATGACTGCAAATAAAAGTTTTTAATAGGTGTTAGAAATAAAATCCTCTGGTGTTTTTTTCTAAGGTGTAAAGTGTTTTATTCTTAAACAGTTAAAGTGTTTAACATAAATTAAACACTGGAGAGATGCCATTTAGCATACTCAGTAGACCGGTTCTCGTTCGATTACAGAAGTCAAGCAGCATTGCACAGGGTTGGTAGTTAGTGGGGGGACCGCTTGGAAAAACGTCACACGCGTTTGAAGAGGTGAACAAAAATCGCGTTATTATTCACATATCCACTAGTCACTATAAATTGGAGGGGTTAGAAAATTTATTTCTACCTAAACAAGCTTCAAACGTTTACTAGTGAAACATTTTAAGTGTTTATATTCATCAAACGTCGCTTAGCGGTTAAAAAGTAGACTACAACGATTTAAACACTTTAAGTTTTTAGAAACTAAAAATCTGAGTTTGCAGTGATATGAATCATTAATTACGCTCAGTTCTATGCTACGGGTCTGAGTCTTAGCCGATGACCAAACAAACAGGATATCAACTATGTCAAATCTCGAAATCTTCGAATTCTAAGAGGAACATTTAGTCCTGTAGGGTTAACCAAAAGGAATGGCGTATTAAAACGAACGAAGAGCTGGAAGAATTATATAACGATGGAAAGAAACGTCCAACGACTGGAAGAAGAGACTGCAAGAGTTCCGAGCTTTACAAGAACTGAACCGCCATTTTAGAAGAAAAATTAACAACCAGGGGACGTGATGTAGACCCTTGATTAATAGTTTCATAAAAAAGCATGACTTGCCCTTTCATAACAGGGACTGTTAGCAGCGTTGGAGACTCGACTCAATTTGGTAACGTTCCATCTGGAAGTCGCGGAATCGATTATAAACGCTTCACTGGGGCTGATATCGAATGGTCCTCAGCGAGGACTTTCTACAGGAGCTCGATATGTTCATCTCTTCATCCAAATCTGTACGTCTCATAGCACACGATTTTCGAACATAATTTTCATGATATAATCGATATTTTCATCGGCCTTAGACGTTGAGTGTTGACCAGAACGATGCCTCGTTCTTGGTCCTTTTTCTATGTTTTACACAATTCATATTGTTAGGTTTTTGACATGTTCGATTCGCGGTAGGCAACATTTTCAGCAGTCCAACACAAAATTTAACGGAACCTCTTTGTTAAGCCAAATTTTCGATTGTAAAACTCGCGGAGCACTTTAAAGTGTGATTAACATGAAAACTGCTGCAAACACACTAAGTGAGAGGTGGAGCTCAAACTCCGATTGGTAGCTCCGCACAGGGTTACCAGTTTACTGATATAAAATTTTAGCAATGCCCTTTATGCGCGTCTTTCAAATCGTAGGGCACTTTTTACCCTTTTGTACAAAAAGTAATCGAATGTAAATACCCTAATTCACAAATGTTCCTACGTAGATGCATAAATATCACAGTGCATACACGGTTCAACGAAAATGCAAGCGACCAGTGAAGTGAAAACTGTGGACGAAATGGTATACTCAGAATCACCAGTTGCATTCAAAATGGCGAAGATACTCGTGTGTCTAGGATCTACACATAGGAAAGTCCTGTTGAATACAAAATTAAAAATTCTTCACTTCTTTGTCGAAATCAAAAAAAAATTTGCGCGCCTCGTCTACTGTACTTTGTTGACCCACAGCCGAAACATTTATGGGTTACTAGAGCACAAAAAATTGCACTGAACACAAATCAAGTCAAGTTTATGTCATTGTTCCGTACCAAGGTGAATCTTGAATACGAGACGACACGCCCCACTGACCGGGCTTTGCACTTAGGCAGCCAAAGTAGCCTTCTCCCCCGACCTCCAATATTTAATTAGCCTCGGTCAACGCCAGCAAAAGCTCCACCGCAACAAGGCATCCCTATTGCAGATATAAAGTGTCCGCGTTAAAAGCGCAATCACATCTCATTAGCCAGACTCGACTCCTGCGGTGCATTGGCCAAGACACAAAAATAAAAGAAGAAGAATCTAGCGGAAAACCACGTCAAAAAGTGGAAATGCGATGCAATCCGCCAACTCCTCGACGCTCTTATGAGTAATGACATCCGTTTTACGACTCCCCGGTTTTATTAAGCGGAATTACCTGGATTAAGCCTTTGTCTTAGCTGATCTCTCGGTCTTTGCTGCTTCTATTTTCCGTCGTAGTTTCAACGATTCTGTGTGATTTGAGTGCTTTCACGACGGATGCTTCGCTTGAGTGAATTGATATTGATTTTGGAATTAAAAGTTGACGAGTTTCGCTGGAAATTATCCTAGGGCCGTAAATGTGAGGAAGTGCACAGCAAAAGGTGGAATTAAGTCTGTGCGGTGCATTTGTCGTATGCGTACAAAGAAATATTTTTAAGGTAAAGTCGTCGCACACGAACCTTGGGTTTGATATGGAACTAATTCCGCCATATCCTATTAATAATTCGGTTGAGGCGGCTAAGACACAAGGACTGCCCATTCAGAGACGTAAGATTCTTCATCTCGTGAAAAGATTTGAGTGAATAAATACATCTAAGTTTTTGTAGACGTATGAGCATTTGTTGCAACGACAGGACTCAGTTTTCTGAAGCGTTTCCATACAAGAATTCTTTTGATGATTTATCAAAGTGAAGACGTATGTAAACTTCCTCCATTGATGCATGAAATTTTACATTTGCGGGATTTGTTGGGTTTAAGCTCTGTTTTGCAGGAAAGGCGCAGTCCGTGACCAATGAATTAGACGCGATTGCAAAATGTTGAAAAATATTAAAACAAAGGCGTCTTTGTTTAAGAAATCCTTTTTCTATAGATAATCCTTCATTAGCATTCTAAGAATTGTCTGTAATGAAAAAAACCACAAAGGACCTAAAGTTAACTAAAGTAACCTTGTTTGCGAGTTCAATCATAAATTTGTAAGACACAAGTTTAGTTGCCTTTCTTTTGTGAATGAAAGTGAAAGTTGAATGAAAACCCAGGACTTGAACCGTTCCACTTTGAGCTGCTTTCAATTCTCCTTTCACGTCGAGTCTCTTTCTAACTTTCTATTCGAGCGAAAGAGAAGGAAGTCTTGAACGTCAGAAAATTGAATGTGGCCGGTCTAAGAAAACCTATAAATTAAGATGCTTTTGTGGTCAATATATCGCAGATCCTCAGTTAGTGTTGCAAACGACTCAGGTATTGTGATTTCCTGCGATTCCAAAAGTTTTGCACGTGTCTCTGCACCAATTGTCATCTTACCTGTGCATCTCGAAGAGAGGTTTCTGGCATGTCTTACATTAGTACTTAAAACTTGTTTTTGATTTTTTAGTTCATTTTTTTGTCACAGGGGCGTCGTGTTTTTTAATTTTTTAATTATTTTGTTTACTCTTTTTCCGACAAATTTTTTATTACCTCCTCGACCAATTTTTACGACTCAAAATGCAACAACTCAACAGTATTTTGTACAAGTGTTTGCTTATGAAGGGACGAATTTACATTTCTGTTACTTTGGGATTTCAAATTATAGTGTTAATATGGTTGCATTGTTGCCTAATTATTTTCTTCTCTCTTCTTGCTCAGTCAGTCTTGTTCTTGGTCTTGCGAGCATAGCTAAGCCTTGTTCTTGCAAACATAGCAAAGTCTTGGTCTTGGTCTTGTTCTTGCTAAATGTGTTTTGTCTTGCTAAATGACCAAGACAAGACAAGACAAAACTGCACGACCAAGGCTATTTTCGCTCATTAAGTATGTATTGCATGTATTTTTAAAAATTGGTTATTAAAAAAGGGAACGTACACTGTAAAAAAATATGTAAATTCACAGTGCAAATGTACAGTAAAATTACAAATCGCGATATGAAATACTAATTTTCTACACAATTATTGTAATTTTATTATAAATTTTGTAATTTCACTAAATCGTTTATGTAGGAAAATTACAATATTTCTTAGTATTATTTATCAATGTTATGTACTGAACTTTGTACTGTAATTTTACAGTAAGAGGCGTAATTTTAGAACTTATATTTTCAGTAAAATTACAAATTATTCATTGGAATGTAAGGTTTAAATTTTCCCTCTCATGGATATAATTCACAGGTAACAATGGAATACTAAGCATATATACCCGATTGTTCTTAAGTTAAGGTCAGACCTTTGACTTTGGTCAGGGTCTGGGCAGTTCTTGTAACAGACAAGAAATTTTTGATGCTTAAGGCCGATGCACAATTAAAGCTTCAAGCTGCAAGCTTCAAGCTTCAAAAATTAGTATAAAAGGGTTTGTACAATAGCTCCTTTTCTGCTAATTTCTACTATTTTTTAATCGTGAGCACTCGCAGCTACACTTGCTCTAACATACGAGTAGATAACACTTTTGGTTACGCAGTTATAATCCGCTAGAGGAAAGCTCCCATTTGGAGTCTATTGTGAATTATTTTATTTACCCTATCATCGCATAGATGGCTTTTGATTGTTTTGAGCTTTTTTCATATAAAAACGTCTATAAATAAAAATAAAAATAATAAATTTATAAATAAAATAAATAAAAATATAAATAATAAAATCGCATTATTTTAAATTATGTTGTAAATTATTATTCTGACCTTTTATTTGTATACAAATGAAATAACATCAAAAATGTTAGGTTAGGTTTTACTCAAATCAACAAATTTTGCGTTCCTTTTCTGCTCTGCTCGCAAGTACTAAAAAGTAGAAAAGGAACACAGCTATTGATTCACATTCAAAGCTTCAAGCTGCAGTGCTCATATAAAGCAAAACTCAGATGACGCTTGTAGTTTGAATCTTGTAGCTTGACGCTTGCAGCTTGAAGCTTTCATTGCGAATCGGTCCTTGCATGGTGAACAAAATGCTATTTTTATGTATAGGGAGAGGCATAACCTTCTATATTACAAGCCATGAACAAGGAAAATATTAAGAGCGAATTTCCGCTCAATCGGACTACAACTCGGTGAAGTCACGTTCAAATTAGGTCGCATTCGTCACTTGACCCGGTTCCTTATCAAAATCGAGAATAATCGATTCGCGCTATGCAAAAAAAGCTGCAATTAACCCTTTTTGTCTCATTATTTTCTCCCGATTTCATCTGCTATCGACGGAACGAACTTGTTCATTTAGAAAACAGGAAAATTATCGCCCCAATCCCCTTTGCCCCCACCCCGATTCGGCTGCAGTTGCATTACCCTTGACAAAATGCAGTCGCCATCGCCGTCGTCGTCACCAAAATGCATCTGTGCAGCCCGAGAGCAACAGCGAGCTGTGTGTGCATCCTGGAAATTCACGATGCACATTTGCATTCGTGCATTCGAGTTCATTAGTATTCGTGTAACTCGATCGATTTTAGCTTATCATTAGCCCCCCTCCACCGCACGGATAAAGGTGAAGGATGGCGGCTTTTTGGCTTTGGCCTCAAACATGGGTGATGGTCGTCGTTGTCCTTTTTGCCGCAAGATGCTAATTTGTTGGCTCGATTGCAATTTTATAAGCAAAAGAGGCAAAATCAAGTTTCGGTGTTGCTCGGTGTTTGCCTCCTCGACTATTTTTACCGCCTGAGTTTAATTTATTATTTTTGCATATTTTACCAGGAATCGACACCTTTTATTGGGGTGGCTGCGGCCGTGTGTGTGTGTGCGTCTGATATTTTTAATTTTATGTTTAGGAATTTTACGAATTTTTGGCGATTCCCTTATAAATGAAATAAAAATAATGCCGAGTTTTTGGCACGAAAATAGCTTTTACCTGAAGAGTTGCTCAACCAAAAGAATTCTTTTAAGCATCCTCCACCGAATTGAAGTGAAAAAAAAACTGAAACAAAGTTCAAGGCTTTGATGATTTACGATCTCGCCGTGTCATAATAGAGCGACAATAAAGCATCTCGTTTCGCCGCTGCGAATCTGGTCTTTCTTTGTGGAAATTATCATGACGAGAAACTCGTTTCGGAATTGGCAGTTGGCAGCATCATAAAAAATAACTCTCGTCCCTGGCGTATACAAAAATTCGACTCGTGCAACTAAATGCAAATCGGTCCGTCCGTTCCCGCCATTCTTGGGATATTTGGAAACTTTTGGCACAGCTACACTCCACGCCACTCCACTCTACTCCACTGCCCAACACCGCAGCGCAAGCGTATTGTGTATTTACACACTTTCGTGCGCGATCACAATGCCGGGGGATTGGTTAGCAGTTTTAATCTTTACCGAGTGCCGCTTTTCTCGAAGTGCGGCCACCTCAAAGCCTCTGTTTATATCGCGGGAATCTAAAATAAAAATATGTTCAAAAATATTCCGCAGTTAATTGACAATTTTCCAAACTTTTATTCAAGTTTAAATGCATATCAAAATAAGTTTTGGGCTATTATTTTCGAACAGTCCATTAAACTGTTATAATTATTTCCCATTCACCGTTCTGCACCTTTTTCGCTGTCTACCTGTCAATCTGACGTCTGCCGTATTTTTTTATTTATTTCTGTGCATTGAAATGTGTTTTCTTTTCTTTCATTTGTTTTTATTTGATTTCTGCAAAAAGAATTAGGAATCGTCTATTGTGAGGCTTTTAGCATATTTCATATGCTTGACTTGAGTTCACTGTACGAAAAATGTGGTGCAATCTTCAATTTGATTCGTTTCGGGAGAATGGTGGACAAATTTGTTTTTTATGCCCATTTGATTTTTGGCGGTTTTATTAGTTTTGTGATTTACAATTTTCGTATTAAAGTTATTTAACAAATTTAACAGTTTTTGTGGGAATATTTTTCTGGAGGTATTTCCAAGTTGTAGGTACAGGTGGGGGTGGGAATGTGCTTGTTCATTCGTAAATATACAAACTTCAAGCCTAGCGCAAATGTTTAGTTTAATGAGGAATATATGGATGCAACTAAAGCTCACAAAGTATCATGTTGAGTGTGCAGAAGTTTTCGGCTGAGTCACTTCGTCGTGACTATATAAATTTAAAAAACTCCTGTAATTAAAATAATCAGGAAAGTTAAATCATCATTTGACTATATGTTGAGAAGTACGATCTTCAAGACTACCGCTGGCAGTAAAATCTTCTGGTCCTTAGTAAATTCTATGAAAAGGAATTTGGATTCATCCACAATACTTAATTTAATTTACTAGGGTGAGACTATAACAGAAAGCAAATCCAAGGCCAATTTACTAGCATCTTTGTACGCTACGAATTCTTGTCTACTTGTCTCTACTTAAACACCCCCCACCACCGAGTGTACTTCCTACTCAATGGATGGAGTTTTCTCAACATTCGCGAAGTGTATAATATTAGATACATTACTCATAAGTTCATAGGATCGTAGTAGGAGATTGGAAGTGAGAGGTTGGAGGCGTCATATCTGAGAATTCGCCATCAGACTGCATATCATTCTCCATCGCTAAGACATCTTTTTCGTACCCAAGGCCTATGAAAATATACTGCAAGCGTTCTGTATACCTATATCTTTACGATACTAGATATCTCCGGTCACCTCGAGATCACCCACGAAATTCTTTGGAATCCATTTTTTCTAAAACTGCAAAAGCAGCGTCACTTGAATGACTGTAGGCGAATGTTACACGGCTCGACGCACTGACTCAATTCCTCTGTCAATTGTCAGTTGATAGGCCAAGTAATGATGCTCAACCCCGCCAACTTCACTCCTATCTCCTCGCTTGGCCTATCAACTTGGCATTTCGAATTGATCAATACATTGACTCGTGTATCATGGGGCTAACTTATGAAGTAATAGACGAAATATCATTTTGGACTAGGGACGAGTGAAAGTACTTCTGCATAAACATAAAAGTTTTGCGATAATCACGCCATCCCTATGTGCAGCCGAGGAGTACCTGTCCAAAGAAGGTCGCTATATGAGATGTAACAAGAGGAAAGGACCTCCATTCTAGTAAATAATTAAGTGTTTATCCTTTTAAGTCTTGCTAAAGACACGTGAACATAAATTTGCTACGGTTACAAAGGATGGTAATATTTTACCAAATAATTCTCCACGCTACACTACAACGGAATTCAATAGCTTTCCACTTTAGGATACCCGATTTAAACCCACTTTTTCGCCCAACTAAAGAACCAATTAAGTGAAAATCTTTATCAAAATCGAAATTCCCCAAAAGTACATGGCGCCCCCATCACCTTCGCAAATCGATTCGAGTGAAACCGTCAATATTCAAAGCAATTTCGGCCGACGACGTGCATATGCCCCTCGTCCGTGTTCCTGCTCCGGGAATTGTTTACTTCCTCGAAATTATATTTATGACGTGCCCGCCGCGGTTCAATTGATTCCATTGAAGGCAAGAAAAGTTATTTTGTAAACAAAAACTCAATTACGCCGTGGATGGAGGGAGTCAATCAAGACTTCACTTATGTCAACAAACTTTGCCGCGAGAGTATGGCGCGTCGGCGTTGGAACACTCTCGTAATATCGCATATTGTTCGGGCTTGTGAATAAATCGAGTCGAAAGATTAAATTATAATCGAAAAACTTGTGTTTGAACGTTTAAATTTTCGCGGTGTCTCAAATGAATCGTTCTCATTAAAGATTTTCGGTTTTATCGTCCTCGGGAATTTCAAACATCGAACGAATCCCGGGCCGTCGGCTGTTATCATGTTTGAATTTGGTTTTTTTCCTTTATAAGTCCCCTTCGTTCGCTATTTGACCTATCTACCTTCGTCTTTGACGACAGCACTTACTACTGACCCTCATAAAACCGCCAGAGCCGGACACTGGGCCAAAGTCTTCTTTGATAACCGGGAAATCTCGGAGAGGTCCAAACCACTGCCCATGGGCTGCGGAGTCTCAAGTGCCCATAAACACCACAATAAAAGCCTGAAGAAAGAACACAAAAAAACTCAAGAAGTCGAAAAGTGAGAGCCGATGCCTGGTCATGATGGAACTGAAAAATGTCGCGCCAAGATAAGACCTCTTTCTGGAGGCGCCATCAAAATAGGTGCAGACACAAGACACGCACTTGCACAGCGCCTCGGACTCCAGTGGTCTGCAGCCAGGTCAGTCCGGGACGGAATCAGGATCCTTCTCATATTACAGTTCCGATATGACGATAGAGGAAGGAGCTCGAAATCCGGGCTACGGGAACTCCTTATCGCCGCTGCAGACTCCTCCTTGACCATCCAACCGAGCGTGGACCGTTGTATTGGACCAAGTCTCTTTCATTGTGCCTAGCGTGTCGGTGTCCAACAGAGGGCGGCTGGTCATTTCTCATCGCACCTGAGCGAAAGGTGTGAGACCACAGCGGGTGTTCTGCCGCATCGATCAGCAGGGGTCAACTGTTATGAGAGTTAAGCGGCCCAGGCACCAGACGTGCGGCTAATGACGGCCGTGTGTTGATTTTTGGTGAAAAATTTAAACGTCAGGAGCCCAAACTTGTCATAACCAAAATTTATCGAAAAAATGCCGCGATAAAATTGCAATTAATCAGGAGCGGGCGGATGTGCTCGGAATTTAGGTCTGCGGTTTTGCTTGCTGTTGACGAAGAGTAGATAGATTTCGGACAGGGAGAAATCTTTGGGTTCCTTGTCGTGAAGTCGTAACTACCACAATGCGGATGTCCTGGAAGCTAGAATGAATGGTTAAAGAAAAAAGATGTTTTTAGTGCGCACAAAAATGAATTTAAACCTCACTAAAAGAAGGGCAACCGATAAAAGGAAAAAAACACAGGAAAAGTTTTTTTGCCGAATTGTAAAGTGAACATTGAACTTATTCCAACTTAATAAAAGCTGAAATTAAATTAGTCTTATTCCACTGTGAACAGTTTTTCAATCTTTGATATTTAACTATACAACTAAGCTTAGCGAAAGAGAGGAATATTACGTCATGCGGGCCTAAATAGGCCTAAAGAAAAATTCAGGAAAAAAGGCCAAAAACTTTAAGCACGAATATGAACAAAATCGGGCGTTTTCAAAACACCCTTTTTAAGTAACCATCATCATATGGCATCCCAATCCAAGCGATTTTCGCCTCCCATCGGCAGGCATCGGCAGACAACTGATTACCATTTCAGAAGTCACGGGTTCGATTCAACTCCGCGGCATGGTCACCCTCCTTTCCAGGTCTCCCGCTCAGATAATATTCTTGTTGGCGTTGGCAGTCCTTTCCCTTGTCTCTCTGCTATCGATCCGACTCGATTCGACAATGATAATAGTTTTCCACATGAAAAAACAGTTCGTTGCGACTGCTCTAGCGGTGGTTACCTAAAAGGCCGCACGATTGTCTTCAAGGTTTATATTTGGCATTCAACGTTCACCTAAACGGATTAAACGATCAAATCAACTCAGTATGTTACATCTTTTGCATGCAATGGTGGTGGTAGATTCCTTGATTCGTCCTTAATCTCCATTGGTCTTTTTGTATTTCTCTAAGAGAAGTCCTTTTGTAAGCAGCGTAGCATTCTGATTCATATGTGGCATTCTGAGGTCGTCGTTCATTTGCTCAAACACTTCTTTAGTTACAATGAGCCATTCGTTGTGGTTAGCCCTAACACACGCAAATATTCTTCTTAGAAGTTTTTTGATCTGGTTGTCTGTTTGCTTCGTTAATCCCGAGTAAAAATAAAAAACGGCCTTATAAAGGGCGAACACCGGCCGCTTGGCTTTTTAAGGGGCACATGATGGCCGTAGAGATTTTAATCATTTTTAATGGGAGCACATACGGCCTTACGACGGCCAAATTTGACCAAAAGATTTAAAAGGCCAAGTACTGAGATGTAGAAACGGGCATTCGACGGGAAATTTGAGCCAAAAAAACAATCTGCACCAAATGTATTGTTGAATGTGTTCTATGGGAACTTCATCATTTTCGTTATGTACAATGGTTCTTTCGATTTATCCTACTTAAAGATATCGATGCACAAGAGAAAGGAGCTCGCCAGTCGTCGGTTTGTTGTACGTGAAGTGTGTAGTCCGTGTTGATTTATATTTTAGTGGGAAATTTAACGGCTTGAAAAAAAATACAACCGAAAAAAAAATCCAACATTTAATTGCAGTGAAATATATTTTCTTATAGGAGGGCGAATATCCACGTTGCTGTCACTGTACCACCGTCGTATACCCGTAATAGCAACCATACGGCCGCCGTACCACCGTCGTATGGCCGTTATTGGAACTGTAAGGCCGTTGTTTCACCGTCAATCGCCCTCTGTACGGCCGTACTGTCCTGCAACGAGCCTTCTGTTAACCGCCAGATGGCCGAGGACTATGTTTCAATCACAGTCGGCATTTGCCCGTGCTAAGGCCATCATTTATTTTTACTCGGGATGTTCCGCAGCAAAGATTTTTCGGTTCTTTCGCATTGGGACTACATATTGCGAAATAGGTTTCATTTGCAGTTACGATGCGTCAATCAATGTCGTCCTTTATCTTTTGTTCTGCTACACTAAAAATATAGTTATCTACGAGTACAACTTCCATTCTATGTTCGTCAAGATTGACGTTTCCTCGAACCCTCATTTTGATACAATCATGTACTTCTTCTTCTTTCTTTGAGGGGGCTTCTTTGCAGGCACCGCGACCTATTTGGCCTATTGTGCCAGCCCCGTCATTAAAAACCTTCGAGGTTAAGGTTTTATATAGAATTGTACATATCGCAAATCTCCCTGGGAACAGGGCAGACGTGATGTGATGGAGGAGACTCAATCTCCTCCTAGCTGTAGCCTCACAATCACACAGCAAGTGCTTCACTTTTTCGGAAGCATTGTCGAGCTCATATCGACGTTGTTGCAAGCCTAATACTTGAGGAAAATTTATCGAAATGCAAACCTCGTATTCTCACTTGTCTTCAACACTCCTCCATCGTCACTTTACACAGTTTTACTAGCTTCTTCGGGAACCTCATGCTGCTTCACAGTTCTCCTTTATAAAACACGTCATAACCTGAAACCTTATGATTAATTTGCTATGGCATTTGCAACTACTTGTATTGTAAGTTTTGGTGAATCATTTACTGGGTCATCTGGATCATCAGGTAAACTTTTCAGAGTAAGTTTTATTTTATTAAATTCTGAAGTTTTATTATAATTTAAATTATTTTCGTTATAAAAACCAAAGTAAGGACTGGTCGGATTCAGAAGTAAAATTATTAATTAAAACTAGAATAAAACTTGAAGTCGAGCTTAATGGCCGTAAGAGGAAAAAATCACGAGTCCAGAAACGTCAAATAAAACTTGAAGTTGCATTGACGCTACATTTACACGACTCGGACTAAGTTTCCGAACTCACTGCAAGTTCATTTACAGTATTACCGCATAGCTGCTGCAGTTTTTGACGTTTCCGAACTCGCACTTTACATAGACTCTCCCTCTTCACACTGTTAAATGCGTGTTTAATAAAATCGCTTAACAGAGTTTGTACGTCCATATTTTATTCAGCGCATTTTTCCATATTTTGTCGTACGATGAAAATCTGGTTAGCAGTTGACCTGTTTATCCTAAAACCGCAAAGGTACTCGTTAACGCGTTAGTTTTAACTGTTTCATATTTTACGTTAGACTATACCTTCTATGTTGTTTGTAACAGCATAATCCCTCTATCTTTAAATTATTATATAATTCAGGCAGAACCAACTAAATAATACCAAAGAGGGAACGTTGTTCACACGGATATAAATTATTCTGTATACAAGAATTACGTGCAAAAAAAGTTTTGCTTGACTGCCTTCATATACAATGTAGTTTATGAGAACGTTTGCTTTACACATAACGCATTTAGGGTTTAAGAGTGCTTTCATAGGCCTGATACTACGCTTACTGTGCTTCGCTTAAAATTCGTAAATCTTGCATAGGCTAAAACTACTTCCAAAGAAACATTGTAATAAAAAGTATCTATGAATATTCTAAATAGAATTTTGCAAAAAATTTTGTTCAGTAATGTACATATAAAAATTATAGCTTTACTCCAACGACATAGAATCAATTCCAATGGGTTCGGGTGTGAGGGCCTTTTTTGTGATTTCCCCAAGGGGGGCCCTTAAGCACCCTTTACCTCGGGAAATACTGGTCAGACCGGTGTGAAATTTAATTTACAGCCTCCCTAGGAGGACCCTAACAATTTCCCATCCAAAAAAGGGCTGCTCCAGAATTTGACCAAAATCGCTAAAAATGCAAAGGGGTACCCCTTGGCATTTTTTTGCACTTTTTTGGCAAAGTGCTCCGATTTCGACGAATGGGGCCTCGTTGGAAAGGGTTCGCTCTCCTGAATCCAGATCAGTTGAGTTTTCCCAAAAATTCCAATGTGTTCGGGTATGAGGGCCTTTTTTGTGATTTCCCCAACGGGGGGCCCTTAAGCACCCTTTACCTCGGGAAATACTGGTCAGACCGGTGTGAAATTTAATTTACAGCCTCCCTAGGAGGACCCTAACAATTTCCCATCCAAAAAAGGGCTGCTCCAGAACTTGCCCAAAATCGCTAAAAATGCAAAGGGCATTTTTTTGCACTTTTTTGGCAAAGTGGTCCGATTTCGACGAATGGGGCCTCGTTGGAAAGGGTTCGCTCTCCTGAATCCAGATCAGTTGAGTTTTCCCAAAAATTCCAATGTGTTCGGGTATGAGGGCCTTTTTTGTGATTTCCCCAACGGGGGGCCCTTAAGCACCCTTTACCTCGGGAAATACTGGTCAGACCGGTGTGAAATTTAATTTACAGCCTCCCTAGGAGGACCCTAACAATTTCCCATCCAAAAAAGGGCTGCTCCAGAACTTGCCCAAAATCGCTAAAAATGCAAAGGGGTACCCCTTGGCATTTTTTTGCACTTTTTTGGCAAAGTGGTCCGATTTCGACGAATGGGGCCTCGTTGGAAAGGGTTCGCTCTCCTGAATCCAGATCAGTTGAGTTTTCCCAAAAATTCCAATGGGTTCGGGTGTGAGGGCCTTTTTTGTTATTTCCCCAAGGGTGTGGGGGCCTTAAGCACCCTTTACCTCGAGAAATACTGGTCAGACCGGTGTGAAATTTAATTTACAGCCTCCCTAGGAGGATCCTAACAATTTCCCATCCAAAAAAGGGCTGCTCCAGAACTTGCCCAAAATCGCTAAAAATGCAAAGGGGTACCCCTTGGCATTTTTTTGCACTTTTTTGGCAGTGGTCCGATTTCGACGAATGGGGCCTCGTTGGAAAGGGTTCGCTCTCCTGAATCCAGATCAGTTGAGTTTTCCCAAAAATTCCAATGGGTTCGGGTGTGAGGGCCTTTTTTGTGATTTCCCCAACGGGGGGCCCTTAAGCACCTTTTACCTCGGGAAATACTGGTCAGACCGGTGTGAAATTTAATTTAGAGCCTCGCTAGGAAGTCCCTAACAATTTCCCATCCAAAAAAGGGCTGCTCCAGAATTTGCCCAAAATCGCTAAAAATGCAAAGGGGTACCCCTTGGCATTTTTTTGCACTTTTTTGGCAAAGTGTTCCGATTTCGACGAATGGGGCCTCGTTGGAAAGGGTTCGCTCCCCTGAATCCAGATCAGTTGAGTTTTCCCAAAAATTCCAATGGGTTCGGGTGTGAGGGCCTTTTTTGTGATTTCCCCAAGAGGGAGGGCCCTTAAGCACCCTTTACCTCGGGAAGTACTGGTCAGACCGGTGTGAAATTTAATTTACAGCCTCCCTAGGAAGTCCCTAACAATTTCCCATCCACAAAAGGGCTGCTCCAGAATTTGACCAAAATCGCTAAAAATGCAAAGGGGTACCCCTTGGCATTTTTTTGCACTTTTTTGGCAAAGTGCTCCGATTTCGACGAATGCGGCCTCGTTGGAAAGGGTTCGCTCCCCTGAATCCAGATCAGTTGAGTTTTCCCAAAAATTCCAATGGGTTCGGGTGTGAGGGCCTTGTTTGTGATTTCCCCAAGGGTGTGGGGCCTTAAGCACCCTTTACCTTGGGAAATACTGGTCAGACCGGTGTGAAATTTAATTTACAGCCTCCCTAGGAGGTCCCTAACAATTTCCCATCCACAAAAGGGCTGCTCCAGAATTTGCCCAAAATCGCTAAAAATGCAAAGGGGTGCCCCTTGGCATTTTTTTGCACTTTTTTGGCAAAGTGTTCCGATTTCGACGAATGGGGCCTCGTTGGAAAGGGTTCGCTCCCCTGAATCCAGATCAGTTGAGTTTTCCCAAAAATTCCAATGGGTTCGGGTGTGAGGGCCTTTCACACTAGTCCTTATCGAATGTTAAAGTAAAGTCATCTACTGCTGCGATCTCGCCTAAATATCAATTAAATACTCTCGTAAATTGCTAACAACCGATATTTTACAATGGCGTTTGATCAATAATTAAAATTCAGTCCATATGCAGAATGGTTTCTCAAAATTGTATTTACAAACAAACTTTTTGCCTAAACTTTTAAATTGAAAATTCCACAGGCATCGAGTAATTATAAAACTTGAAACAAAATTAGAATATTAAAACGAAGACATTGCTATACTACACAATAAGCAGAACAAAAATTTGCGTTTGAAATGTTTTGGCATTTGGAAATTTGGCAACAGTCGAATTTTCGCATCCAATCTTCTGCTTCTATGTCGTTAACTATTCCACTGTACCAAGTTAAGTTTATTCCAACCGTTTTTGACATTTTCAACCATTTTGGTGATGGAATCTCTAAAGCATGTTTTCATTTTTATAAACACCGACGGCTATGTTGAAATATCGCTGCTTTTAGTGGATTGGTGTTAGGTTTGTACCTAGTGAACCATTTCCTATGAATACATTTGCGTCAGACCATTGCAATGTGTGTTCAACCCTATATAATAAAGAGTTAATATTTTGGTTTTATGTTTTGATTTTTTTTACATATTTTTAAAAGTTTTGAGTAAATAATTACAAATTTCTTTAGGTGTGCATTTAGTTTTACTTTCTTCTTATCTTCTTTGTCTTTAAACTAGTTATCCAAGTACAAAGGTACCTCTTCCATCACTTGGAATGTTGTACAGACTCCGTTATTCGACAGGTTTGCAGGCCATGCAGCTTGAAGAGAGTCAGTGGTTCGCCTAGTAGTTTATCGCCCATTCTTAGTAGTAGAAAGAAAAGTGAAAGAAATGGCAACACCGTTTTTATTCCACCGGCTCCCATCCAATACTAGCGTGACAGAAAACTTTGGGTATTGGATTGGAGATGGTTTCTTCGCTTATCCACTTACAGGCTATGGCAGCACAAAGGGCAGGGAATATTCCTTCCTTGGGGGGAACTTATCCTTCCTGGGAGTCCAAGAAATCTCCACTGGTTTACCGACGCGACGACGGGTCAAAGATGAAACATAGTGCGGGGTTTCTTGGCGCAGGATCCAACTTCAAGTCTCGAGGTGGCTGGTGGTCCTCTATTTTCCCAACTGAAATACATGCCATTGAGACCTGCGTTCAACCTTGAGAAAGGTTTGATAGACGCCAACATTAACATCTTTTCGGACAGTCCAGCTACCATCAAGGTACTCTCAACGGGAAAGTTTTTTTTTTCAAAATAGTTGCAGAGTGCTTTGACGTACCCTAGAGCCTTGCCGGAAAAATAGGGTCTCGCTCTGCTGGGTTCCCGGAGACTGGAGTACGAGGGCAATGAGGCTGCAGACAAGAACGCGAAGGAGGGGTCTGAGATGTCGGCCCAGGGTCTAGAACCCATCTATGGTTTCTCATGGCCCAGTTATAAATCCCTGAGAGAGGACTTGGTTAAGGCACTAAATCTAGCCTACTGGGAGTCAGTCGCAGGTCTTAAACCGACAAAAACCTAAGGCGGTTTGTGGAATATGTGACTGGCCATGTAGGACTGCGGTATCACCATCATCACCTACCGGGTTCGAAGATTTTCAATTTTTCATGCCTAATGCACGATAAATAATTGATGTTCTCCCTAAAGACAACCCAATCATTCGTATGGCAGCAGAGCCTTACTATTCCCAATAGAGGCCTTTTCTTTAGTTGGTTCGAAGGAGTAACGCGGTCGTAATTTGGACTTATTGTACTCTTAGAAGAGCGTAAACCTCAGATTTGTAGGCTACACCGATTGAATAGACAGAGATAGAACCTCTAGGTTGGGGCCTTCGCCTGTCCGATTGGTAATTTAGGGCGCAGTATACGATAACCAAGCCAACTAGGGTCCAGACATCCTTTCTACTGAGTGCCAATAATTGTCTGGCACTGTTGCGAGACGAACCAAGAAGGAACCGCTCGCGGTATACGAGGCCAGGTGTGGACCTCCAATATTCGGTGTATTTCACCAGAGTCCGATCGTCTAGAATCCTTTTCACCAAACAAACTGGTGATAACCCCAATACTGGGTTGCGGACCGATGAAAGCACGACAGAAATGATTGGAGCCTTATCACTTTGATTGCGGCTCGAGGCCCTCCCCTCTGGGAGTACTGAAAACTTTTTCGGGCGAAGGAAAGACCGACGATAAGAGTCCGCTGAGATTTTCAGTTTCGATTGAACACAGTACGGGGCATTATTAATTCATTTTAAATAAAGAAATTGTAGTAGTCACAAAATATTAGTCGCAAATGCAAGTTCTAAGTGAGCTCTATTCTATACGTAAAGATGACCAGTTTCTTCGAATGCAGTAGATAACGCCATCTCGTATAAAAATAAAATCGCTGGTTTCTGCTATACTCTTGAAGACGCACTCAGGTTCAAGAAATTTAGAAACTTGAAAATATTTTGTTCCTCTTCCAAACCATCCAGTTTGCATCTATTTCTTGTAAACAATTATACAAGATAAGTCTCGGTTTATTACAACAAAAAAGCCGAAGCTTTGTGCCGAGTCGTCCAAATTTTGGAATTAATTAATAAAATTTGGATAAACAGCGGATTTCCGAAGTTTTTTACTTTGCCTCCAAAAATATGGCATAAACTTCGGGCTCAAAAAAGTCCATAAATAATTAATTGTTAATAGTTGCAAATTGCAAGCAAAATCGAATATTTAACAAGTTTTTTACCAAAGAATTTTTTGTTTACGATCGTAAATAAAAAACGTGCATTCAAAATGTAAATACAAATAAAAATGGCATCAGGGCATTTATTTTCTAGTCTGAAACAAAAAAAAACGATCTTCGGCGCGACATTTAATTTACAAGTGGTCGAAGATGTACGATGTTGTTTTTAATTGCGATTTAGGTTTGTGTGACAACAAAGAAGTAATGCTGAATTATTTCTCTCAATGAAACACAGTTCCATGCATGCTTACAAGCTTTGATAAGATTTTGCTTTCTTTTTGAATAATGCCTTATTCCTTTTATTACAAATGATTTAAGGCGTGTACCAAGTGTTAAATATGGATTTTTCCCCTATGGAAAATCTGTATTTTGGGAAATATTACTCAATATTTAGAGTTCCAAGCCCCAGAATTTTTTTTCCGTGTGTATTTAACACACTACACACTTCATAAGGGTGTAAATTCGGCTAATCGTGTTAAAATAAAGCGTTTTAGGAATAAACCGTGTTAAAATAATGCGGATAAAAAGACACGTGTAAAAATCACACACGTTCTGCATATAATATTTTTTACACGCTAAAGAAATTGTAACGTTTTATCGTTTCACGTCTTAAACGTGTGAAAATCACACATTATGTGTCATTTCACACACTTCACTATATTAACACGCAGGAGAGGATAACTTAAAGGAAAGTGAGACAGTTGAAATGCTATATTTAAATTGTCAATGAACAGAGAGCTTCACAACCTCTCTTTACAGTTAGTCGGTAACAGAAAGGCATCGAGACAAGTCGTTGCAGTTTACATCAAGAATTTTAAGCTTACGGTGACGGTTTTTCTAAGTTTACTCCCCGCAAAACGACGCTCAAAAAGCTTCACTCAAAAGCTTCCAAGCAATACTTATTTGGTGTGTTTTAAACACACGCATTAAGTGTTTTAAATTTACACACTTTTCGCGTATTAAAAATTAACACATTTTAAACGCGTAAAAAGTGACTACATGATTTTACACGCGAAATGGGTTTTAATATCACACACTTGGGTTTGCAGTGATACCTACTTTAAATTTTATCATCTGCTTAAGTTCTTCGTTCCTAAGTAGAACACAGCGAAAGGTATATTTATGCAACAAAAATATATTTTATAGAAAGTAATAATAACAAAATTTGGATTTTTTGAGGAATTTTAAATTTATGTATTTGTATTAGCATAAAAACTGAAAACCATTACGACAAACGTAATAGATGACCACGTATATGTATATGTTTCATTTTTTAAAGACTGGTTTTATAATATTTTCTTGAAATTTTTTTACTTGCAGAGAATAAAATTTATGTGCATTCGAAAATTTTCCTGCATTCAAAAAATTTTCCCGCCAAAACACAACCGCTTTAGTCCAGTCATTGGTAACGGTGTAATTTTGATATTTCAGTCGTATTACAAAAGGTAAACATCAATATAAATTCTGATTATAACTGAAAAAGAAAATGTTAAAGCCTGTCTTCTACCTTGAAGGAAATGAATCGGCAACACTTCACGCATGTTGAAAGCCGCTGCTTTCTCGCTTATGGTTTAAAGGAGAACTGATGTTTGGCCTATATAACGTTGCTTCTCCAGAATAGTGGCACAACTCAAAAACAAATGATTTTACAGGGGAGCCATTTAAAAGTTTCTAGTTTCATACAAGCCCTTGTCATGATCTTGGAGTCCAGGGGGTTTCCTGCGCTCATTTTTGGAAGTAATAATATGGTGTTTTACCAAATAAAAATATGCGGATTTAGCTATGCATTTTCCAAATAAACTCGAAATTGGAAATTTTTGAGTTGTGCCACTATTCTGGAGAAGCGACGATATGATGATTACAACCGAATTGTTCAAGCGACTTGGAAAGATCTTAAAATATGCTTATTCAGAGAACAGACACTGTATGAAGACAATTTTTGTATATTAAAAATTTAGTAAAAACCAAAACACTATTAATTTTAAATTCTACCGATGGAAATTGAAAAAATTACAAACTAAAGAAAATTCCTCATAACAATATATAGACAAAATGTTTGTAGATCTTCAGAACCTATTTCGCGTTCCATGTTTAGACCGTCAACATGTCAGTCAGCGGCCCAACTTATGAACCAATTACTTCTAGAACCAGACGTATTGAAATGTATCTAAAAAACAGTAATAATAGCTTTCGCGGTTATAGATTAAACGGTTGGACAAAACTTTCTTAATTTCAACATCGCGACGATGAATTGAAACCGGCCTTTTCTAAAGCAGATGATTTGGTGTAATTGTAATAACATTCCCGCAGTAATGAACCTATTAAATTTTGAATATGATTCAATTCATTGGCGGTTGTTCTTGGCTCCTCAAAAACTATATAACGGAAACAAAATTGCCTCCATCACTACCTGTAGCTCATGGTTCCAATACGAAAGAAACCTCCGAAAATATGAAATTCCTTCTCGAAAAAATTAAGTTCGCCTGGAAAATTTGTGGTAGGAAATTGTAAAATCATTGTTCTTCTGCTTGGACTGCAGCTTTGTTACACGATCCAGGTATAACTTTTATTTACATAAAAAGGGAACCCAGAAAATATATTTTACCACCATTGCATATAAAACTCGGTCTCATAAAAAATGTTGTAAAAGAAATGGATAAAAATGGTAATGGATTTTAATATCTGATAGAGAAATTCCCTGAAATCGGCGACTCTACAATTAGCGGCGATATTTGTTGGTCCCAAATTGCGGAAACTAATGAAGGATCAGAGCCTTGAACAGAAACTGAATGATCGTGAAAATTCGCCTGGAAATGTTTTGTTAATGTCGTTAAATTTTTTATGTAACCATAGGATGTAAAGTTACCAAGATTGAATTAATGAACTTATGGCACAAAGAAGCCTGACGTCAATTTGTTTTCATTAATATACCTATTCTTCTTATGTGAGTGTAATCTACTAAAATAAATAACGGAGATTCACTTTAATTTATTTTTGTCTAAAAATACAAGTCTAATCGATGCTAAAGTTACACCGACTATTAACAAATAGGATCACTGACAATCAAAAAGGCATAACTTAACCCTTTAAACTATTTGTTTTTACAAAAACCACTGAACATTCATAAAATCAACATCAAAATCAATGCAATGACAAAAATAATCCAAAAAGGTTCACAATTTCAACAAAATATTACATATTTTCTTTATCTTCAAATAAAGAAACTTTTTCCCTTATTATCGGTAACATCTAAGCACTTCAGATAAAGCCACCTTTTCACGTGGGTGTTGTTTACGCGTTTTGCTGCTCTTCAATTTTCTTCACCCACTCAAAAGTTGCATTCACTAAATTTAAAAGTTTGTTAGCTTAGCAATAAGAAGGGATGTGAGAGTGTAAACTCTACGTATTTCCTTTTTAAATGACATTGCACGGCGGTTTATTTATTTTAAAGTGCATAATTGTTTACGTAAACTTTTGCTGCACTTTTTTATCAAAAGGTCGAACAACTATCGAACTAAGTGTCTTTGATGTCATACAATTTCAAGTCAATAATGTAAATTTTATATATAGAATCTCTTCCTAGTACAACTAGATTACGTGTGATCCTTTCTGGTTCTAAAGAAACAATGTAAACAAAACCAATTTAATTTTGCTAACCCATGACTAGATCCTTTTTTAATACCTCCTAATACCCTAAATACGTCGTTGTTACAAGATCGCCAATATGCTCATTTTATATTGCTGATTTCCGTTTTTTATCAAACGAAAACATCAAAATAAGACAAATTGAACTTTGCCTATTTACATTTTTGCAATCATTTTAAAACCCCATTTACATGGGGCAACAGAAGGACAATAATTCAAATACGCGTAATTCACTTGAAATACCGGAGACGATCTCTAGAATGAACAAAATGAATAAACAAAACTTACTTGGATGAACTTCGTGCCCATGGCAATCCAAATCCAGATGATGGTTCATAACCAAAGAAGGTTGTACTAATCCACCCTGATGATTGTGTAGAGGTAGTTGGTGAGCCAGATGGCCACCGATCTCTGCCATTACCATATATGCCTTTAATTATTGATAAAAACGAATTCCTTTCTGGTCAGCACACTGCCGGCTAATTTTCCCCGACACCGTTTAGTTCACGGGAACAACTACTACAACAACAACAAGCAACAATAAAATTTCCTCTCACGTGTTTTCCAGAAACAAAATTTCCTTCTAGAATTCATCAAAAAAAAATTCATAAAAAAGAACTCTTCACACTGCCATTCATCACTGCCCGCCACGCCACACTTTTTGCGGTGATCCCCTGTGCATATACAGGAGCAACCCGAAGGGAATTAACCGAAAATCGTAAAAAAAACTTCTGCGGCTTTTTTCCTACACACTGGAAGGCGTTCACACTCCTTTAAGGCACTTAGAACAAAACTTCTTCAGTTCTTTCATATCCAAACTGGCGTGCAAAAATTAATCAACATAAAATATAAAAAAATTAATTGCGATTGGGTCCGATTTACATGGAGATCGATAAGGACGCAGCTCACAAAAAATTGCACTAATACTGAGCACGGCTAAAAAACGAGCGAAAAGCCCCAGAACGAGCCAATTGCATCTACTGCACTGCGTTCCCTCACTGAAGACTGAAGGCCCCGTTCGATTGCGTTTCTCGCGCTTCCCGCGAAATTGTCATCAAGTCACGCCAACGTTCGACGTCCGACTGCGGCATGACACGAGGCGGCCGCCTCTATTGCCCCGATTCAGCTTGGCCCGACGCACACAGTCGCAGCATGCGAACGATACCACCCACCGCCCAAATGCTTTTCTTGCGGAACCGGTTTTTAAAAAGCAGCGAAGTGCGGTCGTGTTTTGATTATCATCGTTCCCACTCCCACTGCGACGTGCTATATCCGTTATATAAAAGTACCTATGTATAGACCACCTGAACACAATAATGGCGTACGCACAGACCAATGATCGCAGTCGATGCGCATGCGTTGATTTGCTCGCATGGATTCACCTCTCTGATTGGCTGCGAGCGGTTTGATTTGTGTTGTTGCACCGCTGTGTTCGTTGTGCATAGGAGGGAGATTGTGGTAGGGATGCGGTGGGTTGCATTAGGTGCTCCCCCACCCACTCTCCCCGTTGTCAGCCGGTCGTGCCGGTGTTCAAGCCCGATTCTCAGCGCTCGCCACGCACTCTGCATACAAAACAGAGCCGCGTTCGGTGTGTTGGTCGCCTATGGAGCGGCAGAAGTTTACAAAATGGTCGCGATGACACCTCTGTTCGCTGGCTGCGTTCTGGCTCCGCGGGTTGACATAAATTTCTGTGCTGGAAGCCGACGGGTGGAATGAGCTGCCAAGTGTGGCTGAGTCCTGCCGGAGTGGCGCGCATGCCCCTTCCCTCCGGCTGACGTTTGTTTTGAAAATGGTGACAGGAATACAGGATTTAATAAAGGGTTGCCGTTCTGTTGCCTTCTTTCCACCTATCTTTCGGCTATGAATTTTCCCGTTAGCCCTTCGATCGTTAGCCAGGCACAATAACAGGTCCTGGAACTGTTAGAAAACCGCTCGCCCTTGCTGTGTGCCCTTAGGAAACGTCGCTCTTATCGCCGTAGTTTAAGGCTACTGTAATTCAGGACTGAAAGTCGAACGGGGCGGATGAGGGGTGTGCGCTGCTTGTGGAAACGGATTCAATTTTCTGCTTGCATGTGCGACGTTAAATATTCATGTAAGCAAACTAGACTAAATTCAGGGGGTAGTGCCAGGATATTCTTTCAAAAATGGTCGACAGTAATTGCATACAACACTCCGACAATGTGTTGGTATGTTGATGCTTCGTTCTGACAAAGGAAGGGGCTTCGCAGCTTTTTGCATTTATTGGGGCTTCCAATTATCTAATTCCGGCGATCGAACGTTGATTTAAAATAGTTACTAATATCTAACGTTGCCGCGATTAAAAAATTTTATTTGTTCGAAAGTATTGCAGAATTCTTGCCAAAATTTTCTTTTCGCTTAAATTCGAATTGGTTTTTCGTTGCTGATTTTTCAAGCACTCCATCTCGGCCTGTAAACGTAAGCTATAGGGAAACTTAAAGAGATCGCTATGTAGGGGAGAGAGGGGCATAGTAGCTTATCTAAGATGTTATGGATCATTTTTCAGCTAATAATGGCGTTAGGTTGAGTTTAATTTTTTTTGGGTTGTTGAGCCCCAACCCCTAAAATTAAACGTATTAATAAAAAAAAGGAATTAGAACGCAAGAATTATACTCACTGAATAGAGTACCTGTAATAAAAAAAAATGGATTAATAAACTGAATTACACAATCTAAATAAAACAAATGAATTTTATAATAATATACACAAATTTACACTGAAGTTTTAACATTACAAAAACAACAATACATAGAGTACAAAACAACAACAAAGCAAAAATCGAACATATAATTAACATTAAAAACAACATATTTCCACATCCACAACATAAAATAAACATATATTACACAGAATACATAAAAAATATATGTTAATAAATAAATAAAATTAACAAATATGGACAAAAACAACACAATACAAAACCTGCGACAACAGGTTATGTACACAAACTAAATTGATGAGTTTAGACACAAAACCAATTAACCACACATTAGAAGCACTGCACAAACACTGTAAACGGACAAAACACTTAGACTTACCTAATGAATATAAAAACAGGTAAACTCTAATGTTAAAAACGGATAACTTTCGCGTAAAAAACCGGCGCGCGCACAGCGAAACTTTGACGGCGGATAAAATGTCAAACTTTATGCTGCGACATAAAGCGACTTCGCCGTACTATGTCATTTTTTATGGCGAATTCGCTGGGAATGCCACAAAAAACGAATTTTATCTATTAAAAAAGATATTGTAAAAAATATAATTTTACATAAGGCTAATAAGAATGAAAGAGATGCCAATTATGTAAAAATAGAGCGAGATAAAAAAATATTTATGCAAAAAGGGATGTCGGAAATGGCGTCGATAAATTATATGCATTTTCGAAATTAATAAATTTATTAAGAAAAAAGGAGATAGAAATTTGCAATAAATTGGAAAATTTCAGAATCAATTTTAGAAAGAAGAAAAATGAATAATGGTGGTAAAAAGATGACTGGAATAAGGAAATAAGAAAATAAGTGTACTTTGATAAGGCAGTTCGCCAAGTACCACTTTTGAGGATATATAAACAGGAACCAACAAGGACTCAGTCTCTTTCGTTTGATAGAGTTCGAAGTGAACACAAGTATATGCCTTTTGGTGAAATACTCAGTAAATGCTTTGCGAACTTTCAAGTGTAGTTTTAATTAAGAAAGGAACATTATCCAATCAGGAAATTGTGAGTATTCTCGTACATGCATTAAAATTGGTGAATTGGTAGAATAAGATGCATGATTTTTCTTAAAGGAAAAGTTTGTATATTTAAACCACGGTATAGTTTTCATGATGATGTATTACTAACACATAAAAACCCCAACTTCAGGTAAAAACATATAACTTGTGAAAACCCAACCACACATGCCAAATTGGTGAACGTGTAAAGGCACATGCAAGTGTATGTAATACCACTATAATATCACAAATACTAATTCTTATATATCAAAAAAAAACGTAAGGAATTTTTCAATAAAATTTATTTTCATAAACTAAACATATTCTTATCATTTGTAATCGCTAGATATCCTTTTTCTTTGCATACAGCCAGTCAAGGTGATTTATGTTTTAAATCACTGTGCACAACTGGTAAGTCTACTTGTCTACCCAACAGTTCACCTCCTTCATCACCACGTGTCCCGCATTGACCGTCAGGTGATTTCTGGTGAAGGCAACGGTCGACAGCTAAACGGGGTTGTACAGCATGTCTATCATTATTTGGCACGCCATTTTTTATTTTAGTAATAACAGTTTGGCTAACGGAGTAAAATACATTCAGAGTGAAGTTTACCCCAAATTTGCATCTTAGCAAGAGCTGTGTGATGTGGCATCGTTCTGTTGGAACCACAGGACCTGCAGCACCCGAAATGATATAGGACATTTTCATAAATGCAGGTTGCGTGCGCAACTGACTTATTCAGCAATGGAAGTGTGTTGCTGAATAAGTCAGTTGCGCACGCAACCTGCATTTATGAAAATGCCCATAATTCAGGCGCAAGAAATTTTTTCAACTCGTCACAGTAGCGATTGTCCCCAGTAACTGATGTTGCAGCATCGCCTCTAGCTACTGAAAAACGACTCTATGAGGCCGCCGTGCCGCCCCAAATGGCGCCTTGCCGTAGTCACTCTATGGGGGTATAATGGTCCTTGTTGTATTAATTGCGGATTTTAATTGACAATTTTGCTCCCTTTAGTTTTAAAAATTGTGAGCGTACCGTACCAACGATGTAATCCGGATTCCAGAGACCAGGTTTAACTTAGCCCTCCCATGGTAATGGGAAGCTTGTCATAGGTGATCGTCCTTTCTCACCTAACTCGTGGTATCACATTCTGAGGTGCTGGAGAAAGGCTAAGGTGGTCTTTGGGGGAGAAGATCATATGTATAACGAAGCAAAATCAATGGGCAATATCTAGTAGTAACCTTGGTTCGAAGTAAGGAATAGAGGACAGGATAGATTAATAAGAGTCTGGAAGGTGTTAAAGGAGTACAAAAGAGAAAAAATTGCACAACACAATAAGAAAAAAATGCCTTCAGTTGTCTCTAAATTTTACCTTTAACTCAAGAAGGAACCATTTCACCTTTAATTTTTGAAGAATACGCATTTAAATTTTTTTGAATTAAATCCGGCGAAGGTGCCTAAATATTTCATTTCACGAGTTCGAGCAAATCCCCAAAATCACAAAACCTCGGAAGCGATGTTTGACTAATGGTGAATTAGATACACAAGGAAATCTGTTTCCCCGGAAATCTTTGCTGTCGCCTCATAAAATATTGCATACAGCCGCCCTGAACACACGCACGCACAAATATCGAAGGGTTTGATAGCTGCTTGAAGACGAAATCGATAAAATCGAATAAAGATGTCACTGCAAGTCGCGGGAGCAGCGATAAGCCGCAAATATTTCCATTGTCGAAACTTGTTTACTTCTGCTCGAAAAATCCGCTCCCAGTGAAGTGTCCCGCACAATGGCAGCATCATCTCAACCAAACATAGTTTTCGCAAAACCAATTAAATTGGAAAATCCGAAATTGAAAAGAAATTTTCTTCGGTAAATTAAGAAAATTTGGATTCAGCCCAACGAAACTCGGCAAAAAGCTCTCTTCCATTTTGTTTTATCTTTTTTGGACGTCGAAACTTTTCCAGCATGTACAACTGTGTAAATACGTTTTTGGGGTAGGGAGGAACGTGAGCCAAGTGCCAGGGAGGGGGAGGCAAAAAGTTTCCTGGAAATAAATTTAAGGAAAAATAAGGAAAACAGAAGGAAAAGTTGCAAGCATGTAACGAAGACGCCACTTTGAACGCAAGCAAACCTCGACGCTCCTTGGGGAAAGCTTAGCCAGCGGAGAAAATCGATTCTTTCCGCTTCCGTTTTATTTTTATTTAATTGCAAGGTGACTGGCCAGCGAGGGGTTTCGTCCCGCGCCGCGACAAACCCCGGAAGCCGATTTCAAATGCGAAAGTCGAGCTGCGAAATGAAGCCATGAAAATCGTTGTTGATGCAATTTGGTGAATGCTTGAATTGAGTGCTGCCAAGTTCAGCAACTAGTTTGCAGTGGTAGGGATGCTCTTGAAACTGCCTCGAAAAAAGTTGGGTGTGGACTAATGCAGTTGATTACTACAGTAAAGGTCAAAACAGAATTGCGACTGCGACGGCGGACGGCGAAGTCGGTCGTTTAGCGCAAATGTAAAACAACGTTGTATAACGAAATTACAACTGCAGCGGCACTGCGCCGCGAAGTCGAAGTCGGCGTACAAAACATAATTTTTTTCAAACACAATTTTTGGATATGCAAAACGTCACATCTCAATAGAAGTTCCGGTTGCAATTTCGTTATACATTAACTGCGCCGTCCAACGTCGGCCGTCGCAGTCGCAATTCTGTTTTGACCTTTAGAGTAAAAACCATAAAAGAAGACGCCCGAGTGTCCCATTCGCTCTGGTTTTTTGAAAGCGCAGCAACCAGAGCGAATGGAACGCTCGGCGTCTTCTATTATGGTTTTACCTCGAGCATATGCATATGGAGTTCCATTGTGACTTTGTATAGGGCTGTGAATATAGCTATACCTGGGCGCCACATACCCCCAGCGTAGCATTGACGGCATTCGGCATATGTTACCACTTTGGAAGGTTTGGCTTCGTTGTTGCGGTCACAACGAAGGCTGGCTTTAGCCTGGAAATAGCTAGAGCTTGTTCCAAATCAGTTGAGGTTTTCTTCGCGCATGTGGGGAAATGAAAATTACACACAAATAAACATTGCGCACGGGATAAGACCTGCGCTTATGTATTTTCACATTTCCCCTTCGAAATCTGTTGTTATTCACTCTTTCGTTGCATGGAAAATGCGATTTTTGAGAAACCTCATCTCTTTTGGATCGGACTCTATCGACTTGGTTGTGCCGATCAATTTGACGACGAGGGTTTTCGTAATCGTTCCAGTACTTGATATGGAGCCTCATATGGAGGTTTGAAAGGTGGTATAATGCAGACGCTGTTCCAACTGAACGGGAATTCGAAGAGCCTGCCTTTAGTAAACGTGAACGACGCTAGTCGTCCCAAAGGTAAGCGAGGAAGAAATTGTGTAAGCCGCGAAGAGGATTGCCGTTGGAAAAGCCAAACAGAGCGGTGAAGTTGGCAGCCAGTGTGGCTCAGGTGGGTTCAGCCAAGAATTCACAGAGTGCCTGTGGGAAGGAGTGTTCCCTGAGCAATGGAAGCGTGAAAAGCTTGTGCTCATCCCGAAGCCCAGTAAGCCCCAGCCGCCGAGTGAGCTCAAACACATCAGGAATTGTGGTACGCTCAATCTGGTTTACAGCCATTCCTTGTTTAGTTCGTATTTCTATGGTTCCAACGCTGGTACCAGCGTTGGTCGGTAATTAAGTGAAGGTGTACACTCGTTGGTCCCAACGCTGGTACCTGTTGTTCGGTTAGTTGTGTTCCGACAGAGCGAATGTGAAAATGTCCGTTACAGAAATCGAAGTTGCTTAAGCGCTCTTATAAATTAACTTAACGTGTGGAAATTAAATTGCCTGGTGCAGTTCTAAAAATGCACTCACATTACCCACATGTCCAATTGACGTTCGTTTGACGTTGACGTTGACTTGACATTCGCACTCGATGCGTGTTGGAACAGAACTGAGCAAATCGCCAACATGTGGACAGATCGCGAACGTTGGCGTAGATTCCTTTGATAAAACCGACACGCGGCGCCAATCCCCAATACTCACGCCAACGTTGGAACCAATGCAAATTTCTCGATCCATAAGTTGGACAATAGCATTGGGGCCAACGTTGGTGCCAACGTGTGGAGCCGGCCTAACAGATTACTCCCAAGCGCAAAGAGGGAAGGCGGCAGCATGGCAGAGGAGGTGGGACGAGTCTACTCAGGGCCGATAGACCCATTGATTCATACCAAATGTTGAGGAGTTGGTTATGAGGGACTATGGCGAAGTGAGTTAACACTAAACTCAGTTCCTGAGTGGGGACGGACGTTGTAGGGTATAGCTTCACCGCCCTTTTAAATCTGACACTACCGCCTGGGTGTGGACCCCGCGCGGTGTCTCCCGTATTAGGCATGGGCCTTTTTTACGAGGGACTAGTGAGAATCTTTACACGGGCATGGGTCTTATTCTTTGCCTTATCTTCGATGTTGAGTCTCCAATTCAGGTAAGACCTAAGTAATTAGCTGCTCGAGATAGGTTCAGTGCTCTACCATTAATTGTAGGTAGACTGAAATCGAGGATTTTTGCTTAATTGGGGAAAGCATCAGTTCTGTCTTTTCCGGGATAATGCATAGCGCACAGTGAATGCACCACTCGCTAACCTTTCCAATAATGGCAGCTAAAATGAAATCTCCCAATTTTTCACGAATACAGATATAAAAAGTTCGCGACTTTTTACATTAATTGAATTATAAACCAATCTTTAAATTTGATAAGATATGCATCAATCAAAAACTATAATGTTTCATCTTCATACCACGATTCGAGTGTTACTCTTAGAAATGCTTTTTAACTGGCGAATTCGGGCACACGTGGACGCTGCAAATAAATTATATTTAAAGCAAGCCATTAATTCACATAAAGCAAAAATGCGTCTAAAGGGAATTCTGCCTAAAGAATGGACATGGACACCCTGAAACAAAAGCAGAATTGATGCCCACTTTGACAATTTCAATAACAACCAAATTCGAAAGCGCACAACCGCCACGATCTGAACCTGTCCTCTTTTTTGTTAAGAACCAAAAATTCCTCCAGAATTCCTGCGTTATCATAGAGCTCACCTCCTGTTTGCAATTAGCCTATCGATAATTCTCGGGTGAGTGAGGTATGCGTCTAGTCATCACGAGGCATATATGCGGATGGCGCCTGCCGAATCTCTTCCGATATCGGAACACAGACTGTCGGCCAGGAAGAATTTTATGGATTTATGGAGTTTCCTTCTAGCGTTCCGAGTCTAATTGTGAAATGGCTCAAAAATGAATTTTTATTGCCCGTGCCTACTCCCGGCCATTAGACGCTAGTTCTTAAGTTCGAAGAGCTGCCCACCGCCATTGGGCATTTGACTACCGAAAATGTTCTGTGAAAGGGCAGCAACTTGTTATCAGCCGCACAGGAGCTGTGCAAGACCGCGGGCACAGTCGAAATGTGCTAGAAAACGTGTCTTTAAAAAATTGATCCGCAGTCTTTAATTAAAACCGCATCACAGTAGGAAACTTACCGCCCTCTCGCTCAACCTGTTGTCTGGGCATTTCATCCGGTTTAGAGCAGAAGGCCTGTCGTGGCAGGAGCTCTCAGTTTCGTTTGCGTGTTTCACTTTTATCCGTAATCCCCAGGCCCATATAGTCGTGAGGGAAATAATCAAAGGAAAGGGTTAAACCGGGATCGGAGTGAAAATAAAAAGCAGCAACAATACCAAGGGCAGAGCGCCATCCGACCAGGTATAGCTAATGGTGCTACGGCTCTAAATGCCACCTCGCAGGGCGACTAGGGATCGATATCCATTAGGAAAATTAAACTGTGGCAGCCTTTGGTTGGTCCCTTTTCAGCTCATTGGGGACACGTGTAGATTTTTGCCTTCATGGCGTTCGACTAATAGGGATGGGGTGGCAGGGGAGCTCACATGTCTACCTCGATGTTGGTGTACCTTCTGGTGCAAGAATGGATCTTGTATTGCTGCGACAGAACGAGACTCTTTTGTCGCTGAACATGCCTCGAAATGTGCCACTGGATCCGGGTAAGGTCCTTACAGCCAACTGCGAACTTCCTTTTTAATTCCTTTCAAAATTTCACAAAACTACGTAAGATTCAATCCAGCGTACTTTGCTGCCCCATGCTGATTCGGCAAAGTGTGATGGAGTCTTTCTGTAATTTAATTCGGAGGTGTTCATCGGATTCAGTGGATTATGGGTGAGAAATTAATAAGAAAACTACAATCGAAAATGATTTAATAAAGAGAGGAGCCACATTGCTCGTTGGGGTGTTTATTGGGTATACGTTTCTGCTACCGCTCTCCAATAGTCGCAGAATGTCGCTATTCCTTTAAGTCTAGCTTGACCATTATCAAATGAATTTTCACAAAATGCAACCCAAGTTTTACTTACTTGGTCCATTAGTGTTTACCAAACGAGCTCTTTTTGTGATGAGGTTGTTATGGCTCGGTTTCAGCAATCAAGTCAAGTTAGTCAGTTTGAAGCGTTGTCTCTAATATCATTTAGGGATCTTTCATAGAGCGTGTTATCAAGAGGTGTCAGAAGGGCTGATTTTTTTTTACTTTTTAATACTAATATTTACTCCTCTTTGACGGCCGCACTTGTTCCCACCAATTTCTTGCAGGTCATTAAAGATTTACCAGAGCCCGCTTTCGTGAACTCCTTTGGAACAGACCGAAGGCGGGACTGCCGTAGTTTCAACAGTCAAGTGTAAGGAACTAGCCACTATGCAGGCTGCTGAGCTTGTTCCAGCGGTCTAGCCCATAAATATGAGGTTTGGGTTTGTAGTACAATAGGCCAGGCGAATGGCCGCGGTACTTTTGGACCCAATATCTCAACACAAAAACAAAACAAAACAAAAAACCACAATATTTAAATTTAGTATCAAAACTTGAAATTTCATGATTAGCAGAAACCCAAAATAAAACTGTGGCGGTTTACCCCACAGGTGGCAGTTAGTAGGTACAACGTATACATCAGACATTTTGAAAACGATGGCAGAGAAAATATCTCGCAATTTACAATGACGATGACGTAAGCGCAAATGGTCAAATGGATGGACATAGAAGATAAATAAATTGGATGGTTTTATTGCCTAGTACTGTTTGAACGAATTCTTCATCATCCTTGGTTTGAACAACTTTTTTTTAATCTTTTATTTTTATTTTTTTTGTAGTGAGGTTTTGGGTCCGAAAGTGCCGCGGCCATTCACTTGGCCTATTGTACTACACACCTATACTTCATATTTGTAGGCCAGACCGCTAGAACAAGTTCAGCAGACTGCCTAGTGGGTTGTCGCTTACACTTTACTGTTCAAGCTTCCCGGGTTCCGGACTGCAGTCCTGCCTTCAGCGTGTTCGGAAGGAGTTCACGAAAGCGGAATCGGGTGTTCTCAATGCGGCTCCCCAATTCCTTTCCGGCCCTCGTTGAGTTGGCCCTCTCCAGATTAATTGGTCCCCAAAAGTCCCATGAGTATGGTAGGAAGGGGAAGATCCATTCTGACAGAGCCTTCATATAAGGACAAAGCATTATACAACTGGGTACGCCCGGTGCCCAGAGGAGATCGTTAAACCACATTGCAAAACCTACCCACTACCATGCCATGCAGCCCTCGACACCATAGCTTTACATTTTGTCTTATATCATTATATATATCATTTATTCTTATATCCTCGGCAAACGAACTTGTTTCCTGATTAGCGGATTGAGAGACTGGCGGGTGAACAACAATGTAACAAGGAAATGAGTTGTTTTTTAATTTTCGTTCAATGACATTCCTCACTGCACATACACTTATTACAATTGGTAAAACATAACGACGAATTTTACCGTATGTCACCCTAAAATGCCATTGGTCTTAACGACAAATTTTCGTCCTAACGACGTTGCCCTATGCCGAGGCTATTAGTGCCCGTAGAAAGTTGTCTCGTTTCTTGTTAATTTTGTTCTAAATAAATGCAGTCTGAATACAACTATCGAATAGCAAAAAAAAATATAGCGACAAACAAATCTTATGATAAAAAAATAGAATATTAAGGGCTGCTTATCAGCTACG
Source organism: Thereva nobilitata (assembly GCA_963855945.1). NCBI lineage: Eukaryota > Metazoa > Arthropoda > Insecta > Diptera > Therevidae > Thereva > Thereva nobilitata. The sequence continues at coordinate 106,275,390 of OY979698.1, read as the reverse complement.
CACTACAGTTTTGGACTTCACTATTGCAAGTCAAGAGTTTACAATAAAAACTGTAGCTTAGCTCGAACGGCCTTTTGAATAGCGCATTACCCTCACGAAATCACCGCTTTAATCAAATCAAAATGCATTTTGCTCACCGCAAATATTTATTAAAATTGACGAAAACAAACAAAACTGTTCAACTTAATCTCCAAACAATAAAGAAGGAATTGTGCAAGGTGCAGGCACGCGCAGATTCCTGATTCAATTACATTAATTACTCAGCCCTGAAGGGTGACTCCAATTCCTAAGCGAGGGACGCACAAAGGGCGTTAATCCATGTGTGATTTATACGATGACAACGAGCGACTATACAGCCCTAAACACAGGAATGTCCTCGAGGGCAGCAGCAGAACAACCCTCAAAGTCACCGTTTCCGAGCGACTAGGCAATTCCTGACTGACCGATTAGGCACAAATCATAACATAAGTCGCGCTCGAGGCCCGTTATGAACGGAGCCACGCTTCCAATTTTTTGTTCCATTGACCCTAGCAGCACTAAAAATTCCGGAATTATTGTTTTCGCTCCTTTTTTCCCGTTTCTAGACCGAAGGATAACTTCTGCTTGATTGCATCCACTTTGGCTGATTTATCCTGCCGATGCCTGTCCACGGCTCGCTCATCTGCAGTTATTAGTCGCACTGGAGGAGCAAAATTATGGCTACTTTGCTGGCACGCTTAATCGCTTAGCGAAATTACTAGGATAAAGGACGTGCGATAGTGCAAATTTATCCCTTTCGGGCGATGCATGGGAAGTTTCCTTCCAGAAGATTAAACAGATTGTCGAGCTAAGGTGGGCTATGAAACTGCTGGTGTTTTGTTCTACAGATAGTGCAGATGCAAGCAGATTCAGCTTTGCTGCAGGAGAATCAACTTTTGTTATTTTGGCGCCCAGGGCAAAATCAATTCTTCGCATTAAGACTGAGATTATGTAACGTTGAACACCAATTTAATTTAACGTTGAGAGTTTCTGTTGACGCCAAATTCGACCAGTCCCTTGACAGTATTCAACCACATGCCATGCCATGATATGAAAATGATGTTGGGTGACTTCAACTTGGCTTGTTTGGCGATTTGGAATATGTGATCATTTCATCGCAGTCCCTCGATCAAAGTTATGCCTAGACGTTAAGAGATGTGTCAACCGTTAGATTCACGCTGCCCACTGAGAGAGAGGAAGGTCGGTGCAGGTTTTGTTAGAAATGAGATAGTACTTCTACACTGGAGAGGTGCTCCCGAATTTGGTTCAGTTCTTTAGCGTTGATCGAGTTAAACAGGCGCGCGGAGCGATATAATAGTTCGGCTAAAATTCCGCTAGGGGTCTTTTGGAATTTTTTAACTCTTTTAAATATAAGTTTTTGGCTGGTCTCACACTTCAGCAGATTCGGCCGAATTTTTTATGGCCGGATTTGGCCGAATAATCAAACAAATCTGATCGGAGTAAACCTAAGAACGTCAACGGCCGAAAACAACGGCTGTAATGTGCGAATGAGAATAGCAAATAATGGTTTGAAAAATTCGGCCGAATCGGCTGTAGTGTGAGACCAGCCTAACGTTTACCATATGCACTACAATGGCCAAGATTAAAATGAAATACGAAAAAGGATTTCGGTAAATTTCAAGATCACTACATTTATTACGAATTTTTTTAGTGAATGCGAGAGACAACAAACTTAATTTGAAGATCTGTAGATCCTGCTACAAGCCTAGAAGTTTATCCTCGCCTGGTTTAGTCGCCATTAAGTACACAGATTTTCAAACATTAGCACCAATTTCGTTTACGTAACATCATCAAAAACAAATCTTTGCTAGACCACCCAACATCGATCATCAAAGGGACCTCTACTTAGCCTGATTAATTTTAAATCCAATAGGCAGGAATTAAAAACAGTAGCGGAGTCTCCACATTCCACCACAATCTTGCGGTCCGGCCACGGTAATCCGATCACCCGCAAACTTCTTGTCGCCACGTTATAAATCATATCAAAGCCGAAGGCTTTCACGACGACTGCATGGCGTCCTGGCAGCCTTAACTGATCACAACATGAGTCCTAAGACATGCGTCCAGGCTCAGCTGTACAAGGCAGCAGCAGCAGCAGCTCACGGGGCCCGAGCAAACGTCAAGCCTGGCAACTTGTCACCCGTAATCCAATCAAAGTGGAGCTCACGGCCGGTGTCGAGGTATGCGTCATAGGGCACAACACTGGGTGCGGGACACAAGATTCTTGAAGTTTTCTTCTCGTTGTTTTTTCCCTCCCTGGACCCGTTTACCGCGGCTCCCAGTATGCGACCACGGGCAAGACCCAGCCGAGGTCACTTAATCCGCTCAGATGGAATCCCCGGAATTCGGTCTTATCAGCAAAATCCAATAAAAGGTAAACTACGAAATCCCGACTTTAAGACCGCTGGTCAAGAGGTCCGCACGGGAATTTTTCACCGTCTCGGCTCACGTAAGTCCAGCTCAGGATCACCCCGGCCACGGACAATGCCTGCCTCTCCCGGGGCCAAGATAAGGAGTTTTGATTTACAAGAATTGCGGACAAGCGGAAAAATAAAACTCGAATGTCGCCGCAGATAAAATTGAGACATGCGGTCCGGACGAGTTTGGCCCTCTTCAGCGACGGCACATTATTTGCATTCGCCACGCCCAATTTTTATTTATGATCCGCGACGAAATTTCGCCTTTTTGTAGTCAGATTTTCGCCCAGACACAATATCAGATGGACCCGGGGAGGGCAGGGCGGGACATAATTTAATCAACGTATTTAAATGACGCCATTTGACCTTATGGGGACAGATGCGCGATTGGAAGAGGGAAAACAGTGTGCGGTGTTATGGCTTAGGCTCAATCCATTTGCAAACCCTGTCCCTACGAAGGGCGGAAAACAAAGTTGGAAAAGAGAAGCAAAAGTGTTAAACATTTTTAAAACGATATATTGACTTGTATTCAAGATTTGTGCCATTTCTTAGTTTGCAGCCATTGGCTTGTCCCATCAAGACTTCCTTCTATGTTGGTTGTACCTTTGGTCGATGTTTTCTGCCATTTTTGGTGGCTTCAAAATAACTCTCGATTGTTTAAATTTTTATGAATGTCCTATAGCAGTCCCTGGTGGGTTTGACGCGAGTTAAAATAAATTACCATATAATTTCGAATCAGAAAGGAATTTGTCATAGGATTTCTCACGTGTTTTATTAAAAGAGTCTAGTGATGAGGCAGTAACTTAATTTTTCAGAGGTAATAGGCAACAAATCCAAAGCACTCTCTTTCACAAAACTTTGCTGCTCCGGGCTGCCTCCATTCCCCTTAAAAAAGGCACTGCGGATTTAGTAATTCGTAAAATGGCCCTATGCCTTTGAACCCTTGGATGTTGTGCGCATTCGGGAATACTGGTTGTGGGAGGTTGTTTCTACGGCGAGTTTGCTTTAGTTTATAAGCGAATTCATAGATCGAAGTGTCCACGAAATTAAGGCTGAGAAGGCTAGTCTTATGTTGCAGGAAACACTAAAGTTGAAACCCCAATGTACGCTTCGCTTGCTTTGCTTTGCGTTGACATATCAAATAAACAAAATCAAAAGCGGGTAAGGCACAGCTCTTACATATAAAATCTGAAAAGCAAAGCAAGCAAAGCACGCGAGAATTGGAGTTTAGACTTAAGGTGGCTCTATGAGTCAATTGAGCAGCAAATGGCGCAAAAAAAAATATTACCAATAAGTTTGCGAGCGCGGTTTTGTATCTTGTTTAACCATCTCAAAGGAGGCTTCGATTTTTGTACATTTTGCTGCAAAATCTTCAAACTTCAATCAATCAATCTTCAAACAAATTGTGAGACGCCACAATCATACATTGGTTATCCCGAAGCGATTGCCTTTACAACTGTTTGAACGCAATCCACACAGGAAGTTATGAAGGAACTCTTTGTAACCAATTCCAAATTGGTGAGGACATCCAACAGCCTTTTCGTAATTGCCAGAAGGACACTTTCGAAAGGAAGCAGAGAAGAGAATACGTTGAGGGACTATCGAGATCCGTCAAGCGTTTGCTAGGAGTTTGACCAGCAGCATCAAGCGCTCGGAAAGGCAATTCCTGAAGCACAACGGAGCAATCTTCGTACTTTTGTTGGCGATTTAGCCTTTTCGACGTACTTTTGTTGGCGATTTCGCCTTTTATTTTGGCCGCCTGCGTGCTGCGCATGTAATGAGCACATTGCGGCCGACTGACCAGCTCCGTCTCCATATTCAGCTTACTGACCATCACAACTTTTATTTATATATTATACACAAGTTGTATAACAATTTTCAGCCTTAGTAAATTAATTTTATTACCTCAGCAGGTACGTCATCTTTGATAGAGTACCTGAGAGCTGAGACACCTGTTCTTAATTTCGCTTGACTAGCCGCAGTATGTTTACGTACACAACCATTGTAATCACCTATAATAAAACTGGGCTTAGTAAATTCAAACAGTTTTTTTTGGCGCTGGCGCTCCGCCTAATGTGGGCGAAATTTGTTTTAGTTCCGCATTTCGCTATAATTAACATTGTGAGGACTGGTGGAAAATGTCTATTTAATAGATAACCTTTGTTTTACAGACCCAATCACTTGTTCTTCGGGTGTCGCAAAACTCAAAGAATTGATGAAGAAAACTATAGCACAAAATGAGACCGGGGAATCTCATTCTTCAAATCATTTGACAAACCAGAAGAGGACTTTTCTTTGTCGGAAGATCATCACAAATTAGTACACTAGAGCTGGAAAACGGCGGTCTGACCATGCTATTTCTTACGAACTGTCTATTTACCAATTGGAAATTTGGAATGATCTTAAAATTCAGCTTTCTATACTTCATACAATTGCTTACAAATACTTGGCCATGGTGGGAACTTGAGTTCCATCTGAACGTTAAAATGGGCATCAAATTGCGAATAGAAATCATTTTGAACAATTTTGAGTTTCATTGATATTTGCTGGACAGAATTTAGAATTTTCCAGCAGCTGTCCGGCGTCCGGCTTTGTGAACTGTATCGTCTAAATTGTCTCTTCTTCTTCTTATTTTATATGCGTCTCGTTCTCCAATGTGTGAAATTTAAAACCACAAAACCATACAGCAAAAGCAGTCCGCAAATCGAGAAACTTTGTTAAATAAATAAATTGTTTAAAATAATTAAAAGTTTTCCCAAAACAAAAACGGAAAATGTAGAAAAAAACTTGCGCACGAACTTTTAAGCAGCAAGTGGTTTCCTCTAAAAGCAAAATGTTCCCAAAGTGTCGGTGGGGTTAAAGTTACCCTTACAGCCAGCTATGACGTAAGGTTGCGTGCTGCCCCAAAAGATGAGCAGCCCTAAATGTACCTTTTGAGCAACTGAAATATTTCACCTTGATTTGGGCGAGGCGAGATCTTCCTTCCTGCGTTTTTGTGTTTCCCTAGGTTGAGGGACGTGCACCGCGCCGTCCCCAACACGGGCGTTTGCTGGACTTCATCCACACACCCCACGCCGCAGAAGCATGACATGTCGGCATTAACAGAAAGTCAGAAAATCAATTGGGGTGCATTTTGGGTGGAACCAGATGGACAGGGACCGAAAATTAAAAGTGACATCGCTGCACGCACTGCACAATGACCGGCTAACGACCGGCGATCCCTTAACCAGGACACTAGAAAACCGCTTGGGAGTAGCAAGGATGAGCGCGGCGGAGTGCAGCTCATTAACTGATACTCATCAGCGCAGTTTTTATTACCTTTTCTCGGACGCCGGCCAGATGTCCTTGCAGTGACGTCACGAAGGTGGATCGATTTTTATCGAAATGAGAATGTCAAGATAACGGCCGCATAATAACCGTAACTAAAGTTCCCTGAAGGCTTATCGACTGAGCACTGATAATTATCAGAAGTGGCGAACACTATAAAAGCCGCGATAAGAAAAAATCACAGCGAAAATCTAGACGCAGATCGAACATGCCATATGGCAGCTATTTGGGAGTTTTTCACCGTTCACTGGAAGAAGCCACTTGGCCGGCGGTTATCTGGCGGAGCGGTTTATATTCTCGCATGCGGAACTAGCTTTCGGCAATATGTCGCGGACTCACTTTGGCGGTACCCGCAAACGGGATCCTAAATGCATGTCGGGCGCGCTATCGCGGATCAAATATTTGCCAAGGTAATAAAACTTATTATTCGGTCTGTTAACCGCTCTGGACCTGCTGATTTGTGTACGCTGCCGTTTGTTTTGATGATTTGTTTGGTTATTGATTACTAGATTATGACTGCGTTCAAGTGGCGCGATAATGAGTTGAGGGTACATCGCGTATGACTCGTAACTTTGTTGGTCTGCAATTAGTGTTGGATTGCACTATATCTACTCTAGAGACTATTGATATGGTGAACTGGCCTTAGTGTTTCATTGCTCTGGATCTTTTGATGTATTACACACCCATACTAGCCAGGCCGGGGGGGGGCTTATAAAATTCTAAGGGGAGATGGATATTCAGCCGGTCTTTTGTTCGTCTATGCCAATACAGTCTTAAGGCGGCTCGACGTTATCATCTCACAGCTCTTCATACGATGTGCAGATCAGGGATCAATGGAGGCCTGCCTTCCTGCAACCACAATTACGTTGACAGCCTTTGTTACCTGAGTATCGAGTCCGGTGTAGGGCTCAAAGGGTTGGTACTGGCACTATTTTTTGCCACCTCCACTCGTTCGGGTTTCTTTGCTGCTCATCGAGTGCGGTTTAACCGAATAACCACTGCTGCACCTGAAAATAAAGTCCCAGTGAATGGTATATAGCAGCAGTTTTGTTGCAGGGGGGGGGGGGTAGTGAGGCAATGTTGGTTTTTGTCCTTTGTCATACAGACCCATGACAAACACGTTTCCTGCTTCGACAATCTCGTGCTGGCGTGGAGACGGCATCAATTGTCTAAGCAAGTCGCTCTTCGGTTTGAGACAGCTTTCAAAACGAAGACATTCTCTATATCAGAGCTGTACGGGCCTATCAAAATCTCAAAAAGGTCTATATCTTCTCCTACTCATGTCACAGATTCATTTGACAGGGCCTACATAAGAGCTGTTGTAATAACTACGATTTCAGCTTCCTCCACATCTTACTGTGAATTAATTTTTGCACGGCCTTTGTTTTTGCAGTTTGCAAGGAAATTCACCTGCAAGACAGTGGGCGATTCTGCAAATGCCCTTGGAGCAGATTGTTTTCCTGGCGCTCTTCTCAATCGTTCTTCGAAAATAACAACGCCAGTTTGACTTGACATATGATACATACTTTCTGAGAAATTTCTTTCTATTTCTTTTTTACAGAGTGTCAGTCGATACCAATAGCACGACACAAAAATATTTTGCCCAAAACATGTTCCCTTATGAATTTTATGTAATTTTTCAAGGGCGCAAGCACAATGACGTCACCAAAAGCAGTCGTAAAAAGCCATAAAGCAAGTTTTGCGCAAAAATTTTTGTGTCGTGTGGATAGGCCTTTAGTTGGAGTTACTATTGCGCGGTAGGTAGAAGGGTGAATCCAACCTACTTTTGCGGAATTAACTAACCTTGACCTAAATTTCTAATAGTGGATTTATTGACGCTATGCTCTTTGTGATGTGTCAGAAGACTTCGCGAGTACTGGAGTAAATTCCGTCCATTGACCGGATCGTACATTCGGGGACGTCTATGACAAAATCCTTTCAAATAAGGAAGAATTTCAAGCTAACAGAGCCTTAAATGGGTATGGGAATGGGTTGAGTAACTTAAGCCGATATTCATATGAAGGAAGAACTAATGGGTTTTCCCAAGGAAGATGATTCAGTGCGAATCGAACGAACCTCCGTTGGACCGATTCAAACGTCCAACCTGCGAAGAGTAGTGAGGAGACCAAACCTGGGACGCGTATTCAAGTAATGGCCTGAAAAGAGGAATGTATAGGTGTTTAGTGATCAAAGGGTTGTTAAATTCTTTGGACCACCTTTTTATAAAACCCAGGACTAAACTACCTCTGGAAGAAATATACTTGATGTGAGCGGAAAAATCCAGCTTACTATCAAATCGGATCCCAAGATCTTTAACAAAATTAGCACGAGGGATACCCCTAAAGGATAGGTTTAGTCTTTCTCAGAGTGAGTGACTTCGTTGTTAAATTGAGAAATTCCTGTAAATCCATTATCACGCAAGTCAAACCTCGAGCAATGCGATAGAATGATCACATATTCGAAATCTTCAAAAGATCTCAGTGTACGGCAGGATCCATCTCTTAACAACCTAGTCATAACTTTAAACGAGGATCTACGGTGACAGGATCACATATTCCAAATCGCCGAACAGGCTTTCCAATGCATGGGATTTCTTAAAAGATGTAAGTTCAGCCAGCAGATCGGCCCAGAATCTACATGTCCTACAATCGGCCCGTTTTCAATAGAACTTGTTCATCCTGGCTGGAGCCTCAGAAACTGGCGTGGGTGGACGAGGTTCAGAACAGTGTTATCTAATTTATCGGTGATGGCAATTTTTGGTCCTCCATAGCGCCACCGTAGGAAAGTAGCAGGCCTGACATAATTTCCATCACTTTGTTCCACGGAAATGGAATGCCGTTGCACGGCAATATTTTCTAGCCAAGGCTGATGCTTCGACCTAATCGTTGGTGTTTTTTTGATACAATCATGTATTCTGCTTTCAAACACAAACTGACTGACATAAAAGAAGTCGTTCGCTCTTCTATAAAAACATAAGCAGTGAAGAGCAACCTCAAAAAGTCCTTGTTTATGAGATCCATAACAAAGTCCTGAATATAAAAAATTATCAATAAAAATCGTGCAAAAATCCGAGCCCAAACTGAATCGAGAGCGGTCCACCCACCGATAAACAAGAAACCAAGGTGACTTGCAAAAGCGCATCCACCAATTCCTGGCAATTTCCGCCGAGGAACCAGGCCCTCACTGCGGTAATAACATTACGACTGTAATCGCATATGAATAAATTACTGCAGCCCCGAGGGTTCAACAATGGCATCGCTGGGATCAGGGGTCTTACTTTTTACGTGGCCATATGGTCCCCTCAGAGGATGAAACTGAGTCTTCCTGAGCCCTCCACCCTCGCAGGAGGAAAATCTCTTAAAAACATCAGAGGAATTCCATAACGCGTCCTTAGTCCTTTTCGTCATGGTAGTTGTGGGGTGCAGGACTAATCAGGATTGATTGATTCTGTCGGGTGTGCATTTCCCCGAAAGTGCAGCGCACTCTGCTGTCCAAGTTCAGTGACGTCAGGGTTTGCGTTTTTAGTGACATGTGTTGTTTATTCAATCGTCCTGGGGTGGAGATGCGATATCCTTGGAAAAAGGGGTTCAGTCTTTAGGGGACTGAAGCACGTTATTAGTTGATTACAGGACACATTATCATCATTATCGGGTGTTTGGGCTTCGCTGGCCATGATCCATTGGTTTATTGTGTCTTTGGTATGCTTGCATCCTCGGCACAGGACCAAGAGGGTGTGTCAGTGCTAATAGTTTGATTAATAGGCACTGATTTAACAGAGACTTTCAATCTCACCGTTTTATTAGAGGGATTGCGGAGGATTTTCAAAATCCCGATAATTGCATAAAAATTTATGGATGTTTATCTTTTTTCGGGAAAGTGCCTTCATTTATTGCCGACTGTTAAATATTGAACTTCGCAAATGTTAAGGACATTATAAAAATCCTCTTTCATGTCGTGACATGCTGTTGACCCGGGCCTTATCTAACCACTGGCCATGGGGCTCACGATCCTGATGACGCCATAATTTGAGGAGCCGCCATTAAAGCATATTTTACGAGCTCACAGTTTAAGAGCCAATTAAGTTAATCTCGGATTCATAAATTATGTAAAAAGCTGGACGAACTTGCGGCTGACACTCGGCGGCTATCTGAGTAATCCTGCGGCGTCGCGCGTCAGGTCCGCCCATAGCTCATACAGGAATCATCTCCAATTCAGACGCCTGTAATTTTTCAAAGCGACTTTTCAGCCCAAACTGCTTGCAATGGCGCATGAGGCCGCTCGTGTGGCGCTGCAGGCCCAGACCGCAACCTCCAAATGCCACGAAAATACAACAAATGAAGGCCCCAAACAAAATGTCTCGAACTTAGATAAAGTCGGCGCCATCGTAATCGAATTTGTTGACATTTTGGGGTTTTTTTCAGTTTTTTTATCGGGCATTAATTGTCATCGGAGCTGCCTTTGGCCTGTGCCTTTCCGTGCTCACCGGAATGATGTAGCGGCGCTCACCTCGTTCTGGAATTCCTGCATCCCGGCAGCGGCGGCGGCCAGCCACAAAACGCCTGATTACTCCCGAGCAACAATTTTTGATGCTCTTATCATAATCCAACGAAATTGAATGTCTGCGAACATTAATAAGAAGAAGATGGGAATAAATCACCTGAGGGCTGCGTACCTTGTCTTATTTAAGTTCATTCCGTGTAACTAGTTGTAGATAGGCCGATACCTGAAGGGCCTGTGGCCAATGGCCGACTCGTGATATATTATCCGAAAGTAACGATTTGATGGCAATGAGATTCGGCTTCGACGGCGAACATAAATTATTAAAAAAAATTCAAATAGACACAAACTTCTTTTTTGAGTGCATTAAAATATTTTTGAGGTTTTTTATTTCTCGGAAAAGGACTTGATCGAATTGCATCTTTACTTTTCGATGACGAAAGGGAAATAACATGTTCGGAAGGGAGTAGAAGCGAATTCTTCAGGTGAGATTTGATTGAAACACCATTTTTGCAAGTCAATGTCGTTTGCGATACAAATGTCTACCTGTGTTCGTTTTAAGGTAATAAGTAAATTTCAGTACTATATCATTTCCACAATTTTAAACTTGGTTGTTCTCACTGCAAATCTGAGCTTTTAAAAACGTTTTATTTCAAAACGCTTAAAACTTTTTATTTTGACGTCACCCATTACGTAATACTATTGCTGTATATGCAAATGTTTCCTTCCAATCCTTTTGCTTAATAAATAGGCAGAGTTCCCTTAAACTCATTTTGTTTTCATTATCGTCTTCTTGTGGATCATCCGCAAGATCAATCCGGTCAATTGGAGTATTATAGCGTTAACTCTGGCCCCTGTGCTGGAAGTCGAGTCGTGTGGCGTGACAAGCCGTATGAATTGAAGAAAGTGACATTTCATTTGAATTACGACGGCTGTTCGGCAAGTGAACCTAATTCCGTCGAGATCACGGGCCTCAATTTCAGGCGGTAATAGGCGCATTCACATTTACGCTCCGAACTCATTTTTGAAGGAATATGGACCGATGATTCCACACCAAACCGTTGCTTTGTCCTGATGTAATGGTAGCAATTGAACCACTTCGGTGTGCTCTTCAGCCCAAAAACGGCATTTTTGCTTGTTGCTGTAGCATTAATCGAGAAATAGGCCTCATTGATGCAAAATTTAGGCCGAAAACAGTTGGTCTTCTTCTTCTTCTGAATGATTTGTAGACGCTGTGCCGGAGCAGCCCTTTTTTGGATGGGAAATTGTTAGGGACTTCCTAGGGAGGCTGTAAATTAAATTTCACGCCGGTCTGACCAGTATTTCCCGAGGTAAAGGGTGCTTAAGGACCCCCCGTTGGGGAAATAACAGAAAAGGCCCTCACACCCGAACCCATTGGAATTTTTGGGAAAACTCAACTGATCTGGATTCAGGGGAGCGAACCCTTTCCAACGAGGCTGCATTCGTCGAAATCGGAGGACTTTGCCAAAAAAGTGCAAAAAATGCCAAGGGGTACCCCTTTGCATTTTTAGCGATTTTGGTCAAATTCTGGAGCAGCCCTTTTTTGGATGGGAAATTGTTAGGGACTTCCTAGGGAGGCTGTAAATTAAATTTCACGCCGGTCTGACCAGTATTTCCCGAGGTAAAGGGTGCTTAAGGACCCCCCGTTGGGGAAATAACAGAAAAGGCCCTCACACCCGAACCCATTGGAATTTTTGGGAAAACTCAACTGATCTGGATTCAGGGGAGCGAACCCTTTCCAACGAGGCTGCATTCGTCGAAATCGGAGGACTTTGCCAAAAAAGTGCAAAAAATGCCAAGGGGTACCCCTTTGCATTTTTAGCGATTTTGGTCAAATTCTGGAGCAGCCCTTTTTTGGATGGGAAATTGTTAGGGACTTCCTAGGGAGGCTGTAAATTAAATTTCACGCCGGTCTGACCAGTATTTCCCGAGGTAAAGGGTGCTTAAGGACCCCCCGTTGGGGAAATAACAGAAAAGGCCCTCACACCCGAACCCATTGGAATTTTTGGGAAAACTCAACTGATCTGGATTCAGGGGAGCGAACCCTTTCCAACGAGGCTGCATTCGTCGAAATCGGAGGACTTTGCCAAAAAAGTGCAAAAAATGCCAAGGGGTACCCCTTTGCATTTTTAGCGATTTTGGTCAAATTCTGGAGCAGCCCTTTTTTGGATGGGAAATTGTTAGGGACTTCCTAGGGAGGCTGTAAATTAAATTTCACACCAGTCTGACCAGTATTTCCGGAGGTAAAGGGTGCTTAAGGGCCCCCCATTGGGGAAATCACAAAAAAGGCCCTCACACCCGAACCCATTGGAATTTTTGGGAAAACTCAACTGATCTGGATTCAGGGGAGCGAACCCTTTCCAACGAGGCCCCATTCGTCGAAATCGGAGCACTTTGCCAAAAAAGTGCAAAAAAATGCCAAGGGGTACCCCTTTGCATTTTTAGCGATTTTGGTCAAATTCTGGAGCAGCCCTTTTTTGGATGGGAAATTGTTAGGGACTTCCTAGGGAGGCTGTAAATTAAATTTCACACCGGTCTGAGCAGTATTTCCCGAGGTAAAGGGTGCTTAAGGGCCCCCCGTTGGGGAAATCACAAAAAAGGCCCTCACACCCGAACCCATTGGAATTTTTGGGAAAACTCAACTGATCTGGATTCAGGGGAGCGAACCCTTTCCAACGAGGCCCCATTCGTCGAAATCGGAGCACTTCGCCAAAAAAGTGCAAAAAAATGCCAAGGGGTACCCCTTTGCATTTTGAGCGATTTTGGTCAAATTCTGGAGCAGCCCTTTTTTGGATGGGAAATTGTTAGGGACTTCCTAGGGAGGCTGTAAATTAAATTTCACACCGGTCTGACCAGTATTTCCCGAGGTAAAGGGTGCTTAAGGGCCCCCCGTTGGGAAAATCACAAAAAAGGCCCTCACACCCGAACCCATTGGAATTTTTGGGAAAACTCAACTGATCTGGATTCAGGGGAGCGAACCCTTTCCAACGAGGCCCCATTCGTCGAAATCGGATCACTTTGCCAAAAAAGTGCAAAAAAATGCCAAGGGTACCCCTTTGCATTTTTAGCGATTTTGGTCAAATTCTGGAGTAGCCCTTTTTTGGATGGGAAATTGTTAGGGACTTCCTAGGGAGGCTGTAAATTAAATTTCACACCAGTCTGACCAGTATTTCCGGAGGTAAAGGGTGCTTAAGGGCCCCCCATTGGGGAAATCACAAAAAAGGCCCTCACACCCGAACCCATTGGAATTTTTGGGAAAACTCAACTGATCTGGATTCAGGGGAGCGAACCCTTTCCAACGAGGCCCCATTCGTCGAAATCGGAGCACTTTGCCAAAAAAGTGCAAAAAAATGCCAAGGGGTACCCCTTTGCATTTTTAGCGATTTTAGTCAAATTCTGGAGCAGCCCTTTTTTGGATGGGAAATTGTTAGGGACTTCCTAGGGAGGCTGTAAATTAAATTTCACACCGGTCTGACCAGTATTTCCGGAGGTAAAGGGTGCTTAAGGGCCCCCCGTTGGGGAAATCACAAAAAGGCCCTCACACCCGAACCCATTGGAATTTTTGGGAAAACTCAACTGATCTGGATTCAGGGGAGCGAACCCTTTCCAACGAGGCCCCATTCGTCGAAATCGGAGCACTTTGCCAAAAAAGTGCAAAAAAATGCCAAGGGGTACCCCTTTGCATTTTTAGCGATTTTGGTCAAATTCTGGAGCAGCCCTTTTTTGGATGGGAAATTGTTAGGGACTTCCTAGGGAGGCTGTAAATTAAATTTCACACCGGTCTGAGCAGTATTTCCCGAGGTAAAGGGTGCTTAAGGGCCCCCCGTTGGGAAAATCACAAAAAAGGCCCTCACACCCGAACCCATTGGAATTTTTGGGAAAACTCAACTGATCTGGATTCAGGGGAGCGAACCCTTTCCAACGAGGCCCCATTCGTCGAAATCGGATCACTTTGCCAAAAAAGTGCAAAAAAATGCCAGGGTACCCCTTTGCATTTTTAGCGATTTTGGTCAAATTCTGGAGCAGCCCTTTTTTGGATGGGAAATTGTTAGGGACTTCCTAGGGAGGCTGTAAATTAAATTTCACACCGGTCTGAGCAGTATTTCCCGAGGTAAAGGGTGCTTAAGGGCCCCCCGTTGGGGAAATCACAAAAAAGGCCCTCACACCCGAACCCATTGGAATTTTTGGGAAAACTCAACTGATCTGGATTCAGGGGAGCGAACCCTTTCCAACGAGGCCCCATTCGTCGAAATCGGAGCACTTTGCCAAAAAAGTGCAAAAAAATGCCAAGGGGTACCCCTTTGCATTTTTAGCGATTTTGGTCAAATTCTGGAGTAGCCCTTTTTTGGATGGGAAATTGTTAGGGACTTCCTAGGGAGGCTGTAAATTAAATTTCACACCAGTCTGACCAGTATTTCCGGAGGTAAAGGGTGCTTAAGGGCCCCCCATTGGGGAAATCACAAAAAAGGCCCTCACACCCGAACCCATTGGAATTTTTGGGAAAACTCAACTGATCTGGATTCAGGGGAGCGAACCCTTTCCAACGAGGCCCCATTCGTCGAAATCGGAGCACTTTGCCAAAAAAATGCAAAAAAATGCCAAGGGGTACCCCTTTGCATTTTTAGCGATTTTGGTCAAATTCTGGAGCAGCCCTTTTTTGGATGGGAAATTGTTAGGGACTTCCTAGGGAGGCTGTAAATTAAATTTCACACCGGTCTGACCAGTATTTCCGGAGGTAAAGGGTGCTTAAGGGCCCCCCGTTGGGGAAATCACAAAAAAGGCCCTCACACCCGAACCCATTGGAATTTTTGGGAAAACTCAACTGATCTGGATTCAGGGGAGCGAACCCTTTCCAACGAGGCCCCATTCGTCGAAATCGGAGCACTTTGCCAAAAAAGTGCAAAAAAATGCCAAGGGGTACCCCTTTGCATTTTTAGCGATTTTGGTCAAATTCTGGAGCAGCCCTTTTTTGGATGGGAAATTGTTAGGGACTTCCTAGGGAGGCTGTAAATTAAATTTCACACCGGTCTGAGCAGTATTTCCCGAGGTAAAGGGTGCTTAAGGGCCCCCCGTTGGGGAAATCACAAAAAAGGCCCTCACACCCGAACCCATTGGAATTTTTGGGAAAACTCAACTGATCTGGATTCAGGGGAGCGAACCCTTTCCAACGAGGCCCCATTCGTCGAAATCGGAGCACTTTGCCAAAAAAGTGCAAAAAAATGCCAAGGGGTACCCCTTTGCATTTTTAGCGATTTTGGTCAAATTCTGGAGCAGCCCTTTTTTGGATGGGAAATTGTTAGGGACTTCCTAGGGAGGCTGTAAATTAAATTTCACACCGGTCTGACCAGTATTTCCCGAGGTAAAGGGTGCTTAAGGGCCCCCCGTTGGGAAAATCACAAAAAAGGCCCTCACACCCGAACCCATTGGAATTTTTGGGAAAACTCAACTGATCTGGATTCAGGGGAGCGAACCCTTTCCAACGAGGCCCCATTCGTCGAAATCGGATCACTTTGCCAAAAAAGTGCAAAAAAATGCCAAGGGGTACCCCTTTGCATTTTTAGCGATTTTGGTCAAATTCTGGAGCAGCCCTTTTTTGGATGGGAAATTGTTAGGGACTTCCTAGGGAGGCTGTAAATTAAATTTCACACCGGTCTGACCAGTATTTCCCGAGGTAAAGGGTGCTTAAGGGCCCCCCGTTGGGGAAATCACAAAAAAGGCCCTCACACCCGAACCCATTGGAATTTTTGGGAAAACTCAACTGATCTGGATTCAGGGGAGCGAACCCTTTCCAACGAGGCCCCATTCGTCGAAATCGGAGCACTTCGCCAAAAAAGTGCAAAAAAATGCCAAGGGGTCCTTTGCATTTTTAGCGATTTTGGTCAAATTCTGGAGCAGCCCTTTTTTGGATGGGAAATTGTCTGGGACTTCCTAGGGAGGCTGTAAATTAAATTTCACACCGGTCTGACCAGTATTTCCCGAGGTAAAGGGTGCTTAAGGGCCCCCCACCCTAGGGGAAATCACAAAAAAGGCTCTCACACCCGAACCCATTGGAATTTTTGGGAAAACTCAACTGATCTGGATTCAGGGGAGCGAACCCTTTCCAACGAGGCCCTATTCGTCGAAATCGGAGCACTTCGCCAAAAAAGTGCAAAAAAATGCCAAGGGGTACCCCTTTGCATTTTTAGCGATTTTGGTCAAATTCTGGAGCAGCCCTTTTTTGGATGGGAAATTGTTAGGGACTTCCTAGGGAGGCTGTAAATTAAATTTCACACCGGTCTGACCAGTATTTCCCGAGGTAAAGGGTGCTTAAGGGCCCCCCGTTGGGGAAATCACAAAAAAGGCCCCCACACCCGAACCCATTGGAATTTTTGGGAAAACTCAACTGATCTGGATTCAGGGGAGCGAACCCTTTCCAACGAGGCCCCATTCGTCGAAATCGGAGCACTTCGCCAAAAAAGTGCAAAAAAATGCCAAGGGGTACCCCTTTGCATTTTTAGCGATTTTGGTCAAATTCTGGAGCAGCCCTTTTTTGGATGGGAAATAGTTAGGGACTTCCTAGGGAGGCTGTAAATTAAATTTCACACCGGTCTGACCAGTATTTCCCGAGGTAAAGGGTGCTTAAGGGCCCCCCACCCTAGGGGAAATCACAAAAAAGATTCTCACACCCGAACCCATTGGAATTTTTGGGAAAACTCAACTGATCTGGATTCAGGGGAGCGAACCCTTTCCAACGAGGCCCTATTCGTCGAAATCGGAGCACTTCGCCAAAAAAGTGCAAAAAAATTCCAAGGGGTACCCCTTTGCATTTTTAGCGATTTTGGTCAAATTCTGGAGCAGCCCTTTTTTGGATGGGAAATTGTTAGGGACTTCCTAGGGAGGCTGTAAATTAAATTTCACACCGGTCTGACCAGTATTTCCCGAGGTAAAGGGTGCTTAAGGGCCCCCCGTTGGGGAAATCACAAAAAAGGCCCCCACACCCGAACCCATTGGAATTTTTGGGAAAACTCAACTGATCTGGATTCAGGGGAGCGAACCCTTTCCAACGAGGCCCCATTCGTCGAAATCGGAGCACTTTGCCAAAAAAGTGCAAAAAAATGCCAAGGGGTACCCCTTTGCATTTTTAGCGATTTTGGTCAAATTCTGGAGCAGCCCTTTTTTGGATGGGAAATTGTTAGGGACTTCCTAGGGAGGCTGTAAATTAAATTTCACACCGGTCTGACCAGTATTTCCCGAGGTAAAGGGTGCTTAAGGGCCCCCCGTTGGGGAAATCACAAAAAAGGCCCCCACACCCGAACCCATTGGAATTTTTGGGAAAACTCAACTGATCTGGATTCAGGGGAGCGAACCCTTTCCAACGAGGCCCCATTCGTCGAAATCGGATCACTTTGCCAAAAAAGTGCAAAAAAATGCCAAGGGGTACCCCTTTGCATTTTTAGCGATTTTGGTCAAATTCTGGAGCAGCCCTTTTTTGGATGGGAAATTGTTAGGGACTTCCTAGGGAGGCTGTAAATTAAATTTCACACCGGTCTGACCAGTATTTCCCGAGGTAAAGGGTGCTTAAGGGCCCCCCGTTGGGGAAATCACAAAAAAGGCCCTCACACCCGAACCCATTGGAATTTTTGGGAAAACTCAACTGATCTGGATTCAGGGGAGCGAACCCTTTCCAACGAGGCCCCATTCGTCGAAATCGGAGCACTTCGCCAAAAAAGTGCAAAAAAATGCCAAGGGGTCCTTTGCATTTTTAGCGATTTTGGTCAAATTCTGGAGCAGCCCTTTTTTGGATGGGAAATTGTCTGGGACTTCCTAGGGAGGCTGTAAATTAAATTTCACACCGGTCTGACCAGTATTTCCCGAGGTAAAGGGTGCTTAAGGGCCCCCCACCCTAGGGGAAATCACAAAAAAGGCTCTCACACCCGAACCCATTGGAATTTTTGGGAAAACTCAACTGATCTGGATTCAGGGGAGCGAACCCTTTCCAACGAGGCCCTATTCGTCGAAATCGGAGCACTTCGCCAAAAAAGTGCAAAAAAATGCCAAGGGGTACCCCTTTGCATTTTTAGCGATTTTGGTCAAATTCTGGAGCAGCCCTTTTTTGGATGGGAAATTGTTAGGGACTTCCTAGGGAGGCTGTAAATTAAATTTCACACCGGTCTGACCAGTATTTCCCGAGGTAAAGGGTGCTTAAGGGCCCCCCGTTGGGGAAATCACAAAAAAGGCCCCCACACCCGAACCCATTGGAATTTTTGGGAAAACTCAACTGATCTGGATTCAGGGGAGCGAACCCTTTCCAACGAGGCCCCATTCGTCGAAATCGGAGCACTTCGCCAAAAAAGTGCAAAAAAATGCCAAGGGGTACCCCTTTGCATTTTTAGCGATTTTGGTCAAATTCTGGAGCAGCCCTTTTTTGGATGGGAAATAGTTAGGGACTTCCTAGGGAGGCTGTAAATTAAATTTCACACCGGTCTGACCAGTATTTCCCGAGGTAAAGGGTGCTTAAGGGCCCCCCACCCTAGGGGAAATCACAAAAAAGACTCTCACACCCGAACCCATTGGAATTTTTGGGAAAACTCAACTGATCTGGATTCAGGGGAGCGAACCCTTTCCAAACAAGGCCCCATTCGTCGAAATCGGAGCACTTCGCCAAAAAAGTGCAAAAAAATGCCAAGGGGTGGTACCCCTTTGCATTTTTAGCGATTTTGGTCAAATTCTGGAGCAGCCCTTTTTTGGATGGGAAATAGTTAGGGACTTCCTAGGGAGGCTGTAAATTAAATTTCACACCGGTCTGACCAGTATTTCCCGAGGTAAAGGGTGCTTAAGGGCCGCCCGTTGGGGAAATCACAAAAAAGGCCCTCACACCCGAACCCATTGGAATTTTTAGGAAAACTCAACTGATCTGGATTCAGGGGAGCGAACCCTTTCCAACGAGGCCCCATTCGTCGAAATCGGAGCACTTCGCCAAAAAAGTGCAAAAAAATGCCAAGGGGTACCCCTTTGCATTTTTAGCGATTTTGGTCAAATTCTGGAGCAGCCCTTTTTTGGATGGGAAATTGTCAGGGACTTCCTAGGGAGGCTGTAAATTAAATTTCACACCGGTCTGACCAGTATTTCCCGAGGTAAAGGGTGCTTAAGGGCCCCCCGTTGGGGAAATCACAAAAAAGGCCCTCACACCCGAACCCATTGGAATTTTTGGGAAAACTCAACTGATCTGGATTCAGGGGAGCGAACCCTTTCCAACGAGGCCCCATTCGTCGAAATCGGAGCACTTCACCAAAAAAGTGCAAAAAAATGCCAAGGGGTACCCCTTTGCATTTTTAGCGATTTTGGTCAAATTCTGGAGCAGCCCTTTTTTGGGTGGGAAATTGTTAGGGACTTCCTAGGGAGGCTGTAAATTAAATTTCACACCGGTCTGACCAGTATTTCCCGAGGTAAAGGGTGCTTAAGGGCCCCCCGTTGGGGAAATCACAAAAAAGGCCCTCACACCCGAACCCATTGGAATTTTTGGGAAAACTCAACTGATCTGGATTCAGGGGAGCGAACCCTTTCCAACGAGGCCCCATTCGTCGAAATCGGAGCACTTCACCAAAAAAGTGCAAAAAAAAGCCAAGGGGTACCCCTTTGCATTTTTAGCGATTTTGGTCAAATTCTGGAGCAGCCCTTTTTTGGGTGGGAAATTGTTAGGGACTTCCTAGGGAGGCTGTAAATTAAATTTCACACCGGTCTGACCAGTATTTCCCGAGGTAAAGGGTGCTTAAGGGCCCCCCGATGGGGAAATCACAAAAAAGGCCCTCACACCCGAACCCATTGGAATTTTTGGGAAAACTCAACTGATCTGGATTCAGGGGAGCGAACCCTTTCCAACGAGGCTGCATTCGTCGAAATCGGAGGACTTTGCCAAAAAAGTGCAAAAAAATGCCAAGGGGTACCCCTTTGCATTTTTAGCGATTTTGGTCAAATTCTGGAGCAGCCCTTTTTTGGATGGGAAATTGTTAGGGCTTCCTAGGGAGGCTGTAAATTAAATTTCACACCGGTCTGACCAGTATTTCCCGAGGTAAAGGGTGCTTAAGGGCCCCCGTTGGGGAAATCACAAAAAAGGCCCTCACACCCGAACCCATTGGAATTTTTGGGAAAACTCAACTGATCTGGATTCAGGGGAGCGAACCCTTTCCAACGAGGCTGCATTCGTCGAAATCGGAGCACTTTGCCAAAAAAGTGCAAAAAAATGCCAAGGGGTACCCCTTTGCATTTTTAGCGATTTTGGTCAAATTCTGGAGCAGCCCTTTTTTGGATGGGAAATTGTTAGGGCTTCCTAGGGAGGCTGTAAATTAAATTTCACACCGGTCTGACCAGTATTTCCCGAGGTAAAGGGTGCTTAAGGGCCCCCGTTGGGGAAATCACAAAAAAGGCCCTCACACCCGAACCCATTGGAATTTTTGGGAAAACTCAACTGATCTGGATTCAGGGCAGCGAACCCTTTCCAACGAGGCTGCATTCGTCGAAATCGGAGCACTTTGCCAAAAAAGTGCAAAAAAATGCCAAGGGGTACCCCTTTGCATTTTTAGCGATTTTGGTCAAATTCTGGAGCAGCCCTTTTTTGGATGGGAAATTGTTAGGGCTTCCTAGGGAGGCTGTAAATTAAATTTCACACCGGTCTGACCAGTATTTCCCGAGGTAAAGGGTGCTTAAGGGCCCCCCGTTGGGGAAATCACAAAAAAGGCCCTCACACCCGAACCCATTGGAATTTTTGGGAAAACTCAACTGATCTGGATTCAGGGGAGCGAACCCTTTCCAACGAGGCTGCATTCGTCGAAATCGGAGGACTTTGCCAAAAAAGTGCAAAAAAATGCCAAGGGGTACCCCTTTGCATTTTTAGCGATTTTGGTCAAATTCTGGAGCAGCCCTTTTTTGGATGGGAAATTGTTAGGGCCTTCCTAGGGAGGCTGTAAATTAAATTTCACACCGGTCTGACCAGTATTTCCCGAGGTAAAGGGTGCTTAAGGGCCCCCCGTTGGGGAAATCACAAAAAAGGCCCTCACACCCGAACCCATTGGAATTTTTGGGAAAACTCAACTGATCTGGATTCAGGGGAGCGAACCCTTTCCAACGAGGCTGCATTCGTCGAAATCGGAGGACTTTGCCAAAAAAGTGCAAAAAAATGCCAAGGGGTACCCCTTTGCATTTTTAGCGATTTTGGTCAAATTCTGGAGCAGCCCTTTTTTGGATGGGAAATTGTTAGGGCTTCCTAGGGAGGCTGTAAATTAAATTTCACACCGGTCTGACCAGTATTTCCCGAGGTAAAGGGTGCTTAAGGGCCCCCCGTTGGGGAAATCACAAAAAAGGCCCTCACACCCGAACCCATTGGAATTTTTGGGAAAACTCAACTGATCTGGATTCAGGGGAGCGAACCCTTTCCAACGAGGCTGCATTCGTCGAAATCGGAGCACTTTGCCAAAAAAGTGCAAAAAAATGCCAAGGGGTACCCCTTTGCATTTTTAGCGATTTTGGTCAAATTCTGGAGCAGCCCTTTTTTGGGTGGGAAATTGTTAGGGACTTCCTAGGGAGGCTGTAAATTAAATTTCACACCGGTCTGACCAGTATTTCCCGAGGTAAAGGGTGCTTAAGGGCCCCCCGTTGGGGAAATCACAAAAAAGGCCCTCACACCCGAACCCATTGGAATTTTTGGGAAAACTCAACTGATCTGGATTCAGGGGAGCGAACCCTTTCCAACGAGGCCCCATTCGTCGAAATCGGAGCACTTCACCAAAAAAGTGCAAAAAAAAGCCAAGGGGTACCCCTTTGCATTTTTAGCGATTTTGGTCAAATTCTGGAGCAGCCCTTTTTTGGGTGGGAAATTGTTAGGGACTTCCTAGGGAGGCTGTAAATTAAATTTCACACCGGTCTGACCAGTATTTCCCGAGGTAAAGGGTGCTTAAGGGCCCCCCGATGGGGAAATCACAAAAAAGGCCCTCACACCCGAACCCATTGGAATTTTTGGGAAAACTCAACTGATCTGGATTCAGGGGAGCGAACCCTTTCCAACGAGGCTGCATTCGTCGAAATCGGAGGACTTTGCCAAAAAAGTGCAAAAAAATGCCAAGGGGTACCCCTTTGCATTTTTAGCGATTTTGGTCAAATTCTGGAGCAGCCCTTTTTTGGATGGGAAATTGTTAGGGCTTCCTAGGGAGGCTGTAAATTAAATTTCACACCGGTCTGACCAGTATTTCCCGAGGTAAAGGGTGCTTAAGGGCCCCCGTTGGGGAAATCACAAAAAAGGCCCTCACACCCGAACCCATTGGAATTTTTGGGAAAACTCAACTGATCTGGATTCAGGGCAGCGAACCCTTTCCAACGAGGCTGCATTCGTCGAAATCGGAGCACTTTGCCAAAAAAGTGCAAAAAAATGCCAAGGGGTACCCCTTTGCATTTTTAGCGATTTTGGTCAAATTCTGGAGCAGCCCTTTTTTGGATGGGAAATTGTTAGGGCTTCCTAGGGAGGCTGTAAATTAAATTTCACACCGGTCTGACCAGTATTTCCCGAGGTAAAGGGTGCTTAAGGGCCCCCCGTTGGGGAAATCACAAAAAAGGCCCTCACACCCGAACCCATTGGAATTTTTGGGAAAACTCAACTGATCTGGATTCAGGGGAGCGAACCCTTTCCAACGAGGCTGCATTCGTCGAAATCGGAGGACTTTGCCAAAAAAGTGCAAAAAAATGCCAAGGGGTACCCCTTTGCATTTTTAGCGATTTTGGTCAAATTCTGGAGCAGCCCTTTTTTGGATGGGAAATTGTTAGGGCCTTCCTAGGGAGGCTGTAAATTAAATTTCACACCGGTCTGACCAGTATTTCCCGAGGTAAAGGGTGCTTAAGGGCCCCCCGTTGGGGAAATCACAAAAAAGGCCCTCACACCCGAACCCATTGGAATTTTTGGGAAAACTCAACTGATCTGGATTCAGGGGAGCGAACCCTTTCCAACGAGGCTGCATTCGTCGAAATCGGAGGACTTTGCCAAAAAAGTGCAAAAAAATGCCAAGGGGTACCCCTTTGCATTTTTAGCGATTTTGGTCAAATTCTGGAGCAGCCCTTTTTTGGATGGGAAATTGTTAGGGCTTCCTAGGGAGGCTGTAAATTAAATTTCACACCGGTCTGACCAGTATTTCCCGAGGTAAAGGGTGCTTAAGGGCCCCCCGTTGGGGAAATCACAAAAAAGGCCCTCACACCCGAACCCATTGGAATTTTTGGGAAAACTCAACTGATCTGGATTCAGGGGAGCGAACCCTTTCCAACGAGGCTGCATTCGTCGAAATCGGAGCACTTTGCCAAAAAAGTGCAAAAAAATGCCAAGGGGTACCCCTTTGCATTTTTAGCGATTTTGGTCAAATTCTGGAGCAGCCCTTTTTTGGATGGGAAATTGTTAGGGCTTCCTAGGGAGGCTGTAAATTAAATTTCACACCGGTCTGACCAGTATTTCCCGAGGTAAAGGGTGCTTAAGGGCCCCCCGTTGGGGAAATCACAAAAAAGGCCCTCACACCCGAACCCATTGGAATTTTTGGGAAAACTCAACTGATCTGGATTCAGGGGAGCGAACCCTTTCCAACGAGGCTGCATTCGTCGAAATCGGAGCACTTTGCCAAAAAAGTGCAAAAAAATGCCAAGGGGTACCCCTTTGCATTTTTAGCGATTTTGGTCAAATTCTGGAGCAGCCCTTTTTTGGGTGGGAAATTGTTAGGGACTTCCTAGGAAGGCTGTAAATTAAATTTCACACCGGTCTGACCAGTATTTCCCGAGGTAAAGGGTGCTTAAGGGCCCCCCGTTGGGGAAATCACAAACAAGGCCCTCACACCCGAACCCATTGGAATTTTTGGGAAAACTCAACTGATCTGGATTCAGGGGAGCGAACCCTTTCCAACGAGGCTGCATTCGTCGAAATCGGAGGACTTTGCCAAAAAAGTGCAAAAAAATGCCAAGGGGTACCCCTTTGCATTTTTAGCGATTTTGGTCAAATTCTGGAGCAGCCCTTTTTTGGATGGGAAATTGTTAGGGCTTCCTAGGGAGGCTGTAAATTAAATTTCACACCGGTCTGACCAGTATTTCCCGAGGTAAAGGGTGCTTAAGGGCCCCCTGTTGGGGAAATCACAAAAAAGGCCCTCACACCCGAACCCATTGGAATTTTTGGGAAAACTCAACTGATCTGGATTCAGGGGAGCGAACCCTTTCCAACGAGGCTGCATTCGTCGAAATCGGAGCACTTTGCCAAAAAAGTGCAAAAAAATGCCAAGGGGTACCCCTTTGCATTTTTAGCGATTTTGGTCAAATTCTGGAGCAGCCCTTTTTTGGATGGGAAATTGTTAGGGCCTTCCTAGGGAGGCTGTAAATTAAATTTCACACCGGTCTGACCAGTATTTCCCGAGGTAAAGTGTGCTTAAGGGCCCCCCGTTGGGGAAATCACAAAAAAGGCCCTCACACCCGAACCCATTGGAATTTTTGGGAAAACTCAACTGATCTGGATTCAGGGGAGCGAACCCTTTCCAACGAGGCCCCATTCGTCGAAATCGGAGCACTTTGCCAAAAAAGTGCAAAAAAATGCCAAGGGGTACCCCTTTGCATTTTTAGCGATTTTGGTCAAATTCTGGAGCAGCCCTTTTTTGGATGGGAAATTGTTAGGGCCTTCCTAGGGAGGCTGTAAATTAAATTTCACACCGGTCTGACCAGTATTTCCCGAGGTAAAGGGTGCTTAAGGGCCCCCCGTTGGGGAAATCACAAAAAAGGCCCTCACACCCGAACCCATTGGAATTTTTGGGAAAACTCAACTGATCTGGATTCAGGGGAGCGAACCCTTTCCAACGAGGCTGCATTCGTCGAAATCGGAGGACTTTGCCAAAAAAGTGCAAAAAAATGCCAAGGGGTACCCCTTTGCATTTTTAGCGATTTTGGTCAAATTCTGGAGCAGCCCTTTTTTTTGGTGGGAAATTGTTAGGGACTTCCTAGGGAGGCTGTAAATTAAATTTCACACCGGTCTGACCAGTATTTCCCGAGGTAAAGTGTGCTTAAGGGCCCCCCGTTGGGGAAATCACAAAAAAGGCCCTCACACCCGAACCCATTGGAATTTTTGGGAAAACTCAACTGATCTGGATTCAGGGGAGCGAACCCTTTCCAACGAGGCTGCATTCGTCGAAATCGGAGGACTTTGCCAAAAAAGTGCAAAAAAATGCCAAGGGGTACCCCTTTGCATTTTTAGCGATTTTGGTCAAATTCTGGAGCAGCCCTTTTTTTTGGTGGGAAATTGTTAGGGACTTCCTAGGGAGGCTGTAAATTAAATTTCACACCGGTCTGACCAGTATTTCCCGAGGTAAAGGGTGCTTAAGGGCCCCCCGTTGGGGAAATCACAAAAAAGGCCCTCACACCCGAACCCATTGGAATTTTTGGGAAAACTCAACTGATCTGGATTCAGGGGAGCGAACCCTTTCCAACGAGGCTGCATTCGTCGAAATCGGAGCACTTTGCCAAAAAAGTGCAAAAAAATGCCAAGGGGTACCCCTTTGCATTTTTAGCGATTTTGGTCAAATTCTGGAGCAGCCCTTTTTTGGGTGGGAAATTGTTAGGGACTTCCTAGGGAGGCTGTAAATTAAATTTCACACCGGTCTGACCAGTATTTCCCGAGGTAAAGGGTGCTTAAGGGCCCCCCGTTGGGGAAATCACAAAAAAGGCCCTCACACCCGAACCCATTGGAATTTTTGGGAAAACTCAACTGATCTGGATTCAGGGGAGCGAACCCTTTCCAACGAGGCTGCATTCGTCGAAATCGGAGGACTTTGCCAAAAAAGTGCAAAAAAATGCCAAGGGACCCCTTTGCATTTTTAGCGATTTTGGTCAAATTCTGGAGCAGCCCTTTTTTGGATGGGAAATTGTTAGGGCCTTCCTAGGGAGGCTGTAAATTAAATTTCACACCGGTCTGACCAGTATTTCCCGAGGTAAAGGGTGCTTAAGGGCCCCCCGTTGGGGAAATCACAAAAAAGGCCCTCACACCCGAACCCATTGGAATTTTTGGGAAAACTCAACTGATCTGGATTCAGGGGAGCGAACCCTTTCCAACGAGGCCCCATTCGTCGAAATCGGAGCACTTTGCCAAAAAAGTGCAAAAAAATGCCAAGGGGTACCCCTTTGCATTTTTAGCGATTTTGGTCAAATTCTGGAGCAGCCCTTTTTTGGATGGGAAATTGTTAGGGCCTTCCTAGGGAGGCTGTAAATTAAATTTCACACCGGTCTGACCAGTATTTCCCGAGGTAAAGGGTGCTTAAGGGCCCCCGTTGGGGAAATCACAAAAAAGGCCCTCACACCCGAACCCATTGGAATTTTTGGGAAAACTCAACTGATCTGGATTCAGGGGAGCGAACCCTCTCCAACGAGGCCCCATTCGTCGAAATCGGAGCACTTTGCCAAAAAAGTGCAAAAAAAATGCCAAGGTGTACCCCTTTGCATTTTTAGCGATTTTGGTCAAATTCTGGAGCAGCCCTTTTTTGGATGGGAAATTGTTAGGGCTTCCTAGGGAGGCTGTAAATTAAATTTCACACCGGTCTGACCAGTATTTCCCGAGGTAAAGGGTGCTTAAGGGCCCCCCGTTGGGGAAATCACAAAAAAGGCCCTCACACCCGAACCCATTGGAATTTTTGGGAAAACTCAACTGATCTGGATTCAGGGGAGCGAACCCTTTCCAACGAGGCTGCATTCGTCGAAATCGGAGCACTTTGCCAAAAAAGTGCAAAAAAATGCCAAGGGGTACCCCTTTGCATTTTTAGCGATTTTGGTCAAATTCTGGAGCAGCCCTTTTTTGGGTGGGAAATTGTTAGGGACTTCCTAGGGAGGCTGTAAATTAAATTTCACACCGGTCTGACCAGTATTTCCCGAGGTAAAGGGTGCTTAAGGGCCCCCCGTTGGGGAAATCACAAAAAAGGCCCTCACACCCGAACCCATTGGAATTTTTGGGAAAACTCAACTGATCTGGATTCAGGGGAGCGAACCCTTTCCAACGAGGCCCCATTCGTCGAAATCGGAGCACTTTGCCAAAAAAGTGCAAAAAAATGCCAAGGTGTACCCCTTTGCATTTTTAGCGATTTTGGTCAAATTCTGGAGCAGCCCTTTTTTGGATGGGAAATTGTTAGGGCTTCCTAGGGAGGCTGTAAATTAAATTTCACACCGGTCTGACCAGTATTTCCCGAGGTAAAGGGTGCTTAAGGGCCCCCCGTTGGGGAAATCACAAAAAAGGCCCTCACACCCGAACCCATTGGAATTTTTGGGAAAACTCAACTGATCTGGATTCAGGGGAGCGAACCCTTTCCAACGAGGCCCCATTCGTCGAAATCGGAGCACTTTGCCAAAAAAGTGCAAAAAAATGCCAAGGGGTACCCCTTTGCATTTTTAGCGATTTTGGTCAAATTCTGGAGCAGCCCTTTTTTGGGTGGGAAATTGTTAGGGACTTCCTAGGGAGGCTGTAAATTAAATTTCACACCGGTCTGACCAGTATTTCCCGAGGTAAAGGGTGCTTAAGGGCCCCCCGTTGGGGAAATCACAAAAAAGGCCCTCACACCCGAACCCATTGGAATTTTTGGGAAAACTCAACTGATCTGGATTCAGGGGAGCGAACCCTTTCCAACGAGGCTGCATTCGTCGAAATCGGAGCACTTTGCCAAAAAAGTGCAAAAAAATGCCAAGGTGTACTCCTTTGCATTTTTAGCGATTTTGGTCAAATTCTGGAGCAGCCCTTTTTTGGATGGGAAATTGTTAGGGCTTCCTAGGGAGGCTGTAAATTAAATTTCACACCGGTCTGACCAGTATTTCCCGAGGTAAAGGGTGCTTAAGGGCCCCCCGTTGGGGAAATCACAAAAAAGGCCCTCACACCCGAACCCATTGGAATTTTTGGGAAAACTCAACTGATCTGGATTCAGGGGAGCGAACCCTTTCCAACGAGGCTGCATTCGTCGAAATCGGAGGACTTTGCCAAAAAAGTGCAAAAAAATGCCAAGGGGTACCCCTTTGCATTTTTAGCGATTTTGGTCAAATTCTGGAGCAGCCCTTTTTTGGATGGGAAATTGTTAGGGCCTTCCTAGGGATTGGTCAAATTCTGGAGCAGCCCTTTTTTGGGTGGGAAATTGTTAGGGACTTCCTAGGGAGGCTGTAAATTAAATTTCACACCGGTCTGACCAGTATTTCCCGAGGTAAAGGGTGCTTAAGGGCCCCCCGTTGGGGAAATCACAAAAAAGGCCCTCACACCCGAACCCATTGGAATTTTTGGGAAAACTCAACTGATCTGGATTCAGGGGAGCGAACCCTTTCCAACGAGGCCCCATTCGTCGAAATCGGAGCACTTTGCCAAAAAAGTGCAAAAAAATACCAAGGGGTACCCCTTTGCATTTTTAGCGATTTTGGGTAAATTCTGGAGCAGCCCTTTTTTGGATGGGAAATTGTTAGATACCTCCTAGGGAGACTGTAAATTAAATTTCACACCGGTCTGACCAGTATTTCCCGAGGTAAAGGGTGCCCTCCGTTGGGGAAATCACAAAAAAAGCCCTCACACCCGAACCCATTGGAATTTTTGGGAAAACTCAACTGATCTGGATTCAGGGGAGCGAACCCTTTCCAACGAGGCCCCATTCGTCGAAATCGGAGCACTTTGCCAAAAAAGTGCAAAAAAATGCCAAGGGGTATCCCTTTGCATTTTTAGCGATTTTGGTCAAATTCTGGAGCAGCCCTTTTTTGGATGGGAAATTGTTAGATACCTCCTAGGGAGACTGTAAATTAAATTTCACACCGGTCTGACCAGTATTTCCCGAGGTAAAGGGTGCTTAAGGGCCCCCCGTTGGGGAAATCACAAAAAAGGCCCTCACACCCGAACCCATTGGAATTTTTGGGAAAACTCAACTGATCTGGATTCAGGGGAGCGAACCCTTTCCAACGAGGCCCCATTCGTCGAAATCGGAGCACTTCGCCAAAAAAGTGCAAAAAAATGCCAAGGGGTACCCCTTTGCATTTTTAGCGATTTTGGTCAAATTCTGGAGCAGCCCTTTTTTGGATGGGAAATTGTTAGGGCCTTCCTAGGGAGGCTGTAAATTAAATTTCACACCGGTCTGACCAGTATTTCCCGAGGTAAAGGGTGCTTAAGGGCCCCCCGTTGGGGAAATCACAAAAAAGGCCCTCACACCCGAACCCATTGGAATTTTTGGGAAAACTCAACTGATCTGGATTCAGGGGAGCGAACCCTTTCCAACGAGGCCCCATTCGTCGAAATCGGAGCACTTTGCCAAAAAAGTGCAAAAAAATACCAAGGGGTACCCCTTTGCATTTTTAGCGATTTTGGGTAAATTCTGGAGCAGCCCTTTTTTGGATGGGAAATTGTTAGATACCTCCTAGGGAGACTGTAAATTAAATTTCACACCGGTCTGACCAGTATTTCCCGAGGTAAAGGGTGCCCTCCGTTGGGGAAATCACAAAAAAAGCCCTCACACCCGAACCCATTGGAATTTTTGGGAAAACTCAACTGATCTGGATTCAGGGGAGCGAACCCTTTCCAACGAGGCCCCATTCGTCGAAATCGGAGCACTTTGCCAAAAAAGTGCAAAAAAATGCCAAGGGGTATCCCTTTGCATTTTTAGCGATTTTGGTCAAATTCTGGAGCAGCCCTTTTTTGGATGGGAAATTGTTAGATACCTCCTAGGGAGACTGTAAATTAAATTTCACACCGGTCTGACCAGTATTTCCCGAGGTAAAGGGTGCTTAAGGGCCCCCCGTTGGGGAAATCACAAAAAAGGCCCTCACACCCGAACCCATTGGAATTTTTGGGAAAACTCAACTGATCTGGATTCAGGGGAGCGAACCCTTTCCAACGAGGCCCCATTCGTCGAAATCGGAGCACTTCGCCAAAAAAGTGCAAAAAAATGCCAAGGGGTACCCCTTTGCATTTTTAGCGATTTTGGTCAAATTCTGGAGCAGCCCTTTTTTGGATGGGAAATTGTTAGGGCCTTCCTAGGGAGGCTGTAAATTAAATTTCACACCGGTCTGACCAGTATTTCCCGAGGTAAAGGGTGCTTAAGGGCCCCCCGTTGGGGAAATCACAAAAAAGGCCCTCACACCCGAACCCATTGGAATTTTTGGGAAAACTCAACTGATCTGGATTCAGGGGAGCGAACCCTTTCCAACGAGGCCCCATTCGTCGAAATCGGAGCACTTTGCCAAAAAAGTGCAAAAAAATGCCAAGGGGTACCCCTTTGCATTTTTAGCGATTTTGGTCAAATTCTGGAGCAGCCCTTTTTTGGATGGGA
This sequence comes from Thereva nobilitata, assembly GCA_963855945.1. Taxonomy (NCBI): domain Eukaryota; kingdom Metazoa; phylum Arthropoda; class Insecta; order Diptera; family Therevidae; genus Thereva; species Thereva nobilitata. The sequence goes on along the minus strand of OY979698.1, from coordinate 106,244,783 downwards.
AATAGTTAGGGACTTCCTAGGGAGGCTGTAAATTAAATTTCACACCGGTCTGACCAGTATTTCCCGAGGTAAAGGGTGCTTAAGGGCCCCCGTTGGGGAAATCACAAAAAAAGCCCTCACACCCGAACCCATTGGAATTTTGGGGAAAACTCAACTGATCTGGATTCAGGGGAGCGAACCCTTTCCAACGAGGCTGCATTCGTCGAAATCGGAGGACTTTGCCAAAAAAGTGCAAAAAAATGCCAAGGGGTACCCCTTTGCATTTTTAGCGATTTTGGTCAAATTCTGGAGCAGCCCTTTTTTGGATGGGAAATTGTTAGGGACTTCCTAGGGAGGCTGTAAATTAAATTTCACACCGGTCTGACCAGTATTTCCCGAGGTAAAGGGTGCTTAAGGGCCCCCCGTTGGCGAAATCACAAAAAAGGCCCTCACACCCGAACCCATTGGAATTTTTGGGAAAACTCAACTGATCTGGATTCAGGGGAGCGAACCCTTTCCAACGAGGCCCCATTCGTCGAAATCGGAGCACTTTGCCAAAAAAGTGCAAAAAAATGCCAAGGGGTACCCTTTGCATTTTTAGCGATTTTGGTCAAATTCTGGAGCAGCCCTTTTTTGGATGGGAAATTGTTAGGGACTTCCTAGGGAGGCTGTAAATTAAATTTCACACCGGTCTGACCAGTATTTCCCGAGGTAAAGGGTGCTTAAGGGCCCCCCGTTGGGGAAATCACAAAAAAGGCCCTCACACCCGAACCCATTGGAATTTTTGGGAAAACTCAACTGATCTGGATTCAGGGGAGCGAACCCTTTCCAACGAGGCCCCATTCGTCGAAATCGGAGCACTTTGCCAAAAAAGTGCAAAAAAATGCCAAGGGGTACCCTTTGCATTTTTAGCGATTTTGGTCAAATTCTGGAGCAGCCCTTTTTTGGATGGGAAATTGTTAGGGACTTCCTAGGGAGGCTGTAAATTAAATTTCACACCGGTCTGACCAGTATTTCCCGAGGTAAAGGGTGCTTAAGGGCCCCCCGTTGGGGAAATCACAAAAAAGGCCCTCACACCCGAACCCATTGGAATTTTTGGGAAAACTCAACTGATCTGGATTCAGGGGAGCGAACCCTTTCCAACGAGGCCCCATTCGTCGAAATCGGAGCACTTTGCCAAAAAAGTGCAAAAAAATGCCAAGGGGTACCCCTTTGCATTTTTACCGATTTTGGGTAAATTCTGGAGCAGCCCTTTTTTGGATGGGAAATTTTTAGGGACTTCCTAGGGAGGCTGTAAATTAAATTTCACACCGGTCTGACCAGTATTTCCCGAGGTAAAGGGTGCTTAAGGGCCCCCCGTTGGGGAAATCACAAAAAAGGCCCTCACACCCGAACCCATTGGAATTTTTGGGAATACTCAACTGCTCTGGATTCAGGGGAGCGAACCCTTTCCCACGAGGCCTCATTCGTCGAAATCGGAGCACTTTGCCAAAAAAGTGCAAAAAAATTCCAAGGGGTACCCCTTTGCATTTTTAGCGATTTTGGTCAAATTCTGGAGCAGCCCTTTTTTGGATGGGAAATTGTTAGGGACTTCCTAGGGAGGCTGTAAATTAAATTTCACACCGGTCTGACCAGTATTTCCCGAGGTAAAGGGTGCTTAAGGGCCCCCCGTTGGGGAAATCACAAAAAAGGCCCTCACACCCGAACCCATTGGAATTTTTGGGAAAACTCAACTGATCTGGATTCAGGGGAGCGAACCCTTTCCAACGAGGCCCCATTCGTCGAAATCGGAGCACTTTGCCAAAAAAGTGCAAAAAAATGCCAAGGGGTACCCCTTTGCATTTTTAGCGATTTTGGTCAAATTCTGGAGCAGCCCTTTTTTGGATGGGAAATTGTTAGGGACTTCCTAGGGAGGCTGTAAATTAAATTTCACACCGGTCTGACCAGTATTTCCCGAGGTAAAGGGTGCTTAAGGGCCCCCCGTTGGGGAAATCACAAAAAAAGCCCTCACACCCGAACCCATTGGAATTTTTGGGAAAACTCAACTGATCTGGATTCAGGGGAGCGAACCCTTTCCAACGAGGCCCCATTCGTCGAAATCGGAGCACTTTGCCAAAAAAGTGCAAAAAAATGCCAAGGGGTACCCCTTTGCATTTTTAGCGATTTTGGTCAAATTCTGGAGCAGCCCTTTTTTGGATGGGAAATTGTTAGGGACTTCCTAGGGAGGCTGTAAATTAAATTTCACACCGGTCTGACCAGTATTTCCCGAGGTAAAGGGTGCTTAAGGGCCCCCCGTTGGGGAAATCACAAAAAAGGCCCTCACACCCGAACCCATTGGAATTTTTGGGAAAACTCAACTGATCTGGATTCAGGGGAGCGAACCCTTTCCAACGAGGCCCCATTCGTCGAAATCGGAGCACTTTGCCAAAAAAGTGCAAAAAAATGCCAAGGGACCCCTTTGCATTTTTACCGATTTTGGGTAAATTCTGGAGCGGCCCTTTTTTGGATGGGAAATTGTTAGATACCTCCTAGGGAGACTGTAAATTAAATTTCACACCGGTCTGACCAGTAGTTCCCGAGGTAAAGGGTGCTTAAGGGCCCCCCGTTGGGGAAATCACAAAAAAGGCCCTCACACCCGAACCCATTGGAATTTTTGGGAAAACTCAACTGATCTGGATTCAGGGGAGCGAACCCTTTCCAACGAGGCCCCATTCGTCGAAATCGGAGCACTTCGCCAAAAAAGTGCAAAAAAATGCCAAGGGGTACCCCTTTGCATTTTTAGCGATTTTGGTCAAATTCTGGAGCAGCCCTTTTTTGGATGGGAAATTGTTAGGGACTTCCTAGGGAGGCTGTAAATTAAATTTCACACCGGTCTGACCAGTATTTCCCGAGGTAAAGGGTGCTTAAGGGCCCCCCGTTGGGGAAATCACAAAAAAGGCCCTCACACCCGAACCCATTGGAATTTTTGGGAAAACTCAACTGATCTGGATTCAGTGGAGCGAACCCTTTCCAACGAGGCCCCATTCGTCGAAATCGGAGCACTTTGCCAAAAAAGTGCAAAAAAATGCCAAGGGGTACCCCTTTGCATTTTTACCGATTTTGGGTAAATTCTGGAGCGGCCCTTTTTTGGATGGGAAATTGTTAGATACCTCCTAGGGAGACTGTAAATTAAATTTCACACCGGTCTGACCAGTAGTTCCCGAGGTAAAGGGTGCTTAAGGGCCCCCCGTTGGGGAAATCACAAAAAAGGCCCTCACACCCGAACCCATTGGAATTTTTGGGAAAACTCAACTGATCTGGATTCAGGGGAGCGAACCCTTTCCAACGAGGCCCCATTCGTCGAAATCGGAGCACTTTGCCAAAAAAGTGCAAAAAAATGCCAAGGGGTACCCCTTTGCATTTTTACCGATTTTGGTTAAATTCTGGAGCAGCCCTTTTTTGGATGGGAAATTGTTAGATACCTCCTAGGGAGACTGTAAATTAAATTTCACACCGGTCTGACCAGTATTTCCCGAGGTAAAGGGTGCTTAAGGGCCCCCCGTTGGGGAAATCACAAAAAAGGCCCTCACACCCGAACCCATTGGAATTTTTGGGAAAACTCAACTGATCTGGATTCAGGGGAGCGAACCCTTTCCAACGAGGCCCCATTCGTCTAAATCGGAGCACTTTGCCAAAAAAGTGCAAAAAAATGCCAAGGGGTACCCCTTTGCATTTTTACCGATTTTGGGTAAATTCTGGAGCGGCCCTTTTTTGGATGGGAAATTGTTAGATACCTCCTAGGGAGACTGTAAATTAAATTTCACACCGGTCTGACCAGTAGTTCCCGAGGTAAAGGGTGCTTAAGGGCCCCCCGTTGGGGAAATCACAAAAAAGGCCCTCACACCCGAACCCATTGGAATTTTTGGGAAAACTCAACTGATCTGAATTCAGGGGAGCGAACCCTTTCCAACGAGGCCCCATTCGTCGAAATCGGAGCACTTTGCCAAAAAAATGCCAAGGGGTACCCTTTGCATTTTTAGCGATTTTGGTCAAATTCTGGAGCAGCCCTTTTTTGGATGGGAAATTGTTAGGGACTTCCTAGGGAGGCTGTAAATTAAATTTCACACCGGTCTGACCAGTATTTCCCGAGGTAAAGGGTGCTTAAGGGCCCCCCGTTGGGGAAATCACAAAAAAGGCCCTCACACCCGAACCCATTGGAATTTTTGGGAAAACTCAACTGATCTGGATTCAGGGGAGCGAACCCTTTCCAACGAGGCCCCATTCGTCGAAATCGGAGCACTTTGCCAAAAAAGTGCAAAAAAATGCCAAGGGGTACCCCTTTGCATTTTTAGCGATTTTGGTCAAATTCTGGAGCAGCCCTTTTTTGGATGGGAAATTGTTAGGGACTTCCTAGGGAGGCTGTAAATTAAATTTCACACCGGTCTGACCAGTATTTCCCGAGGTAAAGGGTGCTTAAGGGCCCCCCGTTGGGGAAATCACAAAAAAGGCCCTCACACCCGAACCCATTGGAATTTTTGGGAAAACTCAACTGATCTGGATTCAGGGGAGCGAACCCTTTCCAACGAGGCCCCATTCGTCGAAATCGGAGCACTTTGCCAAAAAAGTGCAAAAAAATGCCAAGGGTACCCCTTTGCATTTTTAGCGATTTTGGTCAAATTCTGGAGCAGCCCTTTTTTGGATGGGAAATTGTTAGGGACTTCCTAGGGAGGCTGTAAATTAAATTTCACACCGGTCTGACCAGTATTTCCCGAGGTAAAGGGTGCTTAAGGGCCCCCCGTTGGGGAAATCACAAAAAAGGCCCTCACACCCGAACCCATTGGAATTTTTGGGAAAACTCAACTGATCTGGATTCAGGGGAGCGAACCCTTTCCAACGAGGCCCCATTCGTCGAAATCGGAGCACTTTGCCAAAAAAGTGCAAAAAAATGCCAAGGGTACCCCTTTGCATTTTTAGCGATTTTGGGTAAATTCTGGAGCAGCCCTTTTTTGGATGGAAAATTGTTAGGGACTTCCTAGGGAGGCTGTAAATTAAATTTCACACCGGTCTGACCAGTATTTCCCGAGGTAAAGGGTGCTTAAGGGCCCCCCGTTGGGGAAATCACAAAAAAGGCCCTCACACCCGAACCCATTGGAATTTTTGGGAAAACTCAACTGATCTGGATTCAGGGGAGCGAACCCTTTCCAACGAGGCCCCATTCGTCGAAATCGGAGCACTTTGCCAAAAAAGTGCAAAAAAATGCCAAGGGGTACCCCTTTGCATTTTTAGCGATTTTGGTCAAATTCTGGAGCAGCCCTTTTTTGGATGGGAAATTGTTAGGGACTTCCTAGGGAGGCTGTAAATTAAATTTCACACCGGTCTGACCAGTATTTCCCGAGGTAAAGGGTGCTTAAGGGCCCCCCGTTGGGGAAATCACAAAAAAGGCCCTCACACCCGAACCCATTGGAATTTTTGGGAAAACTCAACTGATCTGGATTCAGGGGAGCGAACCCTTTCCAACGAGGCCCCATTCGTCGAAATCGGAGCACTTTGCCAAAAAAGTGCAAAAAAAATGCCAAGGGGTACCCCTTTGCATTTTTAGCGATTTTGGTCAAATTCTGGAGCAGCCCTTTTTTGGATGGGAAATTGTTAGGGACTTCCTAGGGAGGCTGTAAATTAAATTTCACACCGGTCTGACCAGTATTTCCCGAGGTAAAGGGTGCTTAAGGGCCCCCCGTTGGGGAAATCACAAAAAAGGCCCTCACACCCGAACCCATTGGAATTTTTGGGAAAACTCAACTGATCTGGATTCAGGGGAGCGAACCCTTTCCAACGAGGCCCCATTCGTCGAAATCGGAGCACTTTGCCAAAAAAGTGCAAAAAAAATGCCAAGGGGTACCCCTTTGCATTTTTAGCGATTTTGGGTAAATTCTGGAGCAGCCCTTTTTTGGATGGGAAATTGTTAGGGACTTCCTAGGGAGGCTGTAAATTAAATTTCACACCGGTCTGACCAGTATTTCCCGAGGTAAAGGGTGCTTAAGGGCCCCCCGTTGGGGAAATCACAAAAAAGGCCCTCACACCCGAACCCATTGGAATTTTTGGGAAAACTCAACTGATCTGGATTCAGGGGAGCGAACCCTTTCCAACGAGGCCCCATTCGTCGAAATCGGAGCACTTTGCCAAAAAAGTGCAAAAAAAATGCCAAGGGGTACCCCTTTGCATTTTTAGCGATTTTGGTCAAATTCTGGAGCAGCCCTTTTTTGGATGGGAAATTGTTAGGGACTTCCTAGGGAGGCTGTAAATTAAATTTCACACCGGTCTGACCAGTATTTCCCGAGGTAAAGGGTGCTTAAGGGCCCCCCGTTGGGGAAATCACAAAAAAGGCCCTCACACCCGAACCCATTGGAATTTTTGGGAAAACTCAACTGATCTGGATTCAGGGGAGCGAACCCTTTCCAACGAGGCCCCATTCGTCGAAATCGGAGCACTTTGCCAAAAAAGTGCAAAAAAATGCCAAGGGGTACCCCTTTGCATTTTTAGCGATTTTGGTCAAATTCTGGAGCAGCCCTTTTTTGGATGGGAAATTGTTAGGGACTTCCTAGGGAGGCTGTAAATTAAATTTCACACCGGTCTGACCAGTATTTCCCGAGGTAAAAGGTGCTTAAGGGCCCCCCTTGAGGAAATCACAAAAAAGGCCCTCACACCCGAACCCATTGGAATTTTTGGGAAAACTCAACTGATCTGGATTCAGGGGAGCGAACCCTTTCCAACGAGGCCCCATTCGTCGAAATCGGAGCACTTTGCCAAAAAAGTGCAAAAAAATGCCAAGGGGTCCCCTTTGCATTTTTAGCGATTTTGGTCAAATTCTGGAGCAGCCCTTTTTTGGATGGGAAATTGTTAGGGACTTCCTAGGGAGGCTGTAAATTAAATTTCACACCGGTCTGACCAGTATTTTCCGAGGTAAAGGGTGCTTAAGGGCCCCCCGTTGGGGAAATCACAAAAAAGGCCCTCACACCCGAACCCATTGGAATTTTTGGGAAAACTCAACTGATCTGGATTCAGGGGAGCGAACCCTTTCCAACGAGGCCCCATTCGTCGAAATCGGAGCACTTTGCCAAAAAAGTGCAAAAAAATGCCAAGGGGTACCCCTTTGCATTTTTAGCGATTTTGGTCAAATTCTGGAGCAGCCCTTTTTTGGATGGGAAATTGTTAGGGACTTCCTAGGGAGGCTGTAAATTAAATTTCACACCGGTCTGACCAGTATTTTCCGAGGTAAAGGGTGCTTAAGGGCCCCCCGTTGGGAAATCACAAAAAAGGCCCTCACACCCGAACCCATTGGAATTTTTGGGAAAACTCAACTGATCTGGATTAAGGGGAGCGAACCCTTTCCAACGAGGCCCCATTCGTCGAAATCGGAGCACTTTGCCAAAAAAGTGCAAAAAAATGCCAAGGGGTACCCCTTTGCATTTTTAGCGATTTTGGTCAAATTCTGGAGCAGCCCTTTTTTGGATGGGAAATTGTTAGGGACTTCCTAGGGAGGCTGTAAATTAAATTTCACACCGGTCTGACCAGTATTTTCCGAGGTAAAGGGTGCTTAAGGGCCCCCCTTGAGGAAATCACAAAAAAGGCCCTCACACCCGAACCCATTGGAATTTTTGGGAAAACTCAACTGATCTGGATTCAGGGGAGCGAACCCTTTCCAACGAGGCCTCATTCGTCGAAATCGGAACACTTTGCCAAAAAAGTGCAAAAAAATGCCAAGGGGTACCCCTTTGCATTTTTAGCGATTTTGGTCAAATTCTGGAGCAGCCCTTTTTTGGATGGGAAATTGTTAGGGACTTCCTAGGGAGGCTGTAAATTAAATTTCACACCGGTCTGACCAGTATTTTCCGAGGTAAAGGGTGCTTAAGGGCCCCCCGTTGGGAAATCACAAAAAAGGCCCTCACACCCGAACCCATTGGAATTTTTGGGAAAACTCAACTGATCTGGATTCAGGGGAGCGAAAAAAATGCCAAGGGTACCCCTTTGCATTTTTAGCGTTTTTGGTCAAATTCTGGAGCTGCCCTTTTTTGGATGGGAAATTGTTAGGGACTTCCTAGGGAGGCTGTAAATTAAATTTCACACCGGTCTGACCAGTATTTCCCGAGGTAAAGGGTGCTTAAGGGCCCCCCGTTGGGGAAATCACAACAAAGGCCCTCACACCCGTACCCATTGGAATTTTTGGGAAAACTCAACTGATCTGGATTCAGGGGAGCGAACCCTTTCCAACGAGGCCCCATTCGTCGAAATCGGAGCACTTTGCCAAAAAAGTGCAAAAAAATGCCAAGGGTTTGCATTTTTAGCGATTTTGGTCAAATTCTGGAGCAGCCCTTTTTTGGATGGGAAATTGTTAGGGACTTCCTAGGGAGGCTGTAAATTAAATTTCACACTGGTCTGACCAGTATTTCCCGAGGTAAAGGGTGCTTAAGGGCCCCCCGTTGGGGAAATCACAAAAAAGGCCCTCACACCCGAACCCATTGGAATTTTTGGGAAAACTCAACTGATCTGGATTCAGGGGAGCGAACCCTTTCCAACGAGGCCTCATTCGTCGAAATCGGAGCACTTTGCCAAAAAAGTGCAAAAAAATGCCAAGGGGTACCCCTTTGCATTTTTACCGATTTTGGTCAAATTCTGGAGCAGCCCTTTTTTGGATGGGAAATTGTTAGGGACTTCCTAGGGAGGCTGTAAATTAAATTTCACACCGGTCTGACCAGTATTTCCCGAGGTAAAGGGTGCTTAAGGGCCCCCCGTTGGGGAAATCACAAAAAAGGCCCTCACACCCGAACCCATTGGAATTTTTGGGAAAACTCAACTGATCTGGATTCAGGGGAGAGAACCCTTTCCAACGAGGCCCCATTCGTTGAAATCGGAGCACTTCGCCAAAAAAGTGCAAAAAAATGCCAAGGGGTACCCCCTTGCATTTTTAGCGATTTTGGTCAAATTCTGGAGCAGCCCTTTTTTGGATGGGAAATTGTTAGGGCCTTCCTAGGGAGGCTGTAAATTAAATTTCACACCGGTCTGACCAGTATTTCCCGAGGTAAAGGGTGCTTAAGGGCCCCCCGTTGGGGAAATCACAAAAAAGGCCCTCACACCCGAACCCATTGGAATTTTTGGGAAAACTCAACTGATCTGGATTCAGGGGAGCGAACCCTTTCCAACGAGGCCCCATTCGTCGAAATCGGAGCACTTCGCCAAAAAAGTGCAAAAAAATGCCAAGGGGTACCCCTTTGCATTTTTAGCGATTTTGGTCAAATTCTGTAGCAGCCCTTTTTTGGATGGGAAATTGTTAGGGACTTCCTAGGGAGGCTGTAAATTAAATTTCACACCGATCTGACCAGTATTTCCCGAGGTAAAGGGTGCTTAAGGGCCCCCGGTTGGGGAAATCACAAAAAAGGCCCTCACACCCGAACCCATTGGAATTTTTGGGAAAACTCAACTGATCTGGATTCAGGGGAGCGAACCTTTTCCAACGAGGCCCCATTCGTCGAAATCGGAGCACTTTGCCAAAAAAGTGCAAAAAAATGCCAAGGGGTACCCCTTTGCATTTTTAGCGATTTTGGTCAAATTCTGGAGCAGCCCTTTTCTGGATGGGAAATTGTTAGGGACTTCCTAGGGAGGCTGTAAATTAAATTTCACACCGGTCTGACCAGTATTTCCCGAGGTAAAGGGTGCTTAAGGGCCCCCCGTTGGGGAAATCACAAAAAAGGCCCTCACACCCGAACCCATTGGAATTTTTGGGAAAACTCAACTGATCTGGATTCAGGGGAGCGAACCTTTTCCAACGAGGCCCCATTCGTCGAAATCGGAGCACTTTGCCAAAAAAGTGCAAAAAAATGCCAAGGGGTACCCCTTTGCATTTTTAGCGATTTTGGTCAAATTCTGTAGCAGCCCTTTTTTGGATGGGAAATTGTTAGGGACTTCCTAGGGAGGCTGTAAATTAAATTTCACACCGGTCTGACCAGTATTTCCCGAGGTAAAGGGTGCTTAAGGGCCCCCCGTTGGGGAAATCACAAAAAAGGCCCTCACACCCGAACCCATTGGAATTTTTGGGAAAACTCAACTGATCTGGATTCAGGGGAGCGAACCCTTTCCAACGAGGCCCCATTCGTCGAAATCGGAGCACTTTGCCAAAAAAGTGCAAAAAAATGCCAAGGGGTACCCCTTTGCATTTTTAGCGATTTTGGTCAAATTCTGGAGCAGCCCTTTTTTGGATGGGAAATTGTTAGGGACTTCCTAGGGAGGCTGTAAATTAAATTTCACACCGGTCTGACCAGTATTTCCCGAGGTAAAGGGTGCTTAAGGGCCCCCCGTTGGGGAAATCACAAGAAAGGCCCTCACACCCGAACCCATTGGAATTTTTGGGAAAACTCAACTGATCTGGATTCAGAGGAGCGAACCCTTTAAAAACGAGGCCCCATTCGTCGAAATCGGAGCACTTTGCCAAAAAAGTGCAAAAAAATGCCAAGGGGTACCCCTTTGCATTTTTAGCGATTTTGGTCAAATTCTGGAGCAGCCCTTTTTTGGATGGGAAATTGTTAGGGACTTCCTAGGGAGGCTGTAAATTAAATTTCACACCGGTCTGACCAGTATTTCCCGAGGTAAAGGGTGCTTAAGGGACCCCCGTTGGGGAAATCACAAGAAAGGCCCTCACACCCGAACCCATTGGAATTTTTGGGAAAACTCAACTGATCTGGATTCAGGGGAGCGAACCCTTTCCAACGAGGCCCCATTCGTCGAAATCGGAGCACTTTGCCAAAAAAGTGCAAAAAAATGCCAAGGGGTACCCCTTTGCATTTTTAGCGATTTTGGTCAAATTCTGGAGCAGCCCTTTTTTGGATGGGAAATTGTTAGGAACTTCCTAGGGAGGCTGTAAATTAAATTTCACACCGGTCTGACCAGTATTTCCCGAGGTAAAGGGTGCTTAAGGGCCCCCTGTTGGGGAAATCACAAGAAAGGCCCTCACACCCGAACCCATTGGAATTTTTGGGAAAACTCAACTGATCTGGATTCAGGGGAGCGAACCCTTTCCAACGAGGCCCCATTCGTCGAAATCGGAGCACTTTGCCAAAAAAGTGCAAAAAAATGCCAAGGGGTACCCCTTTGCATTTTTAGCGATTTTGGTCAAATTCTGGAGCAGCCCTTTTTTGGATGGGAAATTGTTAGGGACTTCCTAGGGAGGCTGTAAATTAAATTTCACACCGGTCTGACCAGTATTTCCCGAGGTAAAGGGTGCTTAAGGGCCCCCTGTTGGGGAAATCACAAGAAAGGCCCTCACACCCGAACCCATTGGAATTTTTGGGAAAACTCAACTGATCTGGATTCAGGGGAGCGAACCCTTTCCAACGAGGCCCCATTCGTCGAAATCGGAGCACTTTGCCAAAAAAGTGCAAAAAAATGCCAAGGGTACCCCTTTGCATTTTTAGCGATTTTGGTCAAATTCTGGAGCAGCCCTTTTTTGGATGGGAAATTGTTAGGGACTTCCTAGGGAGGCTGTAAATTAAATTTCACACCGGTCTGACCAGTATTTCCCGAGGTAAAGGGTGCTTAAGGGCCCCCGTTGGGGAAATCACAAGAAAGGCCCTCACACCAGAACCCATTGGAATTTTTGGGAAAACTCAACTGATCTGGATTCAGGGGAGCGAACCCTTTCCAACGAGGCCCCATTCGTCGAAATCGGAGCACTTTGCCAAAAAAGTGCAAAAAAATGCCAAGGGGTACCTCTTTGCATTTTTAGCGATTTTGGTCAAATTCTGGAGCAGCCCTTTTTTGGATGGGAAATTGTTAGGGACTTCCTAGGGAGGCTGTAAATTAAATTTCACACCGGTCTGACCAGTATTTCCCGAGGTAAAGGGTGCTTAAGGGCCCCTCGTTGGGGAAATCACAAGAAAGGCCCTCACACCAGAACCCATTGGAATTTTTGGGAAAACTCAACTGATCTGGATTCAGGGGAGCGAACCCTTTCCAACGAGGCCCCATTCGTCGAAATCGGAGCACTTTGCCAAAAAAGTGCAAAAAAATGCCAAGGGGTACCTCTTTGCATTTTTAGCGATTTTGGTCAAATTCTGGAGCAGCCCTTTTTTGGATGGGAAATTGTTAGGGACTTCCTAGGGAGGCTGTAAATTAAATTTCACACCGGTCTGACCAGTATTTCCCGAGGTAAAGGGTGCTTAAGGGCCCCCCGTTGGGGAAATCACAAGAAAGGCCCTCACACCCGAACCCATTGGAATTTTTGGGAAAACTCAACTGATCTGGATTCAGGGGAGCGAACCCTTTCCAACGAGGCCCCATTCGTCGAAATCGGAGCACTTTGCCAAAAAAGTGCAAAAAAATGCCAAGGGGTACCCCTTTGCATTTTTAGCGATTTTGGTCAAATTCTGGAGCAGCCCTTTTTTGGATGGGAAATTGTTAGGGACTTCCTAGGGAGGCTGTAAATTAAATTTCACACCGGTCTGACCAGTATTTCCCGAGGTAAAGGGTGCTTAAGGGCCCCCCGTTGGGGAAATCACAAGAAAGGCCCTCACACCCGAACCCATTGGAATTTTTGGGAAAACTCAACTGATCTGGATTCAGGGGAGCGAACCCTTTCCAACGAGGCCCCATTCGTCGAAATCGGAGCACTTTGCCAAAAAAGTGCAAAAAAATGCCAAGGGGTACCCCTTTGCATTTTTAGCGATTTTGGTCAAATTCTGGAGCAGCCCTTTTTTGGATGGGAAATTGTTAGGGACTTCCTAGGGAGGCTGTAAATTAAATTTCACACCGGTCTGACCAGTATTTCCCGAGGTAAAGGGTGCTTAAGGGCCCCCCGTTGGGGAAATCACAAGAAAGGCCCTCACACCCGAACCCATTGGAATTTTTGGGAAAACTCAAGTGATCTGGATTCAGGGGAGCGAACCCTTTAAAAACGAGGCCCCATTCGTCGAAATCGGAGCACTTTGCCAAAAAAGTGCAAAAAAATGCCAAGGGGTACCCCTTTGCATTTTTAGCGATTTTGGTCAAATTCTGGAGCAGCCCTTTTTTGGATGGGAAATTGTTAGGGACTTCCTAGGGAGGCTGTAAATTAAATTTCACACCGGTCTGACCAGTATTTCCCGAGGTAAAGGGTGCTTAAGGGCCCCGGTGGGGAAATCACAAGAAAGGCCCTCACACCCGAACCCATTGGAATTTTTGGGAAAACTCAACTGATCTGGATTCAGGGGAGCGAACCCTTTCCAACGAGGCCCCATTCGTCGAAATCGGAGCACTTTGCCAAAAAAGTGCAAAAAAATGCCAAGGGGTACCCCTTTGCATTTTTAGCGATTTTGGTCAAATTCTGGAGCAGCCCTTTTTTGGATGGGAAATTGTTAGGAACTTCCTAGGGAGGCTGTAAATTAAATTTCACACCGGTCTGACCAGTATTTCCCGAGGTAAAGGGTGCTTAAGGGCCCCCCGTTGGGGAAATCACAAAAAAGGCCCTCACACCCGAACCCATTGGAATTTTTGGGAAAACTCAACTGATCTGGATTCAGGGGAGCGAACCCTTTCCAACGAAGCCCCATTCGTCGAAATCGGAGCACTTTGCCAAAAAAGTGCAAAAAAATGCCAAGGGGTACCCCTTTGCATTTTTAGCGATTTTGGTCAAATTCTGGAGCAGCCCTTTTTTGGATGGGAAATTGTTAGGGACTTCCTAGGGAGGCTGTAAATTAAATTTCACACCGGTCTGACCAGTATTTCCCGAGGTAAAGGGTGCTTAAGGGCCCCCCGTTGGGGAAATCACAAAAAAGGCCCTCACACCCGAACCCATTGGAATTTTTGGGAAAACTCAACTGATCTGGATTCAGGGGAGCGAACCCTTTCCAACGAGGCCCCATTCGTCGAAATCGGAGCACTTCGCCAAAAAAGTGCAAAAAATGCCAAGGGGTACCCCTTTGCATTTTTAGCGATTTTGGTCAAATTCTGGAGCAGCCCTTTTTTGGATGGGAAATTGTTAGGAACTTCCTAGGGAGGCTGTAAATTAAATTTCACACCGGTCTGACCAGTATTTCCCGAGGTAAAGGGTGCTTAAGGGCCCCCCGTTGGGGAAATCACAAAAAAGGCCCTCACACCCGAACCCATTGGAATTTTTGGGAAAACTCAACTGATCTGGATTCAGGGGAGCGAACCCTTTCCAACGAAGCCCCATTCGTCGAAATCGGAGCACTTTGCCAAAAAAGTGCAAAAAAATGCCAAGGGGTACCCCTTTGCATTTTTAGCGATTTTGGTCAAATTCTGGAGCAGCCCTTTTTTGGATGGGAAATTGTTAGGGACTTCCTAGGGAGGCTGTAAATTAAATTTCACACCGGTCTGACCAGTATTTCCCGAGGTAAAGGGTGCTTAAGGGCCCCGGTGGGGAAATCACAAGAAAGGCCCTCACACCCGAACCCATTGGAATTTTTGGGAAAACTCAACTGATCTGGATTCAGGGGAGCGAACCCTTTCCAACGAGGCCCCATTCGTCGAAATCGGAGCACTTTGCCAAAAAAGTGCAAAAAAATGCCAAGGGGTACCCCTTTGCATTTTTAGCGATTTTGGTCAAATTCTGGAGCAGCCCTTTTTTGGATGGGAAATTGTTAGGAACTTCCTAGGGAGGCTGTAAATTAAATTTCACACCGGTCTGACCAGTATTTCCCGAGGTAAAGGGTGCTTAAGGGCCCCCCGTTGGGGAAATCACAAAAAAGGCCCTCACACCCGAACCCATTGGAATTTTTGGGAAAACTCAACTGATCTGGATTCAGGGGAGCGAACCCTTTCCAACGAAGCCCCATTCGTCGAAATCGGAGCACTTTGCCAAAAAAGTGCAAAAAAATGCCAAGGGGTACCCCTTTGCATTTTTAGCGATTTTGGTCAAATTCTGGAGCAGCCCTTTTTTGGATGGGAAATTGTTAGGGACTTCCTAGGGAGGCTGTAAATTAAATTTCACACCGGTCTGACCAGTATTTCCCGAGGTAAAGGGTGCTTAAGGGCCCCCCGTTGGGGAAATCACAAAAAAGGCCCTCACACCCGAACCCATTGGAATTTTTGGGAAAACTCAACTGATCTGGATTCAGGGGAGCGAACCCTTTCCAACGAGGCCCCATTCGTCGAAATCGGAGCACTTTGCCAAAAAAGTGCAAAAAATGCCAAGGGGTACCCCTTTGCATTTTTAGCGATTTTGGTCAAATTCTGGAGCAGCCCTTTTGTGGATGGGAAATTGTTGGGGACTTCCTAGGGAGGCTGTAAATTAAATTTCACACCGGTCTGACCAGTATTTCCCGAGGTAAAGGGTGCTTAAGGGCCCCCCGTTGGGGAAATCACAAAAAAGGCCCTCACACGCGAACCCATTGGAATTTTTGGGAAAACTCAACTGATCTTGATTCAGCGGAGCGAACCCTTTCCATCGAGGCCCCATTCGTCGAAATCGGAGCACTTTGCCAAAAAAGTGCAAAAAAATGCCAAGGGGTACCCCTTTGCATTTTTAGCGATTTTGGTCAAATTCTGGAGCAGCCCTTTTTTGGATGGGAAATTGTTAGGGACTTCCTAGGGAGGCTGTAAATTAAATTTCACACCGGTCTGACCAGTATTTCCCGAGGTAAAGGGTGCTTAAGGGCCCCCCGTTGGGGAAATCACAAAAAAGGCCCTCACACCCGAACCCATTGGAATTTTTGGGAAAACTCAACTGATCTGGATTCAGGGGAGCGAACCCTTTCCAACGAGGCCCCATTCGTCGAAATCGGAGCACTTTGCCAAAAAAGTGCAAAAAAATGCCAAGGGGACCCCTTTGCATTTTTAGCGATTTTAGTCAAATTCTGGAGCAGCCCTTTTTTGGATGGGAAATTGTTAGGGACTTCCTAGGGAGGCTGTAAATTAAATTTCACACCGGTCTGACCAGTATTTCCCGAGGTAAAGGGTGCTTAAGGGCCCCCCGTTGGGGAAATCACAAAAAAGGCCCTCACACCCGAACCCATTGGAATTTTTGGGAAAACTCAACTGATCTGGATTCAGGGGAGCGAACCCTTTCCAACGAGGCCCCATTCGTCGAAATCGGAGCACTTTGCCAAAAAAGTGCAAAAAAATGCCAAGGGGTACCCCTTTGCATTTTTAGCGATTTTAGTCAAATTCTGGAGAAGCCCTTTTTTGGATGGGAAATTGTTGGGGACCTCCTAGGGAGGCTGTAAATTAAATTTCACACCGGTCTGACCAGTATTTCCCTATGTAAAGGGTGCTTAAGGGTCCCCGCTGGGGAAATCACAAAAAAGGCCCTCACACCCGAACCCATTGGAATTTTTGGGAAAACTCAACTGATCTGGATTCAGGGGAGCGAACCCTTTCCAACGAGGCCCCATTCGTCGAAATCGGAGCACTTTGCCAAAAAAGTGCAAAAAAATGCCAAGGGGTAGGTACTCACCTCTGTGAAGTTCATAAAAAATAAATTATGCATTGTGAATTTATTTGTCTTTCCGTGTACACCCTGTGGTATTTATATTTCAGGGAGCGCCAGACAAAACTACCTATAGACAGTGCACTTAAACATTTTGGCTCTAAACATATTTTCAAATTATGGGTTTCTTAACGCCGAATTTACATATAACTTGTTTTTAGTAGTAAGAGACGACCAAACATTTGTAACAACTTATTAATGCGTGAAAGAGTTTTTTCTTCAGTATCACGTTTATCGTGCAAATAATTAATGTAAGGACTATCAAAAGTGCTCAATTAAAGATGATTTCAGACAGAATTCTCGCCACAACTTATTTCTGTAATCCCTTTTAAGAGATAACTTGCGAAAATTGATGTTTCAAGGTTAATGTTAATTTCTGCATGACCGTTTTCCCTCGCTTTTCTCTCTCTGCCAGCAACAGAAATAGATCCATGCAATAAAGGTCAGGTGCAAGTGCAAGGAACTTGTTATAGCCATTTTCTTATCGCTTTATTACAAAAAAATTAGCGTTTTACAATCGCTTGTCATCAATGTGGTAAACAAATATTTTCGGAGGCAATAACTTTCTGAACGTGCGGCCATGACTTTAAGGACTCGTAAAATGTAGCACTATCAACCTATAAAGTGGTCTGCTACCTTAATAAAGAGCACCGAGCGCAACAAACAGTTCCGCTGCTCATTAATAATAATCTAAAAGTTAGGTTAAGTAATTAGCGAGGAAGGCGCCCCATCAGCCCCACGCAGCAGTGCGTCACCATCCACTGATAACTCTAATCTCTGTTGCCACTCGATCCTGGGAAGGAGTTTATCCGTTATCAGAAAGAAGGAAGCCAGCTGCCAGATCTAGTAAACATCTGCACCCTTTGAGAGGCGCTTCTGGAATTCGTTCAGCAACAAAAATAAATTCCTATCAAGAGGACACTTAAGGCTGGGCCAATTCATTTAACAGGGACAAATCCTTCGGGACCGGGATGCGCCTGCAAGACCGTTACGATTTCTGTTTTATTGACGTTTGGCTACTTGAGACCGTCTGGTTTTCGGCTCCTTGTTGCTGTCACTGCTGACCGTCGGTTGCCATTGTCCGATTCATGTGCAAGCAGTAAATTTCGTGTCCTTCAGCTACGACATTTCTGAAAATGCTTAACAGATGACAACTACATGCGGAATCGGGTTACAGGCTCTCATCCCAACCAATTTTCTGGTCATTTAAGGACGATTCTCAAGGATCGTATGTTTGTGTATTGATTACAAATTTGAGGTTAACTTTCAGGGAGTTTATGGAAAAAAGGATGAGGACATATTTTACTGCAGCTTGTTATGTCATTATGGATTTATTTATGGCCGGAACGGAAAGTGTGGAACAAGTATAAGCCTTGAAACTGAGGCTTCGGGAACGGGAATCAGAGTTTATTAAAAAGTGGACTGAAAGTTGAAATCAAAAGTCCTTTTACTAAAATTTAATGAACAAGAAATATTGTTGTTGTTCAGTCATTAAATTCCAGAATTTTAAGTATTTCTGGTCAAAATGGAGCTCGTTGAGGTGTCACAATAGATTGCTTACAGATTTTGACAACAGATTTCAAAACGAAATTATTATTTGTAACTTGCTCAGATTGCAACTTGATAAAGTATATTTTTGCTACAGAACTAAAATTCATTTTTCACTTTCCTGTCTAATTTCTCCTATTAACCCATTATCTTCCGGGCAGTGGCGTAGCAATAGTTCCTGCCGCCCAGGGCAGATGCCAATTTCCGCTTCGCCGTACACTAAGGGCAGTAAACATCAAAGAGGATAGATGGTTATATACGTATGTATTTTAATCATACAAACTCACCTAAATTATCCCAAACACAACCCACGATTGGGGATAAGATAATTTGTTTATTTGGAAGCGAGGCGAGAGGCCGAAAAATTTGAGAATTTCGTTGTGGGTATGTGAGTAATAACTGCACCTGTGTCGAAAGCTTTATATTTTTAAACGCGAGTTTCATTTTACCAATGCAGCCTCTAACTGAGTACTAATCACGCCCAATGCTGCTTGACATCAGTAATCGAACCAGAACCGGCCTATTGAGTATGCTAAATGACATCCCTCACAGTCACCAACATAATACCTGAAATAAGAACCAATGCAACAACAAAAACAAGGGCTTTGTATGAGTTAAACTAAAGCTTAAGGGTACTTCTTTAAAGCTTTTTAAAAAGCTTCCCGAATACATAAGGCAGATGATGGGATTGCCCCATTTCCATTTCCGGTTTGTCTCATCTAGAGGAAGTTTACCCTTTATAGCCATAAGCCTTGATACATGCGCATCTGTTTCTGTCGGTTCCATAGTGAAGATTAACGGTTCTGATTAGAGCTTACTTTCCAGAGAAACAAAGAGTTTTTGGATTGTAATGGTCCATGTCGACATTGGCACTTTGGCTCCTTCGTATCGTCAGCAGACTCGAAAGTTGGCATCGTTTTATTAATATGTCTGTTTGGAAGTGGGGTTCCGAATAGTTGCCCAAATGGGGGGTAAGGTAGTCTGATCTTCTATTTTTTTTTGAATTTTTATCAATCAATTTTTAATTTCCTCATTCATTATGATTTTTAAAGATCAAAATATTTTGGATTTGGTAATTCATAAATTCCTTCGCATTTTTTCGTGAAATGAGATCACACGGCAATATCTGTAGTGCCTGAAATTAAAGTCTTTTTATAGAAAAAAGCGCATAAAACTCGCAAAAAAGATGCAAGCATTTTTACATGAACATGTTTTGTTCATAAAAACAAAACCCGAGATGTTTCGCCATTGTTGTTTGCCTTGATGAAACGAACACAGCTTATCCGCCCTAATTCCGGAATTTAAAGCATTGCAGCAGACAAAAGTGCGGCTTTGTGCAGCTTCCTTTTTTTTAGTGTGGTGCAAGCAGAGGAAGTGTCCATAGAATAGATGAATTTTCCAGTTTTTCACTGCGACTATTCTTCCTTAAAATTTACTTATGCGCGAAACACAAGAGCTGTGCTTAGTGAAATGAAGTTTTTCTTTCATGTGATTCGAAAAAAAACAAAAAAACATCTCTTTAATAATGTATGCAGGAGTGTAATGCACAATGTTGGTATTGTGCCTTTTTCCACATTATTTTATAAATGTGAAAGGAAAGTAGCATAATTGTTAATCGATTAGAAATGCGACCATGAGTCTATCGCAAAAATTGTGGAGTCATAGTTCGAGTCTTAGAGTATAAAATATATACAGTGTGCATATGTATGTTTTTTCTACAAACTGACCCAGATTATGTCTGATACACACAAAATAAATACTCCGATAGTAGCAGAACTTTATAATATGGTAATTAAGTTTAGAAAAATTTTGTTTCAATCAAATTAACAAGGTCTACTTAAATCTCGTTTAGGAATGACTTTCTTGATAGTTAGCAGTTACAGTTAGTTCTCTAAAATTTTATACCATGAAATTCCAAGTGTTACCTCACTTTTGACTGATAAATTTTGATCTTTTTTTACTAAATTTTACTTTTTTTACTGCAATCTACATATCCTACATTGGGCCTCGTATCGAATGCAACTCGTTTATATTGCATGGCACCTGGACAACCCCTTTCGCTCGAAAAAACGCAAAATCGCGAAATCAAAATCATCAGCAATGGCACCTTTCACGCTTCTATAGACTCGTTGAGGCACCGCAGGAATTTAGCAGCCTTTGTAAAATTTTATCTGATATTAACGGCCTCTTGCCTGCACGGTACTATCCCAAGCTCTGCAATCCTCCTTTTCGTATATGTACGTTATACAAGTTCGTTTATAAATAGAACAACTCGACTCTGGAACAATCTTCCGCAGACATTATTTTCGAATTCATGCAACATGCTTAAAACCTGAGCTTCTCGCCATTTGCTTCGGCGCCCCACACCCTTCCTTACCTTTCCTATTTTCTTCTATAAAAGAAAATAAGCTTACTACAAGCCATTACACCGACTTAGTGGACTGTTAGTACAAAGGGAGATTCTCAGATTTCGCATTAAAATTCAACGTCTCCTTTCCAGTATTTAAGCCTCGCTTACTACGTTATGACTCGCTTGGATCAGTGCAGATAGAATTCTGCTCAAAAGTGTATAAAAAATTAATTCATTTCGAAACCTCGACTAGAAATTTTCGAGAAGAACTTTTTTGCTGGCGTTATTGCGTTGCTAACATCTAAATAATGAAAAGCAGCAACCAATATTCACAGCTTCCACAGAGCTCCTTTCGGATTGTTGAAAGCATTAATCAATTCGAAATATTTCCATACACCTTTCATGCTGTAACTCACGAGGCAGGCACGCACCCTGGACAAAACCTTCTGCCATTTATGAAAACCGATGGCGGAAGTCATCAAATAATCCTCCATTCCCTGGCACAACACGGCGAATGAGGCCACTGCAGTTGCAAGTCACGTGGCTATCGGCTAAATCATTACGAAAACAAATTACGGACGTTATTCACCCAAGACCCACTCCTTCCGCCCTGGCTGAATGCAATTCATCGCTCGGCTCACGATTTCCTCCCAGGGATCGTCGTGGGGAGTTCGGCAATCGAGGAAGCGGGATTAATGCATTGACGATACATGCGCAGAGTGGTGGGCGGCAAAGGACACCAAGTCAGGCCAGACGGCAATTCGTGGCTGCCACGCCAGTAATTGATGGACTGCTTTGATTACTAGCGCGCACGTGATCATTAACAGTAATTATAACCAGCGACGAAATCGTTGTTCCTGCATCAAGATTATTGGGTGTCATCAAAAGGCTTTTAAGGAAAGCCTCTTTGTGGTCATTTCGAGCCCAGCAGTAATCAGAGCCTAAACGTGCGCGACACTCTTGATTACACGTTTTTGGGCACTGAGCAATTTTCATAAAGCCATAAATCAATTTCCATTAAGAGCCGCTCGTCGATGACCTCGATTAATAAATGGCGGAGCTGATGTCGGGGAAAATTTCCGATAAATCACTGTGCATGGACAGAGGAGGAAATCGCCGTAAAACGCAAATGAATGATTCATTTCGGATTTTCTGCAGTTTAGGTTCCATTCATCTTCCCGCCACTTCCGTTGCGTGTTTTGGACTGTGCCTTGGCCTCCCCTGTTAAAAACTTCTCGAATTCGGACTTGGCACAGATCGAAGATAGTAGGGACTTCTGCTTTTGAGAAAATCTGAAACCCCCCAAAACAATAAATCACGAGTTTGGGGTGGAATTGGGGCTGATGTGGCGGTATTGTTTCTTCAAAAATCGAACCGCGATTGAATTTCTAAAGTTATTTTTATGAAATAACTGAACTGAGCTGAAATTGTTTAGTGCATTTTAAACACAAATAGTATTTTTGGAAACGTTTTGACTTTGTGAGTAAACGTTGGAAAAATTTGCGAAAAATACCAGTGCCATCGGCTAGTAGAACCAAACCTTGAAACAGAAAAGGACACAGGTTTTTATGTGACAGTCTAAGCTCAGTAGGTATGCCTTGTATTAGCAGTCTTACGTCTTTAGAAGTCACGGTACAATGTCTTGTAGTAAGGTGAGCTCGAAGGATAGGATAAGTTACGTTGGTGTTGCATGAAACAGAGACAATAACCCCTGGTCGTTGTATGAGTTCGGGACTACTGACTGTGGAAGGCCATTCCACAATTAAGTTGTAATGCTCATAAACGAATTCTGTGCGCGAAAAGTTTGACACTGCGAATGAGCCGAGCGAGCTAAACTTAGTAATAGCGGTTCCCGATATGCTATATCACATGGTAAGGGCGACAGCGAAACGATTTTTGTCGGCTACGGCGAAAGTCCCCACGAAATTCGTTGTACATATGCACACACTAAAAGCTACGGTGACCAAGATAACAACTTCGACAGCAGAATACTCCCACCTATCGAAAATTGTGAAAGTGAAGGTTTCACCCTACCGACTTCCAGAGTTATGAGTCGTACTTTTTTAGTACTTTTTCACCTTATACTTATGTCGAAAATTACCAAATAAAGCCAATTTTAACATTCTACTTATAACTTCAAAAGTAAAGGCCGTAGAATAAAAAGCACAACATTCATAGGAAATATTCCAAGCTTTCTAATTTTGGAAAAAAAGTATGGGTTAACTACGTATTTTTGGGGGAAAAAGGTAGTTGAAGTTGAAATTGAAATTGTAGTTAAAAAACCCAAAATTTTCATTTTGACGACTCATAACTTTGGAAGTTGATGTAATAGAACCGTCACTTTCACAAGGTTGGGCGGGAGTATTCTGCGTACATTGGTACCTTATTCATGGAAACAGGTTATACGGTTACAAAAACACAAGGTAAAACTCTAACCCTTTCGACCCCCCCCCCCCTAGTACGAGTTTTTGTTCGCCTAACCAACACTAATCAACAGCCGGCCACTTTGTAAACTTAACAAATGCACCCTGTATGCATATGTGAGAAAAGTTGTGCAGTGTTCCAATAATAGTCACTACACTATAATTGAAAAAATTTTCCATCACCATTCAAACTCAAACTCATCTTATATTAATATATTAATTTTTTTTAAATTATCTGTTTTTTAATCCCATAATTTCAGCCAAAACAACAACAAGCGTCAGTATTTTCCATCAAGTTACAAACTGCTTCCAAATCCTGATGATGGTGCTGAAGTAGTTGAACTTCTCTCCAATAGGATTCCATGTCATAATATACCACTAAGTTCCATTCACTTGCAATTATATTGGCTGGTCCTAGGTGTTCAAAATATATTCCAGGTTGATTCTCAAATTTTGTTGTGTTTACAGGTGAGCAAGGGACGCCGGGAATAAATAGGCAGGTGAGGAGTAATGAGACAATGGCTGATCCCATTGAGATTTTTCTTCTTTTGGAATGTTGATTTTGTTCTTGGGACAGTTGCTGTTGGTTTGTTGAGCTTGTTGATGCTTTTGGTGATCCTGATCCGGTTGGCGGTTCTTCCTCTGTAATTTCCAACTCATTGTTTTCGTCTTCTAGCTTTTCAATCGGAAGTGGCGCTAATTTATGGATGGGACGACGAAAAGTCCCAGTGGATGTTTTAACGTCAGCCACACGAATCAGTCCATAATCTCCTGAGAAGGTTTCAACTATTCGCCCTAATGTCCATTTGAGTGGAGGAGTGTTCTCCTCTTTAATGATTACCATAGTTCCACGTTCAATGTTTTGAGCTGGGTGTTTCCACTTTGATCTTAGCTGGAGGTGGTTTAAGTATTCTTTGTGCCATCGCCGCCAAAATTCATTCTTCAATTTTGTGACTAACTTCCATCTTGTGACTAGTGTAGCTTTGTCGGGCTGTACATGAGCGTTAATTGGCGCAGTCAGCGGTTCACCAATCAAAAAATGGCTTGGCGTGAGGGCAGTTAGATCCTTGGGATCATCTGAAATTGGGGTAATGGGTCTTGAGTTGAGTATAGCTTCGACCTCGGTCACCAGTATTCACTAGAAATTTCGAGTGCATATAAATTATTGTTGTTCTGGCGTGGCGTGGTCGGATGGAGCGCCGTGTATTGGGCCCGTAATGGGAAGGTTCTAGATAACGGTAACAGTAGGGGCAACGGGGGCCATGAGAACATGCCCCACGGACATCTTTGATGTTATTTTTCACTTGCTACTCACTTGAACGATCAAAGGTGACTTTTCACATCAAAATTACCAGAACAAAAGCCGCAGGAAATTCCGAAGTTGTCGAAGTAACGTTCGCAGTACAAATTTGTTTCTCAAGATTGCGCAGCTTTCTTCCCTTTGTCGTAATAAATCGCAACTTTTCATTCTCCATTTTCAAACGTCAACAACTTTCCAAATACTGCACCAATTTTGATGCTTATACACTAGAACTAGACGATCAGGGGTTCGGCTTCAAAAAAGTGGCACATAACGAGTCTGTAAGAGTCAAAGCAAATCGTTTTTTAATTGCTTTAGTAATGCAAATTCTGCCTTTTATCCCGTATTTATCGATTAAACATTGTTTTCCCCTAAAAAAACAACCACAATCTTGGAATATTTATTTTTTAATAAGCTTTTAATGTTGAACCAACTCCATGCCTGCAACTTACACACATCATTATGCCTCATAGACTTTCATGCCATTTTTATAAAAGATTCGAAGCTCTCTCAAAAAATAATTTCAATTATTCCTTATGCTCGAATCACAGCCGAATGGAAAACTCCTTGTCATCGTGGAAATGGCAAACAACTTATCGAAATCCATTCATCCTACTTAAGTCAGTCCTTTCAGGCAGGCTCCTGAAGGGCTCATGAGGAACAACCTCGGCAGATTAGCACTCACGCAACAAATGACCAACGGAGCCCCATCGGCAAACAGTGCGGAGCGCCGACCCAGAAAGATCCCGGCCAAGTTAACAATGAAATATGCAGACGCATTAGAGGTTAAGAGATTTACGCTAGTTTTACACGCTTCAAATAACTTAATCCTATCGGCAGGGAGACCTGCTCGAGCGGGCACGATCCTGCCAGGACAGCGACACGGCAGCGAAGGACGGTCTATGCGGCCAATGTAGGCCTTGCATCTGCATACTGGCTCGGACGCAAGGCGGCGAGAGGGGCTTAGGGCTAGTTGTCGGCAAACAAATGGCACTCGTGGTGCCGCATTCTATCGGGACGAAATTATCGGGATTACTTATTCATGAGTTAAGCTACTACTACTCGTCTTTGCGCCTGTGTTTGCTTATCCTTCGGGATATCGTAGATGCACCTAATTTGAGTGGACAACACGAGGGTGACATAGGTTTGCCCCTGTTTATGCATCCAGGCATTCGTCATGGTGTGAAGAATAAAAAGGAACATTTTTCATTTTTTCCAGCTCTGCACTAAAAAATACTTTGAGGAACTAGGCGAATGCTGGTCGAAGGACCCACCCAAGTATTTAAGAAGGATTGATGGACTCCAAGTGACTAAGGGCATTTCGGGTTGCTGAGGGTGTCGCAGACGCTATTGTTAGTGTTAATGATCTAAGCTCTGGTTAACCATGATTGGGCATTTTAAGCCCTCACCCTCAGACTATGGCATCATTAAAAAATGTTCACAAGTACGTATTGAAAAATGATAGTACTTCAAACACCGTAAAAAATATGATTATCGAACAAACTATTCTTTCTTTATTTTTTAGGATGGTTTTATTAATCATTATCGGTCATTTCCAACTAGAAAAGAAGCGGTTGTTTGCAGTTGTAGTTTCATTAGTTTACATCGACGTGAGGTATAGTATAGTATAGTATATATGTAGTCGTACTCGTTGGGTGCTTGCTTTTTGTTTTGTATATTTTACTATCCCTAATTTCTTTCTTTCTATCAGTAAGGTGTATGATCCAAGGAATATCGCACGCCCAACTTGGATCTATTGTACTCTTTGCCGCTCCTATACCTCAGATTTGTGGGCCGAGTCTCAGCAAACTCCCTACAAATTTGTCACTCAGACTTGTTAAGTCAAGCAAGGCCGAGTCAAAAACCGAAACTCTGCTCCTATTATCGCGGGATAGTGAGAGATATAACATGATAGCAGACTCGCTCTCCCAGAATGTTTGCATCGCTGGTGGGGTCTCTCTTTCTACATATAGTACTCAGTGGCGGATACAGGGGGAGGGGGGGGGGATGAGGGGAAAATTAACAGAATTCGATGGGCAGGACATGTTCAACGTAGCAGTGATGACGGCATAACAAAAATTATTGGTGTACGCTATATTGACCTGCATCTACAAAAATTTAAGAAGGGTCTATGCTAACAAGTCGGTCGCCAGCGAACAGGTACACAAGGGAATTAGCATGTTGCTTTGTTGCTCGGGCCAGAACTGTGCTACACTGCTGGAAGTGCGACTACATCCTCCTCGTAAGGCGACCGGAACTAGTCTCCTGGCAAGGTCATGTCTCTACCAGGAGTGCTGGCTAGTCGTAGTCGGGCGGAGAGAAGAAAACTTTCTTAGAGAAAATGATTCCTGGAATTGATTTTTAGGTGGTAATATGCCAAGGTCAAGGACCAGTGGGACACCAGAGAAAGCAACTGAAGATGAGTTTTTAGACGCAGAGAACTCGGACAAGTGTGTTGGGTTATGTCCGGAGCTACAAGCATTGCTGAGGTGTTCAACAGATGGATTTGTCAAGTGCACTCAGCGTCAAAAGCAGCTCTTTAAAAAAGTATAGGAAAAAGCTTTGGCTAGAAAGAGCTCGTTCAGAGGAGAAAACTCTAGATCGCCCGGAATAGTAGAGGATCAAGATGGGCAGAGGCCCCGCTCGACCCCTCCATTACCCAGGTAGTAAGCAGTGTCAAGCTTGGCCTTATCTCTATGGATATGTTCGACCACCCCCTTGCGCCTGAGCAATTGGCACAGCTGCTCCTGCCTGTCGGTTATGTGGGTCTCTAGCCCAGTCTAATAAAATGTGGCTGTTTCTAGCACAGGTCTGTGCTCCGAAAACCTTGGGCCAATGTTTAGAACGTCAATAAATACTCCTGGTATATCTACTGTTAATGATTTACCAGCGTCATACACTCTTAAAAACGTTGATTCCAGTGTACTCTCTTTGTTAAAAAATGTAATATAACAAAATTGTATAATCTGAATCCAGATTACGCATATTGTGACCAAATTTATGAATTAATTTCCAAAAAACCGAGTTGCTTTCGGTGCCCGTGATATCATTCCTCTGTCACTGATGAAGTGTTCACTTTCTTGT
This sequence comes from Thereva nobilitata, assembly GCA_963855945.1. Taxonomy (NCBI): domain Eukaryota; kingdom Metazoa; phylum Arthropoda; class Insecta; order Diptera; family Therevidae; genus Thereva; species Thereva nobilitata. Next base: position 106,217,652 of record OY979698.1, on the reverse strand, counting down.
AATCGATTTGACATAATCTTATCACAATTAGTAGCACCTTGCACATGTTATTCATCTTACACTTACCCTAGACATTGATCGAGCAGTATAAAAATCCTTGGTGCACCTGCCTTTAATCCCATCCAACAAAGAGCTTCCGACTCGTTACAAAATTTGAAAAATGTCTTCTGAGGGCTGCAAGAGAAATTAAAAATTTTCCACCACACTTGATTGCCGCCGTTGCTGCATATGTCCACAAATTGTCGCGCCAAAACCGAATCGAAACGAAACCCAAGTCCTTAACTTGTAATAACACAGCCACGTGCCAGGACTCATCTTCCAAAAGGGTCCGAGTGTATCATTTCCAGTGTTTACCTATATTTTGATCAATGGACTTCCCAGACTGCGAGTGGTACAAGGATCGATGCGTGTCCTCCGGCCTGCAGTCACCACCCTTTCTATTAATTCTGCAGGACTAAACTTCCCAGAAGGACTCTCCCTTTTCGGTGTAGTGTAGTCGCATCGGGAAAGTGCAGAATTTCAAGTCATTGTTGACTTTCCCTTCAGCCATTGGACTGTTGATAGTCGCGGCGCATGTTGAGGAGACTTCGGGGACATTTAAGGAAGTCAGAAATTTACCCAAATTGCAGCAATTGTTTAAGCACGTGCCGGCCGCGTATTGGCGTATGCCTGGCACGTGATGTTGTGAATTGACAACGGCCAAAGCGGCGAGTTTTTTACCGCGAACCGCTGACTTTTTGCGCTTGGTGCAGAGGGAAACCGCCAACTCGACACCTACGAGAAGTGTCGGGTTAGTGGCGAATTTTCCTTTTTTATTAATTTTCCGGCAGCCGGAAAATTTTGTCAAGGGTTGATTTTTATTGCTGCCCATTAATGTGGAACAGAGCTTCCTGATGATATGAAAAAGGATGTAAGTAGCTTAAGTTTCTTCCTCAACAAGAGATATTTTTAAGTGGAGGAACTAAGCTCAGGTGTCATTCTTTGTACTACCACTCAGTCATGTCGTTGAGCATGGTGCTATGTCTAGTATAAAGCTTTAGTTTGAAGGATATAAGAGAATAGCATAGATTAAGGTGTTTGCAAAGTTCGGACGTAGATGTCGATGAACTTTACGTTTGAACTGACGGATGTTGTACAAGTACGGAAATACTGACAGCGGAAGGTTGTGCCACAATCGGTTTGTTCTATCCATGAACGAATCTCTTGCCAGCCATGAGCAGAGCACAACAAAAGGCTGAAAGTTGTGAGAGTCTGCGGAACGAGAAAGTCTAGTGTTATAGTTAATGGCTACCGTCCAATAGCTGTTCTTCTATTTTTTTGCAAAATCATGGAGGCCATAAAATAAGCAATAAAAAGCTTATGGAATATCTTGAATCCAACCAAATAATATTTGACAAGCAGTAGGGCTTTAAACAGACAAGATCTATTGGTGACCTTCTTGTGCGCCAAAGAGATTTCTCAATTATTTGTATGAACATTTATGCGTTATACGAAAGGTTCGGCGCTGAATAGCGGCTAAAGTAGTAATGCTAGAAAAAAAAATGTTTAAAGTAAAATTTCTACAGAATTTTATAATAAACATATTTGTTGGTATAAATTTTCGTTGACGAGATATTTGTAAAAAACCATTCTTTATAAGCGTTTAAGGTGTAATAAATCCATAAATATTAAGTTTACAGAAAAAAGTTAAAACAAAAACTTTGGGCAATGAAATTGCGCACAAAAAAAGTTATAATCAGTTTTGCAATAAAATGTGGAATTAAAAAGATTTTGGCAAAAAACTACTTCTGAATTTACGTTTTTCCACACTTAAGGCGCCATAACTCGTGCAATATTAGCCCTCCGTAAAAAATGATATGACAAAAATTATAGATATTCGCGTGTTCTATAAGTCTTACGAAGGATTTTTTCATGTAGAATTAACCATTAATGAAATATAGAGCAAAAAAAGTGATATATGAAGTTTGAAGCAGTATTTCTCCGTAGATATTGACTTTAGAAAAAAAAATTCTAAACAAAAAAGTTAAACTCAAACTCAAACTCAAAAGTTATTTATTCAAATTATAACATAAACGTCAATTACATCTGCATATTCAGTAAATACTCGCCAGGAGGCGACCGTAAATATTATGTCAAGAAAATACTTAAGTACTAAGTTATCTACAAAAAAGATACTTACATTTTTGTCATAGAATGCATAGTTTCTGAGATATAGAATTAAACGCGTTTCAAACGCGAGATATAGAATTAAACTATAATTTTCTCAATATTCACATTGTTATTGTGAATATTTAACAGGGCTAGACCCATACGCCTGCCTTCACCCATACAGGTCCTTCTCCAAGTTTAAATTCGAGGTAGTGTGGAAAAAAAACGGTCAGATGTCGCAACACTTAACGGTAGTGTAAGCAACCATTTTGCTTATAAAAGCTGCGTTCCATTGGGCGATCGGGAGTACTCCGGAGTACATCACCAATGGAACGCGATTTTTTCATGCCAGAAGTAAATACGAGTAAAACGTAAAAGTGCAAGGGTAGTTGGGAGTACTCCGGAGTACTCGGGAGTAGAAAATATTACCCAATGGAACGCAGCTAATAGGATACTGATGCTTTTTGCAATAACTGAAGGTCTCAATAGACGTTTCAGGTAACGATGCTCCTTTTGCCTTCTGTCGGCTCCACTTTTGTCTCCAAGCTTCATACTCTTTTCATTTTAGAGGATTCACACGAAATAATGAAGGTTGAAAATTTATTTATTTTCGTGTACCCTATACGAAAGCAAATACGAGTTGCTGATACTGTACTGTACAGCATGTCCTGCAACAATAAATGGTATCGCACATACCATGCCCTTCCTCCTTTGCATCTCCCCAAATTCTCCATCAAAGCCATAGCTACAAAACTAAAACTTCTCGACTGTATTTTCCATAGAAATTTTTACCACCCGCCCTCCCAGGCTGAAATAAATAGGGCGCATCCCGATTGCCGATAAATATCGAAGCACAATTTTGACGATTAATAGAAGCTTTTTGATGTCTCGCAAGCTGACGCCTATCCACTCCGAACTAGAAGAACTTTCTCCTTTCCGATAGAGCGACGCAGGCACCGTACGGACTGCGCTTTCTAATTTGGGAACTGTACAGTCAGGAGTCCATTGTTCCGCAGGCGGGAGGGGGCATCCACTCTTCCTAATGGAACAAATGCGCCCGTGAAATATTCCCCGTCAGCTCGATTTTCGGGTGTTCTTCATCAAAGGGAAAATCCATCCTGGAAATATCGACGAGGCCCGGAATAGATGAGCTTGGAAAATCTATCGGGAAACAAATGGCATCTGCATACTTGGAATGCACGTGGATTTGTTCTTTTTGTTGTTGTTATTTCTGTTTTGTTTTTTGGGGTTGTGAAGTTGATTAGACCAATAAAGTAAACAAAGATGTGGAATTTGAGAGACGAAATGAATTCTCACCCAAATAGACGTCGACTATAAAAAGGCAGGAACAAACTACGCTAGCCAACAACGCCCTCCGCATTTTACTTACCACTTTCCCTCAGTCGATTTCCTTCCTTTTCATTTCTAAAAAAAATCTTTATAGTGGCGTTGAAAGCGGGCCCCGGGTCCTTCAATTTTCATATTCCAGCAATTTATGGGCACTCATCACTTTTCATGATGTTTTTCCCCAATTTTCCCATCCGAAAATGGATTTAATGCCGAGGAGTCCATTAGTTCCTCCATCAGCCAGAACAGATGAGATGGAAACGCTGCGCGCCGCCCCGGTAGTCTTAGAAGACGCTGAACTTGCGGTTAAGTGCTTCTCGACAGATGGAACATTCGGCGGCAGGCGCACAAAGAGAGGTTGCCGGGTCACAGATCAAACTTAAGTGGTTGGCGCACTTTCGATTCCCGTCTGGAAATGAGCCTTCTATGTTGTACAACAGCGTGTTCGAACGAATCATCTGATTTATTATAGCAGCTATTTTCGTGGGTGCATTCCTCGAGGATACGAATTTTTACGATAATAGAATCTAAAATTGGTTCTTTGTCATTCGGCTTTATCGGTAGACGCCAGTGCTAATTCTATTTCGGCGTGGGAGGATTTGAGGAGGTAAACAACGATATTTCTTGTACGCAACAACACGGAATTCGGGAAGTCGAACGAGTTGATTGTTTCTGATTTATTGTGGAAAATAGTTGCTCACGAGTAAATCAATCAATCAATGAACAATTAAAATGGTTTATCGAAATCAATCGGCTCTGGTCCAACATGTGCTCACCTTTTAGTTCACTTATTATAGGGATTAATATGCGAACAATTACCTGTAGGTAAACAATTGCCAGCCATAGACATCCAAATTGAACTAATTGATTAGTAAGGTCAGTATTTTGTTGTTCAGGTAAATATTGCCGCATTTGTAATGTTAATTTTTCAAAATCTCACACGGCTGGTTTTGATGGTATTACTTTGCAGAGATAATTTTTTTAAAAGAAATTTTTCCTGAACAGTTACTGCTAAATGCTGGGGCGATGTCCTGGACTACCAAGGAAGTAAGTAGCAACAGCATTTCACTGTTCGAGGTGTCTCTGAACAGTACCACGTGTCCCTTGTAGGCCCCACGTGACACTCAGCCAAATAAATACAAAGGATCTAGAGTGAAGAACTCGATAAAATTCGCAATCTAAAGATGTAATCAATCGTGCCAAAGGAGATGGTTAGTGTATTGATAGCGAAGGAATTCGGATTACAGGCGAACTATAATTGCGCTTAGCCTTCCTGTAGTAATAGCCCAGTTGTCAGAGACTTTGACCTCGCACAAAATGTGATCTCGCTGAAAATTGGAACTTAGGTACTTTTTTGGGTGTAGAAAACGATAAAAAAATCTTTGCTGCGCTAAAGTGTATGCTAAGTTCACAATTTCGAAAACAAGATCGAAAATTTGGTTTTTGCTTTATATATCGAAAAATAAAAAAAAATCCGAGAAACTAATAGCGCCACGTGAAAGAGCGGAAAATTTCACTAAAATTTATATTATAACTAATTTTAAAAAAAATTGTTTTGTTATTATAAAAAATTATTAAAGAAAATTCGAAAAATCTAAGCTCGCCAAAAAGCTGAATTAAAAAATTCTAGCGAGGCGTTCGGGGAAAAACTAAAGTATCCTTGCCTAAAATGTACGCAAAAATAAAAATTAAAAAAAATTTTAAAGAGGACACTCGAAGCTTTCTAAGAAAGCCATTAGTTTACAATTTTTTGTTTTTTTTCTCATAGAAAACTTGACTGGAAGTTATAATTTGTAAAATGCTCACTCATGTTTATACAATTGAAGATATATATTAATAGAGGCGTACGAAAAAAAAATCCTTGTACATTTATCATCATTAGACATTTACTTTTGATGTAAAAATAATTAAAATGATAAACATTGTCTCTGTTTAATAAAATTTATGTTTTAAAATATTCAGTTTTTCTTACAGCATTCATTCGACGCCATTTTTATTTTCAAAAACAGCCTCAATATTAGAATCCTTATAAAAACCAAGATAATTTAGTCAATAGTGTTTTTTATTTGATATTTTGGTTAATTCGGACTCCGTCGTAAATTCTTGGGCTGTTGTATACTTACGGCCAAATACGTACTAAATTATAAGCCAATCTGACACTTTAAGCGAATATTGCTAAATCTGCACAGTTACAGACGAAAGACCCTGAAAACGCAACCCTTATCGAAGAGCGTCATCCTGATTTGTGAACTGAATCCAAAGGAAGTTTCTCTCGAGCGGAAGAATCAGTTTCTCAAGTCGTTGGGATTTTTTCGAGTTTATTGTCCATAGTCACGTAAGAAAAAGACTCCAGTGAAGAGATCTTCCCTTAGTTCCTCATGTGGTTGATTTCCTCCATTTTCCTTTCGCATCTGGACCTACAGACGTTCCGTATACCCTTGTTCCCCAGCAGTCCGCCCTTCCGTAATTCGTTTCACTAAGTAGATTCAATAGCTGCCGTCTTGAGTGTGTAATGGTCCTCCTCCATGCGTACTCAGAAGAAATCTCAAAGATACTGAAATGGGCTTCCTCCATTCTGGAGAAATCTTTCGCCCTCCTGCATTAAGCCGAAGGGAAAACATAAGACGAGTGGCTGCCTTCTCTCTGGAATAGTTTCTGAAGTATATTCAGGAATGGCGATGCCCTTATGTACACGTAGATGGCTGGGGTGCGTTTTATATGCCTATGGAGTAATGGGCACAGACATTCCTTGTGGGATTTTGGGGGGGGGGGGGGGGAATCGTTGTAGCCCTCTTCTACTTTAAGATTTTTAAAACTTAGGGTTGGTTAGGAAATTCACTTAAAATTATGAGATTCAATATAGTAATTCTTTTATGAAGTGCATTAAGAGGGGAGACCGGGGCTCGTGTGCAGGAATAAATAGTATGCAATTTTCGGGGTTTGCATTGACATGTTTCGATTTTTATGCGATTTGTTAGGATTTTTTTTTGTGTTTTGTTTAAAATTTATTCCTCCTCAGAAAAAATGTTTTTAGGAATAAGAGCTTGAAAGACTTCAGCTTTGAGAGGCTATTTTTACATGTTCTATCCGAATAATAATGCGAAAATTTCATTACATTTCGTTGCACCCTTGTTGCACATATTTCGTTTCACAAGACTATGTTTTACTTCAATAATATGTAATCATTCCATCGATAAAGGATGTGAAGGGATGGATCAGTTATATACTCCATCCACTGAGCTAGAAGAAAGGTTGGTGCAAATTTCATTAGAGAAAAGACATGCTTCGTTTTGGAGGCGCTGAGGTGGGTGGAGGAGATTGAAGGCTGATCATTTATAAATAAATTTATATTAATAAAAATTAGGAAAAGAGCGACTGATAAAATTCAGCCCTGAGAAACGCCATCGTGGGCTTTAGCTTCGACGCCATCCAATATTACTTTGATAGTATTGCCACAAAGAAAATTCTAAAACCAGTTATTTAAAACTTGGCTCATACCGTCATATTGTACCAAAAGACCAGAAGTGTCTGGATAAATCAGACAAGATTCACCAAAACGGAGATAATATTGAGATTGAGATGGTGGTACGTGGTGCTTCATCAAAATCTATCATCAAAGACCGGGTCACGGAAAACGTAGAGGTGCCAATAAAAAAAGAGGGGGTAAAAAAAATTGGACCCAAAAATAGACCGGTAGCATCCGAATTATTCATCTTTGAGCTATTCTCAAATTGTGTAGTAAATTAGTATTTCATATCGCGATTTGTAATTTTACTGTACATTTTCACTGTGAATTTACATATTTTTTTTACAGTGTACTGCGCCATACTCAGTCAAAAGTCTTTGAGATTTCCCGAGCAACCATGCCAGATAGACCATATTATTGTTCTAAAACTTGTCATGCAGAATTTGGTTGAATTCAAAGATATTTTATCTATTGGTTATTATCTCCATTACACTGTAAAAAAATATGTGTATTCACAGTGCAAATGTACAGCAAAATTACAAATCACGATATGAAATACTGGATTACTACACACTTATTGTAATACAACTACAAAAGTTTTGTAATACTACTATAAATTTTGTAAATTTACATGAAAATTTGACGTAAATTATGAATATTCCTATTTATTGTAAATTTACAAAACTGCTTGTGAATAAAACTTCCAGTACAGTTTTAGAAGTTTTTTTACAGTGTAGTTTGAAAACAATAGAAGTAATCGCTATTGGACGATAGCCGGAGGGTTTGTTGTTTCCAACAGTCAGAATAAACTCCGGAAAAGAATGACATTGCTTCCACCTACTTTACAAGTTTCATAAAAACCAAACATACCCCGTTGAACCTAGGCTTTAAAAACTTGGTAAAATGGAGAATGAACACAGCATCCGGGGTAACACATAGAACGACAGACACACCTTGTTAGTATTACGAAAGCCCAAATTCGTCGGTGGCTTAAAAGAATCGAATAAACCTCAGCCTGTTGGCTTTCCAATAATAGTGCAAACCATAGCTTTTCAGAACTGGTTTGGTTTTGATAAAAGATGGAAATTAAGAAAGGGATCAACGAGATGCACCCACTACGCCAGGGACTCTTGTAGGATAATTTTCTATTGAATGTAAATTATTAATGTCTGCGTCTTTGTCAGAAACATTGATGCGAATTTACATTATGAACGCTGAAAACACTCGCAACAATATTTCGCGCTCCGCTTGAGATTATAAAAATCCAGAGGTCCATTCGAAAATAGCTTCAAATGCTAATATGGAGGTTTCAATGTCAATATTAAGACTTCTATTAAACATGCTGTGGCTGCGATGAAATATTTTAATCCAGACAAGAATTACTATTTTACGCTTTCTGGAAGGCCATGTCATATCATAGCTATTCCCGATTAGCAGAGGTATACCCAGTCACCTGATATCGATTTAAACTAGTATTAGGTAAGACTTGGATTTTACTCAAAGCACGACTAGGGGCATGTTGAAACCGTTGCTACATAGCAGATAAGAAATTCGCTTGAAGCCCACCAATATTGCATAGATCAAAACAAAAGATTTTTTATCGGGATTCACTTCAGTAAGGTTGATGGCCTCAGTTGAAGCCGGCTGACCCCGTGACACAACCGTTGGAGGAAGCAACCTCGTTGGAGTGTTATACATCCTGAAACGAGGCGAATGCCGTCAACAGACCGTAAAAGGCTGTGAGATCAGCGTTGCAAAGCTAGGAGCCCAATAAGGGGTAGGGAGACTTACTTGCTTTCCTTTTAAACGGACGCCTTACTATACACGAGTGGTGAAAGTATAAAATTGAATGTTAAACTCCTCATTATTATTTAAAACAAGCTCATGTTTACTACCGGCAAGACTCAATAAAAAATCTCATTCATAGTCTCAACCTCGTCTATGTCTGGTCAAGTCAGATTCGACGATACGGCCGTCAACTCAAAACACGATTTACTTATTATAAGGCTGTTCTCTTTCGCAAGTTGTGTCTCCTTATAAACGCGACAATAATGCTACCGTGGCAAGGTTATTTTCCTGATGTCTTTATAGTAAGAAGCCATCTGCCCTCCAAACAAGTTCTTCAAGTCCACCTCAGCTGAATACCAAAGACAATATGGATGATGGATTGGGTAGAGATTATCCCGATTTTGACTCAAGAACGGATTAGAACTGCATTCAAAAGTCTCCTGATCCACTTTCCATTGTTCACTTTCAGTTCTCATCTGATCTCTTATTTAAAAGGTGGAGATTAGGATGCTCCTCTTGCCTTTGCCTTAACGATGAGTTGTACACTTTTACCTTATCAGCATTGAAATCTCCTCGTTGGCGGCTTTGTTATTGCCGTAAGCGTTTACCTTTTGTCGAGAAATTTTCGGATGATGGATGTCTTCTGAAGCCTTAGTTTAACGCCACATTATGTCAATTTTGTGTCACTTTTGGGCGTTAGGAATGGACGTCGGTGGATCCGAGTGTTTGCTTTCATCTTGACCGGCAGACCTTATTTCACACGATTCTCAATGTGTTTTTTTCCCGAAATTTTTGTTTAAAATGGACAAAACGTCATCGATTTCAGTAGCTGATAAGTTGGTGGGGGATTTTTAGAGTCAGTGAGATAGAAGTAATTGGCTTAGTTTATGTACATTTTTGTTAACACATCAGTATATTTCAAACACACATTTGTCATTTGTTATGGGATTCTCGGGTTACAACAGCGTGGGTTTTAACGGATAAAGTTACAATGTAATCGGGAAATTTCCAAGTTTATTCAATTTAAGAGTATTTCACAGAACGACAGATTTTATTATTGAAAAAAACTTGGCAGAAAAACCATTTTTTTTAAATTTACGTGATGATAATAGTAGTTTACGTGCTGTTCATAAAATACTTGAATGTGATATTGTGTTGACTTTCTTCATTTTTTACAATATTTTTAACACCTAAATGGACACTTTAACAACGGTTTACCCATGTAGGATTTTTCAATAACGCAGTTTGAAGCATAGATTACAGAATTAAAGTAATTTCGTTATCAATATCAATACAATGTTTAAGTTGACTAAATATTGCATTGTGGTTAGTATGCACCATAAAATAATATTTCAGGCCAATAAATCCGGTAATTGCAAGTGTTATATAAGGAGTACCTCAATAACATGAAAGGAAAACTGCGAAGTTATCGTGTATACCTCAACTCCTTGAATCTATTATTTATTCCGCGATCGCTCCTACCTGTAGGAAACTTATCTCAAAAAATCAACACGGTTTTCTTGCAGCTCGGTCTACTACCACTAATCTACTTGAGTTCTCTTCTCACACTGTTCGGGGCTTTGTCACTGGTTACCAAACCGATTGTGTTTGCACTGACTTCGTTAAGGCCTTTGACAAGCTCTCTCACTCGATTATAGCCCTCAAACTAAAAAAATTAGGTTTTCCGCGTGCCCTTGTGGTATGGTTCCAATCGTACTTAGCCGACAGAACCTACCAAGTCCTATTCCGTGGAGTCAAATCCAGAAACATTGAAGCGTCCTCTGGCGTCCCGCAAGGCAGTCATCTAGGCCCTCTGCTTTTTATATTATCAATCGATGACATTGTCTCCTTACTAAACTGTAATATCCTTATTTACGCCGATGACATCAAACTGTACCGTCTCATTAAGAGTACCGAGGATTGCAAACTTTTGCAAATTGACCTTCACACCATCTACTCTTCGTGTTCCAATAACAACCTGGTTCTGAACATTAGCAAGTGCGAGGTCATGACTTTTTGTAGGAAATGTGCTCCGATAACACTATGCAACAAATTAAAGACTTTTTGTTTTCAGTTTACAGTATGAAATTATGATTCGTCACCTTAAAACTATTTGAAATGTTGTCTTCCGTATCGAACGAGAACCGGTCTATTAAGTATGCTAATGTCACCCTTTATGGTCAACACGATAATCGTCCGTTTTCTTCGTTCTATAAAATTTCTGAATACTCCAGTAATGCTCCCTCGGGAGCATATTTGGTAGCGCTCAAAATTAGCTTTCGTGGGGAGCGCTCCCAATTTTTCCCGCTGGGAAATGTTTGTGCAACACGAAGAAACGCTTCAAATCAATATATTCTCCAGGCTCTGGAAAAATCTACGTAAAAAACCATAGTCTACTTTTTCGTAACTCTAGGAGCTCAGAATAAAAGCAAAGATTTTCTAAACAAATTGATGAAAGCTTAGCTCAAACCTGTCCATTCACATAAATTGCAGGATAATGTCCACAAAGTCTCATTTCCATTATGACAAACAAATGTAATTTCGTCAATTAACTTCGCAGGTGGCAAATACTGCTTTCCCTCCATCAAGAAATTAAATTCACCCCATCCAGCCCCATTCCTTGCAAGTCCTTCCCAGGACGTCACATTTGTTATTTCCGGTAGTAATCACAGTAGCGGCATATATGTAGGTGCAAATGAACGCCAGCGAGAATCAAGGTGAAACCGAAATGATTACCGAAAGGCAGTTATGATAATTGGTACATTTCCGTTTCGTGGCGGTGCGGGGCCTATTCTTTTTATGGCGCGATGTTCGCTCTTTTGTCAGAAACCCTTTCATGCGGAGCGGCGACGATATGATCGCAAACGTGCCGGAACAATGGTCCCGCAACTGGGCAATGGCCAGTAATTTTATTCCCTGTTAGATTGCTCTCTGCCTTTGATCCCTGGCACAATGCCCGGACAGGTTGCTGGCTTAGTTTCGTGTCAGGGCACATCGGCAAGGTGTCATAACTTTAATCCTCTTGGAAATTATTTCACACCTCGGAAGGCTCAAAAAGGATTTTCAACTGCGGTGGAACCCGATCCACGGCCAACAGTCCGATGATTATGAATTTTAAATCGACTGAAATGTGACCTTAATCTCCGAATCGTGCATTCTTTAAGGGCAGTAATTTGATTGATGAAAGAATTTTTTGTAAATTTATTTTATTAGGGATTATTGCAGCAAAATCAGTTTGAAAATACAATTCCGAAAAGATGTTTTCATTTGGGTTTCATGGTAAAATTCTTGAAATTCAATAAAAGCTGTAAAATAAAAAAATTGAAAATTATTCCCCAACTCACACACTGATCACCATGGAAAAAGTGAAGTTGAACTTATAACGGAACCGTAACGTAACCTAACGAAAAAATTAAAACATGTTCAGGAAATCAATTCAGAAATGCACATTTATTATAAAGTGAAGTATATGTAGAGCAGTATTAGTATTACAAGGACAAAATCGAACCGTCACCTCGTAATGCCCCCGGATAACCAACTACAGGAGTATCCACACGTATCAGGGACGTACGCGGAACGTTAGATGTTTACAATGTACGCACCGATATTTTTTTGAACCCCTGACGGAACACTGATATGTGCGGATACTCCTTTACTCGTTCACACATATCCGTGTCGGGGCACGGACTCGTTTTCACATGACAGAACACGGCCCTGTGACGTCCCGGACACGTCCCTGATATGTGTGAATACTCCTTAACGATGGTAATAGAGACCAAACCGTATGAACCCCATCAAGCCAATATGTACTATAAAGTTGCCGTGTCGAGGGCTGAATGGTAGTTTTTGCACTGCCGTTTTTGATCTCCTTTGGAAAATATACTGATATGAAATATCTGTCACGACGGACCTACTCTTTCCTACCATAGTCTTGGGACTTTTATCCAATTACATCCCATTCATCGGTCCGGAGCAGGCTACTGGGACACCCACCAGATGGTGAAGAGGGCCCTTGCCGATCGGAGCTGGATGAAGTATACTGAACGCTGGAGGTCCGCGCCGCGATGTCAGGACACTTGTTGGCTAGTCTGCGAGAATGGAAACATGCTAAAAAAGGAATTTCCGGTCCATAGGCGAGATTATTGTTGGAACCGCTTCGTTTTACGGTGCAGTTAAACACCCGACGTTCCTTCAGAGACGGGGCGCGTAACAGTACTTGTAGATTAAGACAAGCCATTGACCGATAATGTCATGCGTCTTTTGGAACATAATTGGCATTATTTTGTTCATGCCTGGCGACTGTGCACCACCCACCGCATCTTTTTCATGATGACAGCTTGGTAGGTTTCCTCCCAAGGCACTGCTGCTTCTGCTCGTATATAGCTATGCGATCTTTTAAGGGTGGCTTCTTGCCAGACGCGGAAGTGGGTTTTTAGTAGAAGTTCCAGGTTTCCCCTGATGACTCTGTCCAAGTGCCATCTCTCCGTTTTATATAAGATGGGTGGCAGGGTTGCTTAGAGAGAACATTGCCGAGCCTGGACGATTCTCCTAGACTTTCTATAGCTTGTCATGATTGGTTTTTTGCGGCCCTTACCGCTTTCTTATACAGCCTTTGTAGGGTTTCCAATATTTGTGTCTATAGCGTCCCTGGTTAGCTGTCTAAGATCTGATAGTTCTTCGTTCCACCACGGTTCGAACCTTATTGGAAGCATCCCAAGTGAGGCTGAGAATTTTGGAGAAGGCTGAGTTTATTAGTAATGCGAACTTTTCCCAGGTTGGATATTTTGTCTATTTGCTGAACAACTTATTTCACGGAAACAACAGTGAAGACTATACATTTGGATCTTCACTAATACACTCGGCTGGAACAACGCTTTTTTATTCATATCGCCTGCTTGTTTGAAGGTTGAGGTTATGTGTCTTGACAATACTCGAAACTTTACGATTTACATTTATTTACATTGTCTTATCTGTATTGATAACAAGTTCCAATTTCCTGAATAGTACCAAATTATCGTTAAAGGATTTTTTTATTTTTTTTGTCAAATTCAAGTTAATTAAGTTTCTTCTTAAAATTAAGGCTCTCCGCTACCAATATACTGTAACCTAGAATTTTGCTCATTCCGAACGATGATTTCAAGCCGTTCCAAAGCCTGCTCCACATTGATAATAAATTTAATCAAATATTAAAATGAATTTAATCAATATTGAATGAGTTTTGGAAGTGTATCATTCAATCATATTATGACAAGCAGAAATCAACCCACTGGCAACAATCTAGTCGAGTGGCGAGGCCCTGTGGAAAGTCATCATTCTCCCGACCGCATGTCGCACCCATCAGTCCCAGGGGCTAGACAAATATTTGCCAGGATATGTGCATAAAATATCCTGATGAATACGCACATGTAATATCCTTAAAACTCCTCGTCTGATGTGTTTGCTCGCCTACGTTTGTGCAGCCCCAATTCCATCACTGAATCATAAATTCCACTCAATATTGAAGGTTCTCGCATCCGAGTTTTTGCGCATTTTTGGATTTTTTTAAAAAAATATATAAATTTTTTTTTGTAAAAGAGCATTTCTCCACGAAGAGTTCATCAATTTCCATTTAAGCGCCGCCACGGATTGACTTGTTGAGCTGGGCCCCGGTGTGGACGGACCCTCGTAAGTGCGGGGGCAGTTTGCTTTGCATATGCTTTGTTGGTAGTTACTTTGCGGAAATTAAGTTAGAAACACTACGTCATCGTTATTACGGCCGAGCTTTACACTAGCCGACGGACGGGGTTTGTTTATGCAAATACGGAACCCGACTGGCTCTGTGGGAAATTTGCATGCCCAGAAGAGATGCTTACTTCACGCCTTTTGATGCAGCGCTCTAGGTCCAACGTGCAATCTGCCGACTAATGAAAATTCAGTGTCGGTGGATAGTTCAAGACCTCATTTCTCTGTATTAGCCGTCCCAAAGGATACTCTCTAACAGCAAACGTCAATCAAACATTTCAGTCCACTTTTCTCGCTAAGTCCGAACAGATTCCAATCGGGCTGATTATTGGCTAGAAGAAACCCACAATTGATCCGACATTAAAAGCCTAGTCACGGCCATCACTTTATTGTCTTGGATATGTTGAAGGACTTTTTACCATTCGGCAGAGTTCTGACGGTCAACCTGACATCCTACAACGGCAATTTCTTGGCCTTTTGATCTCGGCTCCTGGAGCAAGTCGAAATGCAGTCAATTTGTACAAATTTCCCCCGTCTCAATACTCCCATTTCCATAGCCTTCGGGCGTGTACCCGCTTAATTTTCACCTCCGCACAAAGAAGGCATAAGACAAGGAGATAGACAAGAGCGATAAGTGAATTAGCCCAAATCTCTTAGTCGCATCGGGCAAGGTGATTCAGCGAAAAGTAGACCACTTGACACACGAGTAAGCCGGCCTCGGCGGATACCTGGATACCTATCTGGTCTTCCTCCTCAATTGCCTAAAGTGTTTGGATATCAGAAACCGTCATCTCGTCTCCTGGGGTAAGTGTTTGGGCCGCGCACTCTTAGAGGGGCCTAATTTCGAAGGCATTTTGTTGTCGTTGTTTGGACACCAGTTCGCCTATAATTACACGGCGCTTGCACTCAACTCAAAAACACATTTTTTTGGTAACGCATTGTTGGCACACACTGGGGTAAAGATTGGAAAATTGTGGCAATTTTCGAGTATGGAGAAAGGTATCAATCATTCCATTGTGGAAATATTTAGGATTTAAAGAGGAATAGATGAAACGAAAGTGGACGGATGGGAATTGATCAAGTTTAGGAATTGGGAAGATGTTAATGTGTCCAGTAATTTTTAAGTAGCCGTGAGAAGTAATTTGTTCTTTAGGAGGTAGTAAGGTAGGGGTTTCACACGGTGATGGAAGGAAAATTTTAAAATTCTTGCCAAATTAAAGCGGGTCAATATAAAATTAAGTTAATTTAAAAATGTTATTTTATTAATGCTACTTTATAACTCCGCCAGGATATCCCAGGGGACGCAAGCACGCAAAAAGAAGAGTGTAGCGCAGCGCCGGATTTAACTTTTTGGTGCCTTAGGTTCTGATAGTGAGGTGCCGTAGTGTTTCTCGTTTTGTTTTTAAGTATATTAAAAATTAAATATATTAATTAGAATATTGCTGACATATTTTTTAAGTGTGTGGGGGCGGGGGGGAGCAACCTATCTGGTGAAGAACACTACGGCCAAGTTAGGCCTATTGTGTAAAACACAGATTTAAATAAAACACGAATTTTTATTAAAAAATTTTAATAGGCGTTTATTTTAATTCACGGACGAACTATAACTAACTTTACTATCCATATTTACGTGTGATCTTAAAAATATTTACGACGATTCAGCATTAAGCATGAGAAAAGCATTTTTAGAAGTCAGCAAAACCGCGCTTGGGGCTTATGGTGAAAAAACATTAAAAAAATCAACTAATTTTTATTTTTGCAACATGGAAACATGATTTTCTTTGTTGAGACTAAAAATTAGATGGAAACGGAAGTTGGGGAATATGACTTGCACGTACCCTACTAAACGATACCAGCCCTCCGGACGAAGGCAAGAAGATCTTTAGTTGAAGAAGACCAGGGCAGGACTCACAAGGTCTCTGTTGTGATTGTTCTTCACATTCACCGAGAATGTGGAAGTCCCGTGACCTTCCAAGCGTCCATTTTGAACCTAAGACAGTCCTATGTTGTGGAGGTGATACTGCAGCCCTACATAGCCTGGATTCAGGTCCTTAACCCAGTCCTCTGTCAGGACTTCGAACTGAACCACGAAATTTCAAGGAGGCATTCTGGGCCTTGGACCAGTGTCTCAGACCCCTCCCTAGCAAGCTTGTCTGCAGCCTCATTGCCCTCGATACCCCAGTGTCAGTCTCTGCACGGAGAGACCCTATTTTTCGTAGTCGGGCGCTGGAGTACGACAAAGCACCCTGCAACTACTTTAGAAGAAAACGTTCACAGTACCTTGATGGTAGCTTTAAGGCCCGTCCTCACTACGCGGACTTAGAATCCACGCGCTTTTGGTCGTACGGCCAGCCGAAAGCGCGCGTGATCTTTTAATTTTCTGAGTCATGAGTGAGAAAAAATCAATTCTCATTTGAAACGGCGTACGCGCTTTTGAAAAGCTCATAGTGTGTGGACGCACAATGTACCACAGCCTTTTGTCCGCGTTGTTTGGCCGCACGACCTTTACCATGGACAAAGTCGTAAAAAGTCGTAAAAAAGTCATAAAACTCTATATGAAAAAAAAAGGCAAAAGCGCGTACGACCCAAGACCGCGTAGTGTGGTCCCACCAATACTGATGGAAAAAGAAGTTGGCGCTTTTTAAACTTGTCTCAAGATTGAGCCTAGCGTGTCTCAATGGAATGTATCTCAGTCTGGAAAGCAAAGGAAAACAGAGGGAACACCTACCCATTGCAATCGCGACCTTGGAGTTGGGTTCTGCGACACCAGCCCATGTACCATGGACAGACAAGAGAGCCGTTGCAGTCTGCTGCACTTGACCACCAGACTATGGCGGCATAAGTGGCAACAGGTTTGACGATCGTGTTGTACTTATGTATGTCTTACCCAAAGCCTTTTACAGGCCCATATAACCCCTGTTGCTTTACTAAAGGCGCAGTCCAGATATTTGACTGAGTCTTAGTACTAAACTGTCGTACCCTGGATACAAATAGGTCCTAGGTCCAATTTGTAACGTTTAGAAAAATGTACCAGGACGCCCTTATCTAGGTTGATAGATAGGGCCGCTGTGGTACACCATCCTTGGACTTCTCGGAGTGCTGTTCTCAAGACCTCTGCAATGCTCAAGTCAAACTTCCCGAGACAATGATCGCAAGAACATCTGCCGGTGACATAGAAACCAGATTCGTGTAGTTTTGTCAAAAGTCTATCCACAACCAGTGACCAGAGTAACGGGGACAGACGTCCACCTTGACACTAATGGTGGAGACACCCAGGGTAGAGGAAACGGCACAACCTACAAGCCTGGCATTTATCCATTTAATTGTGCGCGGATTCAAGTTTCTGAGAATCTGCATTCGACGCATTGTCCAGCATGTTTTGCCCTATTGAGCAATCTTGTAACTTTCCTTAGCATTTCAGCCAGTCTGCCGTTCCACCAGGGCATTTTACGCGACGACTGGATGAGAGGGACAGTGGTTGCTATCAGGGTAGGAAGTGATAAAGGCGAGCAAGTTTGGCTTCGAGGCGTCAAGCCTCTGAAACTTAGGCCCCTGTGCTGAAAGTCGAGTCGTGTTTCGTGACAAGTCGTTTGAGTTGAAGAAAGTGACGTTTCAGTCGAATCACGACTTTCAGTACTGGGGCCTAAACTCAACTTAACATTTCCACTCTACGCGCCTCTACGGAAAGTCGTAGTTCGACTGAAGCATCACTTTCTTCAACTCAAGCGACTTGTCACGAAACACGACTCGACTTTCAGCACAGTGGCCTTAGACTAGTTGGCTTTCTTAGGAACCAGGGAACATGCGCGGATATATGGAAGTCCTACAATGTCGAACCTGATGTGACTTTGAGCTCCCTCCTCATTGATGAAGACTTTAACATATTATTATTAATATTGATCTTTAAGGTCTGCACTAACTTGACTATAAAGACAAGGTATTTATACTAATAGCTTTGTGGTTGTAAAAGTACCAACAATCGTTATAATTTTATTTTTTAAAAATATTTTTAGTTAATCTATAAAAGCCTTACCATTGATGTATATACTTTAGTATTGAAAAAATATATATTTGTAACACACACACAGATACAGAATGTTTTGTAAAATACTACAAAAATTTTCCCTTCGCAAAGTGTAAATTGATTGCACTTAGTAGAATACGTCTTCACCACTTTTAACACTAATTTCCACTTCCGAGTATTTCCGTTAAAGTTTCTCAACATTGACTTTTGCTATTTGTAAAAGGTCAAAGATACGCAGGTGAGTCTGAATTTCACTTGTTTCAAGTTAAGCCCGCATAACGCAAATTGTAAGCAATTTCCTCCAGGGTTGTACGCATCTTAAGGCGTTGTTTTCTACAAGCAATTGTCCTAGTTTAGAAAAAACTCCAAGGTATTGTGTTCTCCCCCGGTGCGCTTCTACTAGATCGGTTCTGGGAACTGATTCCAATTTCTGCTTCTTTTCTTTAGGAATATTTTCAGAGGTGGTCGCGACCTTATAAACGTTTCGCGCTCCTCAAATGATTTCGATGATCAACAGTACATAGTCATAGCATTCCTCCTAGTTTCTCGACCCAAACAATTTATTGTGTTATCTTTAAATGGCAAATGCTGCCTTATTATTACTGGCAAATGTCAAACACACGCTTCTCATTGTGAAAAGAAATGGTAGCCATGGTGAGAAACTCCTACGGGTGTTGATTATGAAATTGATACCGTAGAGGAGATTCGAGGCGATGCTTAATTAGCAGGACGGCATTGGTATCGAAACCAATCCATTTTTCGAAGAAAGCAAAGAGAAAGGATAAGAAAGGCTGAAAGGGTTAAATAGTATCGGATATCAGTAAATATTAACTTAAATGAAGGGTGGCTGTCTTGTTGTTATTATCTCAATTTCGTAGGGCTGCGGTTCAAATGTTCTTTTGTTGGTACATGATAATCGATAGTGGCGCTTTTTGGAAAATATCTTTGAGAATATTGTTGATGTATACGTGGCACCAAGGCCGAACCCATTTGTGAAAGCTGTTATTTTATAAAAAATCAGATAACATAAAAATGATTTCATCATGTTACCCCATCCAAATTCTGGGCAGAAATTTTAAAATTTTAAATTGTTTACAAGTTTTGTTAATATGTACATATCCGCAACTATTTAAGGTGTCAGGGTTCCGTTGCAGTTTTCACCTAACATCTCCCTCGACTTCTGGATTTTGGTGCTTCTGGATTAAGTACATATTTGGGCCCTTATTGACCCTCGGTTGACATAGCACAAAACAATTGTCTACGGCGCTTTAAAAAAAGTGCCTTTTGAATAGCTGAGCAAATGATATCAATTCGGACCAGTCGACGACTGAGCGATTGTCGGTAAAATTTTGTCAGGGGTCAGGGGTGCTACATTCAGACGTTGGTTTAATGAGTCAATAGTGGTACAAAAAGGGTCATCACCGATAAGTTTTATCGCGTTTTTGCACCTTGTCAAGCCGCACTAAAATGGTGTTTGAACACTGCAAATCTCAGCTTTTGAAAATGTTTTATTTCAAAACGCTTAAAACGTTTTATTTTGACGTCACCCATCTGATTAACATTTTGTAGACATTTTTAAAAGCCTTTTGAGTGTTTTAGACAGTAAATGGTTCGATCAGGACTGTAGATCCGCAATTGAAGAAAGAAACCAGAGTCACCGGCAGTATATCGCAAGGCACCCATGTACAACAATGGAAGTTTTCAAGCTAAAAAGAAGTACTGCAGACAAGCTTTACAGAAAGAAGAAGAGAGATTTTTTAAACAGAGGATCCTACAGATACGGGAAGACTTCGATGAACGGAGAATTAGACAAACGTACAAAGAAGCACGCCAGATCAGCAATTAGTTTCAGTCAAGGCCGAACATCTGCAGAGACATAGATGGGAACCTATTAGCAGCCCCTCATAGGATAAAAGAAAGGTGGGGAGAATATTTTAAAAACTTATTGAATACGATCTCCATAGTAAACGAAGATCAACTAAGGAGACATTCGTAATTCGTCAAGATAATACTTTCAATAGAACCACAGACACTGGATGAAGTGTGTGAAGCTGTTAAAAGGCAAAAAGGCAACAAATCGTAAGGCGTCGATGGAATCGCAGCTGAGTTGCTAAAGGAAGGAAGATCGCAACTCTTAAGAGCATTACACGAACTCATTATGTAACATCTGGGAGGAAGAAGCTATACCAGATGACTGGAAGGAAGCCCTTATTTGGAAAAGTGGTTAAATTTTAAGTCTCACCCCGTCGAAATATGAGAATAGCCAAGAAACTAAGAAATATTAAATTTTAGGCGAATTGTCGAAGATTTAGAGGTTGCGCATTCGAAATCTTAAAAAATGATGATTTTTTTCCTTTTTTCACTTTGTGCAACCCTGGGTACCATTTTACCAACCCTGAAATAGTCAATAAATATTTTTCATAAATTCTAGAGATTATTACCTTTCTAAAATAATCAAAATCATAAAAATCAGTTTACAAATAATAAAACTTTGAAATAAAATAGAAGTTAAAAAAAAAGGTAAAAAATCATCATTTTTTAAGACTCCGTTCGCATTTCGCCACCTCTAGTCCAAGAGATAAAGGCCAGTTTTGGAAATGATCGGTACCCCTTCCAATGTTGTTTTTAATATGAAAAGGGGATGTTGGGAAACCCTTTTCGACAATGGCTGACAAACGCCGTGTTGCAGGGGTGGGGGGTGCGTGGATGAACTTTGGTCTTTAGGGAAAAATGTAGTTTAATGATTTAGAATAAAAAGGTAAGGTCGACTTTCACAAATAGGGTATCTTTGTAATCGTAAGGAATGTGGCTTTCATTTAATTAATAAATACAATGGTGTACGATGGGAAAAAACAGAAACAAAAGGGTTTATTTGTACAAAAATATGAAAAAAAGCAATTTTTTCCCTGTAACTAAGAAAGTAGATTGTTAAGGTCCTTTTTTTGAACTTTTTTAACATCTTCAAAAAAATTATCGGTTTAGGTATTTTGACGAGCCGTCCCCCCCAAATAAAGGAGTTATAGTCGAGCAGTGGCCGAATGGAGGATTTGTATATTACAGCCTGGGCTGCATCACCACGGAAATTCAACGAAGGAAACACTTTTGAAAGTTTCTTATTTGAAAGCAATTGAAAGAGGACGAAATTGTGAAAAATTCTCTCACGCAAAATCATTCAGTCAAAAACGCATATGAAACTGTGAAAATTGTTTCCATGTCGACAAAATTACATCAATACAACATTTTGGGTGACGCCAAGCAGTTAACCACGAACCCCACCAGGATTATCAAGCACTCGTCGAACTGATCCAATTAAAATAAGAAAAACATGATTCCTGCAGCCAGGATCAAATCATTCCGCTGTAAATTGAAAAATAACAAACACAAATGAATTGAAAACAAGTTTTCATTGTCACTGATCTCGCCGCAACCTCCAAAAATAGAACGTGAAAACCCTTCGATTGCAACCCAAATGCCGGATATGACCGTTTGCCCTTAGATATCCCAAAGTTCACATTTGCAAGAAAAAGGTTCAGCGCCGCTCTCCCGCCCACAGCCTACGTAATAATTGTAAGCAAATAGTGAAAGTACGCGCAGATTTGGGGGCAACAATTGCAAGAAACGTCCACCATGCTGGGTGGGGAGACACTTTCAGGCTGATGAGGAAGAACGTAAGCGAAAACTCTGGACCAACCCCTCGAAACCCGGGGAGGAACTTTAAATCTTCGAAGACGGAGGTGTATGAAAAAAGGCAGAAAATCGATTTGTTTGCGTATTGGCTTAGTGTGGCCATTTCGAGTGCCATTCAGACTTTCTTGCGTTGACTTTCTGCCGTTTACCGATGACGGAAGGTTTGCCGAGGATGAGAAAGTGTCCTCGCCAACTCTTTTTGTCGAAATCAAAACAAACTCAGGGCAGCATAGTTTGCTGTTCACATATAGAGGGTAGTCCAGGGATGGATGGACCCCCGTTGTTGATTCGCGCTCTTGTCCTTTGTTTGAGGACGACTGAACCAACAGGAAAATGTTGTTTTAGTACACAGAGAATTAAAATATGACAAACTTTTTGGGCGGAAATTCCCTTTCGGGGATGCTTGCTGTTTAGAAAGTTTAAATTGCAAAAAGGGGGCACTTAGCACAAAATAAAGTTTAAAGGATGAACTCTGTGCTATTAAATCACGTTCGTAATGAATGTTCTCTTTTTTTGTGGGATAGAAAATGCTTTTCTTAAATTTAAACACGTTGAATAAAAGTTGCAGGTTGTTTTATAGCGATTTAGAGACTAGAACTAAACCTAAACGATTTTTCCTAAAAAACACATTTAACTAATACCAGGACATTCATGTACAATTTACTTTAATACCGCGGTTCAGATATAGTGGCAGTTATGTTATCTTATATATTTTATCAAACAAATCATTTTTCAAGCATTGTTGACTGTCGAAATAAACGCACTTCAAAATTCGGATTCTGTCAATATCGCCCCACAGGGAAGTGACAATTTTGACTATTTGGAGCTAATTTTGAGCTATAAACACTTGTTTGAAATAACTGATTTTGAATGTCCAATTAGAAACCGATGTAAACTTTTATTTGAATTTAACTTTAAGGACATAGTTTGTAAAATGATGAATCAACGAGCCGAGCCCACTAAAATTCCTGTTTTTGTAGGACTGGCCATTAGCGTTTAAAAAATGTCTGTTAATCAAATGGGTGACGTCAAAATAAGCATTTTGAATTAAATTTAAAATAAAACACTTTCAAAAGCTGAGATCTGCAGTGTATAAATGCCTGACTCTATCTAAAGTCCCGCAGTGCGCCCTAGGCAAGGGTGCGCTGATCAACTTCCCAAACTCCACACGATATTTTTAAACATCAGCCATAATCGCTTAATCTAACCCATCTGCATAAGATTATGTCTTAATAGGATATAATAAAAATGTTAGAAATGTGTTGATTAACATAAAACTTTTATAATAGTTTAATTGTTTACATTTCTCCTGTGCGTCTAATTCAATGATCAGCTACTGTGAATAGCTTAATTTCGAAATCACCAATGGCCAAAGTCTCCAAACAGCCCGTCTCGTCCACAGTCCGTAATCGTTTACAAAACTTCTTTATCCACATGGCCATAGGAAGTAACACGATTCGTAAGACGGTAAAATATGGTCGTCATATATCACATTTACTTAAAGCTGGCGGAGGGAGAACGCAATTGAACTGCGAGCATTCTTAATGGGTGCCTGCACTCTCCGCTAAGCAGGTCCAAATTAGCTGATAAGGAGAACAGCACTTGCAAATAAAATGCAAGAAAGCCACTATAAAAATCAGTTCTTAAGACATGCAAACCCGAAGGCATTGGGCCCCGGTAACCGGGACGCGTCATTGGGCAGAGCTGTGCCTGGTAGGTAGGTCTCATAAAGTCTTCTGAGTTATTGGCTAAATGTGCTCTGACCACGATAACAAATTCATTTCCAACTTGAAATTTTCTGCAGCTAATCGGCGAAACTCCTATTTACGTGCCCACAGGTTTAGAACCGGAAAGTCGACTTCGAATTGAGCCCTGAGAGCTGGGATGGAAACGTCCTCACCTGATTTGCTGCGCCCGTCCCATGGGGCTCGAGAGCGGGATATATGTACTGTACACAGAAGCTTCAATCGTTGTCAACAAATTGTAAACAGATATTTGCAACGCTTCGGGAATTATCCACCTTTTATCTTTGGGGATGACAATGTGGAAAGACGGCAAATAAATTTGACGGACAAACTTGTTGTTGCCATGAGATATTGCCTTGCCGACTTAATCGGGAACTGGTTTCTGGTGATATTTATCTTCGGTGGAATAATAACGCGAGTATTCCACTTTACGGTGTTCGCCGTTGTGGAGTTTAAATTCAAATTAAGTTTTCTCATGTCCAATTATGTTCCTGTTAATACCCTGTTAGCTGCGGTGGTCGCAGAGAAAAGGTACCTCACACAATATTACGAATAAAGGCGAATTTTAAAGCAAACTGACATGGCTTTCCTCCATGACCAGGTCGAGCAGGATTTACTTTTTTTACATTCTAGTTGGATAGTTCTAACTTTTTTGGTTGTGTAATTAAAAAAAATCGGGTCTGGTCTCTCGTAACTGTTCTCTCCACTGATCCCGATTCTGAGCCGATGCCATGCACTTTGGCATCCCTCTGCCAACTTCTTCTAAGCTTGTTGGTGGCAGAGTAGGACTATCATCACATATTGGTATAGCCTCCAAATTCTCAGTTAGTTCGCCATTTAGCAATTCATGAAAGTGCTCTTCCCATCGCTCCAAGATGCCTTTAGGATCGGTGATCAGATTCCCTTCTTTGTCCTTGCAGTATGTGCAACGTAGTGTGAATTGCGTCATACCACGGACTCTACTCTTCTATTGAACTCCCGCGCCTGGTACGGCCTTCGTTCTCTGGACTGTTCTACTTTGCAAACGAGATTTTTTCCCAGGTTTCCTTTTTCCATCTGTGAATTATATTTTCTTCTTTTCTGAGCTCTTTATATTTCTCTTCCCGTGCTCGTGTTCTCTGAGACTGCTGCAGCGCTCGGTACGCAGCCTTCGCGGACCCCACCACAGCGTTGCGCGTGATATTCGTTTTCGCAAAAAACTCATCTGAGCCAATTGTCAACATAAACGATTATAATACACGGCTTTATATGAAGGCCTACAAGCTGCAGACCGTTGCGATGGCGACGTCGCCAAGCGCAGCGACCGAATCAATCTAAATTTATATTTCGTATCCGTCGCCTGTCAAAGCTATGTCAAAGCCTGTCTTATTTGTCATCTTTGTCGCCGCGGCTCTTAGTGTGTGCACAACTAATTTCATGGAGACTTTCGCCATGGCCCTTAGCATGAAACTGCTTTAGCGATAAAGGCTTAGATCCATTTATTTTTAATATGGGACAATGCTGCAACAACAATACAAACATGTATTGTCCGACGTTCTCCTGCCTTATATAACTCCCTAGAAAGAGTCCCTTATCACAAAGCTAAGTCGGAGGAAGTGTTTTTGTTAATAAGAAAAGAATATATACAATTTCTTCTTAAATTTTGCAAATGCGTTTAAAGGCCGATTCACACACACACACACACACACACACACACACACACACACACACACACACACACACACACACACACATCAGTCACGTCATCAGTCACGTCACGTCCCAGTTATGTAAGTTCCGAGAAGCATCAGTCACAAAAAATATGCTTTCTTTGAAAGTTAATGGCACTGTCTACACTGAGCCGCCACCGTTTAGAATCACTCACGTCAAGCTTATCGCCGCCACCGAAGCGTCAATTTCAGATTTCTTCTGTTTTTGACTGACGTGTTTTAGTGTCATGTGTTTATAGGTTTGACCCACTTGACAGAAAAGAAATGACTGAATGGAGTAAAAAAAACTAACGGACATATGTGAATACATACAGTCTTTTGACTGAGCCTGGACGGCGACATTTCTGATTCGTAACAGTGACTCAACTGTGACGTGACTGATGTATATGAATCGACCTTAATGCATTGGCCAGCGACTGTAGAGTCAACGGTCAGTGAACTCATTGTACGCACTCACGCGCCTCCGCTAAGCAAAAAGAGTTTAAAGTTTATACATTAAATGGAAACATTATTTATGCAATTTTAGAATCGTCTTACTACAACTCACTGGCCACTAAAAATTATAAAATTGACGCATAAAAAATGTGTCTTGCTAATATGCCTTATTAATTTCACCTTTTCCCAAAATAAGGGTCATAAGTTTTCGGCCAGGCCCAAATATAAGACTGGCCTTTTCTATTCAACAAATATGTATGGAAGTACTCATACCAATTTCCAAGCGTGCTGGCATACCCTAATGAAACCGGTCGGCAGCACTCCATCAACTTGTCATAGTTATAAATTAGGGATGTTACGAATGTTCGCATTCGCATTCGCTTATGCGAATGATTCGCATCATTTTAAACATTCGCATCGACATTCGCATTCGCATCAAGTAATGCGAATGTTTTGCGAATGCGAATGTGTGTAGGACGTGTCGTGTCTCGTGGAAAACAAAATTAAAATACGACAAATTGACAGATCTGGCTCGCAAGTATCTGAGCGCTCGACCGACCAGGGCCAGCGTTCCGAATGAGCAATTGTTTAATACCCTATTCACAAGTGGCCGCAGGCAGGCCGTAGCCCTTAGGCCAGGTCAGCAGGCACCGCCCGATGAAGGCCATACATTACTCAGTCTGACTGAGGGATGAGGACTTGAGGCATACGTCTGACAGGCCGTGGACTTCAGGCGATCTCATGATTCCCTACATGCACACAGGCGAAGACGGCAGTTTAGCGTAGCATGTTGTTAATTCAAGTGCAAAAATGTTCATCGCCTCAACGAGAATTTCAGATAGAAGTTCAGATTTTCCGGCACGGACTGACGATAACTACACACACAAAGATTTTTGTCAGCAATGCATTTGACGGTGTGGGTGAGTGAGTGCCTGGTTATACTTGGCCTCAAGGCGAGAAACCTTCAGGCCATGACCTGCCAGCGGACTGTATATGAATGGGGGTCTTTAGAAATCGTCTCATGAAATATAATATTCCTCTTTTGAACATGGTTTGTTAAATACGAGAAGAAAGAATACCATTACTGTATTAACACTGGTATATTGTTTTAATATTTTTTCATATCTTTTTGTAAATAATAAAAAATGAGGAATGCTTGACACACATGAGGTATCAATACCAAGGTATCGATACCAGGATATGGCGAATACCGGGGTATTGAGAAACCCCTGGAACACATGAACGAGGGTATAGTTTGAGGATATGGAAATGGAATATTTAATTGCTTTATTCCTTGCCAATCAAGAGGAAATAAATCTAGGTCTGAGGCAAATTCAAAATTTGGAACGAGAAATAAAAAAAAGATGAGATATCTTGTTATAAAAATATATATTTAGACGTTTTTGCTCGATTCTCGCACACAGGTGGCGCTGTGTGCAGTGAAAAGATCTTATACCTACTCTATACCCACCAAATGTTCGTGGTATCAATACCCAGTTCATAACCACTTGTTTTCCTGGGTATAAACGTGACAGACATGTGGTATAAGTGGGGTATACGCAATACCGTGGTATCGATACCCCATGTTTGTCATAAGCATATTAATTTTTTTAATGCTATTCCTAAACATTCGTATTCGCATTCGCACATTCGCATTCCGAACATTCGCGTTCGCATTCGCATTCGCGAATGTGAAAAATATAACATTCGTAACATCCCTATTATAAATACAAAAGATATTTTGGTTCCAAATGTGAACACTGTTTCATAGTATTCCTGTATCAATTCCGTTCAATATCTGAAAATTAAAACAATTCTTATCTACATTAACTTAACTCTTACCTGTTACCTTGAATATAAAACTTGATATCTCTTTTGCTATACAACAACCACAGGTCCATTTTTTCCCAGCAAACAAATAACGTCTCTATGTTCGTTTACAAAAATGAAAACACAATCTCAACCAGTCATGGCCACTTCGCCCCGCTCAACTTTTCCAATTCCTTCGTCCCATTAAGGGAGAATTTCACGTTTGAAGTCCTTCTTATAAAGGAAATCTCTTCCTCCAAATTTCTTGAAAATTATTGTGTCACATAATTTTAATCTCGCCATATGGACTTTAATTTGTGTCCCTTAGGGTTGGATTGGAATCAACCAGAGCGGAATCACTCAGCACAAATAAGGCATGACATGCTTAGGTGAGACATCTTGTCCATAGCATCCAAGGAGTGCAGGCAAGGCATCCTCATTCCTGAATCAAACAATTTGCGAAGTGGAACCTGAATGGAACTCTGCAATTACTTCGGATATAAATGAAAAGCGGCAATTGTTCCGCGATGTATTGTCAGCAGTGCGAGGGATTAACGTTGAGTGCTAGCGAATTCGGGCAGTAGGGGATGTTTTAGAAATTACGAGAACGGCATTTCAAAATGAAAATGAACTCTCGTTCAACGCAAAAAAGTCATTGTCGCAATTATGAGGGAAATAAAGAATGACAACTAGAAGATAGTCACAGTTAAGCTGAGGCCCCCCTTTTCTCCCACAGGAAGAGTCAATCGATTTCAACTCCCATGAACAAGAGGGTGCGTTTGCTGTACAATTATGAAATGTCCTTTTAAAATTGTCGCTTTCAATTCATATTCATTTTCATAAACTTACCTGCAATCAAGAGTGGCCTAATCATAAAAACCATCTGAATTTATTACAAAATCTTAATATTTATTAAAAAATAGGAAAATAATTAAACAAAAGCACAATTTCGTTAATAAATTAATGACTACACATTAGTAACACATCCTTTGCTATCAATCTTAAAAATTACAAAGTGTTGAATAAAAAAGTTGATACGAGATTTTAACGCACGTTATCTTACTTAAATTTAGGGTCCCCCTTGGAGACCGTCACGCAAAAGCTAAGCAAAACAAAGTTCAACCGTATAAACGCAGCCTTTGGAGTG